>CM062809.1:301057580-301657580 GCA_031772625.1 Pinus tabuliformis
AAATATCAGAGCAATAATTATAACGAAATAACTAGAGTGAGATTGCTAGTAACACGTTAATTCTATCTATTTTGTTTATGGGGTTGTTAGTATCAGAGCAATAACTAGAGTGAAATAGCTAAAGTGAGATTGCTAATACCAGGACAATAATTACAGTGAAATAACTAGAGTGAGATTGCTAGGCTCTATCTATTTATCTATTTTGTTTATGGGGAGTGTATTTGTTTACTAATTAATCTGCCTTGATGAGTTCTGCTGCAAATTAAGTATTGGGTACGCTTTCTGATTCGTTTTTTCCTAATGGAACAGCTTGCTTGCTGGGCAATGAAGAGCAGTAGTACTCCGCAGCTATCTTCTGGACATGATTCATTAGAAAGGGCTCGGATGTTTCATCTTAATATCGAGGATTCGGCAGAGATGCCAATTTCCTTGCTGAGGGTGAAGAGAATGGCACTTGTCAAGGCTTGCTTGAGCAGCGCCTTTGCCATAATTGCGGCGGCTCTGTTTGTCGTCTCCATGAACCGGGTCTTCGGTTCTTGGAATTTGGGGAAGTCGAACCAGAGAACCAGAAATGAATACCATCGGGATTACTTGAAGATGGGCTGCAATGAAACGATTGCAATGCACCTTCGGCGGCTCACTGATGAGCCCCACGTCGCCGGCACAGCAGAAAATTTCGCTACCGCAGAGTACGTGTTGTCAACCTTCAAGAAGTACGGCTTGAGTGATGCTTATTATAAGGATTACAATGTCCTGTTGAGTTATCCTCTCAGCAGGTCTCTCACACTGAGGTCGCCCGGTGTGGAGACTCTGAGGCGCTTCGAGCTGAGAGAAAAAGAAGTTAAGGGCGATCCTTACAGTAGCCGGAGCTCGAAGGCCATTCCCAGCTTTCACGCCTATTCGCCCTCGGGAACTTCGGTTGCAGAGGTGGTGTATGTTAACTATGGGCGTGTCGAGGATTTCAGGGCATTGGAACGCATGGGCGTTAATGTCACAGGCGCCATTGTGATTGCTCGGCACGGCAAGATTTTCAGAGGCGACATTGTCAAGAATTCTGCCCGGGCAGGAGCCTCGGCCGTCGTGACTTACTCGGATCCTTTTGATTTTGCCGGTACGGGTAGCGAAGGAAGTTATCCCCTCACCAAGTGGCTGCCTCGCAGTGGTGTCCAAAGAGGCACGGTGTTTCAGAAACCTGGAGATCCTCAGTCGCCTGGCTGCCCAGTGGCAGCAGCACCAGGGATTCAGAAAAGCTGTCCGCCAATGATTTGAAGGCGCTGCTGCCCTCAATTCCTTCTCTGCCCATATCGGCGGAAGACGCCGAGGTAATCATGAAATCTCTCGGTGGGCCGCTTGCTCCTCCTCATTGGCATGGTGGCTTAGACTTAGCTGCCTATCGTGTTGGCCGAGGACCTGGGATTCTCAACTTCACCTATGTGGTAAGCACGCAACATACCAATTTTTTATTTCAATCTCGCAAACACAACCACCGCACGGGTGACTTTTTTAAAAGTATTTTTTTTAAGAGGTGGCTTGTTCATCTTTATTCATATAATATGAGCTTCAAAGTAATCTGTCTTACAAAGAAAACAGTTGCAGAAATGTTAAATTGGTGTTTTGTTTTCTCTCTGTTTTTTCTTTTCCCTTTTTACCCTATAATACAAGTCTGAACATTACTTTTTTTTTACTATGAGAGTTATCTTAGATTTATCTATTTGTAAATAATTTTATTCTAGGGTTATATTAGACGTCCATATTGTAGGAAGATACAAGTAATATGAAAGCAAGTTTTATCACTAAATTTGATTCTAAAATTTGGAATTTGAAATCTATATGCAACTAATCTCACTCTTATTCTCATTACAAATATAAAACTACTTTGAAAAAATATTTAGACTTAAATTAAATAGTTATGGTTTCAAATTTTTGAAGAGAAGATTGATTTTTATTTTCTCAGCAACGAGTGTATATTGATTGGAAATTTAGAGTGTTTATAATTATTAATAATAGTCTACTCTAGTGAAATCAATTTTTTAACAGAGATAATCATCCATTCTACAGTAATTTCCTGCTGTACATTCACATTCTTCTGTGTTTCGAATTACATCTCTCACGGTTTGTTATATTGAACATCGAACGGTTATTGCAGGCCAATCAAACCACTGTCCCAATAAGGAACGTATTTGCTGTAATCAAAGGACGGGATGAACCAGACCGGTAATGACAAACGTGGGGCTGTTTTATATATATATATATATATATATATATTCTGTTGTTTTTGGGTTGCTGGAGGCTTAGTTTAAAAGGGTTCTTTCTTCTCTTTGACTCTGGGCGTAGATATTTAATCAATTTTTCGGTTCGGCTGAAATAGATTGCGCTATGTTGCAGGTATGTTCTACTCGGAAATCACAGGGACGCATGGACATTTGGTGCGGTCGATCCGAATAGCGGAACTGCTACACTCTTAGATGTACGATCAAACACCTGTTTAAAGTTAGTTTGTTTACTTTTTTTTTTGTGTTTAGTCATATAATCTGAACAGTAAAAGTAATTTTTTTTTTTTTTTTTAATTTAATATTTTTCCTTTTTCAAATTTTCCATCGGCTTACAGATTGCTCGGAGATTAGGAAAGCTGGTCAAGCAAGGCTGGCAACCTCGGAGGACCATAGTGTTATGTAGCTGGGATGCTGAGGAGTATGGATCTGTGAGTATTATTTTTTCATATTATTATAGTTTTTTTGTTATTCTTATTATTATTATAGTATATTTAGATGTTTTCCCAATTTATAATACAAATAAATTTGATGTATATTATTTTATATTTCTTATTATTTCTAAAATATCTTAAATAAATCTATAATATTAATGTGAATATAGTTAAACCAATATTATAAAAAAAAATAATAAATATTTTTTAAAATTTTAAACATAATCTTAATTATTTATTTATTATTTAAAAAAGTTACTACTATTTTTAAATATAAATCCTCACATTTTTTAGGTATTGGATTTTACACCATCTAAATTTTAATCAACTTGAATCCATATTCCAATTCGAATTTGGTAACTATGTAAGAAAAAGGCAATTCGAAAGGCAATTGAAAGACCATATTTGATGATGTGGGACAGGTAGGATCGACGGAGTGGGTAGAGGAGAACTATGATTTATTATACTCAAGAGCAGTCGCGTATATCAATGTAGATTGTGCTGTCGCAGGGCCAGGTTTTATTAGCTCTGCTACACCCCAACTGGATAATCTTCTGAGGGAGGCAACCAAGCAGGTTTGATGCTTTTCTCAGTAAATGGTTTTGAGGAAATAATCATAATTATTCTGATGAATATTTTCAGGGCTTTTACTGAATGTGAATGTCAGAATTGTTTCAGTATATTATTTCTGCCTTCCCATAACTTACTATATTTGTTTTCAGGTTGTAGATCCTGATTCTGCACCCCAAACTGTGTATGAATCCTGGTTTGCAGCTAACAATAAATCTGAATCAGCTATGGTATGCTATACATATATTTGGATGTTCTAGTTTTTTTCCAAGTTATAAATTAATATCTTAGTCTCTTGAGAACATTATAGTCAGTTCGGTTTCTTTGCTATGAGTGAATATCAGATTGGTAGACTAGGTGGAGGAGGCTCAGACTTTACTTCTTTCTTGCATCACGTTGGAGTTCCTGCAATTGACATTTACTATGGGAATGGTTGGGCACAATTTCCTCAGCTTAATCTGCCAGTCTTTTATAATCATTTTAGCTTAAGAGCAAAAAAGTTTGAAACCTGTTAGAAACAAACTTATAATTTGAGAAAATCTGTTCGCAGATTATCCAGTCTACCACTCTCTGTATGACAACTACATGTGGATGGAAAAATTCGGAGACCCACAGTTTCGCAGACATGTTGCAGGTAATTATACCATCGAATCTGCCCCCACACACCCATCTTCAAAGACCAAATCATGTATGCAGCCCCTTCTGGTTTGGCATGATACCAGAGGAGTAAATTCTAAATAAATTTTCTCAACAGTGGCGGGAATTTGGGGAATAATTGCACTCAAGCTTGGTGACGAGGACATTCTGCCTTTCAACTACGAGAATTATGCTGATGAACTCCAGGTAATGCAATCATGGCTATTAAATATTGGCACAGTGGTTACTGTAAAATATGCAAAATATTTCTGACGTGTTTGAGCCTTGTAAAGTATGTAAAAGATTTCGGATGTATTTGGGAATTCATGTATGTCATTTATCATTAGTCATTTTTTATAATAACGCTTAAAAGCAAAAGAGAATATCAGTAACCATTATCGATCAGAATTATAGGTAAAAGCACTGCATCTTCCTTAACAGTGAATTTGCCATTAATAAAGACAACTTTTTCATCATTGTTTTTTAAGAAAACACCAAATTTCACAGTGATTAAAGTGTGATTACTGTGAATACACAATGTTCAAAAATAATTTATTATGGAAACACAGTATACCAAACCTAGTCTACTTTTTTTTGTGTGAACAGTCCTACACAGTAGCTCTGGAATCACAACTCAAGGCTGCGGGGACCCCTCCCCATGTGTCAACATCTCCTTTACATGACTCAATCTCAGATCTGAGGATGGCTGTTTCAAAAATCAAAATTGAAGAGAAGGTTTGTTTAATTTCCTTTTCCTAATACACATCTCCGATTGTTGCTGCTAATGGCTGTTGCTCAATTATCTCTTGCTTACACTATTTCAGGGATTACAAGGGATCGAATCGCATTTCAGTGATTTTCAGTATTGGACACCTCAGAGGAGAGCATTCAATGACAGATTACTGATGGCAGAACGCGCATTTACAGACTCAGAGGGACTTCCAGGAAAACCTTGGAATAAGCATTTGGTAAGTAGTAAAGCCCTGTTCTGTTTTATTATGTAAGTGTTTTTTCACACTCACTTTGTTGGAAATCTATCACTTTAATTAATAACTATTTTAGTAATAATTATTTTGGAATACATTTTTAGGGGCAGTCAAAGAAGGTAATGATAATGGTTTAGAAATTTGCAGAAAAAAGTAAAATTTCCACAAAAATAACTTGTGACTTTGCTCATTTAAAAGCTGCTAGTTCAAAACTATAAATTAGCTTACCACTCACAACACTTAGCTAATTCAAAAACCCCTAATTGGAAAGACAACACTAATATTTTTATAAGCAGAAGACTTCATTGTTTTTAGTGTTTCTCTCTATCCTATATCTAGTTATCAAACATTATGTTATCGCTGGTTATCAAACATTATTGAAGTTAAAAATATTTGTTTATCTTATCCCAGATTTATGGAGAAACCGACGAAAATGAGTATGGCTCCTCTTCTTTCCCTGCGATCTTTGAATCTCTTCAAAAGGCAACAGCCCAAACGAATGCCAGTAAGCAATGGTTAGCTCTGCAACATGAGATTTGGAGAGTGTCTCGGGCAATTGATAGGGCTGCACGAGTTCTTCATGGCGAGCTCACCTAGTTACTTCATGTGGTGGAGGATTCGAAGGGTTTGACAAAATATTTTGGGAAAGGAGACTGAGAATGTGGTGACATATCTTCAACTACTCCAATCAGCTTGTCCAGTTTAATGCAGATCCTCGTTTGTGAGTGAGAAATAGATGGAAACACACACATTGCAATGGACCCTCATGTGTGTGAAATTGATGGAAAACACACAAATTTTGATTTTGAGGTGGCTTAGCTCAAACGGAAGGAACTTTATGTTCGGGGTTTGGATCATAGCGCTACCCCTTGTAAATAATGGTTGAAGTAGTTTTTTTTTCAATCTTTAAGAAAACCCATACATTATGTATTTGAAATGAGAATTAAATGTTGTGGATGGATTTTTAATTTTTTTTTTTAATTAATAATAATGTGAAAGAAATAATATTGAAAAAAAATTTATTAAAAATAAATGTGATACTATTATGATCTCCAACTAATTTTTACCCTCTAAATATAAATATCACTGTATCCCAGTTGCTTTAACCAGAAAGTAATTACATACATCCCAAACAAAATACCATACATATGAACCCTTTTCCAAACAAAATACTATACATATAAACCTAAAAAGAGATTGCCAATGCTCAATTAAAAATATAAAAACAACATATAAGACAAACATTACCATCAAACCAGTCATACTATACATACAAACCTAAAAAGAGATTTCCAATACTAAATTAAAATAAAATATAAAAACAACATGTAAGACAAACATTACCATCAAACCACCAGCATATAAGACAAACATGGTCTTCTCACCTTTCGGAAGTGAACAATATTTTAAATTTTACTATCACAGATGTGCCCAAACGAGCCAGCTGCAGTATTGGAGAAAGAGCGAACATGTTTACATGTTAAAATACAATCGGTAATGTTTTACCTATATAAATAAATTCTCAAAAGCTTAAATATAATTATTTTTCAGCATACTAGGGCCCAAAAAATTGTTATGACTCGCTTGTCCATGATTTAAGCATGGATCTTCTGTATTTAATACTTACAATATAATTTAATCATGGATCTTCTGTATTTAATATTTACAGTAAAATTTAATCATGGATCTTCTGTATTTAATATTTACAATAAAATTTAATAGAAACATACATTTAGGAAATAATGAATCAGTATTGCTAAATTGCTCTTCAGTTTCAGTTTCATGTTTAAGAAGATCTATACTCCATCTTGCTCTCGTGCTGAGTCCCTGAACCACTAATCTATAAAACAAAGAAAAATATATTATTGTAAGTTTGATTCACATGGTTTTAAAAGTTCACCCATTTCAAAAACCAAAAACCATAGGTTGGATGGCTATTTATAAAGGTTTATAATAATTTATTTTATAAGAAAATATAAATATAAATTTACTTAATAAGATAATTTATAATTATAATTATGAGAGAGCATATGTCATTATAAATGTTGAGAGATTATATATGTAATTCCCTTTTTCTGTAAATACTAAATATTAATTATTGAGAAGTATCAAAACTATTAAACAAAAGAGATAATATAATTGAATAAGGGTAGTTTATAAGATTTCAAAATAAGTTGAAGTTTATGTTTATTATGTGAGTAAAGTTTTATATATTAAATTAGAAGTGGTTATGATGAGGAAAATTTATATATAAATTAATAAGTTGGATTTATAAGAAAATAATATTTTTTCGGGGGTTTTGAGTGTTGAGACACTGTATTATTGATGAAAATTGGGAGTTAAGCATTGAAACTAATTCCAAGCAAAGATAAACAAAAACACTCATCCAAGTGAGACTAATGATGTAGCCATAGTGGACCTATGATTCATAAAGTTTAGGACTAATGAAGTAGCAATAATGGACCTATGATTGGTAAGGTTTAGGAAATTACTTTATCCGGTTGAACATTCCAAGTACCATTCGATAAGTCTAAGGTATCACATACTTTGGATAGTATAGTAAATCAAATACATTCAATGTATAAAGATGTGAACATGGAGCACAACTTCAAAGTAGATAATAGCGATGCATTACTCTAAATTCATTGTAGAATAGAACTTCTCCCAAATACTCTAATATATTCATGCATATATATCATACAACTTCTCCTAATGATTATATTTACTTGCTATATACTAACTCATTGCATATATGGGTTTTTTTTTTCATTTTATGTGAAGGTTGAGTACATCCCTAAAATAGACAAAATTTATTAGTTACACAATAAGTCTCTTTAGAATAATAAAACCTCTTCTAAATACCCCAATACATTCACACATCCAAATCCCATGCTCCTATTATAATCATTGTATTTATCACTATATATACTTATCGTCATTTACTCCCATTGTGGAACATTTATTAGGTCAACCCCTATGATGTATATATTTAAGAGATTACATATATATTTAAATCCATTTATGCCCCCTTAGAGGCATACCATAATAATTAATATTTGTCATCAAAGATTTTATTGATCCGTAAAGAAGGGAGTTGTAGCCCATTGACTTCATTGAGATGGATACTATGTGGAAACTAATTTTAATATTTATTCATTTGTCTTTAGAATGATTGTTTCTTGGCTATAACATGCATTCAACAATTAGCTGGATATGTACTGACATTGAGGTATTTAGACTGATTTAGTTTCCCATTTCAAAGAAACCTCATTTCGTTTCTTTTAGGTAATGACAATCCTTAGTCTATAAAGCCACGAGTTTAGGGTAGCTCCAAAAAAAAGTTCCTTCTCCTTTATATTTTCATTATTTTTATTTCAAAGCAAAGAGAGGAGAGGAGTCTCATCTTCTAGTTAGCTTTTCTCAAGTAAGGGTTTCCTAGAACATATATTGTCTTCACTATGGTTGTTACGTGGTTGTACTTTCTTGTTCTTTATTTTCCACATTTTATCTATTATATGCATAAGCAATAAATCAATAATTAACAAATATGAAATCTAAAGGAACTTAAACCTTTATAATATAGTTTTTAGTTTAGTTTATCACATCTTTTGTGACAAGCTATCACCTGAAAAATCTAGAGTAGTTTACACATCAAAGTTGAGCAATTTATCTATCTTTTTTTTGATAGGTGGCACTCCATATTTGAAAAAATATTCTGTAGGAACCAAAATTGTTTATACAACTACTTTCTCCCTTTGACACATGAGAAAAAAAAATGCTTGTTGTGACTTTTGAGAGATTTTTAAATTTTGATGTGATATGCCCCATGTTGCACTTCATTTCACTTTTCATGCAGTATACCATGTGTCACACCCTTTCAAATTAATCATGAAACACCCTATGTCATAGCCTTTTTTACTTGCTTTGTGATAATCACTCTATTGCATACCATTTCATTTTTCCTATGAGATGACCTATGTCATGGCCTTTGAAGTTACTTTGGAGAGATGTGCTATATCACATTGAGAAGATTTTTTGGTGTGATACATAGTGAGGACAATATTTTATATTAGTTATGATGTATCACACCAAAGTAAAATTTTGTGAGATGTGTCTTTATATGACATAGTATACTTTATTTTGATGTGTTATCCAAAATGTTTAATTTTTTTTTTTTGTGATAGGCCATTTCATAAGTGAAAATAACTTTTTATGGAAAAATGAATAAAGAAAGAAACCTTTTAGGGATGGGATGAGGGAAGAAAGTTTTCTTTAACTGAAAATGGAAGACTATTTAGCGAGGGAAAATTTAGGCAAATGTACTATGTTGCATTAATATAACCTTTGGGATGATGTGATATCTTGCACGTAAGTGATCATCTATGAAATTTAATGTATCACAATGATAGAAACATTTTGGAAATGTGATGGTTAACATCAAAACATAAATTTAGTGTGATACATCACAATGATGTGGACTTTTGGGCAATGTGACATACTCCAAGGAAAAGTAGATAGGAGGTGATGCATCATGTGTCAAACGAAAATTGAAATTAGGAGCAATAAACACTATGTCCCAATTTAAAAAAAAAAATCACTTGCAATATGCCACAAAGAGTGATAAATATTATGCCAAAAGAGGGTTGAACAAGTTTTGGATAATTTCTAATGGGAAAAAAACTTGTACAAGGAATTTATAATAGATTAAAGATGTTCTTTAAGGATTCTAGTGAGTTCAAAGGAAAAGGACCAAGACAAGATAAATTAAAAACAAATATCAAAAGTAGTGGAAACAATGTATAATCAAGGCCATGAAATTATAGAATCACATATTAAGTAGAAGCCCCATGCCATTTTCCCCTCATTATATGATGAATCTAAAATTTCATAGGGAGGTTGTTTCTAGCTCAACAGTTGGTGATGTATTGAATGGAATAATGAGACTTTGCAAACTAATATTAATAGAATTACTGGTTCTTTAGAAATATTTTACCTCAGCCAATCACTTCCACTTCAACATAATGACTCTCACTACACCATGTCCTTTAGATCAGTTGGATGAGTGTTTATTTCTAGTTGGGTAGATCACTAATTATGACATCAAGGTAAGAGTATGAAGTTTATTCCTTGACTTAATCCTTCCTAGAAATATAGTGTAGTGTTGTAATGCAATTACATATTAGGAGTGCTAAAAATTCAGGATACTTTTTTATCAGTCTCTAGTGTTTCTCTTATACGAGTGATTGTCCACATCCCTAAGGGAGTCACCTAATATCACAAGTCTTTCTATGTTTCCAACAAGCATGCATAGCCTTGGTGGGGGTACTCCATGTCCCACAAGATTTGAAATGTCTTTCTCTATAACATTTTAGTTTATGCTCTTCTTCTTTGTAGAGAGAGGTGGATGGGGATGGAAATCATCCTATAAGACCATGAGGGATGATACCTATTAGTGAAAACTATATTAAATATTCTTACCTAGGATAAACATATTTTATACATGAAATATGTGTTGGAAATATGTCGTCATTGATGGAAACAAAAAAACATTGATGGTTAGGCAAAGAAGATGATGGAAAATGTGTTGCAAGGCTCATATGTTTCCAAGAAGATTAATGAGGTAATTAGTAAACATGTAGATACTTTGGTGTCATTTTGTGCATAGAAAATCACATCAAATGTAGATGAAACTAACTTTGGTGGATAGAGCTTTGAAAGAGATTTCTAGTGATATGTGAAAATCTAGAAATGGCCTCCTCAATAAAAAATAGAGCTAATCAAAGCCATGGACCCCAAAGTCAAAGTTATGTAAAGATAAAAAGGTGAAAAGGACTTAGCAACATTTAGTTTAGACGTGTGCACAAATTGAAGGATTCTTTTTAGTAGAGTGACCAAAAGGAGCTCCGGGCAGTGATGGAGCACATATTGTAGCAACAAAAACACTTTATATTGGCTCACAATTGAGCCCACTTAACAACTCAGCCTAGCAATGGTAGCATGGCTTATCCGAATTTAAATGGGAATGCAACAAATACAGAGATAACCATAAATATAGAGATGCATCAGAAATAATACTTCATTTCGTTACTGTAAAATACTGAAATATGCTTACAAACAGAAATGGAAATAAAACCAGCTAGGGCAATGGTAGCTTATCTCTGAGAAGAGTTGTGGCAGCTACATGCCTTTGAATTGTGTTACAATGAGGCTTGAAAGCCTATTTATTTTTTAGAAACAATGGAAAACCCTAAACATCCAAAAACCTAACCCAAGAAGATGAAACGCTAAACTGTGGGCCTCGTTTTGGGTAAATTGGTACATCAACTTCCCAGGGTTGTAGCTTTGGCACCCAATCTCCATTTGACATGTACAATAGCTCGTTAGGAAGATCAATCTAAGAACTATAACTTTGGGCCTCAAAACGGCTCCGGAAGTTCACGACCCCAAAAACGGCTAAAAATATTAAATTGTGCTACAATAATAGAAACTGAAAAACTGAAAGAGACAATTGTGGGAGTCCAAGTGGGATAGGTGGGTGGCCACCAACATCCTCCTAGATCATTCTTTCCCCCTTAGGAAGCAATGGTCCCCATTGTGTTGAGTTCCTCCATCCGCTGAACATGGTCCCTAGTGAGTTATTCTGCAATCTTAGATGTGTCCAGTAATGGTGGGAAGCATGGTCAAGGGAGGTACACATTGAACACTCAGTGCAAGTGAAGGAATGAGGGAATGTTGTGCTCCAAAGCATTGTTTCCCTGTGGGTGAGGAGAAGTTGTTCCTACGTTCTCTCATGACTGTATCCCTTTGCTGCTGTTGCTACATGGAGGAACCCTTCGCGGGGGTCATGGATGTGGTGATGATCTTCACCTTACTTTGGGAGCGAACCAGAAAAAAAATGAATTTCCTAGTCTGTGAGATGAGCTTGTTGCATTTCTTAGCAGTGATCAAAGAGGTGGCGGTAGGTGGGGCTACCTCCAGTATCCTGTATAATGAATTACCCAAAGAAATAATAACAATGCGAGGCCTTGACTCATACACAGCATGTCACCTCCACAAGTATGGTTGGCCTAATAATACATCACAAACATCCAGAGGTGTAACATCACACAATACCTTGTCTGTGAAGGGTTTGATGCTGTAGGGAAGGTGACACTACTGGCGGACTCAGAGATCTCATCCTTGGTGAAGCCACCCGATAATGTACGGTTGTGGGTGTGGTGTAGTTGGTAGGCCCAACAACGTCACAACCTCTATTGAAATGAGGTTCTTTTGGCTGCCACTATTGACAATGAATTGTAGCGATGAACCCTTCAGCCACATCTGTGAGTGGAAAAGATGCTCCCCCTCCTTTGGATCTTCGGGCTCATTCTTCTGGATCTTGGTGGTGGCAACAGTGGCACTAGGCTCCTCGTCAATGGTCTACTTCCCTTTGCCATTCCCCTTGTCAGGTTCTGACTTAGGGTCGGAACATGCATTTGATTCTAAAGACTTCAATTTGGCCACCAGCGACTGCTTGGTCTGACACTCACTTGTGTTGTGAGTGGGGCTCTTATGGAACTCACGCCACTTTTCTGTATCCTTCTTTGACTTTGTGGTGTTGTTCTTTTCTTGTGGCTTTGACGGGTTGTCTTGGGTTGCCCCGTCTTGGCTTTGTTCTTAGTTTTGTGATTTTGGGAAGCCTTTCCCTTGCTTTGGATTTGCAGATCCAAAGTCTCACTTCTTCTGTTTAAACTTTTTCTCAATTTTAACAGTGTATCAGTACGCCGTGCCGAGTGAGGAGATGTTCAGGAACTCCATCTCGTCCTAGATGTATCTGTGTAGGTAGTCGTGGTATTTGAGAACCAAATGCAACTCAGAATCCTTGATACCCAACTGTGTCCGAAGGATATCAAAAATATTTGTGAACTCTGGCACATCTTGGTCCCTTCCCTGTCGCAGCATGGTCCACTTTATGTATTTGTCCTCATCGCTTTTGACAGGGTAGTACTGCTGCTTGATGGCATCCTGGAATGAATCCCAAGTGTGTTCAACTGAAAATAGTGTGCTCGTACTTTCATCCTTCTGCTCGCAGTATATTTCCCACCACTCCTTGATGTGGGGGGCTACTTTGAGAAGAGAGAAAATAATCTTTTCCCGACTAGAAAAATCATGAATAGAAAATACCCTTCTAGAAGATTTAACCATTTATCTACGGAATCTGCATCTATTTGAACCTCGAAGATGGGGATTTCAAAATTAACTTGTATGTTAAAGGGTGTGGCGTTTCTAGAGTAGCTGTTGGAAGCTGACGTGTCGCCTCTAGGCACCCGCTAAAGGATCTGGGCAAAGTTATCCATCATCGTGTTCCTTTGCTACTTGAGGGCTTCTTCGAGCAAGATTTTGATAGGATTTCCTACCCCCTCGTCTTTATTTTCATCTGCCATGGGAGGCTGGTCTTGCAAAGGTTCGACTAGTTCAAGCCCCAACTCCTTATATCTCAACCTCGTTGGGGACAGGCAAAGAAAAACAGAGAAAAAAACAGACCCCTCTGATACCACTTATCCAGATTTAAATGGGAATGCAACAAATTACAGAGATAACCATAAATACAAAGATGCAGTGGAAATAATACTTCATTTCATTACTGTAAAACACTGAAATATGCTTACAAACAGAAATGGAAATAAAACAAGCTAGGGCGATGGTAGCTTATCTCCAGGAAGAGATGTGGTGGCTACATGCCTCTGAACTGTGTTATAATGAGGCTTGAAGGCCTATTTATTTTTGATAAACAATGGAAAACCCTAAACATCCAAAAACCTAACCCTAGAAGATGAAATGCTAAACTGTGGGCCCCGTTTTGGGTAAACTGGTACATCAACTTCCTGGGGTTGTAACATTGGCACCCGATCTCTGTTTGATGCATAAAATAGCTCGTTAGAAAGATCTATCCAAGAAATATAACTTTGGGAAGAGAAACAGTGGTCCATGGACCCATGTTGCTTCTAAATTTCCCAAAAAACATCGTTTAGGGCCTCAAAACGGCTCCGAAAGTTCAAGACCCAAAAAACTGCTAAAAATAGTAAATTATGCTACAATTATGGAAATTGAAAAACTGAAAGAGACAGCTATGGGGGTCCAAGTGGGATAGGTGTGTGGCCACCAAAATCCACCTGGATCATTGGCATTTGTACCCCAGAAGGATTAAGGCACACATAAGAGGAGCGTCATCCTCGGGGAAGGCTTTCATGGAATAATCATGCGCGGTGCAAAGAAAAGGTAAGCGTAATGATGCAAGAAAGTGTCAGGCTGGACAGACATGACAACCCAAACAATAACAACTGCAGGTGCATTGACAGATTTTTAAGCAGGAAGTCCCCGCCTAACAACTCAACCCATAAAGGCTAGCTCATAGGTTGCAAAGGTCACACAAAGGGTAAGAGTCGGGCAATGTGGCGAATGGAGAAGAGGAGCGTAGTGTGTTCAGGACCCTTAGACTTTTATAACATGAAATGGCGTAAAACCAAGGCTTGGGACACCTTCTCTCTTCTCTCTCACAAAATGACAGGTGACACAATATGATTGGCCCGTGTACATAGGTCCCAGTACACGTGGATGATGACATTAGCAGTTACATGTCCCAACCTGAGAGCAACACGTGTCAGGTGTTTTTGGCCTTTTTGGGTGGCCAAGTGCGCCATTTTTGGCTAACATGTGGACCACTCACAGAGTGATATGAGGCACGAGTGACATGAAAATGAAATCATCTCATTCCCTCAACCCTGGAAGGTTTGAGCAAGGCATAATGGAGGACTTACGAGATGACTGGGAATCGGGTTGACGTGGTCATTGTTAAAGCCAACATGCCTGACAACACTATGATTGGCTCATAGTTGTAGTAGTCAGACCCCACTAAAACAACTCATCCATGTGACATAACCCCAATGGTAGTACAAATGTGCACAAAGTAAAGGGCCAGGAAGAAAGAGCCAGGACACATTGCTAGTCCAGCCAAAATCCCAATGACTAATTAGAAGTGGGTAGAGGCCACAAGGGACACACAATCCCACAAGGCCCATCCCAGAGGAGTTTAAGAGTGGAATACATAAAAAAATTTGGATAAAGGTGTTGGGAACCAAGCACCAACAATTGTTCCCATGCAACATAGAGATGGGGGGCACTTAGGAAGTCACAAAGGAAATTTATCCCTTCAGGCTTAAAGGAGCAATAAGCCGACAGAGTCATTTTGGTAGCATTTTTAATATAAAGCCTTCAAGCTTTGAAATGAAATGAGTGAGTAGCTATATGTGGTAGTGCTTCGGAATAAAGTGTTTGGGCCATCGTCAAAGGCCTTGGGTGAATGAGTCGACAACTTTGAGTTTAGCAATTATGCCAAACATAACAATGAGAGCTAAATTGCTAAAAGTAGGCAGTAAAGAGACTAGAGGTATCCATTAGCGGCATGGATGAGTCTTAGCAAAGTATTTGGAAGTTTGGCCAAAAACAACAACAAAACTTAAGTTGGAACTATAGCTAGAACTACAGTTAAAGCCTGTTAAGAGCCAAAATAGCCAAATCAACAGAAAAGATCAAAGTTTTAGTTTAGAACAAAAAAAATTAAAGTTAGAAACTTGGAGAGCATGTTTATATGATTGGAATGAATTGGACAAAGGAAAAAAATAGAGACTCATGTGAGGATTCAAGTGAAGTTAACTATAAGGCACAAAAACCAAAATTATTAAGCCAAATTATTTATAACCATAATCAATTAAGGAATTTTGCAATTTTGTAAAAAATTGTGGTGCAAGTTGAGTTGGTGATGCTATTGGTGTGATCAAAAACGAAAAATTGTTGAAGGTATTGGTGATTAAGGAAGGAGGAATTTCTTTTATTTGTAAAAGGGGTGGAATTCATAGTTATGGTGTGAAAGTGGATGAAAGATGAATCATTGACGTCAAGCAAGTTGCAGCTTGCAAATCAGAGGTTGGTGCTCCTTCTAGTAGGTGTTGGTAAATATTTAGGGTTGTAGCTCCATATAGTTGTAGCTGATAAATCAAGGAGTTGTAGCTCCATACAGTTGTAGCCAAAAAAATTGTAACAAGTTGTAGTTTGCCTTGTGAATAAATTGAAGACTTTTTATGTTCCTTGAGTTACTAAAATTATTTCATGCCATGCTCATATGAATGAATTTTTTATGGTGTCCTAATATGATTGCATAAGTGAAAGAAATTTTTTAAATTCTGAAAATTCTTACAATATATATTCACCCCCCCTCCTAGTATTGTCTTGTTTTCTAACAATCGATATCAAAACAAAGTTACTTCAGACCAGTTTAACAACTTGAAGAAAGATCAAGAACTTGTAAAAGTTGGTAAATGTGGGAGGAGGTCATTACAAAATGTAAGTCTTCATCCTTACTTTCCAAAACACATAGTTTGTTCCAATGAACATAGGTTCCTGATGACATGACCCGACTTCCAATTCTAGTTATGGAAGTGGGGTCCACTAACTGGAAATGTACTTCTATTCCTCAAGACACATATCAATCAGGAGTCTGAAAACCACCCCTAGAGAACAATCCCTGAGTTGGAGCTCATTTTTACAATCTTGATACCCCAACCACACCCTTGACACACTTTGCATGTGGGTTAAGGCTCCATCCACACCCATAAGCCTACCTGCATGCGGTTATGCCGAATATTTTCGAGTTTTGTGAATGTGGTGGTGAGATCTATGCCACTTTTTTAGGCTAGCCTCCAAACCACTACCCAGAACTTGTAAGAACTTTCCAAAACCAAGTTTAGGATGATGGAAAATATAAACATTTAATACTATGAATATACCTTTCTCAAAACATTCCTAATACATGATAGACATTTCGTCAAACATATGATAAACATATAAAATATAGTTCATGAATGCATGTCTTATCATAAACATTTGTACTTCATCAAATAATCATCAAGAAGGTTCATTTCCCTCTCAAGTAGAACCAAAAACACATGTTGGCCCATGCATCCATCAAACATTCAATAACTTATCGAATCATGAACAAGATCCATAGTAAGAGCACATCATATAACCATGCACATAACCAACATATAACCATAATAGAAGCCATGGAAAATTAGCCATAAGATAAACATAATAACTAGTAAATATGACCATTGGTCGCAATAGGAAAATAACTCATATTAACATATGTAAAAGCCAATCAAGTCAGGGACTTCCACGTACCACCTGACCATAGGTTGGGCTGAACCAAATCTCTCTTTCATCCAATCACCCTTGTGCCATATTCCAAGCATGAATGTAGGATTGCCTAGGATAAAACAAGACATAATCAAACAAGGAATCGAAAGGTTAAACCACCTCCACCCTCAAGCTACTGTGATCTCACCTAAACTGATCCCAAGATCACAAAACCAAAACAAGCTTGGATGCCTCAGAATTCCTTCACCATACCTAGAGGAATGTTCCTGTCTCCACCCACCTATCAAGAACTTATCAGAGAAAACCATATCCAACCCCAACCCTTGGGATTTTATTGATACCACCTAAACCAGATCCAAAATCTTCTAGCAATCCAAATCTCAACCATGAATGAATCCCATCACACCATGTCTATCTAGAAATGGTAAGGAAAGGTTGAAACCACTACCAATCTAGGAAAAACCCATGCTAATGATAACAAATTAACCAAATAATCAAATGTGTGTACCGTGTATTCACATCCCATCAAGGAAATTACACATGCAACTCATTACCCACAAGATCTTCCTAATGTAGTTATTGATCCAACGTTCTCCTTGTGCTCCCTTACTTTCCTTTACTTGTCCTTTTCTTTCCTTTACTTTCCCTTAGTTTTTCTTTGCTTAATTTATCTCTCCTCTTGGAGCTCTCTCTCTCTCTCTCTGAAATTTATCCCAAGTCAAAATTGACAAAAAACTATGAATTGTTTCTCTCATGCCTTTTTAATAATGATGTCTCTTTCTTCTTTCATTTTCCTTAATTTTCTCTCTAATTTCTGTTGCATCAGTATTTGTGTCTCTTCACCTTCCTTTCATCTTATTTTCATTTATATCTCATAGTTAAATTCCATTTATTATCTCTTTTCCTTTGCCAATTTCCATAGCCATTATTAAACCACAAGTGACCCCTAATGTTATGCTTACCCACCATTTAGCTTGGAATACATTTCCCCTAACCTTGGTCTTATTTTATTTACATGGAAAATCAACCCGGGGTTGCTACAAACCCCTCCCCCTTAGGGAAACACCGTCATTGGTGTTCTATGTGTGAAATTTTGTCTTTTGCAGCAACTGAAAATTTAATTATGCAATTTATTTGCTATGACAAACAATGAATAAAATCACAACTGCAATTTTCACCATAAAAATATTGTGGAAAATAAAACAGTGAAAACTGATAAATTCTGGCACACACAAGAATTTTGACATAGTTATTTTTAGCCAATTATCCCTAGAAAAACCCAATGTGGGAAAATTGGTGCAGCAGATGAGGGTTTTATTATTATTCTTCAGAAGAAATTTTGAGTACAATAATTTATATGCCCAACTAGCAATCTAATATGAGGAAAATAATGGCAAAATTATCAGGAGAATTTTCTCTCAGCCCACAGCTATTTTTCTTCCTCCAAAATTTCCTCCCTAGCCTTTGCACTGAGCTCCCTGCGTCACCCTTTGTGCATACCTTACGCTGGCCCTCTAAGAATTTTGGCTGGCATCCTTCCTTTACTTCTTCCAGGGACTGTATACCTTCCTCTTGGAATGTTGCTGCCCTCCTCTTCCACCTGCTACTCACCCTCTAGCTCTATCTTCTCTACTAAGCTACTGCTATTGAGAAAATTGAACTGCCTAGGCAACTAAGTATTTGCACTAGTGTATTCTCCACCACCACATCGATCTCCTCTTGCAATCCACTATTAGAGCACCAATGACCAAGATTAAAAATTAATCAATGGCTAGGATCATCTCTAGATTGATTCATGTGAGTTTCTAGATGATTCTCACCTTATCTCAATTAATACTGATTAATTAACCATATTATCTAAGTTTAGACTTAGGAAATATTTATAAATCGGTTAATAATCTAATTGAGACACTTCTAGGTGAAATTTCTAGAAATTGTTTCAGGATTTTGGTGATCTCATGTATTATATCATCTCCGCCAATTTACGTTGCTAGAACACATTCAATGCTACAAATACTAACACTCCCTCTTAGCAAGGAATGCGTTCTAGTGCTATTGCACACCCTACCTTTGCATCATCTCCTATCATGCTCCAGATGTCTGGCTATTTTTTCCCACCAATCTCTGCCCAACTCTGATATATGTTGCATATGTGTTGCTCTTGACACTGCCATACTACTACCAACACCACATCTACACTTAAACTCCCTCTCATTTGTTACCACTGCAACTAAGAATCATCAAAGGTAATTTTTCCCACCTATTGAAACGAGTTCTCCACCATACCCATCTGTTCTTTAAAATAAACGAACTTAGCTCTCCCTATAGCTTTCTTCAGTATATCTACAACCTTCTCTTCTGTGGGAACATACTATCATTGGACTACTCCACGTTGGACACAATCTCTAATGAAATGTCACCAAATATCGATGTTCTTTGACCTATCATGAAACACTAGATTCTCATAAATATTTATTCAACTCTGATTATCATAGTAGACACTGGTCACCTCCATCCTCTACTTGAACAAGCTTACTAGCAACTTCCAAAGCCATATTGCTTCGCACGTAGTTGTGCTAGTTGCCATATACTCTGTTTTTGCAGTGCTTAGTGCTACTGATTTTCACTTCCTACGACACTAAGAAATCATCCATGGTCCAACACTAAAGAAGTAACCGGAGGTACTTTTCCTATCCACTGAATTGCCTGCCCAATCTGCATTTGTGTACCCACAAAGTTTGATGTCATCCCCTCGAGTATATCTCAACCTATACTTGACTGTGCCATGAACATACCTTAGAATATGCCTCATTATTTCCCAATGTACCCTCTTCCAATATACCATGAACTAACTTAGGGTATTGAGTGTGAAGAAGATATCTGGCCTAGTGCTGACCAAATACATGAGAAACCCAATAATTTGTCTATATAAGGTGGGGTCAACATCCTTGTTATATGATGCATTTGTCTTGTTCTAGTTGGTGATCATGGTCATAGACGTGGGTATGCAATCCTGCATTCTAGACTTCTTCAAAATATTTGTAGTGTATTTTCCTTTCCCAAGGAAGATCTCCCCATCCTCCCATATTTCCAATCCTAGGAAATAGTGCATCAACCCCAAATCCTTCATGTCAAATTATGCCTCCAGGTTCCTCTTGTAGTCCTCTATGAGCCCGGACGATTTTTTCAAAAAAAGATCATCCACATAAAAAACTAGAATGAGTGGCTCACCCTCTAAATTAAATAGTAAAGGTCGGGATCTGCATCACTCTTGACGAATTCCATCTGTTGCAAGTAGATTTCAATCCTACCATACCATACCTTGGGAGCTTGATTGAGTCTGTATAGATATTTCTTCAATATACACACATGAGTGTGCATCTCACGAGTCTCAAAGCCCTTTGATTGTTCTATGTACACTTCTTCCTCTACGCCCCATTCAAGAAGGTTGTCTTAACATCCATCTGGTGAATCTGTTATCCCATCCGATCTGCCAAGGATATAACTGACTGGATAGAAGTGTATTTGTCAACTAGGGTGAAGGTATCCTCATAATATATCCCTTCTTTATGTGCTTACCCCTTTACCATGAACCTAACCTTGTACTTTTCCAAATTGTCGTCTGCCACATATTTGATCTTATAAATCCATCTAGAACCTATAACAAATGATATCTCTTTCAAACTTGGCACTACCTCCCAAACATAATTTGTCATGATAGAGCTATAATCTTCTACCATGGAATCTACCCAAACTTGATGTTGTGTGGCCTCCTGAAAGATGGAAGGTTTTTCAACTTGAGTCACCAACGCTTGGTACCTTTCAAGATGTCTATGGTGTATTTTTTTCATCCTAGGAATTCCAATAAACTCATTTGCATCTCTTAATGTGTGACAAACCTCTCTACTGGCTCGACCATTATTTGTGGGAGGTTCAACCAACTCCTCCTCATCTTGCCTCTGCTGCTCCATCTGCTGAGAACTCCCCGAATTTTGTGCACCTGAGGAAATGATGGTACTGGTCATAGTACTTGATCCTTGTGAATTTCCTTCTGCCTACCCACTGACCTCCCTTGCTGCTAGACCAAAGGAGCTTTTGTTGATTGATTCTGATCACCTGTAGGCATCTCACGAGATCTCCTGAAAGCTTGTTCCTCTATGAACTTCACGTCTTGCCTTACTATAATCTTCATATTTTTAGGAATGTAGATTATGTATGGATTTGAGGTTTAGTTGTACCAAACAAACAACCCCTTCTTTGCAGTCTGATCTAATTTTGTATGTTTATCATTAGGCATGTCACAATAAGCAATGCTGGGAAAAATTATGAAGTGGATAACTTCTAGCTTCTTCCCTATGAAGACTCCTTTTGGCATTTTCTTCCCCAATGCTCTATGAGGAGTCCTGTTTTGAATATATATTATTGTGTTACATGCTTCTTCCCATATAAATATGGGTAGATCATGGTCATATAACAAAGCCTTTGCAACTCCAACAATGGTTATATTTTTTTTCTCTGCTACACCATTATGTTGTGGATTATATGGAGTTTTCCATTCTCTCTTGATGCTTTCCTTCACATGGAAATATGTGAAGTCTTTATCATTATATACTCCACCATTATCTGAGCAAAGAAACTTGATCTTCTTCCCTGTCGCATTCTCCAGAATAGATTTAAAATCTATGAAATGATCGAAGACCTCATCTTTGGTCTTCAAGAAGTAGATCCAGGTTTTCCTGGAATGGTCATCAATAAAGGTGACAAAATATTTGGCCCGATGAGAGCTGTAGTGGACATCAGGCCAAAAATATCTAAATGTATGAGTCTTAACACACCATCATATATGCTATCACTTCTTGGAAATACTACCTTAGCATACTTCCCAAGTACACATCCTTTGCACACATCATCATGTTTCATGCCAAGTTCTAGAACCCCTGTTACTGTTTCTCTGAGCATCCTAAGTGTTCCATGGTGTAGATGTCCCATTCTCTTATGCCATAACTCATTCATCTCCTTCCCACTATGAATATCGCTGCCTATTAGTGCCATTGGAGAATCAATATATAACCGATACAATTTGTTACTTCGAACTCCAATCTATCTTGCCTTTTTCCATATTGGGTGTTCGACATACACTTTCTTCCCTACAAAGTGAATATCATACCCCTTATCCTGTAACTACGATACTGAAATCAGGTTTGTACCCAATCCTAACACATGCAATACATCTGTAGTGTTGGTGCTTACTCTTGAATTCCTCTAAAAATCTATGGCACCCCTCCCTACCGAAGTACATTTTGTTCTATTTCCCACAGTAATTTGGAAGTCCATCTGCTCCTCTTTGTAGCTAGATAAATATTCTCTAACCCCTGTTATGTGAACTGATGCTCCACTATCTATATACCAAACTTTCTGTGAAGTTGATCCTGCTAAGAAAGGAAATTCATCCTCCAATCTGGAAGACAAATCTGAAGTCCCCTGAATGGTACTTTTGTCCATGGTTATGTCAAAGAATTTATAGTGTAATATTCCTCTTTTCTACCCCGACGTTGGATCTATTCTAACAAACTGTTGAAAAACCCTCCGCGTCTAGTTAGAGATCTACCCAACAAAGGTATTGAGCTCCTCCCTTTGCCTCTGGAATCAATTGATCTGGAAGGATTAATTTTTTATGCCCCTTTGAGGAAAAAAAGTCTTTCCTCAAGAAACTTGGCCCCTTGGAAAAATATTGTGTTGCCTTTGGGAATTTCACCATGTTTCCCTTTTTGAGTAGCGAAATTCATTTTCCTTCATTTTCTTGAGCTCTTCAGTTGATCAATTATGCTCTGATACCATGTGAAATTTTATCTTTTGAAGCAACTGGAAATTATTCTTCTAACTTAAAATTTAATTATCTAGTTTATTTGCTATGACAAACAATGAATAAAATCACAACTACAATTTTCACCATAAAATACCGTGGAAAATAAAATATTGAAAACTGATAAATTCTAGCACACACAAAAGAATTTTCACACGGTTATTTTTGGACAATTGTCCCCAGAAAAACCCAATGTGGGAATATCAATGCAACATATGAGGGTTTTATTGTTATTCTTCAGTAGCAATTCTGAGCACAATAAATATATCCCTAACTGGAAATCTAATCTGAGAAAAATACTAGAAAAATTATAGTGAGAATTTTCTCTCACCCCACAATAATTTTCTGCCTCCGAAGTTGCCTCCCTAGCCTCTATGTTGAGCTCCTTGTGTCACCCTCTACATTGAGATTATACTGGTCATCTCAGAATTTCGGTCATCCTACCTTTGCTTCTTTTAGGGACTGGAAACCTTCCTCCTCGAATGTTGTTTCCCTCCTCTTCCACCTGCTACTCATCCTTTGGCTCTATCTTCTCTGCTGAGCTGCTACTACTGAGAAAATCGAACTACTTGGGAAACTAAGAATATGAACTAGAGTATTCTCCATCACCACATTGATCTCCTCTTATAATCCATTGTTGGAGCACCAATGGACAAGATTAAAAATTAATAAATGGCTAGGATCATTTTTGGATCGATCTGTGTGAATTTCTAGATGATTCTCACCTTGTCTCAATTGATATTTATTAGTTAACCATATTCCCTAAGTTTAGACTTAGGAAATATTTAAAAATCGGTTAATAATCTAATTGAGACACTTCTAGGTGGAATTTCAATAAATGATTTATGGGTTTTGGGGATCTCATTATTCTAGACTCTCCACCAAATTTCGTTGCTAGAACACATACGATGCTAGGAAAACTAAAAGTATGACACCTATGACTATCAAACCACTGAAAACAAAACATACTACCTATGGAGATTTATGATATAGCTCGATGCAGTATTTACAATGACATCAAGTTGAAAACAAAAAAGGCATACCCCTTATTGGAGCTTTCTAACATAGCTCATTGTGGTATTTACAACAAAAATCACACACACGCACACACATATGTACCAAAAAATCATTTGCTTCAACCAACAAATAATGAAGGATATAATTCCCGCATCCAATCAACCATCTCCCGTGTTGCTTCATTAGGCCCAAAGTGCTTCCACTGCACTTTAACCTACTCAATTGCTCATTTCTAGAGCATGATTTGTTTCTACTGCATAATGCATTGTGGCTCTTGCTAGAACTCTCCCTTTGGTTTCACTTGCAATACAGACCAATCAATCACATGATCAACATCCTACACATATCTCTTAATCAATGAAATATGGAAGACGTCATGGAATTTCATTGTTTGCAGTATTGCAATTATGTAGGCCATTGGTCCAATCCTCTCAATTATTTATGAAGGATAACAATACCGAGGTGAAAACTTGGCACATGACCTTGGTATTTTTATGTAAGTACATATGCTCCTCAACCTGAAATGCCTTCGATGCTCTATGTTGATATGTATAACTCTTCTACCTCTCTTGTGTTGCCTTCAAATTCCTTTTAATAACTAGCATCTCCTACTCCATCTTAGACAACATATCTGGTCCAATCAACACCCTGTTCACTGAATCACTCCAGCTGATAAGAGTATTACAAGTCCGCCCATAGAGATCCTTAAATGGACTCATTTTCAAGGATTTTTGATACCCATTATTGTAAGAAAACTCTACTAGTGGAAGATACTCCTCCCACTTCCTCTGTTGATGCATGACATACATCCTCAACATGTCCTCAAGAATCTTGTTAACCCTATTTGTCTGTCCATCTATCTGTGGATGATAAGTTGCACTGAAAGGTGAATTTTTCCCCAAACCTACAAACAAATCCTTCCAAAACTTGGAATCTCCATCTGATATAATCTTCTTGGGAACACCATGCAACCTCACTATCTCCCTGATGAAGATCTAGGCTATCTCACTAGCTAAATTAATAAACTTTACTACAATGAAGTGAGCTATCTTGATCAACCTATCAACCACAACGATGATGGAATCATGTTGCCTCGATGTTCTCAGAAAAGTTGTAATGAAGTCCATGGAAATGACCTCCCATTTCCATTCTGGAATCAAAATAGGTAGCAATAAACTAGTTGGGTTCTTACACTCAGCTTTCACCATTTGACAGTTCAAACACCTTACAATAAACTCAACCACCTCTTTCTTTAAATTTGGCCAATGATAGAACTTCTTAATAGATGCTAAAGTATTCTAGTATCTTGGGTGGCTTGAATATGGCTTGACATGAAGCTCCCTCAAGATAAGCTTCTTGAGCTCACTACTATCTAGCACATAAATCTTGTTCCTGAATATGACCAAGCCATCTGTTGTGCAGTGATACTCCTCATCTCTATCACTTTGACCCCATTGCAACTACTAATACTTCTCATCATGTTTCCCTGCACACAAGATCTGCTCCTAAAAATCTATCCCATAAGATCTCACAACTAAAATATGATTCATCTACACTCTCCTATTGAGAGCATTTGCAACCCTATTTTCCATACCCTTAATGTATCTAATATCAAGATCAAACTCACTGAGAGTAGCCGACCTTCTTTATTACTTGAAATTCAAATTGGGTTGGTCAAGTAAATACCTCAGTCCACTATGATCACTCATCTAGGATGAACCCCCTACCAAGGACATAATTCTACCATATCTTCAATGCATGAATGATCATTGCCAACCCAAGATCATGCGTCACATAGTTTTTCTCATGTTCATTCAACTTCCTTGACTCATAGGAAACCACCTGTCCTTCATACATAAAGAATACACCAAGTCATTTCTTATAAGCGTCTGTACAAACTAAAAATTCCTTATCAGGATTTGTAATCTTCAAGATTGGAGCATTTGTCAACAAATTCTTCAACTACTCATAATTAGTTGCACGCTCCTTTTTCCATTAAAACTTCTTTCCTTCTATCAGCAAAGATGTAATAGGATAGACAATTCTTGAGAAGTTCTTGATGGAACTCCTATAATAACCTGTTAGTACCATGAATGATCTAGCCTCATCTACATTCCTAGGAGTTGGATACTCCATGATAGCCTTAATAATTTCCAAGTCCACTTTTATCGCTTCCTTGGAAACAGATGTCCCAAATAATGAACCCGGGACTAAAATAAATTGTAGTTACTTAGCTCAGAATACAACTGATGCTCTCTCAACAATCCCAACATTGTTGTAAGTTGCTCTATATGATCCTCCTAATTCTTAGAGTATATCATTATATCATCAATAAACACTATCACAAACTTGTCTAGGTAAGGACACAACACATTGTTCATCAAACACATGAAGGTGGATGGAGAATTATTAAGACTAAGAGGAACCACCACAAATTCATAATGCCCATACCTTGTATGAAATGTATTCTTGTAGATGTCTTCATCTTTTATGTGCACTTGATGATATCCTAATCTCAGATCAATCTTTGAAAACACCATTTCTCCCTTCAACTGATCAAACAAGTCATTAATCCACGAGAAAGGATACCTATTCTTGATCATCACTTTTTTAGTTTCCTATAATAAATGCACAATCTAAGAGTAGTGTCCTTCTTCTTTGCAAACAACATTGGTTCACCCCAAGGTGAAACAAGTGGCCTTATGTATCCCCTATCAACCATTTCCTTAAGCTACAAAATCCATTCCACCAACTTATGAGTACTCATCTTATAAGGTGCCTTAGATGTTGGTGCTGCTCATGGTAATAGCTCAATAGAGAAATCCACTTCCCTATGAGGTGATAAATCTAGAATCTTTTCTAGAAAAACATCATGAAATTGCGACAAAATAATATACCTCTTTAGGATTTGATCATCCTCAATATCTTTCCCTTTTTCACTGGAATCATGAACTAAAAGCAATGCATACTCTTTCCTACATTTGCACCTAGCTTTCATAGCTGTAACCATCCTCATTAATGTAGCCTTCTTCTTTCCCTGCAATATATTCTCTTTTATCCATCACCATCAAGGCACTAAATGGCCTTCTCATAACAATGTACCTTGGTCTTGTGAGTAAACAACCAATCCATGCCCAAAAGAATACTATATGAACCTAAAGGAAACACACTTAGATGCACTAATGTAGGCATGCCATTAAGCTCAAATTCACAAGATCTCACCCAATAATGAACTCTTCTTTTGGTCCTTGTAGCCAACTGCACCAACCAAGATTTTTCATGCACTTCTTTACTCAAACAACACTTATCCACCAGGTCAGGACTAATATAACTATAATTAGATCCAAGATTAATAAAAGATGAAAAAAATTGATCAAAAAGCTTACCTTCCATATCAATAATGGATACCTAATGATCTGCTTGCTTATTATCCACTACTGCATAGATCCGAGGAATGCTATGGCCAACATCTCCAAATAGCTACGCCTTTTGAGCACTATATATTTGAGGCCTACCACCCTGGTACAATGGAAAATCCTTCTTATGATGCTCTTTACCACAAATCCAACACTCTAATATTTCCCTACCGTTACCTTTATTTCACTGCTTTCTAGGCTGAGGCCTATGTCCTTTCTTAGCTACGTTAAACTTCTTATAAGGTGACACATTTTATTTCTCACGTGCATTTGAGATCATCCTTTCTTCTTAGGTCATTTTCCTTTTGTCTTCTCATTCCCTTTCCAGTCACTGTTGAACTCATGCTTGCGCTTTGACTGCTCATACGAATGGTTCATATTTTTTATGGCTTCCTCTAATGGCTAAGGCCCATCAAATCCAATATCATCTTTGAATGCTACTGGAAACCCACTGATGAACCTTTGAATATTCACTTTCTCAATCTTGAGATAAGGCCCATAGCTCAACAACTCTAGAAATTTGGTTGTATATTCTTCATTTGTCATAAAACCCATCCTTAGCTTACATAATTCAATAACCTTTCCATCATAATACCTCTTAGATAGGTACTTTCTTCTGAAGAGTGTTTCAAAGTCATCCCATTTCTTTTTTTCTTTTCTAATTCCTTTGAAATTATTAATATCTTCCCACAAGATATTTGTTTTTATTTTGAGGTTGAATGTATCTATATTGGCTTTCATGTTCTCTAAGTAATCATATAATATGAAAAACTTCCTCATCCCAAGTAGCCACGCTTTTGTATCTTCTGATTTCTTCAACTCACCATCAAAAGTAGGAGGCTTGGATTTGTTGAAATATGCTAGAAAGTACTCACTCGTTCTATTGTGTTGGCGGTAATGGTGATCATGTCTCATGGAAGAAGAACTAGAATAAAACCCATATGTATGAGCCCTCTTGTTAGGTGTATCAAAGAATCTTCCACTCTTCACTTTATCTTCCATATCCAACATGTGTCCCCTCTGATACCTACTACCATCTACCCCATTAGTCTTCTCCTCCTATTTATCTCCATGGCTAATCCTTGTCTAGCCTTGGCCATCCCAACAGGCCCCCAACATAAATATCGTGACTTGCCCTCAAGTCACTCGGTAGGCACAGAGATCTTTGCACGAAGCCTGTCCAGATCGACCTAGATGACCATAATCCCAGCCGTGCATTGAGTTGTTGCCTACTTCGCATCTTCAACTATCTTCTTAGTTACTGCTCTTGCGTTGTTAGCCTAAAGTTGTTGTTGCGTCGCTTGCAAAGTCACAAGCTTGCCTTCAATGTTTCCTATGACTGTGTAAGCTTCCTCCAGCCAGGGCTTTAGTCATGCCTTCAACACTGTCTCCTTATGCAGTGCTACGTCCACCTGTTCCTTCAGTTGCTTGGCTTCCTCCAGCTTGGCTAACCTTTGTGTTAGTGTGATGGTTCACGTTGCGCCCTTAACTTCGTCATAGCGCTATTGGAGTTTTCAAACTTCTATCTCTAGCCTTTGGATGTTTGGGTCCTCCTGCAAGCTGGTCAGGACATCAAATGATTGCTCGAACAACTGTGTGTAGTCTGCTATTGTACTCTCCACCATTGCAACTGCTTCTATGACAGCGACTGCCCACTGTTCCCTTCCCTCTAGTGGTGTTGAAGGCTGGGCCCTCAACTGGAGCTCTATAATCTGTAGGTTCAATTCAAACTGAACCTGCACCATCTCTGCCTGAGTGTCATGCACCCCTGTGGCCAATTTGCAGATGCCGACCTCGATTGGCTACTCCTCTGGGATGGACAATTCTAGGACCATCTTGCATGCCTCCTCCATGACCTACATGATCTTCTTGCTCTGGTTAGTTCCCTCAGCTTAAACGGCAATGGCAACATTTCTCTATCGGGCCATTTGTTCATTGTTTATCCTTTGTTCGTTGATCACCTAGAGGGCGCGCTGCTCATGGGCCCTCAACTCTGTAATTACTCCATCCTGCAAGAGGTGGAGTGCTTTGCATGAAAGCGCTGCTAGGTTTAGTCCAACTCCCTTCAAGGCACTGACAGTGGACTTGTCAGCCTCATTTTCCATGTTCAGTGCTCCATCTGACAGCACCAGTGCACTGGAAGCCTTCGTGCATGGAAGCACTGCCAAGTTCAGTCCAACTCCCTTCAAGGCACTGATAGTGGACTTGTCAGGCTCATTTTCCATGTTCAGTGCTCCATCCGGCAGCACCAGTGCACTAGAAGCCTTCGTGCGTAGCATATCGGTGGCCTCTGACATGCCAATAGCCAAGCTGGTAGACACCGTACTAGCTTGTGACGTGCGAGTCTGCAACTCCTGCAACCTGGTCTGGATGGCGCCTAGTATGATATGCTGCTTCTTCTCATATTGCTACAGGGCCTCCATGGTGACATCTCTAATTGTGTCACTGATGTCATATAAGTCACCCTCCGTCAATGTTATAGGGTCCAACGAGGTCTTGGTCACTTTGGATTTCTTTCTGTGCCCTCCCTTCTCCAGATCTCTTGGGTGCTTAATGCGAGCAGACGTCACCTAAGGGTCTGCACCATGCTACTCTGTATTCTCCTCTTTCGTCTTAGATGAAGGCAACCACGCACCTTTTTCAGAGCCTTGCTCTGTGCCACCTATTTGTTTTCCTGCTTCCTTTCCCGTCTATTCCACCTGGGCCTTCTCAGCGGCCTCTTTTTTCCTCTTTTTGACCAGCTACGCCATCTTTAGCTTGGCCTCTTCCTTCTTCTTTTGTGCAGCAGACTTTCTTCCACACTGCATTGATGTCATCATCTATGGCTAGGTACAACAAATAATACCACTTCTGCGCAGGGTCCATCTGCGTTGTAATTGATATTTGATGGAAATAATCTTTAAACTCAGCCTAGCTCTGCAGGTTAGCATATACTATGGGTAAAAATCATGGCTTACGATTGATGGCCATCCTGATATCCATTTCCATCAATATCTAGAAGCTCTTGTTGTCCCAAACTCGCTCAGCATCCTTGGTCACCCACAATGAAGTGTACCTCACTACTTCAAGAAGGTTTGGCGTGACTGAAGGGAACTGGCTCTCCTTTGGTAGCTCCCATGCTACTAGCACAATCAACAATAAGAGCCATGTGTAGTGGAAGGTCTTGCTTTGGTCTTGCGCTTCACGACATTTCACCAAGAACTCTTTGCGAAGGTAGTCCAACCAATTAAAATAGACTCCTTCCGCTCACTGTTGTGCGAGTGCGATGACAAGCATCGACACCTCATCGACACAACACTTTTGCATTACCTTCCCTGCCAGGATCTGCATTTCCACCTTCACAGCGGGGTTGCAAATGCTAGAGATAGCATACCCTCATGGCTTCTTCACCAATTTGAACTTCTTCATTGGTTCTATGAGTGCCTCCTCGCCACCCTTGCTGCCAAATATCATAGTTGTATTTTTGCTTATATATGACAAGTGTGTTATTCTGTGAATCAACATATTGGTGATGGGTATCAGCTCCTCCAGCCACAGACACCCATCATGCACCAAGCACAACAGCTGCTTGATGACCAAAACTGTTGGGGGGGTGCAGTTATAGTGTAGCACCCAGAGCAGGTGTTGGCTTGAGGGGCCTGACCCAGGTTTAGAGTTAGTTAGCCAAACAAATCCATGTACTACTGGCCCTTTCAGCAACAGCCCACGGAACACGGACTGAGGTCTCAGCTGAAGTAGTATGGGCGGATGCTGGAACCAAGTTTCTTCACCCTTGAGATGTCTGAGGGGTTGATTTAGTCCAAATGTGAATACCTTCGCACGGGTTACTTCGCACTCTTTCCTCACCTGCGAGGCCTTTGCGATCTGTTATAATCACCTTTGCGCAACCCTAACTAGGGGTTGAGGCACTTTCACGCTGCTTCAACAGTGATCTACGATATTTCCCCACTGCAAATTTTACTTATCTTCTTATAACAGTTAGTTATCTTCACGTAAATAGATACTTTATCTTATATTCACTTATTCAACACATTCATATAAGTTCACAAAAAAAATAAAAGGTAAACTTGCAATTCATACCCAATATACTTCAATGCATAAAACAGGAAACGATACATAGAAATAATGTAAAACTTCTCTTTATTAATGCTTCAATCAATTACAGACTCAACCTGCCCTACGCACTCAGCTGCAGGGGTCCACACACTCAGCTATGGACTACTAGGCCTATGTGCACTCAGCTGGAGAGCCTTCTCCTACTCTACTGTCCAAAGACATGAATCGTCACTTCAACTAAGACCCAATTCATGTTATTCTCTTAGATTATTATATCTCTAATTGTCTCTTTACACTCAGAGCCTCACTCTATTTCGTGGACCATGGGTAGAACTCTCAAGCTGACATTACATTATAGAAGTAAGGGTGGACAACCTTATGACTCAATTACAACTTCGCACTCCTCACCCACAAATCGCAGAGTCTTTACATCGGACATGGTCAAAATCTGGGCTTTAAGCCCCAAGCCTTACCTTGGGGGATGCCGTGCCCAATAGGCCCCCAACACAAACATCATGACATGCCCTCGAGTCACTCTGTCGGTGTGGAGATCTTTGCGTGGAGACCTCCCAACTCTACTCAGACTACTGCAAGGTCGACAACACACTTAGTGGCTACCTGCTATATCCCTTGGATGCACTGCTCAGAGACCATGGTATCTAAACTGCTTCCTTGTATCTGCTCTTGTGTTCCCTACATCTACGTGAGCTTGCGTTCAATTGTCATTGTGATGACAAAGGCCTCATTAATCCATGGTTGGATGCACATCTTTAGAACCACTTCTTTGTGTCGTGTTGCATCTACCTGCTCCTTAAGCACTTTTTCCTGTTGCATTCGCGCAAGCCTCTGTTAAGGGCCACTGTTTTTGCGATCCCTTTGACGTCGTCATAATGTTGCTATAGCTCATGTGCCTCTGTTTGTAAGTGCTGTATGTTTGGGTCCTCCTGCAGAGTGGTAAGGACCTCGAATGACTCTTCCAACATTTTGGTGCAGTCCTTCACTGCACCACTGATCTCCTCCATCCCCGATTTAATGGCATCGACGCATTGTTCCCTTACCTTTGGAGGAGTTGAAGGCTACACCTTCAATCGCAACTTTTCTATCTAAAGGCTCAGCTCTAGCTAAACCTTAGCCATCTCTTCTCATGGCTCGTGCACTCCTACTACTAACCTATGGATGCACGCCTCTACTGGTGCCTCTGCGGGGATAGCCAACTCAAGGACCATATGGTAGGCCTCCTCAACCACTTGCACCATCTATTGGTTTTGCACCACAGCCTCGTCGCGTTGTAGGCTCAGTTGCTCCATGTTGATTCTTTGTTCACTCAACACCTGTAGCACGCAGCCCTCCCTGGCCTGCAGTTTTGCAGTCACTCTATCCTGCAGGACATAGAGTGTCTCCCGAGGGAGCGCAGCCATGCTGATTCCTACCCCTTTCAATGCACTAGCCGTAGGCCTATCGGCCTCATTTTCTATAACCAGTTCCCCCTCTGGTAGCACTATTATGTTAGTCGTGTGGGCGTGCATCATTTCCTCAACCACAGCCATCCCTACTGCAAGGTTGGTCGAAAGAGTACCATCCTGGGGAATGTAGACCTACAACTCATGAATCTATGCCCAGAGGGCACCCAACACAATCTAATTCTCCTCTACCAACTGCTGGAGGGCCTCCGCCGTGACTTCATGCACTGTCTCCCCTATATCGTGCAGATCTCCCTCAGTGAGGGTGATTGGGTCAAAGGAAGTATTAGATACTTTCAACTTCTTTTGCGACCCCAACTGCTCTCTCGGGTGGTGCCACTTTAACTGTGTCATCACTATTTGTAGGTTTGCACGACCCTCCTCTATCTTTGTCTCCATTTCTTGTTCCTGCTCAGGCGAAGGCAACTTATGGCCTTTGCGCTCCTTATCTACTACCTTCTGTGCTTCTGTTGTGGCCTTCGTAGCATCCCGTGCCTCCTGCGCCTGTGTTGCTGCTACCTCTTTTCTTCTCTTCTCTGCCAACTGTGCCATTCACAGTTTTGTCTCCTCCTTCTTTCGCTGTGCAGCAGAATTTTCCATTTCCTTTGCGTTGATGGCTGGAGTGCACCACTCCGGCAGCCATGCCTCAAATATGCCGAAGATAACATCATTCGTGGCTAGGTATGGTAGTTCATTCCACTTCTTCGCGGGGTCCTTGCACGCCCTGATGTAGATGTGATGGAAGTCCACTGTAAACTCCGCAAAGTTTTGTAAGTTGTTATAGATAGTGGGTGATAACCACGGCTTGTAGTTAATCCCCATTCTGATGTTCATCTCCATGAACACACAGAATATCTCCATGAACACATAGAATTTTGATCCAGTACGCGTCTTTAGTGGCCCACAGTGAAATGTAATTCGTGGCCTCTGGGAGATCCCTCAAAATTGTGGGGAACTAGTTGTCCTTAGGAATATCCCCAGCCACCAGCACTATGGACAACAAAAGCCATGCACAGTGGAAGGTTTTCCCCTATTCCTGTTCCTCGTGGCAATTCTCCAAGAACTCCTTGCACAAGAATTCAGACTAGTTAAATTGGACCCACTCTGCACACTGCTCAACAAGTGGAACCATCGATGCGGGCACCTCATCCACACAACACTTCTTCATGACCTTACCCGCTAGTATCTAAGTCACAACTATGACTACCTTGTTGTTGATACTAGAGATTGTGTAGCCCCTCTTTTACTTCTCCAGCATATATTTCTTTTTCATGGCCTCTACAATGGCCAAATTACTGCTTTTACGCTCTGAAATGTCTACTGGTTCTTCCCCTTTACAAGGGAGTTAGGTAATTCTATGGATCAGGTGGTCTGTGATGGGGATGGGCTCCTCCAGCCATAAACACCCATCATGCACCAGGCAGAGCAATTGCCTGATGATGAAGATAGTCACTGGGGCACGATGGTAATGCGGCACCCAAAGAAGGTTCAATAACCCTACCTTTTTGACTTCGCGTTGTTAGGTTCCTATATCAATAGGTTTCATTTTTCATGATTGACCTAGGAAATGCCAAATATGTTCATCTTTTCATGCTGCAAAGGTTCCATATTTTGTAAAAGAATTAGAGAAAGTTAAAAAATGTAAAGAGGGTATGCCCTAAAAGAAAAATCAAAGGGCAAGAAAAATCAGTTGGTCAGAAAAAATGATAAAAATGAACCCCAAAGAAAAACCAAGAAAGTGGCTAGCCAGATTGCCATTGCTAGCTTGATGGATGGCCCAACAGTTCAATCTAGACCATACCATATTTTAAATTTCTTGTTCTAGACTAGAGAATGAATATCTGTCCAAACAGCTCAAGCTTGGAAGATCACTAGCTAAGTAGAGAAATTAAAGAGCCCAACTGCTTAATCTGGGCCCTTGGGAGAGATAAGGGTAGATTTAGATAGGAGGGCAGTAAAAAGAAAAGAGAATAATTAGGGTTTGCAAGTCTAAGTGCACCCATGCAAAAGGAAGAAAAAATGTTAGGTGTATTAGGCTGGGTAAGTAGTTGGAGGTTGCAGAGGCAAGGTTTGGATCACCTGGTACATTATCAATCAAAGCTTATCTCATCAATGAAAGGAATATAAAAGAAGTTGTTTGGTGGCAGAACTATGGAAGCATGTCTAATTCCCCTCTTTCCCCCATAAATCACTCACTAACATCCCCTGAAGGACCTTGGGATCTGCCCAACAAGTCCTGTTTTCACTTCATTTTTGTAAAAATACTAAGTCAAGCTTTGACTTTCTTCAATGAAAAGAAGCCACATTTCTTGTGTAAAAACCACTCTATACTTCTTTCATCTTCCTATGTCTAAGTTTTCATACTATGGACTTAGCATTCATCCATTCAGTTTTAATCCATAAACTCATATTAACCCCTCATTCTATTATATAGCTCCCTAAAAACTACTTCCCTGTCCCTATTTTTACTAAAAGGAATATTAAAAACCCAAAAATAATAAATATTCCCACCCCTTGGCACTATAGCCATATAACATAAGTCTTGGGAAATAATAGTCTATTTGGGACTACTATTAGCCCTTCCGAGTCTAAACCTAGGTTTAATTTAAAATTCGGTTAATTTAAACCCCCCCTCTCACACATAAACCTTATAGCAATATCTTTTGCGCATACATTTTATTTGGGATTAATTTGATATTCGATCAAATTAATAACCACTGGTGCCCACTTACAAACCCATATAAAAACCCACATAACCTAAGTTTCCCCCCGCGGTATATTTTATAATAATTAATACATAGGCGGGTCTCCATGCCATATTGTACTCGCAGCTTCGTATCCCGTCAACCCTCTGATCTTCTCTTCTAGATCCAACGGCTCTCACCGATTTCGGAGCCACCCCGGCATTCGATAGTTAGCTTCCGATAGCATAGCGCTTTCTCCGTCCTACAAAAGACGCGTGTCTCCATGTGATTGTATCGGAGCCCCTTTAACACTTACCGCCTCCATACCAAAGGTGGTCCGATAAAACCACAAACTGCCTTCTGTCTCTTCGCCCCTGACATCAGCACCACGTCGCCGCTCATGTCACTTTTGCGTCGACCCACTGTTGCCCCGTGTCATTGCCACCTCATCCCCTTGCGTCCCCACCTTGCCACCGTGTCCTATGCCACGTCGTCGGCCCCATCACCTGCCACGTCACCCTGCCGTACCCGGGACCCGCCGATGATGTCATTCTGACGTCATCGCAGAAAAACATCAAAAGCGCCAAATATGCCAAATTTTCATAAAAACATGCGTTTCGACCGTTTTGTTCATTTTTAATGGACAAGTTCGAAGCACCAGTGCATGCCTTTTTACGTCGTTTGTCTGCCCAAATGCAAATTTGACTATCCCAGCCGCTGCCGCCTACAACTTCGACTCAATTTCTCGCCATTGAACTAGCTTGACACCCTCGGCTCCATAAAAACCAGGTATTTGCCCAAATTCTCTATTTTTCTTGCTTAGAACTCTGCAACTATTTAAACCAAGCACATTTCTGCACATAAATGCTGCCTGAATTTACTCAGTAACCCTTTGTTCGCCAGGAACCCTCTGAACCCGCGACAACTTTCAAATTCGCCATTAAAAAACGTTTTTAAGCTCGGGTTGCCAGAAAAACTCCATATAGCCCAGCATTGTCCCCTTTTTACCACATTCCACTGTAAAAACTTCAGTAATTGGGCTGAGAACTATCCCCATTTCCCTCTGCAGTTTTCCCACAGTCCTTTTAATCCCTGTGAATTCATCAGAGAAAAGAGAAGTTTTTCAAAAACTCTGCAAAGTGACCTCTTTATAATAGCCTCAGACCTTGAAGGTTATCAACTCATTTGAACCCATTGTATAGCTCTTTTGCAAATCCTCAAAATCTCTTTCATCAGCCTATTGTTACATTAATCTTGTTTGCAAGGATAAGCACATATAAACCTCAAAATGGCCACTCCCACGGCATTAAATATTGCTCCCTTGAATGCACCACATAGGAACCTGGAATGGCTGGCCCTTGCTGACAGAGATTACCAAATGAAGGAAATAGTGGAACTCACCAACAAATATCATATTGAAACCTTTTTTGAGTTAAGAAAGAAATACAGGAGCAATGCTGATATCCTTGGTATCTGGGAGTCCAATCTACCAATCTATTATCTCCCACAAGTTAATGTGTTCCCTGACCTTATCCATCAGTGCTGTGAGAATTATGAGCCCACTCAAAGAGCAGTTTTCGCTCCATCTGGGACTGTTTTGTTTCACATCACACCTCAAGCCATAAACAGAATGCTCAATTTTGAGCCAACAAAGCCTCTGGTTCCTCTCTCCATGGAACTTTTGCTGGACCAAAGTGCCAAGCTGCCCAGCTCAGAGATCACAAGAATTGCCCAGCTGTTCATGCAACCAGATTGCCAATTCCAGTAGCCTCCTCCTTATCTGCATGTATGGTTTAATGAAACAGGAAGAATGCTGGTAGATATCATATCCTGCATCTCGGGATTCAATACCAGTGAGTATGTGGATGAGACAGTTTTAGTAATGTTGTCTATGTTTGCTCCAGGACAACCCCTTGCTGTCCAATATGATTATGCCACCTTTATTGCTGATAAGATTCATGAGCAATTCATGAACCTGGAGAGAGAAAGGATGTTCAAACATACCTCCTATATATATCACTTGCTGATGTACTATTAGCCTGATAGTTTCCCTGTTTTCCTTAGAAAATTAGATGCCAAGGGGGAGCGAAGGTCTGTAATATTCTGGTCACCAGTCTGCCACCATGTTTATTACTCTCCATATACATATTGTGAGTTCATTGACCTTTTTGTCTATCCAGCTACTTGCTTATTATCAACAAATCCTCCTAACATACTTACTAATTAAATGCAAAAGATCCTGCAACTTTCCAAAAGCTACAACATTGGTGACTGGTATTTTTACCAAAACCACACAGTAATCAGGGTTTATGGCTGTGAATTGGCCCCCTACAGACTGCCCAAATATGTCCCCATGAGACTATTTGCCTTGGAATACTTCCGGCAATTTGGTAATGCAGATCTGATCCATTTCTATGGCAAAAGCAAAAAGGCATAGCTGAAAATAAGACATCAATTGGGCCCATTCATTTTCAATAAGAGAGAAGAAGCCTGGGTGGAGGCAGACAAAATGTTGAAAACTTTTCTGTTACTAAAAACAATCTTTTATTGGGCACCATGTGACCCCAATCACTTCATAAGCCTTAGAAGAATCAAATACAGGCTTGCAGCATATGAACACTACACTATCCCTCAAATTGAGCAATTTCCTAACCAGCAAGAATGGGTAAAGGGCACTCTAGTTGAAGAATTTTCTGAGGAAGAAATAACAGAAAAATCAATCAAAGATCTTGAAAAAGCAGTTGACTTGGAATCTTTTGGATAGGAGTTTTTCACAGCCCCTCGGCATCTTAGAGAAGGCACCTCTTCTGCCATAGCTCCCCAGCAAACTGCCCAAGTAAGTGCCCCACCTGCAGCAATAGATAAAGGAAAAGCAGTGCAGCATTCAGAAGAGCAAGTGCAAAATTTGGAACAGAAAGAAGCAATGACAGACCGGCCTACTTCTACAGATGGACAGAGTCAAGGGAAAGACCCTGTAACTCAAGCAAAAGTGACTGAAGTTCCTGTGCTGCAGACACCTCTAAATGAGGAAAGGGCAAAGAAGAGGGATAGACAGGAAGAGACCCCTCCAGGGACATCCACAGAGCAGCAAGGAGAAAAGAGGCAAAGGTTAAATCCTTTTTCGGAGGAAGAAATGCCAGAGGGGCCCACAGAGCAGCAAATTCCCCCAAGCATGGAGACATCGACCAGCTCTTTTCAGCAGGAGCAAGAGAGATAGTAGGGGGTGGAAGTAACATCCACAAGGCAACAGGGTAGATAGGCCTCTGATATTAAAAAAGCATTCACTGATATCAAAGCTAGGAATGAGCCAGTGAGACTACAGCTGTACAACCAACTAATAAGGATGGCCCCTACCAATCAGCAAAGGCTAATGGCAGCCTATGACATCCAGGAAGGAAGAATGACCCTCGGTCACTTCAGACCTACAACTCAACAACCCCAATCAGCTGCTGATTACATTAGAACCAATCTGGAAGTGTTCACCAAGGATATCCATCCGATGGACCAGATTGAATTTCACAAGCAGACTGGGGAGATGGTATATTCTACTCTAGCAGATAAGACATTGTTAGCCCACAGATTGCAAAACTCTTTTCACAATACTGCTACCCAACTAGAGTTGGAGAAAGCTTCATCACAGGCCAAGGACAATAGAATTAAGTCCTTGGAGGAGATCATCATAGAGTTGGGACATGATCCCACTGATCCCAAGGGTGTGCAAGCTTTGATAAAGAAGAAGGATGAAGAAATAGCTGCCCTAAGAAGACAAATCAAGCTGTCACCCACATTGCATCCTCAGGCTACAGAGGTGGCACAACAAAAATAGGAGCAGGATGTAGTATCTTTGCTTACAACCTTACATAAAATGTTGGTAGAGACAGAAAGTGCCTTGGAGGCATCATTACAGGGGAGACAGGGAGAGTTGGCCTCTCAGCCAATTCAAAAAGCTCAGATTCTCAAAACTGCTCCTCCCACGGCCACCACAATAGTCCCTCCCAGGTTACAACTTCAGAAGCAGGTGCCTCAAGCTCAGCACCAATTTTAGCAACTACCTCAGCACCTACAGAGCAAGGCACCAGCTTGAAAATGGACAACATGATGAAAGAAATAGAAGCCTTAGAATTACAAATGGCAGAGTTGAAAGAAACCAAGGAAAAGCTGGCTAAAATTGAGGAAAAATATGACAAATCAAAACAAGAAGTGGCTGAGAAGACAAGCGATGTCAAAGCCTTAGAAAGAAGAATAAAGGAGCTGGAGAAAGAGCTCACTTTTAATAGGACTCTAGCAGATATCAAGAAAATCTTGTGGGCCAAGATTGGCCAATCCATTACAGACCAATGGCAATCCATTGAAACTATTCATGAGCAAATGGATTTAATAAGCTTGGCTCATTTTGAAAACCAAAAGGCTAGAACATCTCTAGGAAACATGCCTGAGCAAGCCAACAGAATGATCCAATTTTTGAATACTCGCACCAAAGGGTAGTTGGCCGAATTGGGAATCAGGAACAGGACTGAAACTATTTTGCTAACAAAAAGGGTGCTAACCCTTAGGAATTTTGTGCAGACATTGGAGAGAAAATGCCAAGAGATGCAAGCAGAGGTGGATGAGTTCAGAATAAAGATCGCAGCATTACAGAGTAGAGGGCTACCTAGCCTATTAACTAGTGCTGGAAGACTGCTGTCACATGAGCATTATGCCAACAGAGCGAAAAATTATGCTGCCAATCAAATCACAGCTTCCTCAAGCACTTCAGAAGATACAAGGCCTCCAACTAGACAGGTTGTCTTTGATAAATTAGAAAATCTATTCTATATTGCACATGAGATAAAGCATCTCTTTGAAGACCAACCAAACTTTTACAGATACATAGAAGCTGATGAAACACTGATAAAGATACAAAGGCATCAGCTACCTACAGAAGATTGGTGGAGAGGAATGATGGAGACGTTGATCCAGTGATTTTGTGTATTAATTCTTTTTTGTAAGCTACAGTTTAGCATATACAGATGGCACGGTCCAGCAAAGCAGCGTAAAGCAGAATTGGAATGTTAATTACAGCTCATCAAAAGTAAAGTAGCCCAGCTCCAAAGATGAAGACCATGAAGACCAAGACAACAACAGGCAGCATAACAGCATCAGAAAAGCACACGCAGAATAAATGTGCGGCAGGCAGCCAACTCATTCAGCCTAGAAAGTCAAAAATTCTCTGACATAATAGACAGCTAGCAAGCCAATATTAACTACAGTATTTAATTCTTCATTTACTTCCTTGGAAGAGTTGGTGATGTAATTTATTAAATGAAGACTCATCATCTAGATATTTTGTATCATATTTTTGTATATATGCCTCCCCATAGAACGTATTTGGGGTTGGTTGATGATTTTCGCTCTAAGATCTGCGCTGTAACTTTCAAATTTTCTAATACAAAGAGCTAATGGAGTTTATGATTTTTGCACTGTCTGGATGTGAATGTGATGAGCTGCGTGCTGCTACAGGATTCCTGTGTTGTTTAATGAAACAATAAGTTTTTCTAAACCATGTTTTGTCTTTTCTATGTTTTCTAAATTCACATATATGTTTCATGATCTGAGCAACAGAGAAAAAGAATAGCTCAGGACTTGTTTAAATACACCCTTTGCTCAATCTCTGTTTCTAATTATGTTTTCTTCAGAATTGGTCATGAATATGAATTCTTAATTGCTCATATTTGCACTGATTCTATCATTATGAATGTTGTTTAGGAATTCTTAACTACTCCTAGATAATCTTCTCATATTTCCCTCTATCAGCATAGTGAAATATTCTTGACTGCCTTTCATTCTCTGATTCCATGCCATCGATTCCTAGATTTGAAGATTTGTTTCATAGTGCTACCTCTTTCCCAACAAGCACTTTCAGCAGTACACAGTCATTGACTCCATTGCCCAATGGTCTAAGTTATTCTGAGAGCTGCATATCAGATCTATTTGAAACCATCATCCAACCAAACTCAAACAAAACCCTACGCATTATAACTAGCCTAAAATTACACCAAAACAAAGTTAAATCATAAAGAGAGAGCCCTCTCTGGTTGCAGGTAGGCTAGGACCTATAGCTAAAAGGTTGGTTAGTGGTTACCTCGGCCGTATTCCCTTAGGAGTCAAAGGGAACAACCTGAGTGATAACATCATTGGCGACTCCACTGGGGAAGAACGAACTTTTTCAATTGCTATCTATTCCTTAAAACTACAGATGAAGTCTGAAAGTCAGCCAGGAAGCCTTTGAAACTGTTCTTGCTTTGCATTTACAGGATTAAATAAAAGCTGCTTCAGTCAATCTTCATTCTAGTTTTAAGCTTTAAACAGCTGTTCCAAAAAATTTGATCAGTTCCTTCCTAAAATTGGAAATTCTCCCAGAAAAATACCAAAAACAAATTTGGAAGCTGGCTCCAAAGAAGAAAACTCGTTATACCAGGTCAAATCTTGACCCAGATCCTCCAGCTGTTTTTGACAATCCCAACTTAATCCCTAGGATCCGCAGAAAACAAGAAGAACAAGAAGATCCTATTGATTCTAGCCCTGAAGCAGTTCAGCAAAGTTATATTCCAACCCCTACTAAACCTTCAGTTCGTCCTCACATTACTCCTTCTTCTCCTTCTTCCTCATCCACCTCTCAAGGAACTTTCTCTACACCACCATCTATTACCCATATTTCTACCACCGTTACTGCTGTTCCGGCTGTCCCATGTCTCCCTGTTGTTCCATTCGTTCCTATAAATATGGCAAATAGATATGCCCCTTTGCAGCTACCTGCAAATCCAGGGGCTATGCCTCAGGATTATCAAAGTAAGATCACTTATTTTGATGGTACAGGTACATATATCACCCTACATCATACTAAGAAAATGCAAGACTACTTTGAGAATTATGAGATAGATGATGATGATGTGAGAATGAAAATTTTTGTCCAAAGTCTAACAGGGGAAGTAAGAACTTGGTTTAGAGCACTTGCTGCAAATTCGATAGCCAATCCGGATGCTCTCTACCAAAAATTTCTCAATAGATGGGAAAAGAAAAAAGATCCACTGCACATTTTATCTGAGTATGACACTATAAAAAGAGGCCCACAAGAAACTGTCCTAGATTATTGTGCAAGATTCAACAATGTTTACAATGCCATCCCTCAAAACCTCAGACCTCCACCTGACTTAGCCTTAATCAAATTTCCTGATGGATTTGACCCTGACATGGCATATCAACTGAGGGAAAGAGCCCCTCCGACCTTAGCAGACATGTAAAATATAGCTGTTAGTGTAGAGGCAAACCTAATTGCTAAAGGAAATAGGGCAAGAGCTGAAAGAAGAACTACTTTCAAGGAAGAACCTTCAGCATTTGAACAAAAACTGGATGCAATCATCAAAGGTATGGACAGACTTGGGGATAGGGTGGAAACCATCGAGAGAAAGTCATCATGGGAAGGCCAACCAAGTACTGCTAGAAACCCAAACTTTAGAAAGAATCAAAATCCAAATGTTGGAAGGGTTGGTCCCGACCAGAACATCAGACCTCCTTTTCAAGAAAACTATGTTGAAGCCTCAACATCTAGTGAACCAACCGAGGACCCTCAAATCAACTTAATGGGTTTGGACAGTGAACATCAGGTCTTTCTAACACAAGACGATCAAGAGGCACATAATTGCAATCAATTTCGAACTAAATCAGGAGAGTCATTCGACTTTAGGGAAGGCTATGATGCAACAGTTTATGAGGTACATAAACAGTATAAACTAAGGAGTAGAACCATAGATGTGCCTGAACCTATCAAACCAAAGGATAATAAACAACCAAAAAGGACAAAAGACAAAGTTGTTCTCCCAGAATCCTCTGATAAAATAGACCCAAACCCAAGAGAAGTCACTGTGGAGGATATATTAGATATACAACCCCCTAAAAATCAGCCATCCTCATCCCTCCCTTCAAAAGCGAATTCAAACAGTGTTCCTGAAAATATCTCTAAAAAGAAGATACCTCAAAATAACAGTCAAAATCAAGAGAGGGTCATTGAAGATCCAGCTGAAAAAGAAAGGTTTGCTGTCCCTAGCATAAAGATTCAGATAGAAAAACCTTTTAACTTGGAAATAGAAATAGGTAAACTGAAAATAGCTATTCCTCTCTCCGACAACAAACCAATAGGTCACTCCAAATATCAGACAATAGGGATGCTGTAAATGTCCTAAATGATCAACCTAAATTACTTTTTGGTCCTGAAGTTAATGGAAAGACAACAAATGGAGGAGTTCCACCTTTTTATGTCAGTTTAAACATTCATGACAAGGTGTTACACAATGAAATGTTTGATTCAGGAGCTTCACACAACTTAATTCCTAAATCTGTGATGGAAAAGCTAGACCTAGATATCACAAGACCATACAAATATTTTTTTCTCGTTTGATTCCAGCCAAGTCAGGCGTCTAGGCCTAATTAAAGATTTGTGTGTTTCCCTAGTCCAATACCCAACCAAAACAATTCTGATGGATGTGGTGGTAGCTGATATTCCACCCAAATATGGCATGCTTTTATCCAGATCATGGGGGGCCAAACTCCAAGGATCCTTGCAGTTGGACATGTCCTATGCCACTATTTTAGTCTTTGGATAGCCAAAGAGATTGTACCGTGAAACACCAATGAAATATGTGGTGAGTAGTCAAGAAAAGACCCAAAACTTCCCCATTTATTCAATACACTCCGACATGGATTCATTCATTTTGTATAATGATGACATGTGCACCAAAACTGATGCCAAACTCCTGATAACAGCACAACCAGAGAGTATGAATGAACAATCTGCTGATCCAGATCAAAAAACTGTCAATATGACTAATGCAATAAAGAAAAATGACACATCAAATGACTTACAAGAACCGAATCTGCCCATGGTGCAATTTTCTAAAACTCTTAATGCAAACCTTGACCATGAAATCTTATGGTATTTAGAGTTTGATGGCTCAGTCAACAAAATAGGAGTAGGGGCAAGGGTCTGGGTACACAACATGCAAAATGACCAGGCTGAAGGTCATGCATACAGATTAAACTTCAGATGCACGAACAATATGGCCGAGTATGAAGCCCTTTTTTTAGGTCTCAAACTCATCAAAAACCTATGTGCAACCAAAGTCTCAATTTTAGGGGATTCAGGTCTGATCATACAATAGATGAAGGGAAATTTTGTCACAAATGATCTTAGGTTGAGGGCTTATAGAGGTGCAGCCATTGAAATACTTAATACTTTCTTAGAATTTCAGCTCACCAAAATCTCAAGAAAGCATAATTTACATGCACATAGCTTGGAAACTTTTGCCAGCACATGCAAGCTACCTTTTGAGCCTAACCACCATTTCACAGCCGAAATCAAACATAGGCCTGTTGTCCCAGATAATGTCAAAAATTGGCAAGTCTTTGAAAGTGACACACAGATAAAGAATTTCCTGACTTTGAAGGAGGAGTTTTCCAGTATGAACATTGACACTTGCACTATGGATGATCAACAACAGACAGACATAATTAAGCAGAATATATCAGCTGAAACAACAAGTCTGATTTTGCATCCAACTACTTTTAATGACAAGAATGTACAACAGCTGAAGCAAACAGATTTTGATGAAATAGTTGAGGCAGAAGCTGAAGTAATTGATCTAAAAGACAATTTTCTGCCCACAGGCTTGACTCCTTTGGAGGATTTATTCGATTCAAATGATATTTCTAGGAAGCCAAAGATGCAACCACTAAATGCTGAAATTGAGGACTGCAACATTGGAACCACACAAAATCCCAAAATGGTAAAACTCTCCAAAGCTTTGCCTGCTGATCAGAAACTGAAATATATTGACTTGTTTAAGGAATTCCAAGATGTATTTGCTTGGGGTTATGAAGACCTCAAATCTTATGATACCTCAGTAATCCAACACACTATACCCTTGAAAGAGAATCAAAAGCCTTTTAAACAGAAGCTTAGAAGGGTCAATCCCGTCCTCCTTCCCCTAATTGAAAAAGAAGTTAAACGAATGTACGAGGCTGGAATCATTGCTCCAATCAGGTTCTCAGAGTGGATTTCAAATCTAGTGCCTACTAGGAAAAAAACGGGGGAGATTAGATTGTGTGTGGACCTAAGAAACTTGAACAAAGTCTCTCTCAAAGACCATTATCCCTTACCAAAAATGGATCATATCCTACAAAGAGTGGTGGGAGCCTCTAGGATCTCATTGTTAGATGGATTCTCAGGATTCAATCAGATTTTAGTACACCCGGATGATCAAGACAAAGCTGCCTTCACAACACCTTGGGGAACCTTTAAATATGTCAAAATGCCTTTTGGGCTTAAAAATGCAGGGGCCACTTTTCAGAGAGCAATGGACATAGCCTTTGCCAAAGAAGTCCATGATTTCCTAGTAGTCTACCTTGATGATCTCACTGCCTTTTCAAAATTAGACCACGAACACTTAGAACATTTAAGACAAGTGTTCCTAATTTGCAGAAAGTATGGCATATCTTTAAACCCAAAGAAATCATTGTTCGGCCTACAAGAGGGCAAGCTCCTAGGTCACATCATTTCAAAAGATGGCATTAGGATCGACCCAAACAGAATTCAAGCTATCCTTCAAGTGCCTCATCCAAGAAACATCAAAGAACTACAAGCCTTTTTAGGGAAAATTAACTTCTTGAGAAGATTCATTCCTAATTTGGCCGAGCTCATAAGACTACTGAACAATATGCTGAAGAAAGACTCTAAAGTCAAGTGGACCATGGAAGCCAAACAAGCCTTTGAGGACATCAAAAGAGCTTTGACAAATACACCAGTCCTCACAAGTCCCAGGTTTGATAGAGATTTCATTATCTTTTCCTTTGCATCCGAGCATACAATTGCTGTTGTCCTATTGCAAAAAGATGACCAAGGGTGTGAGAAGCCCATTGCATTTTTCAGCAAAGCCCTTAGAGATGCTCCCTTAAAATATCAGATTATGGAAAAGCAAGCTTATGCCCTGGTAAAGGCCATCAAAGATTTCAGAATTTACATTTTATACTCTCATGTGATTGCCTATGTCCCAAATGTTGTGGTTAAGGACATTTTAACACAAGAAGGAATTGAAGGCAAAAGGGGCAAATGGATTGCCAATATCCTAGAATATGACATTGAAATCAAGCCTACAAAACTAATAAAAGGACAAGGGTTAGCCAAACTAATGACTGAAACCAATTTCCAAGCCCTTGACATCAATGAACTGGACAACGAACAGGAGATGGCGACTCCACAGATCAATCAAGCCTTTTTGCAATCTCCCTGGTATGCTGATATATGTTTTGTATTGTTAAACCTGCAAGCTCCTCCAGGGTTGTCCAGAACTAAGAAAAGGTTCTTGAAAATGAAAGCATCAAAGTTTTGTATCATAGACAATGCTTTGTTTTGGAAAAATCATGAAGGAATTTTACTTAATTGTCTAACATTGGATGAAACTGACAATGTCCTTAAAGAATTTCATGCAGGTGACTGTGGAGGACACTTATACTGGAAGTCTACAGCTGATAAAATCCTAAGGGCTAGATTTTACTGGCCCTCCTTGTTTGCTGATGTGAAAAAATTTGTAATGTGTTGCCACAAGTGCCAAATCTTTGAAGGCAAGAGAAAGCTGTTACCTCTACCACTCAAACCTATCTCAACTGAAAGACCATTTCAGCAGTGGGGTTTAGACTTCATTGGTGAAATCCACCCTTCATCCTCTGGCCAACATAGGTGGATTTTGACTGCTACAGACTACTTTACCAAATGGATAGAAGCCATCCCTTGTAGGCAAGCCAATGACTCCATTATTATCCAATTTTTAGAAACCAACATCTTGTCCAGGTTTGGCTGTCCAGATAAAATTATTACAGACAATGCTGCTGCTTTCAAATCCAAAAAAATGATCAACTTTTTCCATAAATACCATATGACCTTGGGCCATTCCACAGCCTATTACCCTCAAGGCAATGGCCTAGCTGAGTCTTCCAACAAAATCCTTATCAACATCATCAAAAAGGTCTTGGAGGAGAACAAAAAGAATTGGCATAAGAAGTTGGTAAATGCACTATGGGCAGACAGATTGACCACTAAGAGATCCATTGGTACAAGTCCATATGAACTAGTTTATGGAATGGAGGCAAGGTTCCCTTCATCTTTGGGAATCCCTGTGATCAAGCTACTACAAGAAATACATGCAGAGCCCAATGATATTCAAAGAAGGATCAATCAGACTATACATTTGCAGCAAACAAGAGAAGAAGTATATCAGAGAACCCAGATTCTACAAGATAAACTCAAAAAGATCTTTGACAAAAGAACAAAGGCTGAAGACTTCTTCATAGGAAACAAAGTGCTGAGATGGGATTCTAGAAGAGAGGACAAAGGGAAACATGGCAAATTTGATTTTCTTTGGAAAGGACCCTATGTCATACATGTTGTACAAGGTAACAATACCTATTTCTTGAGGAGTTTAGATGGCACAAATACTGAGGAAGGCCCAGTCAATGGGCGAATGCTCAAGCATTATTTTGATTCCATGCAATCAGCATAACACTGCTGTATATTGTACATAAATATTTGTAATTCCATCATTTTCATTTACAGCAGTTAGATAAGGAGATAAGTGCAACAAATTTTGAGGAAAAACAGGGAACTGCACCATTTTTGATATATGTTTTGAGTCTCTCATTGGAAATCAAGAAAGCACTTGGGAACTATAAAGATGATGATAAATATTCAGAGAAACCAGCAAATACAAAGCTGTAATTTCAAAGCAGATCAGATCATAAGGACTATATACAGGATACAGAGGTTCAGATCATTGATATTCAAGAGAAGAAAATTTTAGGTTACAATAATAGTTAAAAAACAAGGCAATCTGACTTGCTGTTCTTGGCCTTTCACAAGGAAAGGCCATCCCCAAGTGGAGCCACTGTTAGGTTCCTATATCAATAGGTTTCGTTTTTCATGATTGGCCTAGTAAATGCCAAATATGTTCATATTTTCATGTTGCAAAGGTTCCATATTTTGTAAAAGAATTAGAGAAAGCTAAAAAATGTAAAGAGGGTATGCCCTAAAAGAAAAATCAAAGGGCAAGAAAAATCAGTTGGTCAGAAAAAATGATAAAAATGAACCCCAAAGAAAGACCAAGAAAGTGGCTAGCCAGATTGCCATTGCTAGCTTGATGGATGGCCGAACAGTTCAATATGGACCATGCCATATTTTAAATTGCTTGTTATAGACTAGAGAATGAATATCTATCCAAACAGCTCAAGCTTGGCAGATCACTAGCTAAGTAGAGAAATTAAAGAGCCCAACTGCTTAATCTGGGCCTTTGGAAGAGATAAGGGTAGATTTAGATAGGAGGGCAGTCAAAAGAAAAGAGAATAATCAGGGTTTGCAAGTCTAAGTGCACCCATGCAAAAGGAAGAAAAAATGTTAGGTGTATTAGGCTGGGTAAGTAGTTGGAGGTTGCTGTTGAAAATAATACTGAGAGGGGGGGGGTGAATCAGTATTATCACATTAATAAAACATTTTCATTTCCATAATCAGATTCATATATTCTAATTCCACAACTTCTTATGATTAAGTTAATTGATCTTCAATGAGTGCATTAGAACATTATCAACCATATTATCAGATAACAGATGCCGTAATAGAGAATAGATCATCACACATAAGGCACACACATGAACACCATGATATAAGGTGGAAACCCAATGCGGGAGAAAAACCACCTGCTGCAAGTCATCTCAATCTTCTTCTTAATAAGAAAATCCTTTTACAATATTTCTACTGGTGCAGTCTTATACCAGTACGGGAGCTACAACCCCCTTTGCTCTTGTACTAGCCGATCCATTTACTAGTACGCAGGCTGCTACCTGCTACAATGCTCCAAAGATCTCCCTTAGCTTTTGTACTAGCTTAGATACTAGTACATAGGCACTGGCCTACAATCTTCTCTCCTCCAGGTACCACGTTTCATCAATTTTCAGACTGGATACACTGAAGCACAACACATAATCTGAAAGGCCACTTTTCATCCAATTTTCATACTGGACCCAACAACAACATTGAAGCTCATAATCAAATAACCTTCTGAATCACCCAATCACCAGATCCATACATATATAATGATATTATGAGAGTTATCAACCAGATCTAGTACATAAAGATAAGTCATTAATCATGCTATTATCTGAACTCAATACCAGTAACCAAACATCAGTTATGCACCTAAAACCCTGCAGAATAGTCAAAGGCAGTTAAAACAAATTTTAAGTAGGGATCGCAACTTCACTGGTATAGATCTGCGGATATTTGTACTACCTCCGCACCTGCGCCTTCTGTGGCACCGCGACCACCGCACCTGCGCCTTCTGTGGTGCCTCCGCACTGCGCCTTCTATGGCGCCTCTGTGGAATCTCTGCACTGCGCCTTCTGTGGCGCCTCCGCACTGCGCCTTCTGTGGCGCCTCCACACTGCGCCTTCTGTGGTGCCTCTGTGGCGTCTCCCCACTGCGCCTTCTGTGGCGCCTCCGCACTGTGCCTTCTGTGGCGCCTCTGCACTGCGCCTTCTGTGGCGCCTCTGTGGCGTCTCCGCACTGTGCCTTCTGTGGCGTCTCTATGGCGTCTCCGCACTGCGCCTTCTGTGGCACCTCTGCACTGCGCCTTTTGTGGCACCTCTGCACTATTCCTTCACTGTACTTGCGTACCTGTGGATATAGATAATTTCAAGACTTCAAGAATAACCCAGACTATCAGATCTACAGATCTGATCATGCGCCAAAGTGATCTCAATCCATCAGTAGATTCGCCTTATTTAGATCTAGACATTACTCCCAAGAGATCATAGTATTTCAGATCTAGCTCCCATAAGATGTTCAACCCAAAAACTACACAAGCCAAATGATCTCCTTTGCTTTATATAGGCAAGCTCTTTCTCAAATCATGGATCAATACCACGAGCCAAAACCATAGGATCAAAAAACTATTGGACTAATACCATGAACCAACCATGAAATTACGTGAGATCAACACTTTTGGATGCAATACCACGGGCCAAAACCATAGGATAAAAACTGTCGGACTAATACCATGAACCAACCATGAAATTGCGTGAGATCAACACTTTTGATGAGGTACCATGGTCCAAAACCATAGGTTCAAATACCAAGGACTAACTACCATGGACCAAAGGTAAGTTCTCCAACATATACGCGCTTTTCCTCATAGGTTCAAATACCAAGGACTAACTACCATGGACCAAAGGTAAGTTCTCCAACATATACGCGCTTTTCCTCATAGGTTCAAATATCAAGGACTAACTACCATGGACCAAAGGTAAGTTCTCCAACATATACGTGCTTTTCCTTGCATGAAAGTGCGTGAACTTTTTCTCTACATGAAATAAACTTTTCTCTGCATAAAAGTGCGTGAACTTTTCTCTACATGAAATAAACTTTTCTCTGCATAAAAGTGCGTGAACTTTTCTCTACATGAAATAAACTTTTCTCTGCATATAAGTGCGTGAACTTTTCTCTACACTATAATTTATTTTCTGAGATGAGTGGGTTGCCATCAAGTACAACATATGTATCATAATGCCAACAGTTGCAAAGGAAAGGTTTGGATCACCTGGTACATTATCAATCAGAGCTTATCTCATTAATGAAAGGAATATCAAAGCAGTTGTTTGGTGGCAGAACTATGGAAGCATGTCTAATTCCCCTCTTTCCACCATAAATCACTCACTAACATCCCCTGAAGGACCTTGGGATCTGCCCAACAAGTCCTGTTTTCACTTCATTTTTGTAAAAATACTAAGTCAAGCTTTGACTTTCTTCAATGAAAAGAAGCCACATTTCTTGTGTAAAAATCACTCTATACTCCTTTCATCTTCCTATGTCTAAGTTTTCATACTATGGACTTAGCATTCATCCATTCAGTTTCAATCCATAAACTCATATTAACCCCTAATTCTATTATATATCTCCCTAAAAACTACTTTCCTGTCCCTATTTCTACTAAAAGGCATATTAAAAACCCAAAAATAATAAATATTCCCACCCCTTGGCACTATAGCCATATAACATAAGTCTTGGGAAATAATAGTCTATTTGGGACTACTATTAGCCCTTCCGAGTCTAAACCTGGGGTTAATTTAAAATTCGGTCAAATTAAATTCCCCCCCCTCTCACACATAAACCTTATAGCAATAGCTCCCGTGCATACATTTTATTTGGGATTAATTTGATATTCGATCAAATTAATAACCACCGGTGCCCACTTACAAACCCATATAAAAACCCACATAACCTAAGTTTCCCCCCACGGTATATTTTATAATAATTAATACATAGGCGGGTCTCCGCGCCGTATTGTACTTGCAGCTCTGTATCCTGTCAACCCTCCGATCCACTCTTCTAGATCCAACGGCTCTCGCCGATTTCGGAGCCACCCCGACGTTCAACAGTTAGCTTCTGATAGCATAGCAGTTTTTCCGCCGTACAGAAGATGCGTGTCTCCATGTGATTGTATCGGAGCCCCTCTGACACTTACCACCTCCATACCAAAGGCGGTCTGATAAAACCACAAACCGCCTTCTGTCTCTCCGCCCCTGATGTCAGTGCCACGTCGCCACTCACGTCACTTTTGTGTTGACCCGCTGTTGCCCCGTGTCATTTCCACCTCATCCCCTTGCGTCCCCACCTTGCCACCATGTCCTGTGCCATGTCATCGCCCTGTCACCTGCCACGTCACCCTGCCGTACCCAGGACCCGCCGATGATGTCATGCTGACGTCATCGCAAAAAAATGCCAAAAGTGCCAAATATGCCAAATTTTCATAAAAACATGCATTTCGACCATTTTGTTCATTTTTATTGGATAAGTTCGAAGCACCAGTGCATGCCATTTTACGTCGTTTGTCCACTCAAATGCAAATTTGACTATCCCAGACGCTGCCGCCTGCAACTTCGACTCAATTGCTCGCCATTGAACTAGCTCGACACCCTCGGCTCCATAAAAACCAGGTATTTGCCCAAATTCTACCTGTTTACCCCTGTTTTCGCCAATTTCTCTATTTTTCTTGCTTAGAACTCTGCAACTATCCAAACCAAGGACATTTCTACACCTAAATGTGGCTTGAATTTACTCAGTAACCCTCTGTTCACCAGGAACCCTCCGAACCCGCGAAAACTTGCAAATTCGCCATTAAAAAATGCTTTTAAGCTCGGGTTGCTGGCAAAACTCCATACAGCCGAGCATTGTCCCATTTTTACCACATTCCACTGTAAAAACTTCAGTAATTGGGCTGAGAACTATCCTCATTTCCCTTTGCAGTTTGCCCACAGTCCTTTTAATCCCTGTGAATTCATCAGAGAAAAGAATTTTTTTTTAAAAACTCTGCAAAGTGACCTCTTTATAATAGCCTCAGACCTTGAAGGTTATCGCCTCATTTGAACCCATTGTATAGCTCTTTTGCAAATCCTCAAAAGCTCTTTCATCAGCATGTTGTTACATTAAACCTGTTTCCAAGGATAAACACATATAAACCTCAAAATGGCCACTCCCACAAACATTAAATATTGCTCCCTTGAATGCACCACATAGGAACCTAGAATGGCTGGCCCTTGCTGACAGAGATTACTAAATGAAGGAAATAGTGGAACTCACCAACAAATATCATATTGAAACCTTTTGTGAGTTAAGAAAGAAATATAGGAGCAATGCTGATATCCTTGGTATCTGGGAGTCCAATCTACCAATCTATTATCTCCCACAAGTTAATGTGTTCCCTGACCTTATCCATTAGTGCTGTGAGAATTATGAGCCCACTTAAAGAGCAGTTTTCGCTCCATCTGGGATTGTTTTGTTTCACATCACACCTCAAGCCATAAACAGGATGCTCAATTTTGAGCCAACAAAGCCTCTGGTTCCTCTCTCCATGAAACTTTTGCTGGACCAAGGTGCCAAGCTCAGAGATCACAAGAATTGCCCAGCTGTTCATGCAACCAGATTGCCAATTTCAGCAGCCTCCTCCTTATCTGCATGTATGGTTTAATGAAACAGGAAGAATGCTGGTAGATATCATATCCTGCATCTTGGGATTCAATACCAGTGAGTATGTGGATGAGAAAGTTTTAGTAATGTTGTCTATGTTTGCTCCAGGACAGCCCCCTGCTGTCCAATATGATTATGCCACCTTTATTGCTGATAAGATTCATGAGAAATTCATGAACCTGGAGAGAGAAAGGGTGTTCAAACATACCTCCTATATATATCACTTGCTGATGTACTATCAGCCTGATAGTTTCCCTATTTTCCTCATAAAATTAGATGCCAAGGGGGAGCGAAGGTCTGTAATATTCTAGTCACCAGTCTGCCACCATGTTTATTACTCTCCATATACATATTGTGAGTTCATTGACCTTTTTGTCTATCCAGCTACCTGCTTATTATCAACAAATTCTCCTCCCAAACTTACTGATGAGATGAAAAAGATCCTGCAACTTTCCAAAAGCTACAACATTGGTGACTGGTATTTTTACCAAAACCACACAGTAATCAGGGTTTATGGCTGTGAATTGGCCCCCTACAGACTGCCCAAATATGTCCCCATGAGACTATTTGCCTTGGAATACTTCCGGCAATTTGGTAATGCAGATATGATCCATTTCTATGGCAAAAGCAAAAAGGCACAACTGAAAATCAGACATCAATTGCGCCCATTAATTTTCAATAAGAGAGAAGAAGCTTGGGTGGAGGCAGACAAAATGTTGAAAAAATTTTTGTTACTAAAAACAAGCTTTTATTGGGCACCATGTGACCCCAATCACTTCATAAGCCTTAGAAGAATCAAATACAGGCTCGCAGCATATGAACACTGCACTATCCCTCAAATTAAGCAATTTTCTAACCAGCAAGAATGGGTAAAGGGCACTCTAGTTGAAGAATTTTTTGAGGAAGAAATAGCGGAAAAATCAATCAAAGATCCTGAAAAAGCAGTTGACTTGGAATCTTTTGGACAGGTGTTTTTCACAGCCCCTCAGCATCTTGGAGAAGGCACCTCTTCTACCATAGCTCCCCAGCAAACTGCCCAAGTAAGTGCCCCACCTGCAGCAACAGATAAAGGAAAAGAAGTGTAGCATTCAGAAGAGAAAGTGCAAAATTTGGAACAGCAAGAAGCAATGACAGACCGGCCTACTTCTACAGATGGACAGAGTCAAGGGAAAGACCCTGTAACTCAAGCAAAAATGACTAAAGTTCCTGTGTTGCAGACACCTCTAAATGAGGAAACGGCGAGGAAGAGGGGTAGACAGGAAGAGACCCCTCCAGGGACATCCACAGAGCAGCAAGGAGAAAAGAGGCAAAGGTTAAATCCTTTTTCGGAGGAAGAAATGCCAGAGGGGCCCATAGAGAAACAAATTCCCCCAGGCATGGAGACATCGGCCAGCTCTTTTCAGCAGGAGCAAGAGAGACAGCAGGGGGTGGAAGTAACATCCACAAGGCAACAGGGCAGACAGGCCTCTGATATTAAAAAAGCATTCACTGATATCAAAGCTAGGAATGAGCCAGTGAGACTACAGCTATACAACCAGCTAATAAGGATGGCCCCTACCAATCAGCAAAGGCTAATGGCAGCCTATGACATCCAGGAAGGAAGAATGACCCTCGGTCACTTCAGACCTACAACTCAACAACCCCAATCAGCTGCTGATTACATTAGAACCAATCTGGAAGTGTTCGCCAAGGATATCCATCCAATGGACCAGATTGAATTGCACAAGCAGACTGGGGAGATGGTATATTCTACTCTAGCAGATAAGACATTGTTAGCCCACAGATTGCAAAACTCTTTGCACAATACTGCTGCCCAACTAGAGTTGGAGAAAGCTTCATGACAGGCGAAGGACAATAGAATTAATTCCTTGGAGGAGATCGTCATAGAGTTGGGACATGATCCCACTGATCCCAAGGGTGTGCAAGCTTTGATAAAGAAGAAGGATGAAGACATAGCTGCCCTAAGAAGACAAATCAAGCTGTCAACCACATTGCATCCTTAAGCTATAGAGGTGGCACAACAAAAAGAGGAGCAAGACATAGTAGCTTTGCTTACAACCTTACATAAAAGGTTGGTAGAGACAAAAAGTGCCTTGGAGGCATCATTACAGGGGAGACAGGGAGAGTTGGCCTCTCAGCCCATTCAAAAAGTTCAGATTCTCATAGCTGCTCCTCCCATGGCCACCACAACAGTCCCTCCCATGGTTACAACATCAGAAGTAGGTGCCTCAAGCTTAGCACCAATTTCAGCAACTACCTCAGCACTTACAGAGCAAGGCACCAGCTTGAAAATGGACAACATGATGAAAGAAATAGAAGCCTTGGAATTACAAATGGTAGAATTGAAAGAAACCAAGGAAAAGATGGCTAAAATTGAGGAAAAATATGACAAATCAAAACAAGAAGTAGTTGAGAAGACAAGGGAAGTCAAAGCCTTAGAAAGAAGAATAAAGGAGCTAGAGAAAGAGCTCAGTTTTAATAGGACTCTAGCAGATATCAAGAAAATCTTGTGGGCCAAGATTGGCCAATCCATTATAGACCAATGGCAATCCATTGAAACTATTCATGAGCAAATGGATTTAATAAGCTTGGCTCAGTTTGAAAACCAAAAGGCTAGAACATCTCTAGGAAACATGCCCGAGCAAGCCAACAGAATGATCCAATTTTTGAATACTCGCACCAAAGGGTAGTTGGCCGAATTGGGAATTAGGAACAGGACTGAAACTATTTTGCTAATAAAAAGGGTGCTAACCCTTAGGAATTTTGTGCAGACATTGGAGAGAAAATGCCAAGAGATGCAAGCAGAGGTGGATGACTTCAGAATAAAGATCGCAGCATTACAGAGCAGAGGGCTACCTAGCCTAGTAACCAGTGCTGGAAGACTACTGTCACATGAGCATTATGCCAACAGAGTGAACAATTATGCTGCCAATCAAATCACAGCTTCCTCAAGTACTTCAGAAGATACAGGGTCTCCAACTAGACAGGATGTCTTTGATAAATTAGAAAATCTATTCTATATTGCACATGAGATAAATCATCTCTTTGAAGACCAGCCAAACTTTTATAGATACATAGAAGCTGATGAAACACTAATAAAGATACAAAGGCATTGGCTACCTATAGAAGATTGGTGTAGAGGAATGATGGAGAGGTTGCTCAGGTGATTTTGGGTATTAATTCTTTTTTGTAAGCTACAGTTCAACATATACAGATGGCACGGTCCAGCAAAGCAGCATAAAGCAGAATTGGAATGTTAATTACAGCTCATCAAAAGTAAAGTAGCCTAGCACCAAAGATGAAGACCATGAAGACTAATACAACAACAGGAAGCATAACAACATCAGAAAAGCACATGTAGAATAAATGCACGGCAGGCAGCTGACTCATTCAGCCCAGAAAGTAAAAAATTCTCTGACATAATAGATAACTAGCAAGCCAATATTAACTATAGTATTTAATTCTTCATTTACTTCCTTGGAAGAGTTGGTGATGTAATTTATTACATGAAGACTCATCATCTAGATATTTTGTATCATATTTTTGTATATATACTTCCCCATAGAACGTATTTGGGGTTGGTTGATGATTTTCGCTCTAAGAGCTGCACTGTAACTTTCAGATTTTCTAATACAAAGAGCTGATGGAGTTTATGATTTCTACGCTGTCTGGATGTGAATGTGATGAGTTGCATGCTGCTACAGGATTGCTGTGTTGTTTAATGAAACAATAAGTTTTTCTAAACCATGTTTTGTCTTTTCTATGTTTGCTAAATTCACATATATGTTTCATGATTTGAGCAATAGAGAAAAAGAATAGCTTTAGACTTGTTTAAATACACCCTTTGCTCAATCTCTGTTTCTAATTATGTTTTCTTCAGAATTGGTCATGAATATGAATTCTTAATTGCTCATATTTGCACTGATTCTCTCATTATGAATGCTGTTTAGGAATTCTTAACTGCTCCTAGATAATCTTCTCATATTTCCCTCTATTAGCATAGTGAAAGATCCTTGACTGCCTTTCATTCTCTGATTCCATGCCATCGATTCCTAGATTTGAAGATTTGTTTCATAGATACCTATCTGGCTCTGTAGTGCTACCTCTTTCCCAACAATCACTTTTAGCAGTACATAGTCATTGACTCCATTTCTCGTTGGTCTAAGCTATTCTGAGAGCTGCATATTAGATCTATTTGAAACCATCATCCAACCAAACTCAAACAAAACCTTGCGCATTATAACTAGCCTAAAATTACACCAAAACAAAGTTAAATCATAAAGAGAGAGCCCTCTCTAGTTGCAGGTAGGCTAGGACCTGTAGCTAAAAGATTGGTTAGTGGTTACCTCGGCCGTATTCCCTTAGGAGTCAAAGGGAACAACCTGAGTGATAACACGCATAACCACTTGCGCAGCTCCAACTCTATGACTCCTACCACAGTGTTTTTCTTCAGCTTCATGAGCTATGTGGTTGCCAAGTGAGGGAATTTCTCGTGGTTAGCGAGAACCCAATATTTGAACTTCAAACTCGGCACCCATCCCAGTTGCACTCCTTTGAAAATGATATTGTCGGGTAGCAGTGGAGTCTGTAGAGAGCTTTTACTGTCATCGATATCCTTGGACACCTTTGCCTTCCCCTTCCATAGAGGAACATACGTGAGCAACCTGGTTAGAGGGTCTGCGCCCTTGGTTTCTTCCTCCATGTCTTCATCCTCGTCCTCTTCTATCAGGATGTCCTCAAGGTCTTCCTCCTCCTCATTGGTTTCCAAATTAACACTTTCCACTTTTCTTCCATGGTAAATTTAGTTCTCAGCAGGTTTCGAGGGGACATGCGCACCAGAATCATGGGCTGCTTATCTTTCTTGGGTCTCGGCGTGCATGGTAATTTATGGATTTCCGCAACTATCCCAGTGCTCTCAAGCGCATGCTCTACTATCATGGCCTACGCGGCCCCTTTGGTGGTCATTTCTCCCATTTCCCTGGCTTCTTCAGACACTACCATTTTTTCTGTCTAGAAATCTCTCAACTGCTCAACCGGGTGCTCAAACAACGTTCTCAATAGGTTAAATAGGTCTCGATTCAGAATACTCTCGGTGCATGACAAGTCAATTCTCAAATGACCAAGTGTTGTTTGCTGGGCAGCCCTTTGCAATTTATAGCACCTTTTGAATTCAAATTCAACCGTTCCCCCCAAATCCGGTCCATTAATTCTCCCTTGGTGGAAAATTTTCCCAAATCTTGCCCATAAAGCTTGCCTTAAATGCCTGCCACTTGCTCCATTTGGTATAAAACCAAGCATCACATCACGAATAGTGATAATAACAGTCACTTTCCAGCCAACCTGCGTAGCAGTGTAGCTACCCTTGCACTATCGTGGACCCCGTGACACTTCGCTCGTACGTGTAGCCTTGACAACGCGCAACTCTCGAGCATAGTAGTTTATAGTCCCGCACCTTCGTTCAACTGCTTGGAGCACTAAGACTATGCTTCTATCAGCTAGTCAAATAGTCGGGCCACTCATGTATGGCTTCAACCGACTGCCATTCACTTTGCCTGGGAAAGGTTCTCCATTTAGCTTTACCAACTACACCGCACCTTCGTCTGTGACCTCCTTAATAACATATGGTCCTAACCAATGCATTCTGAACTTTCCTATGAATTTATCAAACTTACTATCATATAGTAACACCAAATTGTTCACCTTGAAGGTGCGCAACTTAATATGTTGATCGTGCCAGGCATTTTTGTGTTGCTTTTGTACCTGCTGATGGAATCCAACCAAAAACCATTCCTCTTTTAGTTCCTCCAACTACATGAGCCTCTCCTCCAGGGCTCCGCAGTCCGTCATACTTGTGAGCACTACTATGCGTAGACTAGGTACAATATACTCCATTAGCATTATGGCTTCCACTCCATAGACCAGTCGGAAAGGTGTCTGTCCCATCAGTTTCTTGCATGTCGTCCTATAAGCCCATAATACTGCAGGTATGCACAGGTCCCAATCACTTCACTTCGTGTTACATGCATTGGTCAGCACAGTTTCCATTATTTTGTTAAATCCTCTATTGTCCCGTTGGCTTGTGGGTGATACGGTGTGCTTTTCTGATGATACACCTGAAACTCTTCTGTCAACACACTGATTATTTCATTCAGGAAATGTGTACTGTGATCACTCATCAAGATCTTCAGACATCCAAATCGTGTCAATATATGTTCAAACAGAAACTTCACAGCTGTGGCAGCCATGCAATCTTTTACCGGTTGCGTTTCTACCCAACGAGTCAAGTACTCTGTTGCAGTGATAATGTATGTCACACCCATTTTTCCTTGAGGTTTGATAGGTCCCAAAAAGTTGATCGCCCACTTTTGAAAGGGTTGCAATGTCATTTGTGGATTCAAAGGCATCTCTTCCCTCCGCAATGGTTTACATTTTCTTTGACATACATCATAGGCCTTGTAATGTGCTTTTGAATCCTGATGAAGGGTCAACCACCACAACCCTATGCGCAGAATCTTTTGCACGGTCACTCTCCATGCATAGTGTCCTCCCGCAATGCCCCCATGTGCATCCGTGAGGATATGGCTTCATTCAAATTCAAGTACATACCTTCGCAGTATCTCATCATTACCCATCTTATATAGGTGCCCCGCAATGATAGAAAAATCTGTCGCGTACACCACTAGTTCCTTCTTTTGCTAGACTGAGTACTCTTTCGGCATAGTTCCAATCATGAGAAAGTGGATTATATCTTCAAAGTGTCCATCTGCTATGCACACAACAAAGAGATGTGCATCAGGTAATCTCTCCTCCAGACTAGTAGGTTCCTTTCCTGACTCAATGCACAATAGGTGATTCGGTCCTGCGTTCAGTCATCCAGGCTTCACAATAACCTCAAAATCAAACTCTTAGAACAATAAAATCCACCTACATATGAGGCCCCCCAACACAGGCTTATTGACCAAGTATTTCAGCGCAGAATGATCTGTATACATCTTGAAGTGTCCCCCTAGCAAATAGTGCCGATATTTCTGGAGCACGTACACCATAGCCAATCCCATGTGTTCAGTGGTGGAATAGTTATTTTATACTTTAGGCAATCTACGACTCATGAATGCGATAGGGTGATCCAAGCCTTCTCCACCATCTTGTGTTAGTACTGCTCCCATCAGTATACATGATGCGTCAACATATACATGGAACTCCTCATCCCATTTTGGGAAGACCAGGATCGACGCAAAAGACATCTTTTCTTTTAGTACATCCAGGCTTTTCTTACAATCATCTTTCCAATAGAACGTGACATCTTTTTTCAACAGCTTCTCCATTGGTGCGGTGATCTAGCCATAGCTTTTGATGAGCTCCCTATAGTATCTCATATGTCCCAGGGTAGTGCGCAACTATTTCACACTTCGTGGCTCTTCCAAATTCAAAATCACCACAATCTTTGCGGGGTCTACCATCAGTCCCTGTCTGCAAACCACATGTCCCAACAGGTTCCCAAAAGGAACAAGGAACATACACTTCTTGAGGTTTAGTGCGATTTGGTATCTTCGGTAGGTATCCAGCCTCAAGCATAATCTCGCTACATGGTGCTTAACTAGCCCAAATACAGTCCAATCATCAAAATAAACCTACACAAACTTGTGGATATATTCCTTGAATGTTGCAACAAATACGTGCGAAAAGATGGTTGTCGCATTCTTCAACCCAAACGGCATAACAGTGTATTGAAATCAGCCCCACTCAGTCGCGAATGTTTTCTTGCTCCTATCTTCGGGCGCGATTTTGATTTCGTGGTACCCTGAGAACCCATCAGTGAAAGAATATGCTTCCTACCAACCGACATTTTCCAATACTTCATCTGTGAATGGAGTTGGGAATTGGTCATGCACACATGCATCATTCAATTTCCTGAGATCCATACATATTCTTATTTCACCCTTTTGCTTCTTTTCTTGCACCATGATAGGGCTTACCCAATCGGATTCTTCCATAGGCTCAATGATTCCTGCTACAAGAATTTTGTCTAGTTCTATGCAGACCTTCTCCTTATATTTTGGATTCAAGCGATAAGGCCTCTACTTAACTGGCTTCACGTCGGGCTTTAATGTGATCCTTATCATTCCTAATTCTCTGATGATTCCTTTTAAATCTATGAACTTGGTCAGGAATAAGTCCTGGTACTCGCAGAGTAACTCAGGGACCTCATCCACTATCACGTCGTCCCAGTAGTCACCAAGCATTGCATACTTAGGTTTGGCCTCTGTACCAATGTTCACTTGGTTTATCTTTATTTGCGCAGTTATGTCAGGGTCTTCAATTAGTGGTCCTTGAACCTCGCGATGGCTTTTTGTTTCTGGAATGTTAATTTTTCATGGATCCTCGTCATCTTCTTCAGCATTTACATTATAGCATTCTAGCGTGTAGCTCAGTTGAGTAGCCCATTTAAACTGAATCAATTCTATCGGCTGTGGTATCCTAGAGATAGCTGCTTTTACCACTTGTAGCGCATCATCAATGGTGTCCCACCAATGATCCTCAAAAGTGAAGGTTAATAGGAACCCTTCGCATAGGATATCCCATTCACCTGTCTCATGGCGAAGCTCCGTCTCTATATAGCAATTCATGGGTATAACATCTACGGTATGACAGAATAGGTGCACCCACTTAGATTGTGGCTCTTCTCTATAAAGCTTTGTCCACTTGGCCAAGTGTGTGCGTGGATCATCCCGTCCATCATACTTGTCTGTTAGTCGCATATGAGGCTTCCCAAAATGCATGTGCATCATTCTCCTACATTCACACCACTCCTCAAAGCTTCCTTGGTACATACCCCACCACCTCGTGGGTGTAGCGCGCAGTACCCACCTCAAAGCCTGGAAACATTGCTTTTCAGGCACCTCCCTTTCAAATCTGTCCAATAAAGCATCTACCTCACCTAATCCATCATAAGTAGGAAAATATCTCACTTCTCTCGATACACAACACAGTGATCTTGTCATCATGTTATAGTTCAGCATGGTTACCTCATGTAATCGGTCCTTCCATTGCTCTATCTCTTCATCTAAATCTGATGTATAGGAGCTTTCATGCTCCCACGAGATTCATCCATATGCAGTGGGATTTACCCAGTCTTTCTCTCACGTGGTTATCTTGTAGATGCAGTCCAAATCGTTGTCACTTTCATAGTCACACACCGGCTCAGTGTAGCTCAATCCTTCCATAGGGGCCAAGGGTATAACAATGCGCAGAGACTTCTTCTCAAAAATAATCTTGCGCTTCTTCAAATTAATCACCCCATTCATGTCAGTGGCCCAATAAATTCCTAAGAGTGCGAGGTAGGGATTGATGTCATCAACAATCTCTATCACTTCAAATTCTGCTAGTGTGCTCACCCCTTCAATATCCACGGTGATTCCCTGCAACCTCCCCATAGGTATTATCTTTTGCTGGTTGACCATTCACAGCTGGATAGGAGATCATTGCAGTGTAGGCCTTCCCATGTGCTCCCATGTCTACTTTGGCAGAATGTTCGCATCCGATCCTAAATCCAGAATTACTTGGTCCATCTCAAATTCTCCAATCTGAGCGGTCAACCTCATTTCTCTTCGAGTCCTTGTCGCATGCTTTCCAATCTTCTGAAATACACATGGCTCTCCTAGTGCAGTCCCAACGCATCTGTTAATGAGTTCCTACAATCCCTTTACAACATTACTATTGCACATAGCTTCATGCATGTTTCTAGGAATGTTGTAAGCATAAATGGGTCCATTTCTAGCTCTGATATATCTTTGCTTCCTGAAGTGGAGGCAATAGTGAAGCTCTCCTTAGCTTCCATGAAGGTTTCCTTAGCACGCTCCAAATAAAACTCTGCTTCTTTTGTCGGAGCCTTGCGAACCCAAATACTATCTTTGGGATGTTTTCCTTTATCATCTCCTGTCGTAATTCCACTTCGGAGCACAATGTTCACATTTGGATCTTCCTCATGTGGCTCAAACCTCATCATCTGCAAGTTCTGAGTCAAGGGAGGTTGTAGCGCTCCCTTGTTGCACATCCTCACTATCAGAGTAGGAAAATCCTCTATCTTATGATAAAATAAGGTACAATACATGCATGATGGACGCATTGGATTCGTACAATCATGGGCATAATATCCTGGCCCTCCGCAATTGTAACATATCAGTTGTCTACGACCTATTCTAGGTCCTTTTCCACCTCGGCCTCGTCCGCGCCCCTGAAATCCAGTTCGCGCCACTCCTGCATTCTGGTCAAGGGGCCACGATTTAGCCTAAACTCTATAGGTGGGAGTTCTATCCATCATCAGCTCATATCTTCTACAAGTGTACTCATCATGTCCAACAAATCTACAAAAATTATAGAACAACTGTTGTGAACTTTGTGTGTACTTCTGAAACAAATGGTAGTTGTCCGTAGCATGCTTTGCTCCTATTTGACAAATCAATCACCACAAAGCAGGCACCGTGCTAGGTCTTGCATGTGCCTCTAGTCTTAATGGCATTGGTATTCCTCCAATAAGGTAATTTAGGAACACCAGGCAGTCGTCCTTGTCATGACCTTGACCCTTAAATTTAATGCACCATACCTCTTCATGCACTTCTGGTTGGGCTATCTTGTCTTGTTTCAGACTCTGCATCTCAAGGAATAAGCTTTTCAACTACGTGTGGATCTGCAGAACTCCCAAGTTAGGATCTTGTATCGGGGTCTCATGCAGCCTCATTGTGATCTCCAAGGCTTTTACTTGAGTCGTTAACCTCTGTTGTGATAGCGCATTCCTCAAGTGCGACATTAGCGATGCTACAAACCATTCGCAGTGCTGTCCATCGGTCGAAGTCATATTAGCTTCATGAATTGTGCACTTCAGTCTCTGATCCAACTCCCAAGGAGTCTCATCTGGTAGCATTGTGATCTCTTTGAATCCAATGATCGATTGTGCCTCTGACTTCGGCCCGCTAAATTCTTTGTTCAGCGCAATTTGGATATCCGCAATCCCCACATTTAGATTGTCATTAGAATGCTTAATATACCAAGTCAACACGCGATCTTACAGAGCACTGACTAGCATCGCTTTCTTTATATTATCATTTGTAACTCCCTATGCTTCCCATACGGCTCTTATCACGAACCAAAATTGGTCTAGATCTTTATTTCCTATTCCCTTGAACATAGGAAAATTTATCACGCTTGCCATATTGACTCACGGTGGTGGTGAAGGTGGCACGGGCGAAGATGGAGGTGAAGGTGGTGAAGCTAGTGGTGGTGTGTATGGGGATGGTATGCGCAGAATCCTTTGCCTTATCAAATTGATCGCACTTTGTGGTGAGACCTTCGTGATCTCTTCCTCATCCCTTCATGGAGGTAATATCAAAGGACTATTCTCAGGTCCCTTACTTCCTTTGTTTTCGTAGGTTTTTCTACTTCACGTAGCTCCAAACATTAAGGTAATTGCATAACCCTCTTTTCACACAATAACATTTTAATCCAAGTATTCAGAGACTTTATGTACTTACCTCGTGGTCCTTTGAGCAAGCGTCGCTTAGCCTCGCTATAGCTAACTGAATTATCTACCATGAACTCAGTAATGAATCTTCCTATAATCCGATCGAGCCAATGATCAACAGCACACACAATCTTATCCTCCAATGGTTCCAATCTACTAGTTTCACGATCCACTCGTACAGCTCAGTAGGGAAATATGCGAAGAAAATTTCGTGGATCTCTGTGTATAGGTAGCATTCTAACCACTCTTCCTTTGATAATCATGGATTCCTATTCTCCTATGCTACGAACTCATGGATTCTCCTGTCCAACCAACCTTCAATTTCCTTCTTAGTTGGATTCCAATGATACGACATCAGACATATCTATGCAGATTCCAGTCCCGGCAACAAAACCATTTGTTGGCTTGAGGGGGCCTGACCCAGGTTCATAGTTATTTAGCCAAACAAATCCTTGTACTACTGGCCCTTTCAGCAATAGCTCACAGAGCGTGGACTGAGGTCTCACCCGAAGAAGTATGGGGAGATGCTGGAACCAAGTTTCCTCACCCTTTAGATGTCTTAGGGGTTGATTTAGTCTAACTGTGAATACCTTCGTGTAAATTACTTCGCACACTTTTCTGACCTGTGAGGCCTTCATGATTTGTTATAATCACCTTCGTGCAGCCCTAACCAGGGGCTGAGGTGCTTTTGTGCTACTTCAGCAATGATCTGTGCTATTTTCCCACCACGGATCTTACTTATCTTCTTATAACAGTTAGTTATCTTTGCATAAACAGATACTTTATCTTATATTCACTTATTCGACACATTCATATAAGTTTGTGCAACAAATAAATAGTAAACTTTCAATTCATACCCAATATACTTCAATGCATAAAATAGGAAAAGATACATAGAAATAATGTAAAAATTCTCTTTATTAATGCTTCAATCTGTTACAAACTCAACCTGTCCTGCACACTCAACTGCAGGGGTTCACGCACTTAGCTGCGGACTACTAGACCTCTGCGCACTTAGCTGCAGAGCCTTCTCCTACTCTACTTCCCAAATACACGACTCGTTTCTTTAACTAAGACTCAACTCATCATCTTCTCTTAGATTATTATATCTCCGATTATCTCTTTACACTTATAGCTTCGCTCTGTTTATACAATACCATGGTCTGCGAACCATGGGTAGAACTCTCAAGCTAACATTACATTACAAAAGTAAGGGTGGACAACCCTATGACTCAATTACAACTTTTTGCTCTACGCCCACAGATCGCGGAGTCTTTACATTAGACATGGTCAAAATCTGGGCTTTCAGCCCCAAAACTTGCCTTGGCGGATCCTGTGCCCAACAACAAGTTCAATAATCTTGCCTTCTCTACCCATTTGAGCCATCTCCGTGGCTCCAATGCAGTCATTCCCATATTTTTGTCTATGATGCAGTGCATCAGCTACTCAGTCGCTACGTGCAGGAACTTCTCATGGTCGCCAAGTCCCAATCTTCGAGCTTCAATATCAGCACTTGTGCCAAACACGGACTGTCAAAAGCAATTTCATCCGGTAGCAGGGGGGTTTGGAGTGATGTCTTACTTTCATCAATGTCCTTTGGGACCTTGCACTTAGGCTTGCATGGAGGGACATACCCCGACAATCGTGTAATAGGGTCCGCACCCTGGGCTTCAACCTCCTCTATTTGCACTCCCACATCTTCATCATCCATCTAGATGTCTTCGATATCATCCTCCTCTACTTCTAGGTTTATAGCTTTGCCTTTCTCTTGTGTAGTGGGATTCTATGGGTTTCACCTTGGCAAGGTGCTCACCGGTATGGTAGGTTGTTTTCCCTTCTTGTCCTAAATGGTCTGCTTGGTTGGGGTTGGCTTTGATCTTGGCATTCTTAGGGATTTAGGGACCTCTACCAATACTTCGGCTACTTCTGGAGCAGCTACTTTTACCTCCATATCGATTTCCTGCACATTCTCCATGGCTTCGACTTCTTTGGTGTTCATAGCTTCTGCGCGTGTCAATATGATGATATTCACTAGTTCATGTGTCTCCTTTGACAATTGTTCAAACATCAAACTCGCTACCAGATCTTGAAAGAATTCACAATTCATGTGCACCTGAGAGTGCAACAACTCAATTCTCAAAATGCCAAGTGTTTTTCGCTGGACAACCACTTGTAATTTATAGGTCATTTTGAATTGAAATCCGACCGTTCCCCCCAAAATTAGTTCATTAATGCTGGATTGGTGGAAAATTTTCAAGGATCCAAGCCATAAATTTCGTCATAAATGCCAGACACCCACTCCATTTGGCCTCACTTCTGTCATCTTTTCATGAACAGTGAATTTAAACTTTCCAGCCGACCTGTGCGATTTCTACCTGGGTAGCGCAACTCCTTCCGTGTTGTTGCAGACCCAGTGTCACGTCTTGGCTTCGCACCATCTTCTAATCACACAGCTCCCCAACCTCGGTAGTGTAGTTTATAGTCCCGCACCTCCTTTCAGCTAACTTGAGCACTAAGACTCTGCTACCTTCATTTAGTCACATGGCCGGACCACTGGTGTATGGATTTAGGTGACTGCCATTCACCTTTCCGGAGAAGGGCTCCTCGTTCAATTTGACCGACTGTACTGCTCCTCCGTCGGTAATCTCCTTAATAACATAAGGCCCTAACCAGTGCATCCTAGACTTCCCTAGACATTTATCAAACTTACTATCACATAGCAAAACCAGGTCATTTACTTTAAATGAGCGCAACTTAATGTGTCGATCATGCCATGCCTTTTCATGCTGCTTCTGGACCTATTGGTGAAATCCCGCTAGAAATATTTCTTCCTCCAATTCATCCAGCTGTACGAGCCTCTCCTCTAGGGCTCTGTGATGAGCCTAGGTATTACAACAATAATGATGCAACTCCCAGCGCTACCAACTTTACTTATCAACCCGGGGTTCGTATAAAATTGGAGGTGACAGTGCTGTATGCACAAGTAGAAGTGAAGGTACTGCCTATTGTCACTGCTCATCTAGCAAGAGACCCTAGGGGTTCCAAGCTAGACTTCTACAGGGTCAGAAGAAGATTAACTATTTGATGGAAGAAGAGAAAATCTATCCTAAGGGAGAGCTACCCCTACTACAGTATTGAATAAAAGTTCATGTAATGATAAGCCACACCATAACCTAACTAACCAATTAAACAACTATGCTAAGAAGAATTGATAAAACAATCACTAACCTAAGGCTACTATCTAAGTTTCAGAAGTAAAGAGCATTAAACTATACTAAGGTTTAAGCAAACAAACTTAAGCGAAATTGATTTTCAAGCAGAAGAGCAATCGAAGGTCGAAATCAATGAAAGGAGGACGTAAGGATTCAATAGTGCATAGGGACCATTGGATCGATCAATGAGCAGAAGATGGACAGTGGAGATCTTATCACAAACTCTTTAAGTGAAGAAATGGATGAACAAGGTTAATGAAGTGATGAATGACAGAGATCATACCGTGGGGTCTTAAGCGAATAAATGGATGAACAAGGTTAATGAAGCGATGAACGGTGGAGATCATATTGTGAGGAATTAAGTGAATAAATGGATGAACAAGGTAACAAAGCAGATGAATAGTAGAGGTCATATCGCGAGGGATTAAGTGATTGGATGTATGAACAAGATTAATAGGAGATGAATGACTAAGATCTAATTGTGGAGATTAAGCCAAGAGATGGACGGATGAGGTTAACACAACAATGAATAGATGATATTTTATTGTGCGGATGAAGTCAAGAGATGGACGATGGAGATCGTATCGTGGGGAATAGAAATGTGTGAAAATGATGGAGAGGGTTTCTAAGGCGGTACGTAGTTTCTCGCGCGCCCTCAAGGCAGTAAGCGAAAATCTAAAATTTCATGCGATTAGCCTTACTGCGCGACACATAGCATGAGAAAACCACTTTTCTTGCATGCACTTGGGCCGATAACATTCGTGCACTAATCCGCGTGAGATTGTATGATAGCCATTGAATCACGAGAGTCTGATCAATGGTGGAGATCAGCCATGATAGTTGGCGATCAGGTGAAGTGATAGTCATCAAATCAGGCAAGGTAGATCGACGATGGGGGTTTAAAGCACATAAAGTGATCGGGTGATGTGATAGCCATTAGATCAAGAGATAGATCGACGGTGGAGATTAAATCTCGTAAAGCAAGTGGTGGACTCCACGCGAGGCAGCAGTTGAAGAAAATAATGAATCGGATGGCGAGGAAGCGATGCATGAAGAACGTGCTGAAGGTGGTTTAAAATGAAAATGACAGAGACAGCTAGTGAGGGTGAACAAGTAACTGCATCAAACGACAAACTTCGTAGCTCATGCAAGAACTAGAAACCTGTGTTTTTTGGGATTGTTGAAGGGTCTCTTCCTCAATTCATGGTCCTAGAGGGAGGAGATGAGGCTGAGACACTTGCGCACAACCTGATAGTGATTTTTTCCCTCTAACTAACATATGAACTGAAGGAAGGCATAAATGGAAGTAAACTGAAGCAAATGCAGCTACTGAAGCAACTGAATAGAAAAACCATGAACAATCTATGTTATACTATTGTAACAAAAGTGAAACTACATAAGCAAATAAACAGAAAACTATAAGGATACTTAAGAAAATGAACACAAAACCATGAAACTACCTAAGCAAATAAACAAAACAAAGCTCTATGATAGCATACATGTACAGTAAAGAGGAGCTTTGGTTGCTGGGTCGGGCCCTAACCCAAGAGCTTCAGCCCTCAGAGTTAACTCCGAGTTAGCTTAAACAAAACTCATTCTCATTATGAAAACCATGGATTACAAAAAAAAACTCTCACAAGTCTTGTAGCTTAGAAATAAAGTAGATTTTTTACAATAGAAGTATGAATCCTACTGAGGTCCTAAGCCTCTCTATTTATACATCTGAAGTCTCTAATGACTTCCTTCCCATTAGGGAGGCTTGGCTCTCCACTCAAGATAAACTGGTTTCTGTCCCTTTCACGAGCTCAATTTTCTTCTAGTCCTCAAAGTGATGGTTGTTTTCACTTCGAGCTGATGGAGGAATATTCGAATGGAGGGGTAGTAAATGAGGAGGATTTACCTCCTATAATTACTCTCCCTTGTCCCATTCAATTTTTTAAAAGGTATTTGCCATAGTTCCTTGTGTTTATCCTTTATACCTACATTTCTCCTTGCTTTTATCTTTTATTCCTGCATTACATGCACATTAGACCACAAAGCCAAATATCCAACTCTAACTCATCTCATAAACAAAATATAATAAAAAGTATGCAATAAGTTGTGAAAATAGTTGGTTTGACTAATCTAGGCCATATAATTACTCAATGATGAGGCTCATCACTCCGCAATTTGTCATACCTATGAGCGCTGCTATGCGCAGACTAGGCACAATGTATTCCATAGGCATTACTACTTCCACACCATAGACAAGCCTAAAAGGGGTTTGTCCAATCAAATTCTTGCACATTTTTCAATAAGCCCATAGTATTGCAGGTATGCATAGGTCCTAATCACTTCACTAAGAATTTCAAACCTTGGTCAGTGCATTTTAGAGCACTTTTTTGAATGCTTCCACGATCCCATTAGCTTGTAGGTGATAAGGCATACTCTTCTAGTGGTATACCTAAAATTCCTCCGTTAGCGCACTGATCATCTCATTCAAGAAGTGGTACCATGATCACTCATCAATATCTATAGACAGCCAAATCATGTCAGGACATGCTCAAATAGGAACTTTGTGGCAGTCGCGCCCGTGCAATCCTTCACCCATTGCGCTTCTTCCCAATGAGCCAAATACTCCATCGCAGTGATAATATACCTTGCTCCTATCTTTCCTTGTGGCTGAATGGGTCCTACAAAATCTATCGCCCACTTTTTGAAGGGTTGTAACGTCATTTGTTGCTTCAAAGGCATCTCATCCCTCCATGATGGTCTGCGAATCCTTTGACACACATCGCACACCTTGCAATATTCTTTTGAGTCCTGATGAATGGTTGGCCACCACAACCCTGCGCGTAGATTCTTCTGCACAGTTTCTCTCCCTACATAATGTCTTCCTACAACACCCCCATGAGCATCTGCAAGGATGCTTCTTCTTTTAAACTCAGGTACATACCATCACAATATCTCATCAGTCCCCATCTTGTATAGATCCCTAGAAATGATAGAGAATCTACTGCGCACACCACTAATTCCTTCTTTTGTTGGAGAGTGTATCCTTTCAACACAGTTCCGGTTGTTAGGAAGTGTATTATATCCTCAAAATGACCATTTGCGATGCAAACTACAAATATCTTCATGTCAGGCAATCCTTCTTCCAAGTTAGTAGGTTCATCCCCTGTTTCGATGGGCGACAAATGTTCTAGTCCCACATTCAATCATCCAGGGTTCACAACCACTTCAATATCATACTCCTGGAACAATAAGAGCCACCTAAAAATTATCCCCCCCAACATAGGCTTATTGACCAGGTACTTCAATGTGGAGTGATCCGTATACATCTTAAAATCGCCTCCCAGCAAGTAGTGCCTATACTTCTAGAGTACGTACACCATAGCTAGTCCTTCACACTCAGTGGTGGAATAATTCTTCTCTGCTTTGGATAATCTTCGGCTTACGAATGTGATAAGATAATCCAAGCCTGCTCCGCCAACCTGTGTTAGTACTGCTCCAAGCACTATACATGATGCGTCGACATGCACATGAAACTCTTTCTTCCAATCTAGCAAGACTAGAATCAGTGCGGTAACCATCTTTTCCTTCAATATATCCAAGCTCTTCTTGTAGTCATCATTCCAGCAGAATGTGACATCCTTCTTCAATAATTTCTCCATAGGTGTGGTGATTTGGGCATAGGCCTTGATAAACTTTATGTAATATCCTGTATGTCTCGAGGTAGTGTGCAACTATTTCACACTTCTCGGCCCTTCCAAGTTTAGTATCACCGTGATCTTTGCAGGGTCTATCATCAATCCATGTCTGCAAACCACATGCCCCAAGAAGTTTCCTAAGGGAACACAAAACAAACTCTTGTTAAGATTGAGCGCAATATGGTATCTTCGACAGGTATCTAGCATCAGGCGCAAGCTTGCTACATGGTGCTTAACCAGCCCAAATACAGTCCAGTCACCAAAATATACCTCCAGAAACTTATGAATAAATTCCTTGAATGTCGCAACAACCACAGGCAAGAAGATCGCAGGTGCATTCTTCAATCCAAATGGCATTATAGTGTATTGAAAACAACCACATTCAGTTGTGAAGGTTTTATTTCTCCTATCCTCCAACAAAATTTTGATTTGGTGGTACCCAAAGAACCCATCAGTGAACGAAGTTGGGAAAGGATCATGCACACAAGCGTCATTCAGTTTTCTAAGATCCACGCATATCCTTATCTCATCCTTTTGCTTCTTCTCTTTCACCACCATTGGGCTTACCCAATCAGAGTCTTCCATAGGCTCAATGATGCTTGCTGCAAGAATCTTGTCTAGCTCTAAGCGAACCTTCAGACTGAGATGGTAAGGCCTTTGCTTAACTAGCTTTGCGTCGGGCTTTAATGTGATCTTCATCATTCCTAGATCCCCGATTATTCCTTTCAGATCCATGAACTTGGTAGGGAATAAGTCCTGGTATTCACGGAGCAATTTAGTGACCTTATCCACCATCGCATCATCCCAGTAGTCTCCAATCTTCGCGAATTTGGGTTCTACCTTCGTACCAATGTTCACTTGCTTCATTTTGAATGGCATTGTTATATCAGGGTTCTCAATCTGTGGTCCCTAAACCTCACGGTGACCTTCTGTTTCCGGAACGTTAATATTCTGCAGATCCTCGTCCTCTTCTTTAGCAGTTACATTATAATATTCTAGCGTGCGACTTAACTGAGTAGCCCATTTAGGCTGAATCAGGTCTAAAGCATCCTGTGGTATCCTAAAGATTGTTTCTTTCACCTCTTGTAGTGCTTCATCAATACCTGTCAAACCCATCCTCAAAACTAAATGTCATCATGAATTCTTCCCACAGGATATCCCATTTTCCTGTCCCATGGTGGAGCTCTGTTTCTACATACCAATTCATGGTGATAACATCCATGGTATGACAAAAGAAGTGCACCCACTCAAGTTGGGGCTTTTCTCCATAAGCCTAGGTCCATTTGGACAGATGCACGCGTGGATCAGCATGCCCATCATACTTGTTTGTTAGTCGCATCTTAGGTTTTCCAAATCAAATTCTCATCATCCTCCTACATTTGCGCCAATCATCAAAGATCCCTTTATGTGTACCCCACCATCTTGTGGGTGTAGCACATAGTGCCTAGTCTAATGCCTGGAAGTGTTGCTTTTCTCGTATCTCCCTTTCAAATGGATCCAAAAAGATATCTACCTCATTTAGACCATCATAAGTAGGCAGATTTCTCACCTTTGAGGACACACAATGTAGTGATCATCATGTTGTAATTCAGCATAATTACTTCATGTAACAAATTCTTCCAGCGTTTTATGTCTTCATTGGAGTCCGAAGTGCAAGAACTCTCACAATCCCATGCAATCCATCCATCCGTGGTGGGATTTACCCAATCTTGGTCTCACGCTGTTATCTTATAGATACAGTCCATATCATCATCACTTTCGTAATCGCAGACTGGTTCCGTATAGCACGATCCTTCAGCAGGATTGAGGGGTACTATTACACGCATCAGTTTCTTGTCAAAGATTAGCATTCACTTCTTCAGATTGATTATCCCATTCATATCAGTAGCCCAGTCAATTCCCAAGAGTGCAGGATAGGGATTGTTGTCATCCACTATCTCTATTACTTCAAAATCAGCCAACGTGCTCGCTCCCTCAATATCCACAGTCACCCCCTGCAGTCGCCCCATGGGGATGATATTTTGTTGATTCACCATCCTTAGTTGAATCAGGGACCATTGCAACACAGGTCTCCCCATTCATTCCCAAGTCTACTTTGGTAAGATGTTCATGTCTTACCCAAGGTCCAAAATAACCTGATCCATTTCATACTCTCCTATCTGCACAATCAGTCTCATCTCTCGTCTCGTCCTTGTTTTATACTTGCCAATCTTTTGTATTGTGCATGGCTCACCTGGTGCAGTCCCGACGCATCTATTGATGAGCTCCTGTAACCCTTTCATAGCCTTACTTTCGCACAGTAACTTCATACAGGTCTCTAGGAAGGTTGTGAGCATAGAGGGGTCCATCTCCTGCTCAGGCTTGTCCCTGCTTCCTAAGGTGGAGGCCTCAATGAAGCTCTTCTTAGCTTCCATGAAGGTTTTACGTGCATGCTCCAAATCAAACTCAGCCTCCTTCACCGGAGCTTTGCGAACCCATGTACTGTATTCTAATTGTTGCCCTTTGTCATCTCCTATTGTGATTCCACTTCTGAGCACTATATTTATGTTTGGATCTTCCTCGCGTGGCTCAGACCTCATCATCTGCAGGTTCTAAGTCGACGGAGCTGGCAGCACCCCTTTGTTATGTACGTTAGCTATCAGTGTAGGAAAGTGTTCCATTTCATGATCAAACAATGTACAATAATTGCATGATGGACGTGTTGGATGAGTGAAATCATGGGCATAGTGTCCTGGTCCTTTGTAATTGTAGCAAATCAACTATCCTTGAACTCTACTAGGTCCTCCTCTACCTCGGCCTCCTGCGTGCCCCTGAAATCCTGTCCATGTAATCCCTGCGCTTTGGTCAAGGGGTCACGTTTCGACCTAAACCCTATAGGTAGGAGTTTTATCCATCATCAGTTCATAACTCCTACAAGTATGCTCATCAGGCCCTACTGACCTACAAAAGTTTCAGAACAGTTCTTTTGGTGTCTATGCAAACTTTTGTAGCAAGTGACAGTTATTCGTGGCATGTTTCCCAGCTACTTGACAGATAGCGCACCATAATGCAGGCCCTACACTAGGTCCTATTTGAGCTTCTAGCCTTAAAGGCATCAGTCCTCCTCCTACAATATAGTTCGCAAAGACCGAGCAATGGTCTTTGTCATGACCCTGACTCTTGCATTTCAAGCACCATACCTCCTCGCACACCTCTGGTCAGGCCATCCTGTCCTTCTTTAGACTTTGCATCTCAAGGCATAGATTATTCAATTGTGCATGGATCTGTTGAACTCCTAGATTTGGATCTTGCATTGGAGTTTCGTGTAGTCCCATTGTGATCTCCAAGGCCTCCGCCTGAGTGGTTATGTTTTGCTGTGACAGCACACTGCTTAAGTGTGGTAGTAGCAAAGCTATAAACCACTCGCAATGTTGTCCATCTGTCAAATTCATGTTGGCTTCGTGGATTGTAACCTTCAACCTCTGATCTAATTCCCAAGGCATCTTTCCTAGTTGCATCATGAATTATTTGAATCCCACAATCGACTGTGCCTTAGATTTAGGCTTACTAAATTCTCTATTCAATGTTGCATGGATGTAAACCACTCCAGGATTCAGGTTATCATTAGAGTACTTAATATACTAGGTTAGCGCACGATCTTACAAAGCACTAACTGGTGTCACCTTATTTATATAATCATCTGTAACACCTTGAGCTTCCCATACAACGCTCACAATGAACCTGAATTGATCCAGGTCCTCATTTCCCAAGCCTTTAAACAAAGGCGACTTCACTATATTTTCCATACTGAACTGTCATGGAGGTGGAGGTGGTACGGGTGAAGTTGGAGGTGAGGGTGGTGAAGTCAGAGGTGGTGTGGGCAGAGGTGGTATTCGCGGGAATCCTTGTCTCATTAATTGAATAACACTTCACAAAGAAATCTTCACTATCCCTTCTTCGTCACCTCACAGAGGTGAAATCAAGGGACTATACTCCGGACCCCTTTTTTTCATTCCTGTAAGTTTTTCTTCTTCACATAGTCCCAAACATCAAGGTAGCTGCATAACCCATTTTTCGTACAATAGCATTTTAATCCATGTATTCAAATATTTTACGTACTTACCTCGCAGTCCTTTGAAAAAGCGTCACTCCACCTCACTGTAGCTGACTAACGTGTTGACTGCGAATTCAGTCACAAATCCTCCTATGACACGATCAAGCCAATGATCAACTCTGCAGGCAATCTTATCCTCCAATGCTTCCAACCTGCACACTAGCTTTGGGGTCCACACAATAGGACCGTCAAGTTTCCACATTCCTTGGTTATCTTCTAGCTTTGCGAACCACTCGTATAGCTCAATAGGGAAGGAGTAGAAAAAGATCTCATGGATCTCTATATATAGGTATCTGTCCAACCACTGTTCCTTTGTCAGTCATGGGTTTCTATTCTCCTACGCTGCAAATTCATGGATATTCCTATCTAACCAGTCTCTGATCTCCTTCTTAGTTGGATTCCAATGACATGACATCACATATCTCTTATGTAGATTCAGGTATCGACAATGAAACCATTTGTTGGTGTGAGGAGGCCTGACCTAGGTTCAAATTTAATTAGCCAAACAAATCCGTACACTACTAGCCCTTTCAGCATCAGCCCAGGGAGCGCAGACCGAAGTCTCACTCGAAGCAGTATGGGGGGATGCTCGAACCAAGTTTCTGCACCCTGAGATGGTTGTGATGTCGTTTGATTTCTTCTATCCCTGCCTTCACACAAGTGGCTTCGCTTTAGGGCTTGCAAGACAAATCCCTATTCCGACCTTCAATACCTTCGTGAAAGTATACAATCGACCTTCGCATAGTCCTCACCTGTGGCTCAGGTACTTTCATGCTGCTATGGTAGTGTGCCATGTAGTTTCCTCAATTATTCTAAGTGATTTTCTTGTCTCGTCAAATACTTAAAGTTAACACCACGTAAGTAGATATTCATAATTGCATGTAATTATTCAATCTAACTGCATTCATTTGCCCATCATATAATAAAGGAAATTCATACATAAAATATCCAAACACATCAACAGAACCACGACAGAGAAATTGCAGAATAACTCCTTTTATTAATATCTTCCAAGTGTTTACAGACTTTGTCCTCCCTATGAACATAGCTGTAGGGATCCGTGCACTCAACTGCAGATTTCTACCATAGGTCTCTGCTCACTCAGATGCAGACTTCTACCGTAGGCCTCTACGCACTCAGCTGCAGAGCCTCTACTTACGCTACGACCCAAGACTTAGAGCTATCACTGTATTACATGATCTTCCATTCTCTTCCTTGATTGATTGATGTCTAAACTAAGAGCTTAGCTCTTTTTTTATACAATCCCATGGTCCGTGGACCATGGGTAGATCTCTTACAACTGAATTTACTTTACAAAACTAAGGGCGGACTACCCTTTTTGACACATAACACCTTCACACTCCGTGACCCAAAAATGTGGAGTCTTTACAATTATATTACAAAAATTGACTTAAGCATGGGATTTTAGCCCCAAAACTATCCTTGGGGGATCCCACTCCCAACAAAAAGGCTCTGTAGAATCCTTGCAAGTATTTCATGTTCCTCAATCAACCTATTTTTTTTCCCTTGCAACTTCTGATTGCTATCCTTAGACTCCGTAGTGTATCTGCTATACTAGGAAAATACTCTTCCCCATTGCTCAAATGGAATTTCCCATTCCATGCAATTCACATCAGGGCTACAAGGGGGATGATGTGAATTATGATCTACCTCTCTACATTTCATCTTTAGCCTTTTATTTCTTGCAAGTATGCCATGTTATATAAACAAAAATAAGACATAATCAAATTATACCTCAATGTATCTCTGGGGAGGCTATCACATCTGCATAACTCAATCCAGATTATCATAATATAATATCACAAGCATACAGAACTCATATATGAATATCATAACCATAACCATAAAAATGCATGCATAAAAATCACATTTACCCTGAGATCCAATGCTATAACCTCACTCTGATACGACCCTGTAATGACCTTCTCCCACATTTACCTACTTTTACAAGCTCTCTAGGGTAAACACAAGCTGAGTGTTACTATGACATGACCTAACCTCTAAATTCTAGTTATGGAAGTGGGGCCGACTAACTGGAGAATTTGTTGTCATTCCTCAAGGACACTAGACCAATCAAGAGACTAACAACCACCCCCAGAAACCAATCCCTGATATGGTACTCATTTTTACAAGCTTGACACCCCAATCACACCCTTGACACACTATGCATGTGGTTATGAGGCTCCAATTTCACCCATAAGCCTTCATGCATGCAATCATGACTAATATTTTCCGGTTTTGTGCATGGAATGGCAAGATCTATACCACTTTTTTAGGCTAGCATCTAGAACACTTCCTAGAACTTTCCAAAAGTTTCTAGAACTTTCCAGAATCAGGTTTAAGATGATGAAAAATATAAACATTTAATACTAGGGCTATACCTTGCCTAGAACATGCATAATACATGATAGGCATTTCACCAAACATATGATAAACATAGAAACTACAAGTCATGAATGCATATTTGATCATAAACTTTTGTACTTCATCAGAGAATCATCAAGAAGCTCTATTTCCCTCTCAAGTAGCTGCAACAACACTTGTTAGCCCATGCACTATCAACCATTCAATAAACTTGTCAAATCATGAACAAGTTCCATAGTAAGAGCACATCATATAACCATGCATATAACTAGCATATAGCCAGGATAGAAGTCACAACAAATCAACCACAAGATCAATAGAATAAATAATAAATATGTTCATTGATCACAATAGGAAAATAGCTCATATTAGCATATGAAAAAGACAACCAAGTCAGGGATTTCCACGTACCACCTGACCATAGATTCAGTTGAACCAAATCTCTTTCATCCAATCACCCCCACACCATATTCCAAGTGCGAATGTCGGATCTCATGGGATAATCCAAGACTTAACCAAATAGGGAATCGAGAGGCTAAACCATCTCCACCCTCAAGCTAGGGTGATATCACCTATACCAATCTCGAGATTACAAAACCAAAACAAGCTTGGATGCCTCATAATTTTTTCAACATACCCAGAGGAATTTTCTTGTCTCCACCCACCTATCGAGGGATTCCTTGATAAAACCATATCCACCCCCAACCCTTGGGATTTTCCTAAGACCATCCAAAATATTTCAGAAATCAAAATCTCAACCAAGAAGGAATGCCATCACACCATGGCTATCTAGAAATGCAAAGGCAAGGTTGAAACCACTATCAATCTAACAAAACACCATGCAAATGAAAAAATTGAACCAAATAATTAAATCCATGTACCATGCATTCACATCCCAATAAGAAAATCACACATGCAACCAACTACAGTAAGATCTTCCTATTGTAGTTTTTGATCCAACCTTCTCCTTGAACTCCCTTGGTTTCCTTTTATTGTCCTCTGATTTCCTTTTCTTTTTCTTTACTTTCCTTTACTTACTTTCTCTCTCCTCGTGGAACTCTCTTTTTCTCTCTCTAAAATTGATCCCAAGCCAAAACTAACAATATGTTGTGAATTGTTTCTCGAATGCCTTTTTTATCATTGATGTCTCATTTTTCTTTCATTTTCCTTTATTTTCTCTCTAATTTCCCATACATTCATATGTGTTTCTCTTCACCTTCTAATTCTCCTATTTTCTTCTATTTATCAAAACTATATTGCATTTATTACCTCTTTTCCTTTGCCAATTTCCACAACCATTATTAAACCACAAGTGACCCCAAATGTGATGTTTACCCACCATTCAACTTGAAATACATGTCCCCTGACCTTGGTATTATTTTATTTACATGGAAAATCAACCCAAGGTTTTTACACATTCAATCACTTGGAGTTGATATATGGGATGTTGTGGAAGAAGAATATCCAAAAGCCTCCAACAGTGATTATCAACGATCAAAACATGGAGTTTACATGCAATGCTACAGCCGTGAATGCTCTTCTTGCTGGCCTACTTGAATCAGAACTTGTCGAAGTTATGGATTGTACACCTGTCAAAGCTAATTGGGACAAGATGAGAAGTTTCTATGAGGATGAAAACAAGGTAAAGAAAGATAAACTTAAATGTTTTAGATTGCAATTCGAGTTTTTGAGGATGCATGATGATGAAGATATTGCAAATTATTTTTTAAGAGTTGATGAGGTTATGAATAGTATAAGAGGTCTTAATTATAAACTAGATGAAGTTTTAGTAGTTCAAAAGGTATTGATATCTCTTCTTGACAGATTTAATCCCAAGTTTTTAGCCATGGAAGAGATGACAAATCTGAACAATCTCACTCTAGATCAACTACTTGGTACACTCACGACCTATGAGATGAGGATCTCAAATGGAAATCCTGCAACAAAATAATTAACCTTCAAAGAAGATAAGAAGCCTAAGGAAGAGCATGATTATTCATGTTGCGAATCTAATGAAGAAGAATCTAAGTTTGTGAGGAAGCTCATGAGAATCTCAAGCGGGCATAAAGGAAAGCTACCTTTTAAGTGTTTTAGTTATGGCAAATTTACTCACTATGAATCAAAATGTAATAAAAATGGGAAGGAATATGATCCTTGAGAAAAATTTAGGGAAGTAAAAAAAGTTAGAAAGAAGGCTCAAAATAGAGTTTTGTATGTTCAAGAAGACAACTCCTCTAAAAGTGAATCTAGCCAATCATTGGATGGGGACAAAGATGATGAAAGTCCAAAATAATTCATGTTGATGGCCATAGACAGTCTGCAAATCAAAGTTATCAATTTTGATGATGAAGAGGAAGAAGTTGACATAGAAGGAGATTTGTAAGTGCACTTGAAGAAATTGAAAGGTTGAGAAAGAAAATTAGAGCCATGAAGGAATTATTGATCAAGGAGAAAGGTGAATGTTTTGAACCATTGCTCCTTCAAATTGAAGAAGGTAATAAAATTCAAGAAGCTTTAAATCTAAAACTAAATTAGAAAAATAAAGCCCGTGAGAGACTGGAAGGAGAAATTGTTTTGTTGAGAAAAGCGTTAAAGAAGGAAAAAACACAGCTGATTTTCAATCAAAAATTTGGAAAGGGGATTGATACTTTAAATGAGCTATTGGAAGCACAATGAGTCTCCAAAGATCGAACTCATCTTGGATTTGAGGCTAAATCCAATGCAACAATAGAATTAAAAGTAAAGAAACCAATTACTTTTGTACTAACAACAAAAGACTTGCACTTCACATCAACAAAAGGAGAATACACAACCAAATAACTAGTCAAAGAATTATTAGAAACAAAAATAGAACAACAATAATAAGGAAAATCGAAATACCCAGAAATCAACCCACCATAGAGGACAATTTTATAGGTATCCTGATATTTTTTCACCTGCATTAATTATGGAATCAAAGCAGAAAATTATAGAGTGAATCTATCCTACAAGAAACTAAGATCAATAAGAATAAATCAACAAATAAAACAAAGTAATAACAGACCCATGTACAACAATTATTTTTCTCCCTTGAACTATCTGGTGCAATGTTTTAAGTGTCAAAATTTTTGGTGTATAGTTGTTGATTGCAGACTTAAGGATATGAGGCCTAAATTGGTTATTGAAGAAATCAGTCAAAAGCCCAAGGCATGGAAAGAAAAAACCAGAGCAATGTGATCTTTTTTGTATGCTCCAAATGAAGGGATTCATTGGTATGTGGACAGTGGATGTTCTAAGAACATGTCAGGAGATAGAAGCAAGTTCTTGACATGGAAACTAGTGGACAAGGGTAATTTAACCTTTGGCAACAATGCACCTGGAAGAATTATTGGAAAATGAGTTGTCATCCTGTCTAATGGAAAAGGTAAAGTTAAGAATGTATTATATTTTGATGGGTTGAAGCACAATCTACTAAGTGTGTCATAGATGTGTGATCAAGGATATGATGTGATTTTTAAGACTAAATTTTTTCAAATCATGTCTACAGGCATAGTTGAAATAGTGGTTGAAAATATGAGAATAGATAATAATTTTTATGTTCTAAAAAAGAAAACATAGAGGTGTTTCTTATCAAATATTGATGAGAGTTGATTGTGGCAAAAGATACTTGGGCATTTGAATTTTGATCAGATAGTCAAACTGAGTGTTATCATAGTTTGAAATTTGAGATTAAAGCTTCAATAACTTGAAATAATTGTTTAAAATTTTTCTTTTAAAAGTTTTGAAACTGATGACAATTATTTTATCAGTGCTGTTAAAAAAACAAAATAAAGGGAATTGCTAAAAAAATCAAATAACAATGATATGGTTCACATACTAAAATGAAGGTGCTACCAAATTAATGATTATTGTAGCCTATTATTAAGTGACAGTTGACGCCAGCAAAGCAAACAATAATGACATGATTCAATGGTTGGTGGGGGGTATTGCGCTGACAATTGATATGATCTTCTCATAAGATACAATGTCTAGTCATCATAAATTCGTTACAAGTGAGCTACGACATGTGATGTAAGGCATAAGGTGGATATTTCGTTATCATTCCAATCGAACAATAAGCAAATCAGGTTCTTCGCAACAGAAAAGTTTCATGCACTTTGTTTTATTTCCAAATATAAGAACCACCATTTCAGCATTATTCACATACTTTTTGGCCTACTATTAGCAATCATGGGGAAAGGCAGTCATTTCCACTAAGGATCGCTGAAAGGCCATGAAATACTTGAAGCCATCCTAGAACTCCTGGAAAAATTTTGACGAGTAGAATGGGAAGAGTTTTGTTTCAAATGTGATAGTTACCATAATGTAGTGGCTCAAGATTTTGTAAAGGTGTTTGATGGAAAAAATGTTAGCATCATTGGCATTTCCTTCTCAGTCACAAAGGACACAATTTCATAGCCAACAGGGCTCTTGGTTGATGGATACTGATGGTTTAAGAACTGGACCTTGGAAGGTATTGACATTCCATTTTTTCTCAAAGACAAGCACATAGATAAACCCTTGTTGTTAGGTGTGCAAAGGTCCTCACTTAAAAAATATTGGCACGAGAACTTGAATGCTATATAGAGATATTTCACCTATGAAGTTCATTACCACATAATGGGTATGTACCATTTGAAGTTTCTCACACACATTTCTAGGAAAGTTTGTATGAATATGCCATATTTTTCATTAATGATTTTGTGAAAGCTGTCTATTAAGATTCAATCTAGACCAAAGTCACATTCCATCTTGGTCACAGAGGACAAAATTCCAAGGCAACAGGCCTCCCAAATGATGGATACTGATGGTTTAAGAACTTAACCTTGGAAGGTATTGACATTCCATTTTTTCTCAAAGACAAGCACATAGATAAATCCTGGTTGTTAGGTGTGCAAAGGTCCTCACTTAAAAAATATTGGCACAAGAACTTGAATGCTATTTAGAGTTATTTTAGCTATGAAGTTCGTTACCGCATAATGGGTATGTACCATTTGAAGCTTCTCACACACATTTCTAGGAAATTTTGTATGAATATGCCATATTTTTTATTAATGATTTTGTGAAAGATTTATGTTAAGATTCAATCTAGGCCAAAGTCACATTCCCACTCTGATTTCATAAATCCATGATCAAAATGTTGGTTTTTTATCATTTGAAGAAGGTAAATCAAACATGGGAACATTTTTTGTTCTAGGAAGGGTTGTAGAGTTGGTCTCCCCCAAGCCTAAAACTAGTAGTAAGAAAATGAAACCAAAGAGCCCTGTTCACAACCCTAAGATCCTAGGAATCTCTTCAATACAAACTAGAAGAAAAATGAAGATATCTTTGATTCAAGTTCTTGAATTAAAAAAGGTTTACACAAGAAAGAGAAAGTGTGTTGTGCAAGAGAAAACCCTATCTCCTCTTCAAGAGCCATCTCCTTCAAAAGAACATATAGATAATACAGAAAAAGAAGCTAGTGGAATAGGGGAGTGTAAGTCTAGAATAGGGGAGAGGGAGCCCTCTCTAGTTGAAATTTATGGGGTCATGAAACCACATATTGGGCCCATAAACAAGATCATTTTAAAATTAAAATTGAAATAAAATCTTGCCCTAGAAAACCAGGTCATTGACCTCGATGACACACCCTTAAAAGATTTTCTATTAATCAAGGAGCAACCTACAAATTGTAAGAAGAAAAAACATCAAAGGAAGAAAGGCCCCCAAGCGAAAAAGAATAAAAGGGTGAAAAAAATAAAACTAGTGAGGTAGACCTTTTACTTAGGGAAACAAAGTAGCTCAAGTGATTTTTTTTTAGTTACACTACCAATTAATTTGTCAACATTCATTTTATCAATTTTACATAGAGTTCTGACAATTATATTGTCAGCGCTAGTTTGTTATGTTTTGCGCTGACAATTGTTTCTTCAATGCCAAGTTGTTCTAGTTTTGAAAGCACCCTATGGAATTTCTTCCCTATATATATTTCCATTTATTTTGTTAGCAACCAAAAAAGGATTTGTTTTGAGGCAACGATAAAGAGTTTTGGAGCAGATAGGATTTATGAAGGATGCATTAACACTCCAAATGACAATTTGATGTTCCAAGTAATAATATGAGATGATCTTGTTGTTTTGACAGAGGCGGAGAGATTTTTTTGAGATAAAACTAAGGAGCTCTAGATTACACTGCAAGATATCATCCAAGGATGTTGTCCTCATTGTCAGCCAAATTTTCACTACATCTCATCTTCCAGTTTTAGCGACTTATATTTTTTGTTTATGATTAAATAAAACAAATACATTAAGAAAATATGTATGCAATGTATTTGATTCTAGATAGACATTTATGTAGATATTCCAGACTTTGTTATCAAAGTTTTCGAAAAACACAAGCACAGTTGTGAATGTTCTATAAATTTAATTGTGAAGAAGAACCAAGGGTTCAGAAACTTTTAAAAAATACATACTTTGTATATAATTTTTTATATTAATATAATTTTCTATCAACAATGTTACATGTGCAATTTCCAGAGATTCATGTGTGGATGTTTTCCTGTCTGTTTTTTTATTGTGCTTCCTTTCTCCTTAGTAAAAAATTTGATCATTAAATCTTTAGTGTTTGAATAAAGATTTATGAATTGGAATTATTACTGAATGCTCAAATTCATGTTATTCAAAGAACTTATGTGTTTTTCAACTTAGATATCATTTGGAGAAATCATATTCCATTATTTTTTATATTTATTTTCTACAGTCTCCTACCATACCTTGAACATGATTTGTATAAGAAACCATAATCTATCTTGCCTCTATTAGAACTGTTCATATAACCTGTGACTAGCAGATATCTTTTTTTGTTAAGGACTCCATGCCCAATGGTCCCTTTTCGTTCCTTTCTAAACTATATTCATTTGTTACCAACTAAATCTGGCCAATGAGCATATTAGTAACCTACTACTACAATGTCCCTAAGTAGTAGAGTTAAGAAGAATTTCCTCTCCAGATTGAAGGGCCAACTTTCAATCCCAAAGCGGTTTGAAGGTCACCTTAGTGAGATTCCTTCCATAGGCAAGGAAAACGTACAAGTGATAACACTGAGCAAGAATAATGTTTTCAAGGACTTACCCATGCTTTCAAAACTAGTAAAGGCAATGTGCAAGTCTTTCCAATTGGGTAAGAAAACACCGGTACCTTTCAAGTCAAAGGAGAGCTCATCATCAAAGCCATGACAACTAGTACACATGGACTTGTGTGGACCATCAAGAATGAAATCACCCACAGGTAAATTGTATTTCATGCTAATAATAGATTATTTTAGTAGGATGATGTGGGTTCCTTTTCTTAGAGAGAAATCTAAATCTTTTGAGAAGTTCAAAGATTTCAAAGTCATGGCTGAAAATGAATCTGATTGCAAAATCAAGAGCATAATATCTTATAATGGAGGTTAATTCACTTCAAAATATTTTGAGGAATTTTGCAAGAAATATGACATCAAAAGGAAGTTCACAATAACAGATACTCCCTAACATAATGGTGTAGCAAAAAAAGAAAGGAGATATGTGCAGCAGTTGGCTGGGGTTATGATGGATGAAAGAAAAATTCAACAAATATTTTGGGTCGAATCCATTCATACAATAGTGGTGATACTCAACAAATCTCATTTTAGACAAAATAGTGAAAAAAAATTGCTATGAGCTTTGGTATGGTACACCTACAATAATCAAGCATTTTCAAATTTTTAGCATCAAGTTTTACATCAAGAGGAATGATGATAATCTTGGTAAGTTTGATGTAAGGGATATGAAGGCATTTTTCTAGGATATTTTCAAAACAACAAAGGATATAGATTCTATAACAAGGATAAAAAGAGAAATATTTATTGCATTGATGTTAAAGTGGATGAATATATTGAATTCAAAGAAAAAGAACCAAAAAATACCAATGTTAATGAACCTGTCAGCAATGGTGAGGATGACCATGAACCACTTTCAGAAGAACACAATGAAGAGCCCTCCAGTCCTCAGGCCAAGGATACTTCAAGGTATGTGCAAAAATATGACCCAACTAACGAAACCATTGGTGATTTAAAAATAGGTATTGAAACAAGAAGATGCTCAATCCTCCTATGCAATCACATGCAACCATGTTATCCATGGAGGAACCAAAGGATGTTTAACAAGCCAGTCAAGATAATAATTGGTCAAAAGATATGCATGAATATTTGGACCAAATTGAGAAGAATTAGACATTGGAACTTGTTCCAAGACCAACAAAAAAGAATTTCATTAGCATGAGTCTTCAGGAATAAGCTAAATGACCATGGAGAAGATGAAAGAAACAAGACAAGTTTGGTATGCAAAGGTTATGCTCAAATTAAAGGTCTAGATTTTGATGAAATTTTTTCTCATATTGCAAGATTAGGGTCAATTAGAATGTTTTTGGCATTTTCCTGTCTTGAGAAATTCAAAATATATCAAATGGATGTCAAGTCTACATTTCTAAATGGAGAATTATAGGAAGAATTTTACATAGAAAAACCAAAAGGTTTTCAACTAACAAAGAAGCTTGATTATGTTTGTAAGCTTAAAAAGGCCTTGTATGGTCTCAAGCAAGCCTCTCAGGCTCGTTATTCCAAGTTGGACAACTACCTAATTAAGTGTGGTTTTAAAAGAGGTGCATCTAACACAAAAATTCATTTCAAATGTAAGGATGGAAAATTTATAGTGGTGGTTGTATATGTTGATGACATTATTTTCTCTAGTGATTTAGATTTGCTAAGCATACGATTTACAGATGATATGAAGGTCAAGTTTGAGATGTCGATTTTTAAAGAAGTTTCTTATTTCCTTGGATTGTAGATTTCATAGACTCCTAATGGAATCTTCATTTCATAAATCAAATACCTCAAGGAAATGTTGAATAATTTTGGCATGGAGGAATGCTCTTTAGTGAGCACACCAATGGTGACAAGTTGCAAGCTTAGTAAGACTAATGAATCACCAGAATTTATTCAGAGTCTATACAGATCCATTATTGGGAACCTGTTATATTTGATAGCTTTAAGACTAGACATTATGTAGGCCGTTGGTATTGTTGAAATATTTCAAGCAGCCCCTAGACAAAGTCATCTACTAATAGCTAAGAGGATTCCTAAATATCTCATATCTACAATGGATTATGGACTATGGTACCTAAGAGGTAAATAATATTCACTAACTTTTTATACTAATGTTCATAGGGAGGTGATGTAGATGACTGAAAGAGCACTAGTGGTAGTGCTTTATTTCTTGGAGAGTGTCTAGTTTCATGGTTGAGTAAGAAGAAAGATTCCATTTATCTATCTAAAACAAAATCAGAATATATTGTAGTAGCCTCATGTTGCACTCAGCTATGATGGATAAAGAAGAAATTACAAGATGTACACGTATTTTATGAGACCTATTTGCATCATTTGTGACAATGCGAGTGTCATTATCATGCCAAAGAATCTTATTTTCCACTCCAAGAAAAATCATATTCCAATCAAGTATCATTTCTTGATAGAGAAAGTTTCCAATCATATTATGAGGTTGGAGTATGTTTGTACAAAAGAATAGACTTCTAATATCTTCACCAAACCACTCCCATGAGAATTGTTTGATTATTTGAGGAAAAGATTGGGAGTCGTTCCTCTTGACTCCCTCCACTAGCTCTTCCTTCAAGAAGAAGAATGGAAGCTGGTATATATTCAACATATCAAGATGAAACTGCCAGTTCCATAGGAACAACATGATAGAGGAAGACTGTTGACATGGGGAGTATAGTGGCAAGGAGATCACAATGGTGTCTTTTCCATTGAGGTCAAAGGGCGAGAGGTATTAATGATCAAACAACAACAAGTAGAAGCCACTAAGAACACCAATAACATCACAATAATAGTACAACATAAGAGACATGTATCTCATGGGGAGTAGAATTCAAAGGAGAGATATGCATCCAAAGGACAAATTTGAGACATTCATAGTTGGTATTGATTTATTAGGATGTTTTGTTTGATTTTGGTGTTTCCATCAATGCCAAAGTGGGATATTTTTGGAAATTTGTTATCATTGATGGCAACGATAAATCATTGATGGCTAAGGCAAAGAAGTTGATGGAAAAGGTGTTGCAAGGCTCCGTTGTTTCCAAGAAGATTGGTGAGGCAATTGGTAAAGGTGCATAGAATTTGGTTCCAATTCTTCTATAGAAAATCACATCATATGTAGATGAAACAAACTTGGATAAATAGGGCTCTGAAAGAGATTTCTAGTGGCATGTGGAAATATATAAATGGCCTTCTGGATAGAATGTTAGGGCCCATCAAAGCTAGGGACACCAGAGTCAAAGTTATGCAGAGCTAAAATGGTGAAAACAACTTAGAAGCATTTAATTTGGAGGTGTGCATAAACTGGTGGAGTATTTTTAGCGGACTGACCAAAAGGAGCTCCTAGAAGATGTGAACCACAAAGTGCAGCAGAAAAATTGATTTCTTTTGGCTCACAATAGAGCCCACTTGACACCTTATCCCAATGGTGGTAGCCCGATGGTTGTACCCTGGAAGGATTCAAGGCACACGTACGAGGAGAACTAGACCAGTGGAAGGCATTCTCGAAAGAACCTTGAGTAATGCAAAGAAAAGGTAAGCAGGATGATGAAGGCTAGTGTTAGGCTGGGCAGACATGGCAGTCCAAATAGTAGCAAGTGTAGGTGCATTGATAAATTTTTGAAAGGGAGATCCCCAACTAATAGGTAAGCCTGTAGAGGATAGGCTGGAGGTTGAAAAGGGTGCACAAACAATAAGAGTTAGTCAACATGGATAATGGAGAAGAGGAGCATAGTGTGGCTGGGACCCTTAAAATGTTATAAAATAAAATGGTGCAAAACCAAGGCTTGGGACACCTTCTGTCTCCTCTCTAAAAGAAGGATGGGTGGCACAATATGATTGGCCCCTTGTACACAGGTGGTAGTATGGGTGGATGATGATGTCAGTAATGACATGTCCCAACTGGAGAGTGACACATGGACCACTCACAGAGTGACATGTGGCACTTGTGACATGAGCATGATGTCATCCTAGTCCCTCAGCCATGGAAGGTTTGAGCAAGGCATAATGGAGGAATTACAAGATGACTAGGTGTTGGGTTGATATGGATATTATGAGAGGCAACACGCTTGACGATACTATGATTGGCCCATAGTTGCAACAAGAAGACCATGCTAGAATAGCTCATCTCGGTGGCCTAACTCTAGTGGTAATAAAAAGGTGCACAAAGGAAAGAGAAAGGATGAGATATTTGGGACATGTCGATAGTCTAGCCAAGTAGCCAACGAGTATTGAGAAGAAGGCAAGGGGCCCCATGGGACAAATAATCCCACAAGGCCCATTCTAGAGGAGTTCAAGGGAATAAAACATAAAACGCTAGGATAAAGGTATTGGTAACCAAACACCAAAAATTGGTCCCATGAAGCATAGAGATCGAGGGCACAAGGTCAGCCATAAAGGAAATTAATCCCTTGGGGCTTAAAGGAGCAATAAGCCTGTAGAGTCATTTTGGAAGCATTTTAAATATAAAGCCTTCGAGCTTTGGCATGAAACAAGTTGGTAGCTATATATGGTAGTGCTTTGGAATACAACATTTGGACCATGATCAAAGGCCTTGGATGAATGGGTCGACAACTTTGAGTTTGGAAGTTATGCCAAACATAACAATGAGTGCTAAATTTTTAAAAGCAATCAACAAAGGGAATATAGGAAGTCATTAGTGGCATGGATGAGTCTTAGTGGCCTATTTGGCAGTTTGGCCAAAATAACAACAAAACTAAAGTTGGAATTGTAGTTAGAACTACAACTAAATCCTGTTAAGAGCTAGAATATTGAAATCAATAGAAAAACTCAGAATTTGAGTTTAGAAAAACAGAATTAGAGACTGAAACTTGGAGATCACATCTAGATGAATGGAATGAATAGGACAAAGGGAAAAAATTAGAGACGCATGGAAGGATTCAAGTAAAGTTAACAAAAGCCAAATTATCAATCCAAATTATTTATAAGCAAAATCAATTGAGGAATTATGCAATTATGAAATAGAGTGTGGTGCAAGTTGAGTTGGTGATTCTCTTGGTGTGATAAGAAATGAAAAATTGTTGATGGTATTCATGATTAATGAAGGAATAAATTGTTTCATTTGTAAAAGATATGGAATTTATGGTTCTAGTGTGAAAATGGATGAAAGATGAATCATTGATGTAAAGCAAGTTGTAGCTTGCAAACCAGGCATTGGTGCTCCTTCTAGTAGGTGATAGTTGTTGGAAATACTGAGAGGAGGGTGAATCAATATTACTTAGAAATTATCACTTAATTAATCTTTTCATAGCATTAGTTAATCTTCAATAGTATTATAATTATTTAGTAAAGCAACAAACAACAATGCAGAAAATCGAGATAGTAGGCACAAGATTTTTAGGTGGAAACCCCCCTCCGAGACAAAAACAACCAAATGCTAAATTTTAATAAATTATTTAATATTTAGTCCCGATTGAAAATAAATCTACAACTTCCTAGAATTCTAGAAAAAACATTCTTCTCCATCTCCTACTTGGAGGATGCCTCAATGCCATGGTTTTATTAGTAATCAGTTGATAGGATGCCTCAACACCTTAGTGAGTGACAACTCACCCTAGCACCACCATACCACACTTTAAGTGTTTACATTTACATTTACATTTTACAATGACTTAAATTTTTACATTTACATAGATGTACATTATTTGAATTCAATTGATAAAAGGACTATCTTTACAAAGTTCACAAGGCTTGACAACTGCTAATCATTTTATCTTTGAAGCCGATGATAAGAATTATTTTATAGAATTAATGATGCTATGCTCTTGTTCTTGATGCATTGATATTATTTAGGGTTTAGATGCTTGTGGTACAACTACCTCTTCTATAGTTGTGAAATTTTTCACTTGACTAAGTCTACACCTATCCAAGAAAGACCTCGAATTCAAAACAAATGTAAATTACTGAATTGAGGCTTCTGTGATCCATATCAATTTTATGAGAATTTTTTTGGCTTAAATCACATGAAATTTCATTTGTCAACGCATTTCGAGCCAACAAGTGTGGTTCATTGTCAGGACAAGGTGAAGAAACAGATCTAGCTTTGCCTATTAAATAGTTTGAGCAGGACATCCAACGACTATATTTCTTGACCAAGCAATGGCTATAAAGACTAACGGCTTAGTCCTTATAGCCATTGCTTGGTCAAGAAATATAGTCGTTGGATGTCCTGCTCAAACTATTTAATAGGAAAAACTAGATATGTTTCTTCAACTTGTCCTGACGATGAATCACACTTGTTGGTTCGAAACGCGTCGACAAATGAAATTTCATGTGATTTACGCCGAAAAATTTCTCATAAAAATGTAAATTACTCAATTACTTACCTTTCCACATAATCAAAGGTTAACCATTAGTGTGATGGTATATAATTGAGCATATATCTGAGCTCTTCAATAGGAGATGTACAAAATTTCAATGCAAAAACATAGCTCAATTATACTTTCTTAACCCTGATCTCTATTGAAACTTTGAAAATACTTATAACATATCATATTTACTTTCTTAATAATCTATGCAAACATTTACCCTAGAAGAAAACAATCAAAACTCTGAGTTTCAAAACAAATATAATAACTCTACCCAAGTATAATTACCTCACTTTGAATGCACTTGCAAATAAGAAAATAAATGTCAAAACATAAACTACACACAAACTGATTTTAGCTTACCTTGATGTAAGGAGGACTTGTTGAAGTATTACCTTGTTATAGCCCTGGAGACTTGTTGTATACTTGATGTCATTGATAAGGTAATCTAATGTGATTAGAGCTCTTAAACAAAAAACCTTGTTTTTTCCCTCCTTTTCGCTACCTAGGAGTTAACCTAGAAGCCCTTATAGTCAATGAATATAGACTTAAAGTATGCATAGATTTTGGGTTAAAATTCATCACTTTCTCTTTACTATTCTGCACTAATTCAGTTCTCAAGAAAATGACTTCATATTGGTTGTACCTCACTGTTTCCTTAGGAAAAATTCAAATAATTTCAAATAGGACTTTTCAACAAAAAAACCCTGAATTTAACCTTTACCAGAAGACCAAATGAAGAACTCAATTTCACACCCTTGAATAGGGCCTTCACTTCACCTTAGTAGTTGATTTAGATGCCTCTATTGTAGGTTCAATTCATCTAGGCTTCCTGCAATATTATGGTCCAACAAAACTTGGAATTTTTAAGGTAGAAACCCTTTTGAGAGAGCTAAGGTCTTCTTTGCTTCAAAAATAACCTGACCTTCAAAAATATGAATGAATTCCAACAAAGTACCAAACCATAATTGTTGTAGCTTTTTGCATTGAATTCCTTTAGGGTGGCCATGAGTTTCAGGTGTCTTGCTTTAGGATTTCCGTTTTGTACATACCACATGAGAGAGGTAAGGCTTATCCTTTTATAGATCTAGGAGGGATCTAAAGTACAAACGTGGGAGGTTAACTAAGGGCTTTCAACAGTAGATTCTAAAGCTATTAAGGCGTTAAAAAGTGCAACATAGTGTATGTCTTGTAGACAAAGAAATGAGGATAACAATTAAATTTTACCTCCTAATTTAAAATAACAAGGGACACTTCCCATGAATGAATAATCATTTTAATATTCAACTAAAATAATATAATTTCAATATTAATAAATAACCCTTAATAACCATAAAAGAAAACTTTATTTAATATTTGTGTTAAATATTTTTAATTCCATAAGAAATATGAAATCAATGATTGGATTAGTGCATATGGTCCTACCAAGATTGTGAAGTCAATGATTGAGTTACTACCTTTGGTTCTTGAAGATATTCAAATTATAGATAATGCAATTGTGGCTATAATCATTGTCATATAGTGACACCAGTAGGTGAATAAATGACAAGGTGTCATGTTACAACCCCTTGGGATCTTAGCCCACAAAACCGAGTCTTCAACTTAGAATGCAAAAAACTAACCGTAAAGAACGCATGGGGTACCACATGTCATTAGAAATATATTTTCAAGGAGAATATAACTAGATGGATTAGGAGATAAGAAACAACATATTTCCATGCCAAATTTACTGACAAATATCTGGGTAGCTCCTGGTACTGCTTGGTTGACATCAATGAAAACCACCTATCAACAATACCCCCCTTCAATATTGATGGTAATATAAGTATGCCCCTTGCGATCATAAATCCCCGGAAATTATGTTTCTAAACTCCCTAACACTTTCTCTCCCCCTTTGACATAAATTGCAAAGGATAACTCCCCCTGATAACCTGCCTCTCCTAGGAACCTATAACCTACCTCAACTTGCCCTATCTACATGACTAGATAAAAGAATAGTCTAATGAGAACTTGGGAAAATCATAAGTTTTTTGTGAAGATACTCGAAGGTTTCATGGGGTAATGGTTTGGTAAAGATGTCAACGATTTCTTCTTTGGTCCCAATGATTTAAAATTTGATGTTCTTCTCGACAGCCTACTTTCTGAAAAAGTGGTACTTGATCGAAATGTGTTTTGTTTTTGAATGCATCATAGGATTCTTGGAGATACTTATGACACTGGTATTATCACATAGTATTGGAAAGGGCTCATCAAACGTCACTTGGAGATCTTGCAAGGTTTGTTTCATCCAAAGGACTTGCGTACAACAAGTTGTTGCGTCTATGTAATATGCTTTTGCTGTGGATAAGGAAATTTAGGATTTCTTTTTGATCAACCACGAAACAAGACAACCACCTAGATAGAAATATGCTCCATTAATTCTTTTCCAATCATCAACACTTCTCTCCCAATAAACATCTGTATAAGTAGCACAGGTCAAATTGTTTCCTCTAGGATGTCATAGTCCATATTATGTTGTTCCCTTAAGATATTGAAAACTACTTTCTACTGCGATGACATGGGATTCCTTTGGTGCTCCTTGCAATCTTGCTACTTGTCCAATTGTTGCATCACATCTAGTTTGTATCCATAAATAAATCATCCATAATTTGCTTGTAACTTGTTATGTTCAAAATGACTTTTATTAATTCTTTCTTGGCATACTATGTTTCATACAAACTGTTATTGTTGATTCTATCTGTCAATATGGATTAACTTTTTCTGCCACTGAAACTGCCCATGATATTCCTTTATGCCTTCCATCTATCAACCTACCAATGATTGATCTTCAAATGTGCCATTGTTGTTGCTTAGATTCACCCTCTTCAATATTCAGGGAGTCATCATGTTGGATTCTTCAAAATAATGTACCACACATATGTTTGGCTTGATTATCCTGAACCTTGTTATCATCTAATGTACTTGCTTCTACCTCAAGATCTATTTCCTTTACAAAGCCTAAAAACATTACCACTAAAACTTTCTCATTTTCTCGATCTTCTTGCATATGTTGTCCTTTCATGTACTTGATATTAGGATTGTCATTCATGGATGATTCCATCTTGTACCTTCAATATTGATCTATGTGACCATAGTTATGGCATTTGTAACATTAAATATTGGCCCTATATAATGTATCATATGATGTAAACTTTCCACTATCAAAGTCATCCTAAAACCTATCTTGTGATATTGCAAACCTATTTATAGGATACCTACTTTTAGGGTTTTGATTCCATTGGTAATATCTTTGAAAATTGTACCTGTTTTGAAAATTTCTAGCCATATGTCTAAAGTTATCACATGAAAAAGAATAACCATTAAATGAATTTGTGTACTTGAATGAGTTATCTTCTATGAATGGTCTTTTGTATTCGTTCCTTATTGGAGGAAGAAATTTCTGTTGATTACTTCTTGGAGTTGTGTCATTTTTAATCTTCTTTTGTCCTTCATTTTGATTTGGCCTTTGACTGCTCATGAACTCATAATTCACTAGAGCTACTTGCAAGGTTCTGCTGGACATTTCCCCTTTTTGTTTCCTTTCGTAGAGAGACTATTTCAGCTTCTAGTTATTCCCTTGCCTCGTTGCTTTCTTTTAACTCATTCCTCAATGATTCTTCAATTCATTTGGATTCTTCTAACAGTACTCTGAGACTGATGATTTCTTCTTCATTCATTTTGTTCAGGTTCTTGGCATGTTCTTTTACTTACTTCAATTCAACTTTCAGAGATTTGACATTTTTCCTTTCTGTTTTGTGTTCTTTTATAACTATGAAAACTTCATTTTGAAATTCAATTTTAGACATTTCTTCTTCTTCCTCTTGTTCTTTCTCAGGTGCTTCCTTCTTTTTGTGCTTAGCCATAAGTAATACTCCTTCTTTGTTTTCCTCATCACGGTCACTCTCTTCTTCAGATGAGGATCTATCCTCCTTAGAGAAGAAGCTTTTCTTAAACTCTTTCTTCTTGTTGAAATTTCGTTGACCCTTATTTCCTCTCATATATGTTTAATTATTATGAGGAAACTTAGCTGCAAAATGACTAATATCACCATAATCGAAACATGCTATTTAAAGTTTTCCTTTGTACTTACATGTTCCTCTTTTCATATTCCTCGTAAGATAGGAAAATTATTCATCTGAAAATTCCTCCTCTTCTTCCTCTTCTTGGCAATTACTAGATCTTAGTTTATATACATGTTTCCCCTCAGTATTTTTGGATGTTGTGAATGCTATTTCTATATTTGATGAATCATCTTCTTCTTCAATGCTCAGTTTATAAGCTGTAAGTATCCCACGTAGTTCGCCCAATGTACTCAGGTTCCTTAAATCTAATATATCTTCTAAGACAAAAACCTTAGGATTAAATCTTACTAGAAGAATTCTGAGGACCTTATGAATAATGGCCTTTTTAGCAACTAGTTCTCCTAATCCTTCCGAGGCATTTTCTACGTCATCTACATGTTAAAATTAGGTTTCAATGTTCACGTCTTCATTCATCCTTAGTTGTTCAAATTGAGCTTTGAAAATTTGAATTTTTGCTTCCTTAACCTTTGAGTCTCCTTCATATATATTTTGAAGCTTGTCCCATAGTTCGTTATCATTTTTACAACCCAATACCTTAACATAAACAGATTGAGTGAGTCCACTTATAATAAGAACTTCAGCTTTGGAATCATATATGGCATTTTTCTTACCCTGTTCATCTATTGTTGCAGTAAGACCTTATTTGATAATTTCCCAAACTTCATATCCTTATGCAAGTAAATGAACCTGCATCCTTCTGCTCCATAGTGCATAGTGATCTACATTAAGCAAAGTAACTCTATTCTTGGTGTACTTCATTATAACAACCCCAGTTAAAAAATCATGTAAAAATATATAAGACAATGGTTGATGGGACATGTATTCCAAGCTAAATGGTGGGAAATACATCCTAGAGTGGGTGTCCATTCAGTTATATGTCTAAGGAAATTGGCAAAGGATTTGGAAAGGCATGATCCATTTATTGGCATTTTATTTATGAAAATAAAGGAAATTGTGAGAATAGGGAGGTGAAAGGTCATAGGTTGCATGTGAGGAGGAAAATGAAGCAAAATAATGGAAAATGAAGAAAATAGAGGCCTCATTAATAAAAATCATTTTGAGGATCACCAGGTACACTTGGTGAGTTCAGTTTTCGAGCTATCTCATTATCATCTCTCTCACTCTTGGACACTTAGATTTTTCTTGGAGCTCTCTTCGAGCATGTGGCATACTTGGAGTTTTGGAGCAAGAAGACAAAGCAAGAGTAGGAAAGCACAAGAGGACATCAGGATTAGCAACTACAACAAGTTTTTCTTGTAGGTACTGAGTTGCATGTATGTTTTACTCACTAGTTTTCGCATGCATGGAATATGCATGTGGTTTATTCGTTGTGATCTATAATTGGCATGGAGGATGGTCAGGATTGATAGTGCATTGCCTAGTCTTGCCATTTTCTAGATAGCCATGGAGATTGTGGGTTAATTTCATTGTTTTGTTTTGGTTGGCTCTCATGTTTCCTTATCTTGGGTTGAGTTACTAGTTACTGAAGCCTTGGTTGGAAAAATTCTATGGATCCCTTGGTGGGTTGAGTTACTAGTCATGGAGCCTTAGTTGGACAAATTCTCTAGAGCCCATTAAAATCTATGGGTTATGTTACTAATACTGGAGCTTTGGTTGGAACAAACGCTCTGGAGCCTTGGAAGGCTTGGATAGACACCAATATAATGAAGGTTTTGTGATGTCTAGCTATGAGGTGGAATCATTGTTTGATGGGTTGAGGTGGTTTGTCCTATGGAAGTCTTGGATGGTTTTGATTGATGTGTTTTATGAGATCCCACATTCATGCTTGGAATATGCCATGGGGGTGAATGGATGAAGAGATATTTGGCTCAGCCATTCTAGAATCGGGTGGAACGTGGTAGACCCATATCGGGTTGGCTTTTGCATCAATAATATGAGGTTATTTCTCCTTGTCATCTCATGAGTATTATATTGGTTTATGTGTGGATTAAATGGTTGTTGTTTCCTTGTTATTTCAGTTGTTATTATGCTAGTTATGAATATGTATTATGAAAACAACTATATATGATTATCATTATGTTTTTACTTGTATATGAATGAATAATGTATCTATGGCCTAATGGATGAAACTACAACCAAAGTGATAAGGAAACAATGCCTCACAACAAACCTTAGATAAGTATGAGAACCCTATTATTAGATCTATTATTTACATCGATAGATTGCATATTCGTGACATGTTTGAAAAAATGCCTATCATGGATAGTACGGGTCCATTCAAGGTCTCAATCAAGTGATTGCATTTATACTGTCATTTCATTTTTATTTTATTGTTCTAAAGATGTCATTCCATTCTTGGCAATGACCTAGGCTTTGGGCCTGAAAATGTGGCTTAAATCCCAGGGACATTGGCACAAAACCGAGTAAAAAAGTCCTTGGATGTTGGCTTGTAGTCTTATGAGAGTGTCTAGAGGTCCCTGGATGCTAGCATGCCCATAGCATGAGAACGTCCAAAGGTCAAGTGGTCCAAAATCTCAGCGGGAACAAAGGAATGGTTGGCAGAAAGGTTGGATTGGTTCTTAAGGGTCCTAATGCTGATGTTGAATGTCTGTATGGTGTGTTTTTGTTGGTTCCACTTCCTTAACATGACTTAGGAGGTTGAATCATATCATAGCAGCCAATTGTCTCATGTTTACCTTGGTTGGCCGGTTGCTTGGCTAGATGTGGGAGGAGGGTGTTACAGAGTGGTATCAGAGCATGGTTCACCCCTCAAACTGGATGCGTTGTGTTTTGGTCATGCATTCATGTTGGTTGCATATGTGTTGCTTATGTTTGTAGTCAATGTGTTTGTTGCATTTGCATGGTGTTGATCATGGTTGTAGTGATGTCGCCTTATGAATGTTGATGGTGTTGTTGTGGGATGTGACGTCATCAGTGTATGGGTGTATATGAATTTTTATGCTTGTCAATGTCTATATGAATGCATTGTAATGGTTATGGTTATGCATGTATGGTAGGTTAGACGTGCATTGTGAGGTCATTGTATGCAATTAGGTCATCATGATGATATTAGTATGTTATGATGCTAATGTGTTGGCTGAGATAGATTTGGAGATGCAGATCATTAAAGTGAATTTATAGCAATGGACTTTGTGGTAAGATAAAATCATCATATAGGTATTATATGTTTGGCATGTAGGTATGTTAGTTAATGCATTGTCATATGCATTAGGTTTATGTACATGTTATTGATGTTATGATTACATACATGATAAATGCTAGTTGATTAGTGTAGTCATATCCACATGTGTTAGATAGTTATGAATGATAGTAGCTTGTGGTTGTATGCATTGCTATTGTTGTTTTATGTTAGATAACTTGAGGCTTATGTTATATGTTGTCGATGAGTATGTTATAGGTTAACTTGTTGTTGTTATACGCTAGTTATCTTGATGATTAGGTTATATGTTGTTGATGAGCATGATGTATAACTTGTTTTTGTTATATGTTAGTGGCTTGATGATTAGGATTATTACATTAATATCTTGATGTTATATGTATCATGCTAATTTGGATTGGCCTATGCAGATGGTTAGGGTTATGATATTTATGTATGAGTCAACTTATTTGTGACAATATGTTGTGCTAATCTAGACTGACTTTGTAGATGTGATTATTATGCATGAATGAGGGCCACAAAAGAAGTCGAAGGCTTCAAAGACTTCATTTGACCTGATCACCCTCATTGAGGGGGATCTCCATGATATTGGCGAGACGGTGAGGGACGTCAGCACAAAGACCCTCCAGTATTTTGAGGAGAACCACTAGATGGTGTTGGGGGCTCTCCGAACGTAGATACATGAGTTGTAGGTGTGCACTCCATAGGCTAGCACTGTGTCAACTAGCCTTATAGTAAGCACATCTACAACCAAGGAAATGTTGCGCGCCCAGATGACTAACACATTAGTGTTGCCAGATGGCGAACTCTTTACAGAAAATGAGGCCTACAGGCCTATGGTCACGGGTTGAAGGGAATTAGATTAAACGTGGTTACGCTCCCTCAGGAGAAACTATATTGCAAGATGGAGTCACTGCAGAGCTATGAGTGAGGGAGGGTCACATGCTCTACGTAATGAGCGAGCAGTGCATCAACATTGAATAGTTGAGCCTGCAGCGTGATGAGGTAGTGGTGCGGAACAGACAAATAGTGGATGTGGTGGAGGAAGCTTTCCAGATGGTCCTGGAGTTGGCCATCAAAGCAGAAGAACTGGTGGAGGCGCGCGCCCGGAAGTTAGCAGCAGGGGTGCATGACACTAGAGAGGAAATGGCCAGGGTTCAGCTAGAGCTGAACCTTTAGATAGCAGAACTATAGTGGAAGGCGCAACCTTCAACTTCACCAGAGGTTAAGGAACAACGCGCCATTGCGATCATGACAACAATAGTGGAGGTCAATAGTGCAGTGAAAGACTACACAAAGTTGTTTGAGCAGTCGTTCAATGTCCTCACCACACTGTAGGAGGACTCGAACATACAATGTTTTGAAACAGAGGTGCGCGAGATGCAACAGAGATATGATGAAGTAAAAGGGACTACACAGATGGTTGCCCTTACACAAAGGCTGGCGAGGATGCAATAGGCTAAAGCACTCAAGGAACAAGTGGATGTTGCTTGACATAAGGAAGTTGTTTTGAAGGCATGCCTACAACCGTGGATCGATGAGGCTTACACCATTACAACCTCCATTGAAGCAAAGTGCACACAAATTCAAGCAATGAAGGTGAGGATTCAGGGCATCAGTTTAGCCACAACGGTCACTGAATAGAGCGTCGAGGAAGTACGACAGGCAGTCGCTCAGTGCACTTCCGAACTTGCAGTGATCTAGTCAAAGTTGGGAGGTCTTCACGTAAAGATCTCCACACCAATAGAGTGACTCGAGGGCGAGTCATGATGTTTGTGTTTGGGACCTGTTGGGCGTGGGATTTCCCAAGGGAAGCTTTGGGGCTTAGAGCCCAGATTTTGGTCAAAGATTGTAATTTCGATGCAAAGACTCTGCATTTTGTGGGTGCGGAGTGCGTAGTTTGTAAAAGAGTCATAGGGTTGTTTGCCCTTATTTTTGTTATTGTAATGTCGGTTTTAGAGATCTACCCATGGTCCATGGACCATGGGATTGTATAAATAGAGTGAGGTTCTAAGTAGTTAAGACATCATGATAATGATGAATAATTGAGTCATATTTGTGGAGAAAAGTATAGTTTTGGGTCGTAGAGTAGGATAAGGCTCTGCAGCTAAGTTCGCAGAGGCCCAGTAGTCTGTATCTGAGTGCACATACCCCTACAGCTGAGTGCACAAGGTGAGTCGAGTCTGTAACAGTTGGAAGTATTAATAAAGAGAAGTTTCCTATCATTTCTACGTATTTATTACTTGTTTTATGCATCTGTTACATTGGATATAAATCACACTTTTAATGATAATATGTTGCGCAAATGTGTATAACTGTGTTGATTAAGTGAATGCAAGATAGAATAACTATTTACCCAAAGATAAGTAAGGTATGTTAAGAAGATAAGTAATATACACGGTGTATTTTGAGGAAATAACACAGGTTGCTGCCATAGCAGTGTGAAAGTATCTCAACCCCTAGTTAGGGCTGCGTGAAAGATGATTATAATAGATCACGAAGGTATTGAAGGTTAGAACAGTGTGCGAATTGACCTGCATGAAGGCAGACATAGTTGGACTAAACTGACATCACAGACATCTCAAGGGTGCAGAAACTTGGTTCCAGCATCCCCCCATACTACTTCGGGTGAGACTTCAGTCCGCGCTCCGCGGGCTGATGCCAGAAGGGCCAGTAGTGTAGGGATTTGTTTGGCTAAATAACTTTGAACATAGGTCAGGCCCCCATAAGCCAACATGAACTAACATATAAAAGTAGACTTGATAGATTCCCACCCTTGAGGATGGTTATGATGGTCTCCCCACCACCTTGCTAGAGTTGTTTGAAGGGAAACATTCAACAAGGCAATTCTTTGCGGTTCTTCAACCTTCAATTCAATCTCTTTAACAAAATTGGCAGTAGAACCTATACCATTGAAAGTAGGAAAATCATGTACCTTAGCACCAATCCACTAAACACAATGAACAATTGCACATTGTCTAGAGTGCAGCTCATGATCTCCCTATGCCCAATCATCCCACAAAACCTTTGTGCCAACTTCTGTGCTTTGAAATCTTGTCCAGCTAATAAAAGCATATGTTGTAGGGTTGATATAATCCTCTCTCTTCCTTGTACCGATTCAATATATCTAGTCCAAAAGAGTAGACTCTTCCCTATTTTCCACTAGTTCTATAAATCTGGGACCTTGATAAGGATTCAGGGGCTGAATCACTCTAACCTCAACCACTTCAAAGGTCATTGTCTCCCTTTTTAGATCAATTACAACATAGTTCTCAAAGGCCTAATCTATTCATACCAATGCATGAAAGGGGTCTTTGTCTCCCATAATGTTTATTACTTCAAAATATGCATATTTCTATACCCTTGCGATATCCACCTCAGCATCCACCAAACGTCTCACCAAAGAATGTAATATTAATTGGCCATACACAACTGAATTGGGTAAAATGTTGTTTTTGGTTTCCCAAGGGCTTCCCAAGTCTTCCTTTGTATGATGTTAACATCAGATCCGAAATCTATGATAAAATCCTTGACCTAGAACCATGCAATTTGAGTATAGACCCGAAATTCCTTTCCAATCCTCCTCTTATTTTGCCAAACGCGTATGGAGTGCCTTTCCTGCAAATTCACAGAGATAAGCCCCTCTAAAATCTCTCCATATTTAACAATAGTCTTGAGTTTCTTCTGTAATTGTCTTGGCATCTTCTCTTCACCCATAATTTGTAAAAATAATTTGAACCATTCTATCATAGGTTGGGGCATGTCTTGTGAGGGCCTCGGCCTCCCTAACCTTGATTTCTCTGGTCGTTTTGACTAAGGGTCAATGGGCAGTGCCAACTACTTAAATTTTTTCCGCATCCCTATAATATTATTTCTACTGATTAGAGTTGTAGGATTTCCTAGACGATGTAGGCCTGATTATGACTGGTTTCCTTGGGGCACCCGATTCTACTCCAATTATCTTCCCTCCTCGAGTGACTATATTGATATTGTACATTGGGACTAGCTCAGGTTCATGAGGCTTTGTATTGATCAATACTTCTCCTCTTTCTCAATTTTTCTCTTCCCACCTAGAAATCAATTTAAAACAATGCTTTGTTGCATGTGTGTTTACTTTTCATTGTGAACTCCAAGGCCTTCTGGGTAATGTAAATTTGCAGGCAACATGTCCATCATGTTCATAGCTATAGCAACATATTGGACCTATTCCTCCAGTCTTGGTCCCCATTGTTCCTCTATTTCCTTGCCCTCGAGGAACTTTATTTATTATAAAGGAAAAACGATCTAATCTGTCATCCAGAGCATCTAGAACTCTACACTGATCTGTGTGATGAGTTGGTGACTACAAAATTTGCAGAGGACATGTTTTGGGACATTTGATTATTTCTTTAAGATAGAACAAAGGTAAGGGAGGTGTCTATACGTAAGAAATATTTCATAGTATTCATTCGAAGATGCACTTTGTTGGTTACAGAAAGCATGAAATTGAGTATGACCTTCATATAAGCCATGTGTACCAACTTACGTAACTTTAGCAGTGGGAAAGAGCAGAGAGAGACCCGCAGGAAGGGAAATTTTTCTAAACCCCCTAAGTCTTGGGCACTTTGTAGCATGATGTCCTTCAACATGGAAATTGGTATACCACACTTGAGGTCTTGCAGGGCATGTAGGGTGCATGTATTTTAATTTCTTAGTCATATCAACGATTTGATGTTGTAACCTAATAAGGGCAGGATCATTGGAAACAAATCCCCTTCATTGCTCATGAGGATTCCCTGCCATAAATTCAATCCTATTTTTTTGTTTAAGTGCATCTTGTAGAGTGTCGATATTTTGTTGAGTCAATGGTGTCCGCATTAATGGAAACAAAGCCTTGTTAGACCAACCCCACTGATGGTTGGGATATATAGGATAACTTAGCTTTCCAATAGCATAATTAAACCATTGCATCATCTCCCATGTAGTTTCCTCTTCTTGTTTCTTGATATCCCACAACACAGACAACCCTTGCTAATTTTTCTATGGAAGTTTGAATTCTTGAACAAATTCCTGCCAAATCTCATATGTTATGGGATTTTAATGCAGAACAGACTACTTAATAAACCACCTAAGATCCCTCTCCCTTAGGGTGGTCTAAAACTCAATGAGTTTAGTAGGATATGGAGTTTGGCAAGCTCTCAATATGGATTCACACAAATACCAATGTTGTTCAACATCTTCATTCTCTCATCCTGAGAACTTTGGATATCGAGTGAATGAACCTGCTATGTTGCCAACCATTCTTGATTGACTAGGTGATACTATTATGAACCATTGAGAACTATTTTGTAAAGGTCCTAGAGAGCTTGAGTGAAAACTACTACCACTACCACCAGAAGCACTAGTTGTGTAGGTATTGTATACTTTCTGAAACTTTATGAAATTTAGGGGGGTGCTACCTTTGCTGCTAGGAAATGAAATGCTACTCTTAGGGGATGCACCATATTTGGAAAACAGTTTCCTCATCACAAAATGCATGTATTCATCAGGCAAGGTGTCCAGGCTCACTACTATGGTTATATTCCCCGATCCATTTGTTATCTCCACTCTTTCTGGTACATATCAATCTTTGTTGCTTCACTCCATCAATTTCACAATGCTAGATCCAACCCCTCCTATTTCGCTGGAACTTGCCTTGTCTCTACCCTTAACTTGTCATAATTGAAGCTGATTCAATCCTCCTTCCTATAACCCTATACTATTCACCACCTCTTTTATTTGGTGCAATTCATTTTATCGCCTCATGATCTCATGTAGAGATTTCTCCCACACTTCATCAATTATTTGTGCCCTCAAATATCAAGCCCTCTACAAGTCATTTGCATCCATCATGACAACATATTCATCTCCCACAAGCAGGTAGAATTTCTCCCCTAGAACCTACCCCTAATACTTGGAGTTTTAAGAAGCCATAGTCTTGTCTTAGAACGATAGTAGGTTCTCTTCTACCATCAAAACTTTGACCCAGGGTGGGATCTTGTACATCAATCTTTCCTGTAACCCAGATCAAAACACCACTTCATATTTGGAGAAGGATAGATGGTATTCTACAACAAACTCAATGATATACCTCTCTATTGTTTCTTGTACCCAAAAATCGATGGCTCTTGTTAGTTTTGTATCTAGCTTTTGTAACTCAGCTAAGTCAGCAAAAGTCCAAGTACGAGGAGATCTACGAAGAATTCCATCTCCTCCTTTTATATGAAACCTTTGAAACCAATTATAAAGGTCTTTAGGGAACTTGCACCAGAATATTCCATAGTGGTCATTGGAAGGTTCAACATACAAAAGTTCTTCCTTCACCTTCTTTGCACTCTTCTCACGTAATTGTGCTTGCTAGGAAATAAAGAAATCCACCTGTTCATGCCACTAATCTTGAATATGTACTTTAAGGATCCTCGATACTGTTGAAGGCTCGTAATTCCTTGCCTCAACATCAGGGAAACTGACCTGGTCAGGAACTTAAGGCAGCTCCTTTTCCGCTTGGAATGGTGGCTTCAATTGGGATTATGGGACCAATTTCCCTTATTAAAATATATAAAAATGGATGAGATATATAAATGTGGGGCTAATGATATGAATGAAACTAAGAATAAGAATAAATAGAATTAAAATATCTATCCCGGGAAAGCTTTCTTTATATATGTGAATTTAGAAAGATCCCACATTTAACATGATAATATAGATCATCAAGTCCTTTATGAGGTTAAAACAAATGAATATAACTAATTTCTAATTTAATTAAATAGTTAATTAAATTAGTTTTTGAAACTCATTGCACATATAAGATATCGTTGTTCATGCATATACTTAAAAGATTTCAATCAAACACATAAATAGTGATAAATTCTTAATTGCTTGCAAGAACATATCTGATAAATACAATTAAAATGGCTATTCAACTCATAAACACAATATTAATACATAGATAGTATTACCCAATATATGTTGACTCTTCTCATAAGTGAAATAATATTGGTTCTGCTTTCTATAAATATCACTTCCAATTTTAGTAATGCAAACCAAAATATTTCTTGCCAAAATTTAGAACCCCTTCTTCATATCAATGAAGGGGATTTATAGTTTCTAATTAAAATAAAAATATAGAAAAGTACCATAAAATACTGGAGTGGTTTCAACAAATCACACTTCAAATAAAGTAAAAATATAATAATAGATTGCAGTTGTAACAACTTGATTATGGATAAGATGAAGGTTTCTCTCCGTTACGCTTCTGAAGTTAACATATATCTATCATTGGCTTTAACTTAGGTGGATGATGAGGTTGTATGTGAATCTGTGCAATGAATAGCGCATTGCTGAGTGCTAGAAGTAGATGGGTGGTTGTGTTGGAGAGACACCTCAACATTAGCCATTGACTATGTGGTTTAACTAAGAAATGTCAATGGAATTCCAAGTCAACCTTTGACAAATTCTTGATTTTCTCAGCCTTCTTCTTCGATGATTCTTACCATGTTTTAGTTAACAATTTCACATCGGGCAAAGTATCCTCAAGGCAGTATGAAATTAGGTTGGCCTGTAATAAACTGTCATTGATTGATTTAGTGAGATTGTTTGAAATATCCCTGGAACTGAAGATTTCCATTTCTGCATGCTTGATTTTTATTTCCCACTCTTGAAAAACAATCTCTTTCTATGATTATTCAATTTTATGGAGATCAATTGATATCCCCTCTGTACTATCTTTCCAATCTATATAATAAGAAATATTTTCCTCAACTTCCGTATAGTATGTCCTCATATCAAAAAATTGATTCACTAATGAATTGCTTGATTGACATAAGTCATGGATAGTGGCTAGATTATGACAGAAAGAAACCTGTTGTTGAGCAATGGTATTGTTTAGTTCTCCTGCTTCCTTCTTTAATTCATCTATCTTAGGATTTCACCTTTAATTTCTCAATCTTTTGTTGAAGTTCCTGGATTTGAGTATCCCTATTCCTTAGACTAGATTCATGTTTAATATTTTAGTCATTGGAGTTCTTTTGCAGTTCTGCAAGTTGTGCTTGCCATTGTTGATCAATTACTTGTTTTTCATTTTCAAAACCCTGTTCTAGCTGCATAATCCTTTAATATTTCTCTCTTAGGAGTTGTTGTAATTCAGAGGCTTTATCAATAATAACACTGTCATATGTTCCTGCAAATTGTGAAAGCCTTCTGAAATCCTCAACAGGAGTAGCTTGGGCATATTTCCAAATTACTTCAAAGGAAGCATTACCAGGGACTAAAGCCAGGGTTTTTTCATTTCTCTTTCTTTTTCTCTATCTGCTAACCATAACTTTATGTTTTGGACTATAAAACACATCAAGACGAGGAATTTATTCAATTTTCAAAATGACCTCAAAGATCGGGAATACTAGGATGACTTCTAAATCATTAGCTTCTAGAGCTTTATTAGAAGCCTCAATAGTAAGCGAGGTCTTCCATATAACTTCAAGGGCCTGTGTAATCTTCATCCGGAATGGAGCCTTGAGATTTTTAGGATTTATTTCTTTGGTGATCTACTCCCATATTGCATATAGATTTTTATTTGTTAGAGTTTCCTCTACCTGAGAATAAGAGGAAGTACCTGTCTCTTTTACCTGAGATACATTAGGGACCTGTGCTGTACTAGTCAAGACTTTATCCTGCTTTGTACTTTCTTGATGAAGAATCAATAAATCCATAGGCAAGTGGGCTATCCTTTTATTCCTGTATTGTTTAAACTGAATCAATTCCTCGGGACTTAGCTATGTTGCTACTAGTTTCTCAACCTCAGAATAGATAGAAATTGATTCTAATAAATCATCAAACTTTTCTGGCTCATTCGTGAATTGCCTAAGTTTTACTTATATAGTGACATTATTTGCAGTATCATTAGGATCATATTGTCTATTGGGAATAGTTGGGAAATTTAAACATTGAATTTCTTCAATCTCAAGAGTAACATGCCTAAAATTTTAAAGAGTATAGACACCACATTGAATAGGAAAGGTAGGCCACATTGTCTTTTTATTATCTTTCATAAATTTTGAAAGAACATTCCCTACAGTTTGGTAGGCTATCTCTCGGGCTAGGAGTTTATCGGGAACATAAAGGGGAAACACATGAGGGTTTGCAAGACTGCCAAAGATCCAGATATAAGTGAAGGATTATTCTCCAAACCATCTTCCAATTGATAATAAATCATTGTTGGATTCAAGTGAAAGTCTAGGAGCTCTCTCATTAAAAACACTTTGGTGGATGGGGAACATAACGTCATGACAAATTTTATAATGATGAGGCTGGTATTTGGATTCCCAGAGTATGTTATGATAGATATGGATAGATGTAGGGTCTTCTCTAGTCCATTTCCATCCCATAGATGTAAAATCGGAGGTGAAATAGATAACATCCATTATATAGGTGCTCATATAGAAAGGGGGAATAGTCTTGTCAAAAAAATGTGTTTTTTTATAATTCAGGATTTGGGTGCTTATAGTATCATACAATATAGTTCCCAAATCCATGATATATCCTTTTGAGGTAGCATTAATTATAGGTACGTACTTGTTTGAGAATTTCTGGGAATTAGGGTAACCAAAAATTCTACACATCATAGTATCTATATAACAGAATGGTCTGGTAATGGAAACAATAGAATACATAACCTTATCCTCATGCTTGTGTTTTTTGGGCTCCCTTATCCATCCTTTGATGACCTCTAATGCATCCTCATTTTCTTTCACGAATTTTTCTATAAATTTCTTGTCGTATTTTTTCTCGAGCGGCGATAGTTGATACATCTTGCTCAAATCACTACTGGTGAATGACCCAATAAATGTGTCCCTCTTAGTCATGAAATTCCTTTTTGTAATATTCAAATGGTTGATAACCCATTTAGCCATATCCGTATAGGGCATGATGTTGGGTTGTGCTGTAATCCTATGCAGGAATGAATTGACGACATCTCTATAAGTAGTTTCAGAAACAGGGGCATAATTCTCGGTTGTGGCTATTTTCTTTGTCAACCTGGTTTCTTCATCTTCAAAGAGTTTATAAATGACTTCCCAAGAAGAGATTCCAGCGTCGGGAATGCAAGTTGGGTTTGAGAATAATGCAGGCATTTCGGTAGCTTCAGGTGGAGGAACGACTGAGTGTTGTTGAACAACTGGTTTCTTCCTAGGTTTAGTTGCTCTAGAAATTTTTGCTAAGATTTACTTATCAAGACTGGCCTACAAAGGGAAACAAGAGAGTAAGTGAATACTACCTTAACTGGAGAATTTCTTAGAGAGAATAACTAAGTTCATATCAATTTATGTCTTTTATGAGCGAAATCTAGTGATATTGAGTCACAACAATGAAATCATTTAGAACTTTGAAATCATAAATTTGTTACATTTGGCCATTAAATGATAAAAAGTGGGTTCACATGGGTTTTCATACACGTCAAAATATCGGAGGATTATATCAGAGAAATATTATGATTTTATCTTTGAAACATGTGATATTGTTACTTTCCGATAGGCTTTTAAAATGTAACGGCTAAAGAAAATATAAGCGGGAAGGGATATCAGAGGTCCTGTATCAAAGATTTGATATCAGGGGTTGAAAAGAGTGATAGTCAATTGGAAGTTCAGATATGGAAGTTTCGATATGAATAGGGGGATTTTCTCGGAGATCGGAGGATTGGGAATATCGAAGATCGACGATATCATATATCGAAGGATGGGTGAAAAGAGATATCAGAGGATCGGGGGATTGGGATATCAAAGTATTTAGAGTAATGCTCACATTGAAAAATCTGATATTCAGGAGCTCCTCTAATGCTACATGACAATCCTGTGGGGTTAGGACTTTATAATTATATTTGCAAAGAAGTGTTTTGTTACTTTTAGACTTAAAAATATTTGAAAACTTTAACTGGGGAGGGTTTTATCGCAACTTATCTTATGGGACATGTTAAAAATTTTAAAATATTCTGATAAATGTCTTCCGATAATAGTTTTTAAACAAAAGGTAATGGGTAGCTTATTTATGAATATGTCTTATGGACCCAAGCTCCGATAAGGGATATTTCTCATTTAGTCAAGTTTTTTGGAAAAATAAAACTAATATTGTCTTATTTTATTAAAAATAAGGGATTTTATACTAAATTAAAAAGGTTCACCATTATTATTAGTTCTACTATTAACCTTAATGGGGGGGTTGTTGAGTAGTACAATAATTGGTGACACATTGGGTGAAACAATTATCTCTGTCAAAGATAAATGAAGTTTTAAACTATTAAGGGAAAAGACTTAGAAAGTTAAAAAACTTGAAGTTTTTATTGATAAAGATTAATCTAAATAAAAGAACTTATGATTATATGAATTATCTCATAACTTGTTTATTGATGAAAATCTTTATTACCCTTGTTGGTAATTTAATCAGTTATAAAGATAAAATTAATAACTATAGAAGCTTAGCCTTTAAGATAGACCTTTTTGTAACTGGTAGAGCCGTTTCTACCAGTAGGTGTCCATAACCTTGACAAGGTTACCATTTAGCCAAAGATATATCAATATCCCATCCACTTATAGTAATATTCTTAGAGATATTTAATCCTTTCTTTTAAAATTTTTGTTTTAAAGTTTACTTGAAAGCCACTGTCTTGGCTTTGTAACCAGATTATGACAATGTCATTCACAGGTTATAATGATATTGAACAAGCCAACTCGTGATGAGACCTATTGTCTTATGGTTATATAATCGTAAGCCATTATCCTGGTTTTGTGACCAGTGTTGATAATGTCAATATCATTGGTTTCCCATGATCATGGTAAGTCGGTTCATGTTGAGACCTCTTATCTTTCAAGTTTTATATATTTTTGAATTACACTCAAAAAAATTTAAAATTAGTGGATGGGGAGGTATATTCACTCCTTAAGAGTAATGGATGACAATTGGAGCCAAAAGATGCAAAAACTTCAAAATAATTTTTAAAGAAAAAAATTTCATGACCAATCATAGGATAACCAAATTTTATAAAATTTTCAAGTTATGAAACATTTACAATTTAATGGATATAAAGATTTCAGAGCTTTGTAATAGATGCAATACTAAAATTCAATGTTATAATTTTCTTTCTAAGATCTCTTCTTTAATTAGTCAAATTTCATGTAAATGATGAGAGACCCCAATGTGAAGACAAAGGTGTATTACCTAACATTACTAGAGTTAAAAAAACTGGTATATACATGTGATTATTTACATATTTATAGGAGGATATGTATCCTTAAGAAAAATATTTTTTCAAAACTAGCCCATTAACGGGAAGAGCATCCCTCTTTCCCTGTAAATCTTGGAGGATAAAGGTTGATGGGCCTAGTTTTTCAATGATCTGAAATGGGCCTAGCCATAATTTCTGGAACTTTGTGTGTTTTCCTTTTTCTTCGTGAGCTTTGTCCCATTTCAGAACTAAATTGCCAATTTCAAAAATTTTATTATTAACTGAACTTGCATCAAATGAAGATTTAACCAATTGTTGATGATGGGCATGAACTTATCTAGCTTTATCCCTTTCTTCCTCTAGCTTAAGAATTTGGGACATTCTTAATTGTAAAGAAGACGAAGGTTTTTCTTCAATGGGTTACAGTAGGGCCAGTGATGGAATAGCTAGATTAGGAGGTAGGATATCTTCTTTTCCATACACTAATTGAAAAGGAGAAGTGCCTATAGAGACCTTTTGAGTGATTCCGTCAGCCCATAAAGCAAAGACCAGATTTTTGTGCCAATTTCTTTGATTTTGGTCAATTGTTCTTTGATTATTCTAATGAGGTTTTTATCAGTAGGCTCTGCTAAGTTGTTTCCTTAAGGGTAATAATTTCTGTAATACTTAAGTTTAAAACCTATGTTAAGAGCAAATTCAGTAATGTTATTTCCCGAAAAATAAGATGCATTATCAAACATAACGACATAAGGAAGACCAAACCTAGTAACAATAAATTGATCGATAAATTCAATAGTGTTTTCAGAATTGACCACCTTCAGGGGTATTTCTTCCACCCATTTGGTGAAATAATCCGTAGTATTCAAGATGTATTTATGCTGCTTGGAAGAGTTAGGAACAATCTCACCTATTATGTCCAGTCCCCATTGTTCAAAAGGTTTCTCAATGTTAACTTGTTGCAAAGGTAAGGCTGGTTTCTTCTATCTTCCTAAAGCATTTTGGAATACTTTACATTTTATGACATAGGCATGAGTGTCCTTGAATAGAGTTGGCCAATAGTATCCAACTTGCAAAATCTTATGAGAAATGGTTTTTCCACCATAGTGTCTGCCAGATGGTCCATCATGTAGCTCCTGCAAGACTTTTTCTGCTTCAGATTTTTCTAGACATCTTAACAAAACAAAATCATAATTTCTCTTAAACAAGACATCATTGACAAGTTGATATTGATTAGATTTAAGTTTGACATCTCTTTTCTTTTTGTAATTGAGTTCCAATGGAGCATAACCATTTTTCAAATAAAAAATTAAATCGACATATTGAGATTCAGTGTCGATGGGGCATACCTCTGTGATTTGAACATTATTACCAGAATCTTTATGAATTGAAATGTTATAAGCTCTAGTAATCAATCTGCAAAAACCTTGACCCCTTACTATTTTAGCTAGTTTGGTGTCTAGGTCATATTCTTACAGGGAAGTAACCCAATTTTCCCTTTTCTATCCTAATTCTTTCTAGATAAGCACTTTTCTAACTGCAGGGAAAGAACAATTACTTTTGTATGTGCTTAGGAGGAAAGGCCTGAAATGATTTATGGACTTAAATACTAAGTATTTCTTCTCAAACTCTTAATAATTTATCTCAGCTCCCTGTAAATTGGAACTAAAGAAGGAAATTGGAGCTTCAATTTGTTGTTCATTAGGTTGAGTCAAAGTTGCTGCGTATGATTGTTCAGAAGAAAAATTATAAAGAACAAATTGTTTGGAAAAATTAGGGGTTGATAACAAAGGGGCATCAATGATTTCCTATTTTATTGACTTAAATTCTTTTCTTTCAATTAGTCCCCATTTGAAAATTGACTTCTTCTTTATCATAGCCTGCAAGGGAAGTACAATTTGAGAGAAGTCTTAGACAAATCTTTTAACAAAATTGATTTGCCTAAGGAAGGATTGCATGGATTTTTTGTTGTGTGGTAAGGGGATTTCAGATATCGCCTTGATTCTATCTGGATATATGTAGATTCCTTCTTTAGACACAATAAAGCCTAGAAGTTTTCCTTTGTTAAGAGCAAAAAATGACTTTTTAGGATTTAAGGAGATTCCAATTTTTCTACATCTTTCAAAGATCTATTTTAAATCATGTAAATGTTTACCCCTTTGTGTAGAATAAATTGTAATGTAATCTAAATACACTACAATTGTCTTATTGATCAAACCTCTGAAAGAAATATCCATAGCTCTTTGGAAAGTAGCTCCAACATTAATCAGTCTGAAAGGCATTTTTTGATAAGCATAGGTCCCCCACTTAGTCTTGAATGTGGTTTTCAGTCTATCATCTGGATGTATAAGAATCTTATTGTAACCTAAAAACAATATAATAAAGGCATTAGTTTAGAACCAGCAACAGATTGTAAAATTTGTTCCATTGGAGGTAAAGGAAAATTATCCTTTTCACAAGCTTTGTTTAAATTCCTAAAATCTATACAAATACGAATATCTCCATTCTTCTTTATAACTGGCACAAGGCTTGAGACCCACTTGGAATGTCTAATTGGGAAAATGATTTTAGCTTTAAGAAGATTATTCAATTCAGTCTTATTCTGAGCCTCCAAGTTAGGGTGAATCTTCCTAAGCTATTGTTGAATTGGCTTGACATTTGGCGGCATAGGAATGGTGTGCTGAATGATGGATGTGTCATAGGTTTTAAGATCATAATTCCATGCAAATATATCCTTGTATATTTTCGACAAATGCATGAAAGAAGATCTTTAATTGGTGAAATTCCAAGGCCTAAATTGATGTTCTGGGGCTTATGATTAGATTCGAAGTTAACCAATTCAAATCTCGGAGTTGAACTTTGTAGCTTGAAATTAGTTACCTTTTTGAACCTATCTTTGAGATCATATAAATATTCCAATTTCACTATAGGTTTGGGTAAATAATTTTCCTCAGAAGGTTTATTTAGCTACTTCTCATGCTCATCTCCATCAATAATCCAATCATAGTAAGACCCTTCAAATGTCAGAAAACTCAAGATGTCATTGTCATCACTAAACACCTGCCAATTAGTAATGTTATCTGGAATGGAGGGGCGAACATTTAATTCAATAGAAAATCTATAAAGATTGAAATCTTTAGGTGGAATGAATTTGGAAGCAACGTTTGTTAGGGCGTCAACACTATAATTTTGTATTCTTGGGATAGGAGCTATATTGAATGCAGTGAAATGAGAAATGAGGTCTTGGATCAAAGATTGGTAATGCTTAAGGTGACTAGAAACACAATGGATGATGTTTCTAAATTGTTTGATAAAAATCTCCAAGTCACCAAAAAATTTAAGGTATTTTATATAAAGACTAATGGATTTCTATAATCCATGTACCAATGCTTCGTATTCAACAACATTATTGGTATAGTCAAATTCCAATCTGCAAGCTAGCATAGTTTTTTCTCCATAAGGGTTAACTAAGATGCAACCAGCTCCTGCACCTTCATTAGGTTTTGATCCATCAAGATAAGGAGTCCAAAATAAACTATCATGCTTATTTACAAGGTTTTCCACAATATTAATACACTTAGAGGAATCCGTTTGGGAAAAGAATTCAATTTGAGATGAAACATAGTCAACTAAAAAGGGAGATTCTTGTGCTTGAAACTTACCAAAGAAAGATTCAAAAGAGTAACTTCCAAGAATATTATTTGTAAATACTATTGGTTCTTTTTCTTCATCAAAATCAATAAATTAATATTTCATGTGTTTTTCCCTATTGACATTAATTTGATTGGGTTTTCCATTGTAGGGAAGCCACATGTGTGACCAATCAGTTGTAAAGTAACCATGTAGTTTTTTAGACCAGTCTCTACTTAGAATAAGAACATTGAATTCTGGAATGTCTACAACTAATATATCTATTATTTGAAAAACCCTTTGAATTGGAAGCTAATATTATTAAAACAAAATTCATTTCTCCCAAAACTTTGACTTTGTGTGATCTAAATGAACAATTTAACAACAGATTTTTGTGGTGAAATATTTAATTTAAGACACAGAGTGTAAGGCATGACATTTGATGATGCACTAGAATCCATTAGACAGATATGAACATTCTTGTTAAAAATCTCAAAAGTTAATAAAAAGGGAGGAGTATGGGAATTTGATCTATCTCCAGTCAAGATGGAATTTGATGGGTAAATTTTATCTGAAGAGACATTAGGAGTTTTTTTGTTTCCCTTTTGAGGCCTTGGAAGTGACAACAATAGGTAATGGATATGTAAGAATTGCATTCAATTCTTTAAGTAAAATCTTATGTCGTTGTTTTAATTTACTAACCTCATAAAGGGAAATGTTGGCTTTAACCTTTTTCATCTCTTCCACAATATTATATTCTATAGTATCGGAGATTATCAAAGTCATGGACAAAGAAGGAGACTTAGAAGTAGATGGAAGATAATCTAAATAAGGAGTAGAAGACTTCTTAATTGCACCTTGGTCCTTAGTAGGAGGAGCAGGGGACTTCCATTTTTGATTTGTTGGAGATGGATCAGAAAGTCCCTTACTTCTAGTACTCACTGGTTGAGCCTCCTTTCTTCTTCATTTTCTGAAGTTGTTAGGATGAAATCCCATAAGCCATGAGCTTATGATAATTATTCTTCTTGGGATTCTTCAGCAAATAAGGCTGATTCTTCCTCTTCATCATCTTGGTCATATTCGACATTTGATATAATGGAAACTGGTTGTGACTGTGATGGCTTATTCCTTTTGAAAGGCCGAAAGGGCTTTTTAGAGGATTCAACTACTTGCTTTTTAAATTCTACTATTTCATTAGACATTGTCTTCAAAACCTTTTGTAATCCTTCCAAGTCAAAAGGATCTTTGGGGGCTTTCTTCTTGGACTCATCCTTGAAAGTAACTTTTTTGGTTTTCTTTCTTTCATCAAGAATGGTTTTCTTCTAAGAAGCAATGATTCTCTTTTCCACAAATAGAGCTTCTTTCATGTTATCAAGAAATACTGTTTTATTGGCTCTATCTACGAACATAGAAATGTTTGAAGGAAGAGCATAAATATACCATTCAACCTATACATCAGTCCCTGGTCTAGAAGTATCTATGATTTTATTCATCAATTTGTTGAATCTGGAATTAAAATATTTATTTTTTTCATTTGGATTGGTATTAATATTTGATAAATCATTAATCAAAGTGCTAGTTGTTCTCTCATCACCAAATTTTGAAAAAAAATTATTTTCAAACATATCCTAATTTGTTATTGATCCAGCACGAAGAGAAAAATACCAAGATCCCGCAGATCCTTCAAATGTGTAGGGAAAATGTCTGACAACACAATCTTCTTCTGTGACTCCATTCAGATTGATGGCTACCATGAAATTGTGAAGATGTTCCTCTATAGGGAGTCCATAATCAGGAATAAACTTAGGAAGCCACCTCTCTGGGTGTTTGGGAAGAGGGTGTTGAGCCTCAGTATTGCAACAAGAATGCTACAACTACCATGGATACCAAATTGAATTATCAACCCGGGTTTGTACAAAATTAAGAGGTATTGGTGCTATATGTTCAACATATAATGTGTCCTTCCTTCATTTTCATGATGCAATGAAGTGAATGTAATAAAATCAGATCCTCAACTAATTGCAGAAATGGAAATTCTCAAAATGCAAACCTTAACTTATTGCAAGAAAGAAAATACAAGGAAATAAACCTATTCTAATTGCATAAAGTAAATAAGGAAATAAACCTATTCTAATGGCATAAATTAAATATCATGAACTAAATGTCAATAATTGTATTTCAAAGAGTTTATATCCATTGAAAGATTTCATTGGATGTGGCAATCAAGAAAATCATTATTGTATTATTTAATTCGTACATTTGTCCATTAACCCAAATCACTGAGATGTTTTGCATGGGTAAAAAGGCAAGTCCTAATTGGTGTTTATTCCTCCTCAACCATTGATTTAGAGCCTAGGGGTCATGATTCAACCCTATGGGACAAAAAGCAAGCTTTTCGAGCAAATCTGGGCAAGTATATACACGCTCAAAGAGTGCTACAGGAAACTACAAGATGCTACAAGATGTTATAATTCACAAAAATGAGCAAGAAAATCATATAAAAATTGGATGGGAATTTTTTTTTATTGAATAGGATGTCTTAGGTCTCCATTCCAAGTGGAATCACTCAAAAATACCCCTTTAACCCATGCTAAAAAATAGTAGAAAATTACTAATCTAAAATCTAGAAATCCGAGGACTAGTGAGCTAGTAAATCTATCTAATGCCTAACCTAATAAAGTGAAAATGAAATGGGGTGAATTTTGTTATTAACTAGATTTTTTTTTTGTTTTTTTTTTTTTTTAATTCAATTGGAATTAACTCGATTGAAGCTCATTAGCATGTTCTAAAAAATAGTTGAAATTTATTGTTATTTTCCACAAGGGACTTCCAGAAATTTAGAATTGGGAATAAGCAAACTATTATAAGTATATCAATGATTACTATGACCTTCCCAAGTTGTTCCAAGGATTAAATAATTCTTGTGATCCTACAAAACAACTTAATTCAACCATTTAACCCAATCCTACAACAAGAAATCATCAATACTAAGTGCAGAAATAGAAAAAGACAAGAACAAGAGATGCAAGTGAATAAGAAGTGAAAGGAAGAAAAGTAAATAATACAAAAGGGCTCTAAGGCTCCTAGTATGGCCAATCCCAAGGAAACTCAGAGTCCTATGAAGGATGCAAAGATTTAGAAGCTAAACATGGCACAAATCTACATTATTTCCATCGATAGAATTACATCCCTGTAAGAAATGACATTGGAGCTGCAAAAATACGAGTTCTCTCCACAAGAAGACTAAAAAGTCAACCCCTAGAGAAAAATTCGACTTGGTACTTATAAAAAATGATTAGGAAGCATTACCCATGAAAGGAGGAATCTTTCCCCTCCAAAATCCCTCAATTAGTGGATCTGGTTCCCAACACTAGGAATCTGCGTTAAATGACAAGGAACACATCCCTAGATTTTCTCAATCATTGGAGCTCCAGAATTTGTGCAGTAATTTTAGAATATCTTGTTGATTTATTATTCAATATTGATCCTCCTGTAGTATGGAGCAATTACCTAAATTATCTCCTCCTCCAAATCTCCAGAATCTACCCAATCTTCTCACAATATGCCACAAAAATAAATAATATTAGGCACATATATGTAATTATCCATAAACCTTCTTAATGAACATATTAAAGTTAAAAATAGAATATCTAATGTAAAAAGAGAGGTTTAATGTGCTGAAGGATGGTCAGATGGGCCTTAATTTATGTATAATTTGGAGGCCCATTGGAGGGTGTAATGATGGAGCCATCTGTACTACCCCAGGGTTATTACATGGTCTTTGCACCATTCTAGGAGTACTAGGAATAGAGGAAGTAGCAAAAGATATTTGGGATGATGGAGATTGAGTCGTTGAAGAAGCTTCTCCTATAGTGTTACTGATTATAGTTGCACCATATGATTGTGTTTGAGGAATGTGAGTGGATGGGATGAGAGGTTGATAGGAAGAAGGTAAAGAGGTAGAGGAAGAAGTAGGAGCAAGATAAGGAGTAAGAGGGGGAGATGATGATGTAATATTTTTAGCGGAAGAATGAGTTTTTGGGGTAGTTTTCTTTCTCCAATGAGTGGTTAATGGGAATTCAAAAGGTTTAAATCCAAGTTTTTCACTATAGGATCTAGTTAACACACCAGAAGACTGTAAGGATGAAGAAACACTTACTTTTGATATATCAGTTTGGAAATACTTTTCTCCAGAAATAGAAATTTCTTCCCATTTTTGAATCAAAGTCTAAACTTCAGGAGGCTTCATAGGTATTTGAGAAGAAGTTTGGCCAACTGAATTTTGAAGGGTGCTAGGAGTTTTGGTGGTTATTTGAACAACTTCATATCTTGGGTTAGGAGATTTGGAATGTGGTATAGAAGTTGGTGGTGATTTTGAGGGAGACTGACTCTTAGAATGACCTTTTAATTTAAGAGTGGATCTTCTTGCCATTCATAGTCTGAAGGCCCTCCTTCTAGAGCCAAAAAATTTTAAGGCTCAAAATTCTCTGCCTCAACATCAGGGAAAACCACCCGGCTGGGAACTTAAAGCAACTCATTTTCCGTTTGGAATGGTAGCTCTGACTCGGATTATAGGACCAATTTCCCTTAATAAGATATATAAAAATGGATGAGATATATAAGTGTGGGGCTAATGATATAAATGAAACTAAGAAGTAAGAATAAATAGACTTAAAATATCTATCATGAGAAATCCTTCTTTATATATGTGACATTAGAAAGATCTCACATTTAACATGACAATATAGATCATCAAGTCTTTTATGAGGTTAAAACAAATGAAGATAACTAATTTAATTAAATTAGTTGATGAAACTCATTGCACATATAAGATATCGTTGTTCATGCATATACTTCAAAGATTTCAATCAAACACATCAATATTGATAAATGCTTAATTGTTTGCAAGAACATGTATGATAAATACAATTAAAATGACTATTCAACTCATAAATACAATATTGATACAAAAATAGTAGTACTCGATATGTGTTGACTCTGCTCATAAGTGAAATAGTAACGATTCTTCTTTCTATTAAGATCACTTCAAGTTACAGTAGCGCAAACCAAAAGATTTCTTGCCAAAATCCAGAACCCCTTCTTCATATAAATGAAGGGGATTTATAGCTTCTAATGAAAATACAAATATAGAAATGTACCATAAAATAATGGAGTGGTTTCAACAAATCACACGTGAAATAAAGTAAAAAGATAATAATAGATTGTAGTTGTAACAACTTGACTATGGATGAGATGAAGGTTGCTCGCCCATACACTACCAAAGTTCACATATATCTATCATTGGATTTAATTTAGGTGGATGATGATGTTGTATGTGCATCTGTGCAGTGAATAACACATCATTGAGTGTTGGAAGTAGATGGGTGGTCGTGTTGGAGATACACCTCAACGTTAGCCACTAACTATGCAGTTTAACTAAGAAATGCCAATGGAATTCCACGTTAAACTTTGACAGATTCTTGATTTTCTCAGCCTTCTTCTTCGATGATTCCTACCATGTTTTAGTTAACAATTTCACATCAAGCAAAGTATCCTTAGGGCAGTCTCAAATCAGGTTGGCCTGTAATAAACTGTCACTGATTGATTTAGTGAGATTGTTTGAAATATCCCTGGCACTGATGATTGCCATTTATTTATGCTTGAGTTTTATTTACCACTCTTGAATAACAATATATTTTTGTGATTCTTCAATTTTAGGGAACTGGTTGATCTCCCCTCAGTACTATCTTACCATTCTATACATTCTAAAATCTTTTCCTCAACTTCCCTATAGCATGTCCTCAAATCAGACAATTGATTCACTAATGAATCGCTTGATTGACATAAGTCATGGATAGTGGCTAATTTATAACAGAAAGAATCATGTTGTTGAGCCAGGAGATTGTTTATTTCTTCCGTTTCCTTCTTCAATTTAGCTATCTTGGTATTCACCTTTAATTAGGGAAAATTTGAAGGATGGAAAATTATCTTGAAGTTTAAAAACATTGGCGAATCTCACTAGTCCCTAATATTCAAACTATAAAATGCTTATTGAGGTATTTGTAAAATTATTCGAATTTATAATGATTTTATATATACTTTCTATATAATTATGTGATTTTAAAGGTAAAATAATTTTATATTGTAAAATTTGGTTAAATCATTTTTATAAAAAATGGAAATTGGCGAATCTTTTTTTCTTGGAAAAATCATGGAAAATTAACCCACCTGCAAATATTAGCCCCTAAAATTTTCTATGCCTTTAATTGCTCAATCTTTTGTTGAAGTTCCTAGATTTGAGTATCCCTGTTCCTTAGATCAGATTCATGTTGAATCTTTAAGTCATTGAAGTTCTTTTGTAGCTCTGCAAGTTGTGCTTGTCATTGTTGAGAAATTACATGTTTTTCATTTTCAAAGTCCTATACTAGTTGCATAATCCTTTCATCTTTCTCTCTTAGGAGTTATTGTACTTCAGAGGCTTTATCAATAATAGCATTGGGATATTCTCCTAAAATTATGAAAGCCTTTCGAGATCCTTAGTAGGAGTAGCTTGAGCAGATTTCCAAATTACTTCAAAGGAAGCATTACCAGGGACTAAAGCCAAGGTCTGTTCAACTCTCTTTATTTTTCTCTGTCTTCTAACCACAACTTTATGTTTTGGACTATAAAACACATCAAGAGGAGGAATTTTTCAATTTTCAAAATGATCTTAGAGGTCCGAAATACTAGGATGACTTCTAAATCATCAGTGTACAATGTTTTATTAGAAGCCTCAATAGTAAGTGAGGTCTTCCTTGTAACTTTAGGGGTCTGTGTAATATTCATCTGGAATGGAGTCCTCATATTTTTAGGATCTCTTTCTTTGGTGAACTTCTCCCATATTTCATTTAGTTTTTTTGTTTATTAGAGTTTCCTCTGCCTGAGAAGAAGAGGAAGTACCCATCTCATTTATGTGAGATACATTAGGGACCTGTGTTGTACTAGTCAAGGCTTTATCCTACTTTGTACTTAGTTGATGAAGGATCAATAAATCCATAGGCAAGTGGGTTGTCCTTTTATTCCTGTATTGTTTAAACTGAGTCAATTCCTTAGGACTTAATTGTGCTGCTGCTATTTTCTGAACCTTAGAATAGATAGAAACTGATTCCAATAAATCATCAAACTTGTCTGGCTCATTCGTGAATTGCCTGAGTTTTTCCTGTATAGTAACATTATTGGTAGTTTCATTAGGATCATACTGTCTATTGGGAATACATGGGAAATTTAAACATTGAATTTCTTCAATCTTAAGAGTAGCATGCCTGAAATTGTCAAGAGTATATACACCACTTTAAATAGGAAAGGTAGGCCACCTTGTTTTTTTATTATCTTTCATAACTTTTGAAAGGCCATTCCCTATAAGTTGGCAGGCTATCTCTTGATCTAGCAGTTTATCAGGAACATAAAGGGGAAACACATGAGGATTTACAAGACTATTGAAGATCTGGATATAAGTGAAGGATTCTTCTCCAAACCATCTTCCAATTGATAATAAATCATTGTTGGCTTTAGGTGAAAGTCTAGGAGCTCTCTCATTAAAGACACTTTGGTGGATGGGCAACATAACTCCATGGAAAATTTTATAGAGATGAGGTTGGTATTTGGATTCCTAGAGTATGTTATGATAGATATGGATAGGCATAGGGTCTTCTATGGTCCATTTCCATCCCATAGATGTAAAATCAGAGGTGAAACAGATATCATCCATTATATAGGCGTTCATATAGAAAGGGGGAACAATGTTCTTAGAAAAAGTGTGATTTTCCCTATAATTCAGGATTTGGGTGCTTATAGTATCAAAAAATATAGTTCCCCAATCCATAATATATCCATTTGAGGCAACATCAATTAGGGGTACCCACTGGTTTAATAATTTATGGGTATTAGGGTAACAAAAAATTCTACACATCATAATAACTATATAACAGAATGGTCCAGAAATGGAAGCAATAGCATACATACCTTATCCTCACACTTCTGTTTGTTGGGATCCATTCTCCATCCTTTGATGACCTCTAACTGATACTCATTTTCTTTCATGATTTTTTCTATAAATTGCTTGTCGTATTTTTTCTAGCATGGCGGTAGCTAATACATCTTGCTCAAATCATTGCTGGTGAATGACCCAATAATTGTGTTCCTCTTAGTCATGAAATTCCTTTCTATAATATTCAAATGGTCGATAACCCATTTAACCATATCTGTATAGGGCATGATGTTGGGTCGGGCTGCAATCCTATGCAGGAATGAATTGGTGACGTCGCTATAAGTAGTTTCAGAAACATGGGTAGAATCCTTGGTTGTGGTTGTTTTCTATGTCACCCTTAGTTCTTCTTCTTAAAAGAGATTATAAATGGATTCCCAAGAAGAGATTCTAACATCAAGAGTGCAAGTTGTGTTTGTGAATAATGCGGGCATTTCGATAGCTTCAGGTGGAGGAGCGACTCACTGTTGTTGAACAACAAGTTTTTTCTTGGGTGCAGTTTCCCTAAACATTTCTGTTGAGCTTTGCTTGTTAGGATTTTCCTGCAAAGAAAAACACGAGAGTAAGCAAAGAATTACTTGACTAAAGAATTCCTTAGAGAGAATAACCAATTTCATATCAATTTATGTCTTTTATGAGCAAAATCTAGTGATATCGAGTCACAATAATAAAATCATTTAGAACTTCAAAATCATAAATTCGTTACATTTGGCCATTAAATGATAAAACGTGGGTTCACATGGGTTTTCATACTTGTCAACATATCAGAGGATTATATCGAAGAAATATTATGGTTATATCTTTGAAACATGCGATATTCTTACTTTCTGATAGGATTTTAATTAAATGTAATGACTAAATAAAATATAAGCGAGAAGGGATATCAGAGGTTTTGTATTAGAGATTTGGTATCGGGGGTTGAAAAGAGTGACAATTGATTGGAAGTCTCAATATGTAAGTTTTGATATGGATAGGGGGAGTTTATTGGAGATCGATGATATCATATATTGAAGGATGGGTGAAAAGACATAATGGAGGATTGAGATATCAAAGTATTTAGAGTGATGCTTACATTGAAAACTCCGATATTCAAGAGCTCCAATAATGCTACATGGAAATCCTGTGGGGTTAGGACTTTATTATTATATTTGCAAAGAAGCATTTATTTTAGACTTAAAAATATTTAAAAACTTTAAGAGGAGGGATTTATTGAAAATTATCTTATGGGACATGTTACAATATTTAAAATATTCCGATAATAGATTTTAATCGAAATCAAATGGGTAACTTATTTATGAATATGTCTTATGGGCCAAAGCTCCAATATGAAGGCTTCGATAAGGAATATTTCTCATTTATTCAAGCTTTTTGTAAAAATAAAGAAAATATTGTCTTATTTTATTAAAACTAAGGGATTTTATACTAAATTAAAAAAAGGTCCCCATTATTTATTAGTTCTACTATTAACCTTAATGGTGTTGAAAATAGCAACAAGAAATGATAAAAATAGAATCCATAAATTCCAATTTTAATTTGTCCTTGAATTAAAATTGTGAATTAAAATCGAATTTAGTGTCACTAGCTGCTTGGAAATAATTAATTAATTCATTATGGATTAATTAGTTGGAGAAATTCAAGTTAGAAGTATTTGTGCAGTCATGCAACATTTATCCCTTAAATTAAGGAGATTAACCCTTAATTAAGGAGATAATATTGAGTTATATTTGAGTTGTAATTAGTTCACTCAGTTTACTGAGTTAAGTCCAATTAAATTAGTTCCAAACTATTTGAGGAACTAATAGAGAGTTAACAGTCAGTTGATGCATGCATGCACTCAACTAGTGTACTCCATTTAACTGAAGATTCCCTCATCAGAAACTCATTCATGTTTATTCTGAGAAAGACCCAGTTGAGATTAAAGACAAGGACAATATACTATCAGTAGCATGTGTTTTCCTATAAAGAAAACTCATGCATGAAAAAGGAATCATTCCTTGAGGATTGTGCAGTTCTGATAGTGTGTGAGATCAAGTGAACATACACTGGGTAAAAGAGGTGTTCCACTTGGTGAGGTGAGAATCATCCACTAGGAACAATGCAAGGAAATAGGAGCTTGGAGGGCAGAGGAGAAGGCTCGTGAGAAGCCAGGATTGCCTGTGAGCATCTGTGAGGATTGTATTGAGAGCTGGCTAGCTGTGAGAGCTAAGGATTTGTATGATTCCTATTTATTTCCACCTTGTATGATAATACAGATAGTTTGGTTTTTAGCTGAGGCTTTCCCCAAAGTATTTTCATGTGTATTGTGCATTGATTCTTCTTCTTTTTGTTATATGTGTTCAACTCAATCTTTAAGCTTCCGCAAAGCAAACTTTGGTAGAAGAAGTAGGTTATAGTATTTTTCTTTGATCTATATTGTATTATCGGGTTAACTACAGACAGATTTTCTACAAATCTTGCTCTGTAGAAAATTTGCTTGTAGATTAACCCAATAATGCAATATAGATCAAAGAAAAATAATATAACCTACTTCTGCTATCAAAGTTTGCTTTGCAGAATCTTAAAGATTGAGCTGAACACATATAACAAGAAGAAGAAGAATCAATGCACAATACTCATGAAAATACTTTGGGGAAAGCCTCAGCTCAAAACCCCACTATCTGTATTTCCATACAAGGTGGAAATACATAGGAATCATACAAAGCCTTAGCTCTCACAGCTGGCCAGATCTCAGTACAATCCTCACAGATGCTCACAGGAAATCTTGGCTTCTCATGAGCCTTCTCCTCTGCCCTCCAAGCTCCTATTTCCTTGCGTTGTTCTAGTGGATGATTCTCACCTCACAAAGTGGAACACCTCTTCTACCCATTGGATGATCACTTGATCTCACACACTCTCAAAACTACGCAATCCTCAAGGAATGATTCCTTCTGCATGCATGAGTTTTCTTTATAGGAAAACACATGCAATTGATAGTACACTATCCTTGTCTTTAATCTCAACTGGGTCTTTCTCAAAATAAACATGCATGAGTTTCTGATGAGGGAATCTTTAGTTAACTGGAGTACACTAGTTGAGTACATGCATGCACCAACTGACTGTTAACTCTCTATTAGTTCCACAAACAATTTGGAACTAATTTAACTGGACTTAACTCAGTAAACTGAGTTAACTAATTACAACTCAAATATAACTCAATATTATCTCCTTAATTAAGGGATAATCTCCTTAATTTAAGGGATAATTGTTGCATGACTGCAGAAATACTTCTAACTTGAATTTCTCCAACTAATTAATCCATAATGAATTAATTAATTATTTCCAAGTAGTTGGTGAGACAAAATTCAATTTTAATTCACAATTTTAATTCAAGGACAAATTAAAATTGGAATTTCTGGATTCTATTTTTATCATTTCTTGTTGCTATTTTCAACAAATGGGGGGTTGTTGAGTAGTACAACATATACCATGATCCATATCCCTTCAAGAAACTTCAGTTCCCATCAAAAAAACCATTTGTTGGCTCAAAATTGTAATGGAGGAAGACCGCGGGTTCGGACATAGGGCACCAATAAAAGGGTTTGATATGGTCTAGCAGTGCTTCGACATTTTCACCTAATTTAATAAAAAATTAAGGCATCTCATCCGAGGCGTTCTGAGATTTAGAAAGATAATGGATCTTGGAGATGTAGCAAGGAAAAAATGTAACAGGCGATTCAAGTCATGCAAGCATAACACAATTCCCCATTAACAGACATGCAACATCTGTAAAGTATAGATTTTCAACATAAATAGAAAGTGTTGAGAGCATTCAGATATGTACTAAAATAAAATTGTTGGCTGCAACCCAACTTGGACTAGTTTTTGGTGAAGACTCCGCATTTTGTGGAGTGGAGTGCAAAGTAAAGAATGCAACAAAGTGTGAAGTGAACTGTGCAGTGGAGCACCAAGTGGACCGCGCAGTAGATATACCACGCAAGATATGGGCTTCAGGGTGGGCTGAAGCCCCTCCTTTTTGTAAAAGAATGTAATGTTGTATAAGATCAATGTTTTTGACCATAGTAGCTTGTATTAGGGGAGTCCGTTGGATATGGACCATGGTATTGCGATGATATATCCCTCGATGTAATAGTATATATAGGGATGAATAATAAATAAGGAGATAGTCTAGAATAATCACATCATGTATTGAATGGTTGTATCTTTGTGAGTCATGTTTTTAGGAAAGAAGGCAAGGCTCTGCAGCTGAGTGTGCAGAGGCCTTAATCAGCAACTGACTAAGCAGACTGCTTGCAACTAAGTGTGTAGGCCAATAACCATTTGTTGTACATATTCTCCATTATAAGAAATAGTTCTTGTGGAAGTAGTCCCACATTGTGATGAACCACGGTAAAATATGTTTCTTCATGTGTTTATTTGCTTATTATCTACTGTAGCGTAGCAATTTCACTTTATTTCAGTACAATGAATTTTTATGCATGTATATGATATGTTTTAAGTGATAAATGTAATGTAGTGAAGTAATGTATGGATGTGAAGTAATTTATGAATGTGTTGGGACAACGTCCCCTAGGGTCAATTTTGGGGCAAAAGCCCAAGTTTTGGGGGCAAAAAACCCAATTTTTGTTATAAAGAATATAAAGACTCTACAAGTTTTGGTCGTGGAGCGCGTAGAAAGTAAAGTGTCATAAAGGGTTTTACCCTTCTTCTATGTAAGTTGTGTCGGCTTTTATGGATCTACCCATGGTCTGCGGACCATGGGGTTGTATAAGTAGGAGATTCTTAAAGAGTCTAAAAAAAAGTAAGTGATGAAATAGATGAATGTAATGGGTCAGTAGAAGAAAGAGTGAAGAAGTCTTAGAGTAGAAGAGAGGCTTTGCAACTGTGTGCGCAGAGGCCTAGAGTAGAGTGCGCAATTGAGTGCATCGACCCCTACAGCTAAGTGCATAGGGAAGTCTTGAGTCTGTAAGAAGAACTGGAGTATTAATAAATATTATTCTAGAAATTCTTGTGTTTTTCTATTTACTTTTGTTATGAATGCATGCGCTATTATGTTATGATGAATGATGGGTTTATGGATTAATATTGTATTGATGTGTGACTTTACATGATTTATATTGTTATATGAACGCAAGTAAAAATAACTTTTTACACGAAGAATATCTTATTGCTTGTTAAAGTTATCGAACACTTGAACCGATCTGGGTAAATACAGGATTAAGGGTAATCACAAAGGCACGTAAGTGGTTGATTCACCTGTTTAGGGTCCGTGAAAGATAGTCGTGAATGCTCGCAGGGGTATAGAAGCTGAGTAGAGGAAGTCATATCGATAAGCCCTAAAGGTTTATTGATATGCAAGAAGGTAGTTTAGGGAATAAACAACATTACACTAATCTCTGGGTGCGTAAAATTGGTTCCAGCATCCCCCCATACTGCTTCGGGTGAGACTTCAATCTGTGCTCCGCAGATTGATGCCAAAAGGGCCAGTAGTGTAGGGATTTGTTTGGAAAAAAAAAACTCTAAACCTGGGTTAGGACCCACTAAGCCAAAAAATGGTTCCGTTGCCGGGACCAGGATCTGCATAAAGAGATGTGTGATGTCACAACACTTGAATTCAATCCGCGCCTAACAAAAGAACAATGGTTGGATAAGTATCTGTACATAGAGATACACGAAATTTTCTTCTATTCCTTCCTGATCAAACTATATGAGTGGATCGCTAAATTGACAAACGACCAAGGAAGGTGGAGGCTTGACGGTCCAATAGTGTGGACCTTAGAGCTAGTGTGGAGATTGGAAGCCTCTGAAGATAAGATCATGCGCGCTGTCGATCACTGGCTTGACCATGTCATAGGAGGATTTATGACATAATTCGCAGTCGATACCCAGTCAACTACATAGAATAAGAGTGACACTTCTTCAAGGGACTGCGAGGTAAGTATTTAAGATATCTGAATACTTGAATTAAAATGCTCTTATGTGAAAAGTAGGTTATGCCATCTCCTTGATGTATGGAGCTATGTGAAGTGGAAATTTATTCATGGATAGAGGGAGAACAGGCATTCAATATAGCCCGCTGATTGAGACTCCTCTGAGTGACGACGAAGGAGCACCACAAGCTTCACTGCAAAAGAACTGTCTAGTTAATAAGGCAAGGGTTTCACGAATATCTCATCCATCCATACCACCTCCACCTTCACCTCCACAACATACACCTTCGCCCACATCGCCACCACCTCCACCACCGTTCAATATGTTGAATACTATGAAGACTGTGTGGACAACCCAGAATATTACAGATGATCATAAGTAGAAAGCGTAGTTAGTTACTTCTCTACAGGATTGTGTGTTGACATGGTACATTAAGTATTGTACTGATAACCTGATGGCGTCATTGGTGAACACTCAAATCGCACTGAATAAGGAATTCAGTAAGCCCAAGTCTGAATCACAATCAGTCATTGGATTCAAGGAAATCATGCTAAGGCCTGGCGAAACACCCTGGGAGCCGGATCAGAGACTAAAGTTCCAGATCCACAAAGCTAACATGAATCTCACTGATGGGCAGCACCACAAGCTTCACTGCAAGCTTCACTGCAAAAGAACTGTCTAGTTAATAAGGCAAGGGTTTCACGAATATCTCATCCATCCATACCACCTCCACCTTCACCTCCACAACATACACCTTCGCCCACATCACCACCACCTCCACCACCGTTCAATATGTTCAATATGTTGAATACTGTGAAGACTGTGTGGACAACCTAGAATATTACAAATGATCATAAGTAAAAAGCGTAGTTAGTTACTTCTCTACAGGATTGTGTGTTGACATGGTACATTAAGTATTGTACTGATAACCCGATGGCGTCATTGGCGAACACTCAAATCGCACTGAATAAGGAATTCAGTAAGCCCAAGTCTGAATCACAATCAGTCATTGGATTCAAGGAAATCATGCTAAGGCCTGGCGAAACACCCTGGGAGCCGAATCAGAGACTAAAGTTCCAGATCCACAAAGCTAACATGAATCTCACTGATGGGCAGCACCACAAGCTTCACTGCAAAAGAACTGTCTAGTTAATAAGGCAAGGGTTTCACGAATATCTCATCCATCCATACCACCTCCACCTTCACCTCCACAACATACACCTTCGCCCACATCGCCACCACCTCCACCACCGTTCAATATGTTCAATATGTTGAATACTGTGAAGACTGTGTGGACAACCCAGAATATTACAAATGATCATAAGTAGAAAGTGTAGTTAGTTACTTCTCTACAGGATTGTGTGTTGACATGGTACATTAAGTATTGTACTGATAACCCGATGGCGTCATTGGCGAACACTCAAATCGCACTGAATAAGGAATTCAGTAAGCCCAAGTCTGAATCACAATCAGTCATTGGATTCAAGGAAATCATGCTAAGGCCTGGCGAAACACCCTGGGAGCCGGATCAGAGACTAAAGTTCCAGATCCACAAAGCTAACATGAATCTCACTCATAGTTTGTATCTGTTATCAGTCAAATTTTCCTTAGAAGTTATTAGAAGAAGGAAAGGGGTATGAGGTAACCACAAACCAATCTTTTAAGTACAGAATCTAGCCAATCTGTACTCAGAGAGGGCTCTCTCTTTATAATTTAGCTTTGTTTTGGTGTGGTATTAGGCTAGTTATTAATGTTCAAGGTTGTTTTGTTTGAGAGTGGTGGAATTCTAAAACAAATGGGTAAACTAGGCTTCAGGCCATTGGGCTATGGAGTCAATCAGGGATAATTCACTAGATTAAGTCAAATTGTTGAGGTATGAGTCCAACAGGCAGGATAACAGAGTAAAAACAAATTCAGGGCTTGAAAGGATGATATTTCTTTTCAAAACAAGAGGGAAATTAAGAATCCTCAAGTTAGGATTAGAAAGAAGAGGGGAAGATAGGTCAACCAGCATAAGGCAATTAAGAATCCTATACCAGGGACTTATTAGAGAAAACTACGGGGATAGAGGAGCAATTAAGAATTCCTTTACCGAAATAGTTTAGAAGAAAACATGTAAATGGCATACTGTTGATAACAGAGAGCAATAAAGCTAGTTCTGATACACTTTGACTATTTTACCATTTAGATTGAGATGCATGAAACATTGAAACATGTAGAAAACACGTAAATCACAAGGATAGAATACTTATTTGCAATTAGACTGCACATGAATTTGATGAAATGTCCTCAACTTTTATTCCTTTTCCAGCAAAAATCCAGACTTGACTAAAAAAGCTTTATTAGCTTGATAGCATAGAGTTATAGAAATGTTATAGAATCCACCTCAAATTACTTCAAATGAAGAAGTATTTATACTAATTGTAAACTAAAATATCTTGAAAAAATATCAAGATTAGTTTCACAAATATCTCCAACTGTTTACATTAATAGAACTTAAATAAAGGACATTCAAAACTAATGAATCTATTTGGCACTATGTTTATGGATTTATGGTGACAAAAGAAGAGAAAGTCGAATTTGATAGCAACTCTTAGTTGATGATGAGGCATCCCAGTCACTAACTGCATCCTTCCTTTGTGCATTCTGCCCCAGAAATTCTGCAAACTTAGGGTCCAATGATATGCTTGTATATCTCAATCCGTGATAGATATGTAAAAAGTGAAAGAGATTTTGTAGATAAGAATGTTTTTGAGATAAACCTCTCTCAGTTTCCCAAAATTCATCTTCAGCTGTTCACAATATTCTGTGCAAAAAGAAGTCAAAAACAGGACTTCGCATAAACTGAAAAATAGGCCGTGAAGACATGCACTTATCTACCTCTTGGTAATACCTATGTAAAAAGTGAAATAGTTTTTTGTAGATTGGTCTGTTAGGAACAAAAACCTCATCCAGTTTCTTGAAATACTTCTTGGATTGGCCACAATAGTTTCTGAAAAACTATGACTTAAACAGGAAATTTCTGAAGAATGTACCATTTTTGCTCTAATTTCATCTTTTAACCTTAAACTTCTTTTGACTGTTTTTCACTTTTACTTTGGATAAAATTCATTGTAGCTGGTGAAAGTGTTTTCATCTTTGTTTAACCCTCAATTTCTTCATTTTTACTTTTACTGTTTACTTTTTATTTTTTAATTTTACTGCTATGTTTTATCATCTATCTTCACTTTGACATGAATTTGTATGCTATGCTTTGTAATTGTCTTCCTTGTTGTTTATCTTCATGCTAGCTGATTTACTTGACTTGGTATTCAATATGATACTCTTTAATCCTGATACACTTTGATTGTTCTTTACTGTGTCCTTTTACCTTCAATGTGTAGCTTAGGTTTTTACTGTCCGTTTCAACAGTAAATCATTTAATTTCCTATTTCCTTTGCTTGTATTTCAACTGTATGTTTTATCTTCTATCTCTGTTTGAATAGATTTGATAACACTCTTGGAGTAAATAGGTCTTATGACTAGTATTAAGACTACTTATCCAAGGATGTGGTCTTCTGATCACCTGTAAAACAAAACAAATTGTTAAGAAAGCATTGGTTTGCAAGAGAGGCTGAAAAGGTTTCATTTGAGCTTGAGAGGTCTGTGGAGTGAGTCCAGAATGATTTTTAGGAGGTAAACCATGTTCAAATCGATTAATAGAGGCTTCAGGTGGCACTGCTGCGTTACATAGGGTTTTACTGCACAATCAGGTGAAAACTAGAAAAACTGGGGATTTTGTGTTTAAACGGGTAAATGGTTGGTATTGGCGGGTGAATGAAAATGACAATTGGCGGCAACTGAATGACGGGAAATTTTATCGTTTATGGGAGGTGGTAAGTAGTTTATGTCACACCGCTTATGGGGAAGGGTGGTATTTGGCCTCGAGCCAGCGATTCCATATGATGAGCGACGCGTGGCGAGGGTACTATTTGCAAAACCGCTCTGCGATCGCACACTAACATTCGGTCACGAAGGGCCGTGCGATATGCATGAAAATCGTCGGATCTGGGGGGCTTGATCGAATGACTATCGGGGAGGTGAAGTGATGGGAATTTAATGAGGGTGGGCCTGATGTAATTAAATATTTTTTAATCATATTGGGAGCGACGGGATTGGTCAGGAAAGCTATTAATTAACCGTGGGGGTTAATTAATCCTTTGTTAATATGGCAGGGGGGGCAGGGTTCTTAATTAGTTACATATTAACTAATTAATCCCAATTAATGGTGTATTATGGTTATATTTTAACCAAAGGGGCGGGATATGTAAAAATTTTGGGTTTTGTATAATATCATAATATGGGCGTGGGTAATTTTGTTTTATTCGGGAATTACATAATAATAACATTAGTGGTTAATATGACCAAATGAATGGGAAAGCACTAAGTTTAATGTTTTCCAAAAATGCATTTCATCATACAACACTTATACCTTAGGCTAATGATATATGAGGGTTTCATGTAGATAGAATGTTTTTAGTTTTCCTAAGTAAAATAGGATTTTACCTAGGAAAATCTTTATAAAGGGAATGAGTGACTTTATGAAGGGGTGAATATTGATGAAGGGGATTTAAGTGGTTTAGGTATTTCAAATTATTGGGCTGAGGGTCCCGTCCCTCCAAAAGTCAGAGAAATGCTCTGAGCCCCCTTAACTTGTTTATAGGTACCTTTAGCAATTAGGGGAAATTAGTGAATTTTTTGGGAAAAATGGAGTAAGGAAGTTAATTAATTTGACTTTGGTTCCTTGATGTGTTGTCTTCCATGTAATACATGCCTTTGCTTCATGATGAAAGTAAAATATTGATACATTAAACTTAACCATTCACCACACCTTTATTCTACAACCATCATCTACTTACCCTGCCTACTTTGTCCTAGCATTTTTACTTCATTATTAGGGTGCACTTAAACTGGCAAACCCTTATCACACTTTATTTTCTTTTACATATAGATTTCTATCTAATTCTAGCCTTATTACATCCAAGGGCTCAGATTAAACTATTGAGCTCCTTTTATTCACTCTACCTATCTACTCATCTGCCAAGATTAAATAGTTTGGTCAGATTTTTATTCTCTATCTCTAGAACATAAAATTAAAAACATGGAATAACCAAGTTTAAACTATTTGGTTACCATGGATTGTGGCATAAGTACAAGCTGCACACCATATTTATTGTATATAAGTAAAAGTAGTGGCATTTGGACTTGCACACTTTCATGGTCTTTTTGTTTTTCTTTGGGGTTCATTTTCTTTGATTTTTTGACCTTTTCTTTATTCTTTTTACCCTTTTATTATTTTTCTAGGGCATACCCTCTTTACATTTTTTAATTTTTTGATTTTTTAAAAATATGGAAAACCTTTGAAACAAGTAAAGGTATGAACATATTACACAGCTCATCAAGTCAATCATGAATATGACACCTATTGGTATAGGAGCATAATAGTATCTTCATTCTTACCCCATATAAGGGTTGCTTTATCGCAACAAAAGATTGGAACCTAGGCAGAAGCCCTAGAAATTGCGATGAGGTTGCATGAGACACCGATTTAAGACACTTATTTGGGAGTTTAGCAGAGTCACACGGAGTTGCAGAATCTTTGCCTAGAGTTCCAAAGTCTGAAGAAAGATAGAGCAGCTCGGCTAGAGGTGCGTGAAGAAGTTTGGTGTCTGAAATGTAAGAGTTAGAGGCATGATAAAGATCATTGCCCTATCTTCACGAATTATGTTGCAGGAGGAGGGCCAATGCCTCTGAGGTCGAAAGCTCAAGCAGGGCCAAGCATAGGGCCCTCGCTGTGGTTTGTTATCTGTCAGGAGGCTGGAAAACATGTAACAGGTAATTGTCACTTGCTACAGAAATTTGTGCAGACACCGTAACAGCTCTTCTGTAACTTCTGTGAATCAGTGGGCCACGATGAGCGTAACTACTGTAGCTATGAATTGATGATGGAAAAAATGCCTACGTATCAAGTGCAGACATAAACTCAACCTACAGATCAAGGCATTGGGGGAGTGCGCAGAGGATATTAGGGGTGCGGACGAGGCCGAGGAGGAGGACTTGGTAGAGGTCGGGGACAAGTCATTTGTTACAATTGTGGAGTACCAGGACACTACACCTGGGAGTGTATGAGCCTAGCATACCTTTCATGCTGATACTGTACTCAGTTTGATCATACGATAGAAGACTACCCTGTATTGATAACTAAGATGCAGGAGAAGAGGGTGCAACCCCAGCAACCTACCCAAAACCTACAGATGATGAGGGTTGAACCCCATGAAGAAGATACTAATGTGAATGACGACTGGAGAAGATCAAGGAAAGCAACCTGAAGAAGGTGAGTGGGTCCGCAAGGCTCTACAAAAATAGGTTGGGTTTGATTTTCAACGTGAAAGAAATGTTCATGGAAGCGAAGAAAAGCTTTGTTGAGGCCTTTACCCTAGGAAGTTAGGATTAACTATCTAAAGAAATGGACCCCTCCATGCTTACTATGTTCTTGGAGACTTGTATGAAGCTGCTACATGATAAAAATGCCGTGAAAGGATTACATGAGTTGATAAATAAATGTGTTGGTAAAGAAAATGCTCCTGAAGGACCCCGCATAGTTAGAAAAATTGGTAAGCATAAGGCAAGAATAGGGCATGAGATGAGGCTCACTGTGAAAATAGGAGAGTATGAAATGGACCAAGTTATTCTGGATCTTGGGTCGGATGTGAGTGTTTTTCCTAAACATACATGGGAGAGAATGGGGAGACCTGTGCTGTAATGGTCTCAGATTCAATTGAGGATGGCAAATCAACAGAAGATTATCCCCATGGGAAGATTGTAGGGAGTGATGGTAGACATTGAAAGTGCGAGCACGTTGGCAGATTTTGAAGTGATAGAGATTGTGGATGACAAAAATCCATACCCGGCGCTCCTTGGGATTGATTGGGCTATTGACATGAATGGGGTAATCAATCTGAAGAAGCAGGCTATGTCATTTGAAAGGAAATTTCTCCGCGTAGCAGTATCTTTGGACCCTACAGAAGGACCACACTATACTGAACCGGTCCATGATTATGAGGAAAGTGATGATGATCTGGACTAGATCTATTAAATAATAGTGCGAGATCAAGATTGGGTTAATATGATAGCTCATGGATGCATTGCATGGGACTGCAAAAGTTCCTGTACATCAAATTCAGATGAAGAGTTGGAGCACTGGCAGAATAGGTTGCATGAAGTATCTATGTTGCGCTGTAACATGATGACTAAATTGTTGTGCTATGTATTGTTGGAGTTTAGGAGTTTGCCTTATTATGATGCTCTAACTAACGTAGATAAAATTTTGGATGCATTTGAAAGAGAAGTTCCTAAGAAGCATCGCTTCCAAGCACTAGATTTGGCACTACACACTATGCCCGCAAGGTGGTGGGGTACACATAAATAAAGTTTTGATGGATGGCATGAATAAAAAAGAATGATGAGGTTGCAGTTTGGTCACCCAAAAGTGTGACTAACAGAGAAATATGATGGGAGGAATGATCCACACAATCACCTAGAAAAATGGATTGATGCTTATGGAACGAAGCTGCAACCAAAGTGGGTGCATTTATTCTATCACACTTTGGATGTAATACGAATGAATTGGTACCTGTAAATAGAGCTCTGCCATGGTATTGATGAGTGGGACATTTTGAGACAGGGATTCTTCATGACGTTCAACTTTGAAGATGGATTAAAATGCATTGATGAGGCATTGCAGGAGGTCAAGGTAGCGATATTTAGAATACCACATGACCCCTTGGATCTGATTCAACCAGACTAGACCATCCAACTATGCCATGGGCCGGAGTGCTATAGTGTGACTGCTGAAGAAGAAGAGGAGGATCCAAGGAAAATTAACGTCCCAGAGGCAGAAGGACATCGTGAAGTTGAGGGGCCACAGATAGAGAATCTAGATATCACCATGCCTCTGAAAACCCAACATGTAAACATTGGCACAGAGGCGGAACCAAAGTTTGCAAAGATAGGGGACTACTAGGATGATGCTACGGTGGATAAGGTCGTTAAGTTGCTCCGAAAATATCAAGATTTATTTCCCACAACATTTACGGACTTAAAAGGCATCATCGGTGATTTGGGAGTAATGAAAATAACTTTAAAACTGGATGTGAAGCCTGTTAAGAAGGGACCATATCGCCTTAATCCCAAATACAAGGAAAAGGTCTGTCTGGAGTTGGATAAGATGCTTGTAGTAGGTATTATTGAACCAGTGGAGGAATCTGATTGGGTGAGTCCTATGGTAGTTCAGGAAAAGAAGAAAAAGGATGAAATCAAAATTTGCGTCGATCTCAGGAAGCTCAACGATGCCTGCGTTCATGATCCTTTTCCAACTCTGTTCACAGATGAAGTATTGGATAATGTTGGTAGGTAGGAAGCATATTCATTCACTGATGGGTTCTTTGGGCACCATTAGATAAATATCGTGCCAGAAGATAGGAGTAAGACAACCTTCGCAACTGAGTGGGGATGCTTTCAGTATACAGTAATGACTTTTGGGCTAAAAAATGCGTCGACGATCTTCTCGCGCATAGTCATCGCGGCGTTCAAAGAGTTCATTCAATAAATTTTGCAAGTATACTTTGATGATTGGACAATGTTTAGACTAGTAAAGCGCCATGTAGCTAGTTTGCACTTGATGTTGGATACTTGTTGAAGGTATCAGATTGAACTGAACTTGAAGAAATGATTCTTTTGTGTCCCTTTCGAAATATTGATGGGTCATGTGGTCTATAGACAAGGATTAATGGTGGACCCTACTAAGATCATGATTATAATTAATTTGGAGGCATTAAGAAGTGTTAAACATCTGTGTGCAACACTGGGTCATATTGGATACTATTGGAAGTTCATCAAGAGTTATGCCCTGATTACTGCGCCGATGGAAAATATATTAAAGAAGGATGCTACATTTTTTTGGGATGAAGAATGTCAACAGAGTCTGGATGTATTGAAGGAGAAAATGGTCACCACACTGATCCTAGTCTTCTCAGATTGGAAGAAGGAATTTCATGTGCATGTGGATGCATCATGTATTGCATTTGGAGTAGTGCTGATGCAGGCTGGTGAAGGGGAATTGGATCACCCTATAGCGTTCGCAAGCAGGAAGTTGTATAAGGCTGAAAATAATTATTCGAAGATAGAACGCGAAGGGTTGGCTATGGCGTACGCGTTCCAGAAGTTAAAACACTACCTAATAGGAAAACACTTTAAGATGTATATAGACTATTATGCATTAAAGTACCTAGTCAACAAGCCTATGTTGGGGGGGAAATATGCAGATGGTTACTTTTGTTTCAGGAGTATGATATCAAGCTAATTGTAAAGCCAGGACGATTGAATGTAGGTCCAGACCATCTGTCATGCATTGAGACAGGAGAGGAGCCCACCACTTTGGAGGAGGGGCTGCCTGATGCGCAGCTCTTTGTGGTGCCCGTAGCAGACAATCACTTTGAGATACTATCCACTTCCTGACTATGGGAATGACTTCAGAAGGATACACGAGCCAACAAAAGAAGGAATTGGTGGTGTGCGCAGTTGAATTTTATGTTATAGCAGGCCATTTGTATAAGATGGGCTCGGACGAGATATTGTGATGCTATGTTCTTGATTTTGAATGAAACAGTATCTTACTTGAAGCTAATGGAGGAGTTGTAGGAGGCCATTATGCAGGAAAGGCAACAACACAAAAGATTTTACGCGCTGGGTTATGGTGGCTAATGTTGCATAAGGATTCCAAAGCATATTGTAGGGCATGCGATGCATGTCAGAGAAATGATAGACCATCGCAAAGGGACGAGTTTCCTTTGAATCCACATGTATCATTGCAACCATTTGAAAAATGACAATTGATTTTGTAGGATCGATTCAGCCTCTAGGCAAGAAGACAGGTGCGTTGTACATCATCACCGTGACTGAGTATTTGACCAGATGGGTAGAGGCACAACTCATGAAGTACTGTACATGGGAAGAAACAACAAACTTCTTATTTGAACATGTGCTTACTAGGTTTGGTTATCGAAATATTTTCATGAGTGATCACGGTATGCATTTCTTTAACGAAACGATCAGCGTGCTAACATAAGAATTCCAAGTTTATCGCCAAAAGAGTATCCCATATCATCCTCAGGCCAATGGGATGGTTGAAGTGTTTAATAAGATATTGGAGAATGCACTGACAAAGGTTTTCAATGCACAGAGGAATGATTGGGACGTGCACGTACCAGCAGTATTATGGGCTTAAAAAACTACTTGTATGAAGCTTACTTGTCAGACAAATTTTAGGCTAGTATATGGCATAGAGGCTGTGATGCCTATGGAGTACATTGTGCCTAGTCTGCGCATAGTAGCGTTCACAGGTATGGATGACTGTGGAGCCTTAGAAGAGCAACTCGAGCAGATAGCAAAGCTCGAGGAAGATAGATTTTTGGTTGGATTCCATCAGCAGGTTCAGAAGGAACGCGAAAATGCATGGCACGATCGACATATCATTCTACACACCTTCAAGGTAAATGATTTAGTTTTATTATATGACAGTAAGTTTGATAAGTTTCCAAGAAAATTTCAGATGCATTAGCTGTGGCCATATGTTATCAAAGAGATTACAGATGGTGGAGAAGTTCAACTTGTGAAATTCAATGGAGATCCTTTTCCAGGAAAGGTAAATGGAAATCGATTGAAGCCATACACTCGGGATCCAACCCAATGACTACATGACAGTAGCACAGTCTTAGCACTCTAGGTAGCTGCAAAGAGGCACAAGACTATAAACTACACTTCTCGGTGTGTAGAGTTATGCGACAGGGGCTCTGCATGAAATAGGAGGGTGTCACAGTACCAGAAGAAGCACGAAGGGAGTTGCGCTATAGGGGGGAAACCGCGCATCACAGCCAAAAAGTGATCGTTACCGTCACTGTTCATGATTTGACTACCAGGAGTTGGTTAATAGGAGTAGGCGGCCAACATTTAAGGCATTTAAGGTTGAACTTAAGAGTGAAATCTTTGGAAATCTGCTGCCAATCTAGAATTTATGGTCAAATTTTGGGGGGAACGGTCGAATTTGAATTCGAATTCGCCTATAAATTGCGCATGGTCGTCCAATGAAAAACACTTTTCATTCTGAGAATTTCTGTGTTGAGTTGTTGAGTGTGTATGAATCCTCAATTTTACATGGATTTGGTCGCTACTTATGTATTTGAGAAGTTACCTGCAGACACCCAACAGTTTATCCACAACATAATGTTTGCGCCAGCAAAGACTGCTAGTATTGGGGGAGCTATTGCCTCTGAGGGAGCTGGTCCAGAAGTGAAGAGTATGGAGATTCTAGTTGTAGTGCCTATGGCGCCAAGGTCACCTAAGATGGTAAAGGAGGTCCCCAAGCCTAAGAAAGACAAGAAAAAGAAGTCGGTGCCAGTGGGCGAGTCATCGAGGAAACATGCACCTACCCAGGCCCAATGGAAAGAAAAGTCGAGCGTGAAGGAGAAGGGGAAGGTGGTAGATATGGAGGTTGAGGAGGGTGTGGAAGATATTGACATTGAGGGGGTGGACCCTATTTCTAAGCTACTGGAGTATATTCCTCTACGCAGGGGCAAGGTGAAGGTCCAGAAGGATCTAGATGCATGATAATTCCTCCTCAACACACCCTTGTTGCCGGAGAACATCACCTTTGAAGGTTCGCACTTGGTGCGAATCCTGCACTTAAAGCTCAAAGACTAGGATTTGGCGGACCATGAGTGATTCCTCCACCTTTAAACTGACACCTTTATGCCGAGGGTCTTCTACAAAGAATCCGGTGTCACCGCGTTGGAGCCGGTGGAATGGATTCACAGAGTAAACAAGTCAGGGTTGCCGAACCTGTTGTGGGTGCCGCACTACCATCGATCAAATATAAACCTAATTGTCATTAAGCAGTTGCTATGCCTAGTGCATGAAAGGTGCTTGTGGTTAAATGTGTCAATCCCCATCACTGATATGTTGATCCATTGGATCACGCTATTGCCCCATTCAGGATTGAATCCAGCCAAGGTGTTTGGTGGAAAGACGAGCGAGTGCGACCTTGCTGAGAAGATGAAGGAAAAATTGAAACTTGTGAAGAAGCTGCACAGATACTCAATTACTTCCATTACTAACCTTGCGGTAAATATTTCCACGTAGATTCTAGCTGGCAAGGTTATGAGAAATAGCCACGCAGATGAGGTGCTAGCACCAGTGGTTTCGTTGGTAGCTCAGTGCGCGGAGGGCATATAGTTCAACTGGGCATGCTTCCTATGCAGTGAGTTCCTCGCGAGTTGCAGAGAGGCGCAAAATGATAGTAAGACGTTCCACTATTCGTGGCTGTTGCTCTCAATAATTATCATTGCATGGGATTTCCTAGAGGATAGACAATTTCCTCTAGTGGAGAAGGATTTAACGAACACCACCAAGTCTGCATCTCTCTGGGCCGCCAAAGATGCTGCACGAGTCACAGACAGAAAAGTCTTTAGGGTGTTGATGGAGGTGAGTATTCGCATAGCCATCAACCAAAATCCATATTTTTTACCAACCATGTTTGAGAAACTTTTAGGGTACGTGGAGTTCAAAGCAGACTTCCACCATGTCTACATCCGGGCACGAAAGGACCCCGAGCAGAAATGGTTCGACCTACCATACATTGCTGCAGATGATGCTATTAAAGGGGTCATCAAGTGTTCTCCAACAAAGTGGAATTCTCCTTTTGACCTGGTCGTAGGGACTAGCATGTCTGCAAAGAAGAAGAAAAAGGAACCATCCAAGCAGACGGTTCAGTAGTTGGCTGAGAAGAGAAAGAAAGGGGTCAAGGAAAAGGCCCAAGTAGAAGCGTAGGGTGCTACGAAGGAACAGGTAGAGTAGGAAGAGTGTAGCTCCGAAAGAAGTCAAAAGTCTCCTTCACCCTAAACGGAGGAGGAAGAACAATCAGAGCAGGGTGGTGGTGATTAGCAGGAAAAACTCCCTTTCAAATAAAGCGGTACAGGGAGCGGGAAAAGGAAGGAACATGAAAGAAGACGAAAACCACCAAGTAGTTGCTAGATTCGATTACTTTGACGGATGGTGACTTGGATGAAATGTTAGACAAGGTGTGGGATACAATAGCAGAACTGTTGCATCAGTTTGAGCAGCAACAAAATCAGGCATTGAGTACCATCCAGACAGTCTGCGCGAGCTACAAATCCAAACGAATAGACTCTAGGTAGGTGCAAGACATAGCAGCATGACATCAACCAGTTTGGCACCGCGGACCACTCAAGCAGCAGAGATGGTTCAATCATTGGATCTTCGGGCACTCGCGCTGCCTAATGGAGCTTTGAGCGCAGAGGCAGTTGCTGACAAGGATATTGTTAGCACTTTGAAGAATATTGGCCTCAACCTGGCCGCATTCCCCAGCGAGTTTCTTCACACACTGCAAGCAGGTGTGATAGCAGAAGTTAAGGCCAGGGAGTAGTGCACGCTGAGCCTGATCAGGGAGTACAAAGTCAACAGTGAACAAATGTTCATTGATAAATCAGTGACACTGGAGGCCCAAAAGAAAATTTAGGCGCAGAATGACAAACTTGCAGTCGTGGTAGCCGAGGAATGCAAAATAGTCCCTAAACTGCATATCCCAGAGGAAGCGTTGTTGGAGGTGAAGATTAGGAAGTTGGCTGCAGGTGTGCATGACGTGAAGATGGAAGTGGCCTAGGTTTAGTTTGAACTAAACCTGAAGATCACTCAGTTAGAGTTGAAGTCATAGCCTTCAACTGCGCCAGAGGTCAGAGAACAACACGAAGCTGTTATGAAGGATGGAATCGCAACAGTGGATGCTGCAGTGGTGGATTGCACTATGATCTTCAAGCAATCCATGGAGGTATTCATGGCTCTGCAGGAAGATCCTAACTTGTAGAGGTTAAATACATAGGCCCGTGAATTGCAGTAGCAGTATGATGAAGCAAGAGCGACGAAACACATTGTCACTATAGCACAACGATTGGGCACGCTGCATGAGGCAAAATAGTTGCTCGAACAGGTGGAAGCAGCATAGAGGAAAGATGTGGTCCTCAAGGCCATATTGGGGCCTTGGTTGGATGATGCCTATGTTATCTCTGCCAATGTTGAGGATAAGTTGGCAAGCCTATAGAGAACATAACAAATAATCAAGGAAGACAACGTGGGACCAACAATAGAGCAGCTGGTGGAGCATATCAAACAAGCAGCCACATAGAGCGTGACTGAGGTAGCAGTGACACAAGTAGAGTTGGGAGGTCTCTGTAGTAAGATCTTCGCGCCAGTACAGTGACTGAAGGGCAAGTCACGATATTTGTGTTGGGGGCCTATTGGGACAAGGTCCCCAAGTGTCAATTTTGGGGCAAAAGCCCAAGTTTTGGGGGAAAAAGCCCAATTTTTGTTGTAAAGAATGTAAAGTCTCTGCAAGTTGTGGTCGTGGAGCACGTAGATAGTACCCTTCTTCTATGTAAGTTGTGTCAGCTTTTATAGATCTACCCATGGTCCACGGACCATGGGATTGTATAATTAGGAGAGTCTTTGAGAGTCTAAAAAAAAGTAAGTGATGAAAAATATGAATGTAATGGGTCTGTAGAGGAAAGAGTGAAGAAGTCTTAGAGTAGAAGAGAGGTTCTGTAGCTGTGTCCACAGAGGCCTAGAGTAGATTCCGTAGCTGAGTGCACAGACCCCTGCAATTGAGTACGTAGGGAAGTCTTGAGTCTATAAGCAGAGCACAAGTATTAATAAAGATTATTCCAGAAATTCCCGTGTTTGTCTATTTACTTTTGTTATGAATGCATGCGCTATTATGTTATGATGAACGATGGGTTTATGGATTAATACTGTATTGATGCACGACTTTACATCATTTTGATTGTCATATGAACGAAAGTAATAATAACTATTTACACAAAGAATATCTTGTTGCATGTTAAAGTTAAAGTTATCGAACACTTGAACCGATCTGGGTAAATAAGGGATTAAGGGTAATCACAAAGGCGCATAAGTGGTTGATTCACCTACTTAGGGTCTGTGAAAGACAATCATGAATGTTCACGGGGGTATAGAAGCTGATTAAAGGAAGTCATATCGATAAGCCCTAAAGGCTTATCGATTTGCGTGAAGGCAAGTTTAGGGCATAAACGACATTACACTAATCTCTGGGTGTAGAAACTTGGTTCCAGCATCCCCTCATACTACGTCGGGTGAGACTTCAATCTACGCTCCACGGATTGATGCTGAAAGGGCCAGTAGTGTAGGGATTTGTTTGGCAAAACTAACTCTGAACCTGGGTCAGGACCCACTAAGCCAACAAAATGTTAAGTATTAGAAACCACAAAAACATGACATCTTTGCATCCCTCAAGGTTGAAGAAACCTGGTTCTACATCCTCACGTAGTCACTTCGGGTGATACTACGATCTTCTTGTAGGTTGTTGTTGAAAGGGCCAACGATTGAGGGTTTTCCTGGTGTGCAATAAATAATCGAACCTAGGTCAGCCCAACTCAAGCCAACAAATGGTTGCATTACTAGGAGTAGGATCTATTTGAGGGATTTGTTGATGTAGCATTCACCGGAGAAAGAAATTCAAGATTGGGTAGAACAAAAAGAACGATAATTTGCAGATCAAGAGAATATAAGCCCTCTTATAGAAGTATATTTTCAAAGATCAATATGAAATTTTCTTTTGTTCATTTCATATTGATATGTACAAGTGGATATCAAGGTTGACTGAAAGAAAATATTGTTTTAAAGGAGATGAACCTAAGGAGTGGACTCCTAAATTGATACAGTGACTCAAGAACACCAACAATAAGATTTCAAGAGATGTTGATTTTTGGATTGATAGCATCTTGGGAGGATTCATTATTGAGTTTGCGATAGATTCGACTATGTCCTATAGTGAAACAGAATGAAAATTTTTCAAAGGACCGCGAGGTAAGTACTTGAGATCTATGAAACTCTGGATTAATATGCTTTTGTGTGAAAAGGAAATTTTACGAATGCAATTAGATTATTAGACTACTTATGTTTGGGAGAATATCCGAAGAAGGGATTGGAACAAAACGAAGTGGAGAAAGATATAGAATAGATACTAGAAAGAGATCTCATGGCCAATATTCGAAGACTTTCATAGAAAATTACTATAGCCCTCTTTTGAGCAAATCTGAAAGTGAAGAAAGTCTCCCTGAGAACCCCAAGGTAACTCCATAGTATTCACCCTTCCAGCCTGAAAGTTCACTGAAGCCTAGTAATAGTCACGGTATTTTTGGTTTTCCTCATCCCCCTACCCCCCACCCCGCACACCCCTCACCCCCCTCCCCACTCACCCCTCACCCCCTTCCCCTTATGAATTGCACTCCCCTTCCCCCTCCCCCTCCCCCTCTAAGAAAAAATATGGCCAATTATATTAAGCTACCTATTTTTAAAGGAACTGGATCGGAAGATTTGGAACAATTCTAGTTTTTATGCGAAGCAGTATGGACAATGAAGCAGGTCCATGATGAAATTATAAATAAGGCATAGATCATCACGAAATTCTGAGATCGAGTGTTGACATGGTACATGAAGTATTTAAGAAATTAGATCAAATCATTTGCAGACATTAAAACAATGCTAGTAAAAGAATTTAAGAAACTGAAGTCTAAATCGCAAAGCATCTCAAAGTTAAAAGAAATCAAACAAAGACCTACTGAGACTATTTGGGAATTCCATGAGAGATTCAAGGTATTATTGGATCAAGTGAGCTTCAACATAGCTCCACAATAACATAAGGAATGGTACATATATTCACTGTTGCCACATATTAGATTTCCTTTGATGCAACAAAAGATAGAAACTCAAGCCGAATCTCTAGATCTAACAATGAAATTAGAAGCTTCGGCTACAGAAGATACCAATGCAGGTATGCAACAGATTCAGATTTAGTTGGAAAATTTTAATTTTCAATTACAAGATATGAAGAAAAGCAAAGAATCTAGAGAAGAAGTTTAGTGTACGAAGTGAATATCAGAAGGCCATTCTAAAGAACAATTCCCTCTCTTCAAAAATTACATGGTTAGTGGAGCACCGAATCCTTTGAATGCCGGATCCAGCCTATGGTGGGAGATATGCAAAATGAGAGGCAAACATCAATCAAAATATTATTATTTGCTACAAAAATATGTGCAAACTCCTAGGAGCCTATATTTGAAGTTCTGTAAATCGGTAGGAAATGATGAGAACCATTGTCAAGCTTATGAAATAATGATGGAGTGTGGTACTAACACTTATAGGATGCAATAAGAAGAACATGGAGATGAGGGCAATGGAAAATGTAGTGGTTGAGGTGGTTACCAAGGAAGATTCGAGGTGGTAGAGCTGGTTGAGGACGTGGACAAATTGTTTGCTATAACTACGACCAACCATGACACTTTGCGAGAGATTGTCAGAATCCCGCTATATGTAAGTATTGTAAAGATTTTGACCATGCAATTAAAGAATGTCCAGACTTATGGAAAAAATGAAAGAAAAGAGAAACCAACAGCTGACACAGAATATCCAAATGATGATGGTCGAAAGAAGAACTGATGATCCCCGAATCAGTATTGTTACTAGAAGTGGAGCTATGACTAGTGATGACAAAGTGAATAAAAAGAAGGAATCTAAAACTGTATGGGTTAGAAAGACTACTGAAAAATATCCTATATTCGATATTCAGAAGGAAAAATAGTTGTTTATCGAATCTAAGCGAAGCTTTATGAATGATGGAGCTTCGACACCTAGTGCACGACCAAAATAGAAAAGTAACTACGACATAGCATCAACTTTGACACAAGAACAAGCTTTGACACAAGAACATGATTCAACGAACCAAGAAGGCATTTTAAAGTCTTTTCTGCAAACTTGTATGAAGTTATTAAGAGATCAAAAGGTTGTAGAAGGACTTCAGGAATTGATAGATTCATGTGCATCTAAAGAAATACTACGAAGTGAGTTGTGTGCAGTTAACAATTTGCATCAATAGAAGAGAACAAGAAGAGAAATGAGGCTTAGTGCGCAGATAGGAGACTATGAGATGGAACATGTTATTTTAGATGTGGGATCTGAGGTTAATGTTGTGACAAAGTAGACATGGGAGTTAATGGGTAAGCCTAAGCTTCAATGGTCACCTATTCAGATAAGGGTGGAAAATCAGTGGAAGATCTTCCCCTTAGGAAGACTATTAGGTGTAACAATAGACATTGAAGGAGTTCATACTATGACTGACTTTGAAGTAATAGAAATTGTGGATGACAGTAACCCATATTCCGCACTGCTTGGAATCTATTGGGAATTTGATAACATGGCTATAATTAATCTAAAGAAGAGGCAAATGGTATTCGAAAGGAATAATATGAGGGTAATTGTTCCCTTGGATCGGTCAGAAGGAGAAAGGTATACAAATTGAGTTGAGAAGAATACTGCGCAAATGATATAGATAATATCTATCAATCGAAAACAAATGAACATGATTTTGTTAACCCTACTATAAAAGGTAAGCTAACTTGGGAACATGACTATTCTTCTGCATCATACTCAGAAGAAGAATTGGAGAATTGGCAGAACATACTACATGAAGTATCTACAAGGTGTTGTGAAAGAGTTACTAAATCAGTTCGTTGCATGAAACTTGAGGTATGTAACCTGCCTTATGAGGAACAAGTTCCAGAAAGTAAAAGATTTTTAGATTTGGATATAGCCCTAAAAGCAATTCTTGCTAGATAGTTGGGTACACATAAGAATAATATAGGAGGTTAGCAGGAGTGTCAAAGGTTGATGTGGATAAGCTTTGGTCAAATAAAAACAAATATGGAGTTGAAATATGATGGTGAAACTAATCCCAGGGAGCATATCCAGTTATGTACTACATCATGGAAGGAGATTCCACAACAAGAATGGGTACATGAGTTCATTCATACAATGGAGACAAATCCTCAAAACTGGTACTTAGAAACAAAGATTCGACATGGTATTGTGAGCTGGGAAGATATGGTTGATGGGTTTATATTTACATTTAGCTTTGAAGATGATTTTCCGTATATATATTCAACCCTTCAGACAATTAAGAAGAATATATTTGAGAATACAACTCCAAGGACATGACAACAACCTGATTATTTTGCGTAGATAGAAAACACACTAGAATTCTATAGCCTTATTGCAGAAGAAGAAAAAGATTCTCACAAAATTGAGATAGCAGAATCAGAATGACATTGCAAAGTCAATGGACCCGAGCCAAAGATATCAGATATAACAAAGCTAGTAAAGACAAATAAGTTAAATATAGGATCAGAAAAGGAACCAAAGTTTGCAACAATAGGAGATTATTGGGATGAAGAGACAGTTAGTAAATTTACAAAGTTACTTCATGAATATCAAGAAATGTTTCCCACAAAGTTTTCAGAAATGAAGGGTATAGTAGGATATTTATGAGCTATGAAGATTCCTCTTACACCTAATGTGAAGCCAGTCGTGCAAAGGCCTTACAGATTGAACCCAAAGTATAAGGAGAAAGTAAAGATAGAGCTGGAAAAGATGATAACAACAAGAGTTATTGAACCCGTGGAAGAATCTGAAAGGGTAAGTCCTATGGTGGTACAAGAAAAGAAACTCAAAGAGAAATCAAGATCTATGTTGATTTGAGGAAGTTGAATGATGCATGATTACATGATCCTTTCCCTATCCATTTCACAGATGAAGTACTAGAGAATGTAGGAGGGCAAGAAGTTTATTCATTTATAGATGGATTTTCAGGATATCATCAAATTAGAATTGCACCTGAAGATCAAAATAAGACCACCTTTGCTATAGAATGGGGTTAATATTAATACACAGTGATGCCTTTTGGACTGAAGAATTCCCCTGCTATATTTTCAAGAGTGGTGGTCGTAGCTTTTAAATAATATATCCACAAGTTTTTGGAGGTATACTTTGATGAATGGATAGTATTTAGATTGTTAAGTAGGCATATTGAAAGTTTAAGACTTATGCTCGACACATATAGACAATATCAGATCTCCTTGAACTTGAAGAAGTGCATATTTTGTGTACCTTTTGGTATATTGTCCAAACATATTGTTTGCAAGTAAGGATTAATGGTAGACATTGCGAATATTACTATCATTATGAACTTATCTCCACCGAAGAAAGTAAGACAGCTTCACACTACATTGGGAGATACATGATATTACAAGAAGTTTATCAAAGGATATGCTCAGATTACTATGCCTATGGGAATATTATTGAAGAAGGATGTCAATTGTCAATGGGATGAAGAATGTTAAAAGAGCCTCGACATATTGAAGGAAAAAATGGTAGATGCTCCCATATTAGTGTTCCCTGAGTGGAATAGGGAATTCCATGTACACATGGATACCTCTTGTATAGATTTGGGAGTGGTACTAGCACAACCTCATGAAGGAGAAATTGATCACCTTATAGCCTTTGTAAGTAGAAAGTTGCCAAAGGTAGAACATAATTACACAACTACAAAAAGAGAGGGATTGGATATGGTATATGATTTGCAGGAATTGATACATTATTTGCTGGATTGCATTTTAAAATGTTTATAGATCATTTTGTACTGAAGTATTTGGTTAATAAGCCTATCTTAGGAGGGAATATTTGTAGATGGTTAATGTTATTTCAGGAATATGATTTTGAAATGATTATTAAACCATGAAGACTAAATGTAGGACTAAACCATTTGTCAAGATTGGAAACAGGTGAAGAACCAACCATTATAGAAGATAATCTCCCCGATGGACAACTATTTGTAATGAGAGTTGCAGATGACCATTTTGTAGACATTATTCAGTTTTTGAACACAAGAATGGCTCCCTCAGAATATACTATGAATCAGAAGAAAGAATTAGTGGTGAAGGCTGCTAATTTTTCATTGATAACGGGACACTTATATAACATGGGACCATATCAGATACTACGTAGGTATGTTCCTGAACATGAAAAGAAAATAATTCTAATAGAGGTTCATGAGGGCATAGTTGTTGGACATTATGTAGGAAAAGCTACCGTGTAGAATATTTTGAAAGCAGGATTGTGGTGGCCTACACTACACAAAGATGAAAAGGAGTACTTCCAAGCTTGTCATTTGTGCCAAAGAATAGGAAAACATTCAAGAAGAGATGAGATACCACTAGTAACACAGGTTACCTTGTGGGCTTTTGATAAATGATCTATTGATTTTGTTGGACCTATCAATCCACCTGGGAAGAGGACAAGTGCGAGGTACATAATTATTACAAATGATTATTTGACAAGATGGGCTGAAGCACAACTAATAAGGGCTTGCAACGCAGAGGCTACTGCAAATTTTATCTTTGAGAACATACTGTCTAGATTTGGGTGAGCAAAGATCTTAATCAGTCACCAAGGTTCACATTTCCTGAATAAGACTATTGAAGCATTGACTAAGGAATTTCAAATTTATCATCAAAAGAGTAATCCTTATCACCCTTAGGCCAATGGAACTATGGAAGCATTAAATAAGATTTTGGAAAATGCACTGACCAAGGTATGTAATGTAAAAAGAGATGATTGGGACCTTAGGATTCCAACAATATTATGGGCTTATAGGACTACATGCAAGAAGTTGACAGGTCATACACCCTTCAGGTTGGTTTATGGGAAAGAATTTTTGATGCCCATGGATACATTATGCCTAGCCTAAGGATTGCAGCATTTACAAATATGACAGACCCTAACATAATGGAGGAAAGAATGTCACAGTTAGTTTCTTTCGAAGAAGACAAATTTACAGCAATATTCCATTAACAAGTACAAAAAGAAAGAGAAAAGGCCTGACATGATATGCATATTAAGAAAAAGAAGTTCTGGGTAGGAGCCCTTGTTCTCCTCTATGACAGTAAGTTTGTGAAGTTCCTAGGAAAATTCAAAATGCATTGGTTAGGCCCATATGTTATCAAGTATATGACTGATGAAGGAACATTTCAGTTAGAAAATTTAAATGGAGAACTGATTCATGGAAAAGTAAATCGCAGTAGGTTGAAGTTGTACAAGGACAACCCTACCCCTACAAATTCACTCTGAGGAAGAAAGAAGAAAATTATTAGTGTCACCTGTAGTTGAAAGTGGGCACTGGACTATAAACTACGCTACAGAGAGCTTCTATATAGAAAGTACCTCACTACAATATGGAGTATGTCAAATTTGGTAGAGATGCGATGTAAGATAGGATGTGTGCTACAATGTGGAATGCATCAAAGTTCTTTGGAGAACAAAAATATGACCGTTAGAAGGGGAAAATATGTGGAAAGTTACATTTATGAGGACATATTGGCAAGATCTAAGGATAGATATGCAATTATTGAACACAATCTAAACGCAATATGGAAAAAGTCCTATCTAATGATGGGGATAAAATTTTAGACTTGTTATAAAAATTTGCCTCCTGCCCAGATCGAACACTTTGCTGAATTGAGAATTCGAGTACTGATAGTGTGAAGAAATTGTAGAGAACTTCCACATGAACGTCCTTTCAACTGAGGAATTTGTGCATATATTTGATAGGAGAGGCATAAAAGGAGTCATGGAAGTAGACACCATGTCAACCATTGGTACGCCCGTAGCATCAACTGAGATGCTCGTAGTAGCATCACCCACAATGGCATCAACCACAGCAGCATCAACACAAAAACAACAGAGATTGTCAAGGAAGAAACTAACTAAAGAAGAGAGAAATAAGAAGAAACAGGATATGACATTCTCAAATCTCAACAACAACCCGAGAAGGTTAGAGATAGTGAGGAAGAAGTGGAGCATGCAGGGCAGAGGGAAACAGAGGGCCTAAGGTTTTTTCCTCTACCACCATACATTCTGTTGAGAAAAGCAAATGAAAATATTGTCAAAGACTCGAAGGATGAAAATTTTAGCACCTTCACACCCCTACTATGAGAAAAAGTACCATTTACTAATGAACTACTTGGAAAAATACTGCAGTTGAAGTTTGCAGATTATGACTTTAACGACAAGAAAAAGTACCCCCATTTTGCACTAGACTAGTATTTGAAATAGGTGCACTACCCAAAAAACGAAGTAACAAGGCTAGAACCACATCGGTCGGAAAATGGGTTGGCACAATCAGGATTACTAAATATGTTAAATGTGCCGCACTTTGGCAGAAGTCCAGGAAACATAGTGTGTGTGTGTGTGTCAAGTGCTTGTGTTGGTGCACGATGGATGCTTATGGATGGGAAATAAGATCTCCATAGACCTAATGTTGATTTGGAGGATCATGAGACTACCATACCAAGGGAGGAACCCCACAGAGGAGTTCATTGGAAAATATTAGGACTGCACTATAGGGGACAGTATGAAGAAGTTTGGGCTAGAAAAAGGAAAGAGGGGATATGACATCCATTCATTCAGTGACCAGGAAGTTTGCTTCACAACACACATACTGGCTAGAAAGATCACAAGAAAGTGCCAAGAAAATGAAGTTCCTGTGTTGTTGGTTTCCTTAGCCACGCAGTGTGCCAGTGTGGTTCACTGCAACTCGGCCTAATACCTGTGCAAGGAATTTATGGATGATTGCCACAAAGTCCAGGAGAAAGGTACCACATTCCATTATGTGTGGTTACTCTTGATTATTGGAATGTTAGCATGGAGAGAGCCAGAGGATTAACAATTCCCCTCAGTAGCATCAGATGTGTGTGAAGCCCCATTGTATGCCTCACTATAGTTTACCACACAACCATCATGAGAAATGGAGAACAAGATGTTCTTTGTATTGTATCATATGGATTTGCATATGGTAGTGAACCAACACCCTCACCTATCACCAAGCCTATATGAGTAGTATAACGTTGTTGCAAAGTTTAAGGCATATTTTCATAGAGTGTACATACAGGTGTGTAGAGATATAAAGAAGGAATTGCATTCCCTTCCATACTTAGTTACAAAAGATGATCTGTTAGCACTAGTACAGAAATGGCCCACAGAATGGATGACTGCATTGGAGGCAGAAGCAGGAGACAGTGTGACAGAAAAAGAGGTGGACACTTCGTAGAAAGACAAAGCGAGTGGAAAAGACAAGGACAAGGATCAAGATGGGCATGCATTAGAATAATAAGAGCTACATGATGAGGGTCACCAAGATCCTCTAGAAGAGCAGAACATAGTATCAAAAAAGATAGAGACAGACCCTGTTGCCGTAGTAAAAATGAAGGCATAGGGAAAAGATGCCTCAAAGAAAAAGAAGAAGCAGAAGGCCGATAAGACGAAGGATCTCATGGTCCTTACTTGAAGGGGACTTAGATCAAATCGGGGATAGGATACAGGAAGCAACAACAGAATCCTGGAATAGAGTAGAATAATTCTATGATGAACTTCTGACTAGTGTCACAGAGAAGATCACAAAATTAATGATATTGGCATAGACAGTCAGACAACCATCGCAGATAGAGGAAAGGGTTGGAGTATAAAGGAATATAGAGCCTACATTTGCAGAGAGGTTAGCACAGATACCTGCAGGAGCCATACAGTTTGACTCTACAGAACTACAGTAACAGGCTAAGGAATGGAAGCATGTCAGTATGAATATTGTAGTGGTACCATTACCAAAACTACACAAGCTACACATGGAGATAATTGAAGAACTGAAGTTGTGCGAACAATACACCTCGAAGCTAAATATTCAAGTCAAAAAAGAGTGAGTCGTGCTTTGGCAGAAGCTCGAGAATTTGATCCAAGAAAAGGATCAAATGGTAGAGGAACACCAGAAGATCAATGAGGTGGTTGAATCCACATGTAAAGAGATTCCAGACATTGATGTTTGAGAGGAAAAGCCAATAGAAGACAAGATCACGGAGTTTGGCCTAGCAGTGAAAGGGTACAATGAAAAAATTGCCATAGTGAAATTCAAGTATGAAATGTAGATTAGTGAGTTGCAAATGAAGTTGCAACCAATTACGCCACAAGAAGTACAGGATCAAAGGGAGACTGACCTAAAGACTGTAAAAGCCAGCATCTCCACAACATTGGCAGACTATGGGAAATTGTTAGATGAAAGTTTGCAAATTTGGAATTCGCTGTAGGAAGATCCAAATGTACAGAAATTGTAGGAAGAAATGCAGAATAAGACACAATAATTAGAAGAGATTCGGGCATCTACGAAGACATTACCAATCTCATAGAGGCTCGTGAAAATCAATGAGAGTAAGGCCCTCTAGAAGAACATTAAGGAACTGAAGAAGCAGGAGCAGATTTTGTTAGAGAGGAATCAACCTTAGCAAGATGAGGCCCTCCAGTTATCACAGGTAGTGGATGATAAGATTTAGGAGCTTCGATGAAGGGCCAGAGATTGAGGGATTTGTTGGTGTGCAATAAAGAATTGAACTTGGGTTAGCCCAACTCAAGCCAACAAATTTTAAAAAAAATACCAATCATTTCATCACATTCCATGGACACAAAACATTCCCGCAACTCCTCTTTTATTTATCAGATAAGTTCATCAATACAACACAACTGCATGGCTATTAAAGCAATAATATCAGGTGCTATGAGTCACATTACATAACAAAATGCACATAAAGATAGATGAATATGAAAGCTTTCAATTGACATAGTGACAACATCTTGGCATAGGTTCCTCTACCTATCTCTTCTGCTATTTTCCCCTTATATTTATAGATTTTCCCCACAATATCGCTTGCCTAATTTTCCCATTGTCACCTTGGATATCAGGCCCATTCTTCTTTAGTGGCTTATATAAACTCAACCTCAATTGCTAATTTCAGATACTTATCTTTCTTTGGTAGTCTTCGCGGACTCTGACTTAATTGCTATTTCTTTCTTCTTTTTCATGCATTTCTCTCATCATCTTCGGTATCGTATTGTTCTTGGTTTGTTGCTTTCTTTTTCTTTTGCGATCTTATACGCAACCACTTTCTAGTAATACCCAGTCAAAATTTGCCAAAATTATGTTCCCCATAAATGAAGGACCCAACACCTACTATATTTATCTATGCGTGTTCCATTTATTTTCCTGCATTTCATTTCATTCCTTATATGAATCTGATTGGTCCCTCCTTTCACTCTCATGTTTGTGTGATTCTCTCCTCAAGGCGTTTCTTGGAAACTCTTTGAATAGAGAGCTAAAAGAATACAAAGCAATTCAATTGGTTGGAAATTTGGGAATCATAGCCTTGCAATTACTTATCTATACAAAATGGCACCCATTGGAGTGGTATCTAAAGGAAAATTTCTATAGCTTTTACCAATTTGGCTCATTGATGAGATTTTATCTTTGAGAGAGCCTCTAATCTTGGTGGAAGACAAGAGGAGTCTTTTGGAGGCTTCTGAAATCTCCCTCAATGGTGTAGATGCTCAACACTAAAGCCTTGACCTTGTACATCTACCTAGAAGGAAAAATTTAATGTGGATTTCAAGGTTGATCTCTCAAATGTTACTCCCTATGGATCAAATTGGGTATCACAAAAAAAAACGACAATGATAAATGCAAGCATGAAAGAGTGGATTCATGTAGATTAATTAAGATGCCTTTAGTGACAAGCAATCCTTTGCTTATGAGTGCCTCATTTTTTGACTTTTGAGAACCTTTAATTTTGGGGATATTTGACATATTCCAAACCTTAATTAACACCTTTGGGTGCATAAGTTTTAAGTGATAATAGTTTCCCCTTGATGTGTGAGGTTATAAGAATATATATAGCTAGAAAATATCACTTTTTTCTTGATTATGAATCTTGCTGCTTCTTGAGAGATATTTTAAGGAAAAAATAATACCAAGAGACGGGGACAATCAATATTATACAGTTTCTAACAATATTTAAAAAATTTAAGCTTCCTATAATAAACCATAGAAAAACACCATAATCAAAATATACACACATAAATCACGAGATCCATATTTTTACATGGATACCATACAGGACAAAACCACAAAACAACTTTTTCTTTGTATATGAATGTGGGAACCAAACTATTATTGCATCAATTTACTGGAACCAACTAAAAGAGACATCCATCCCCTGATTTATAAGCACCAACTTGAAGGAGACACCAATCCCCTAATTTATAGGAACCAACCTAAATGAGACACCAATACCCTCTCTATTTTATATTTTTGAATTTGATTCTTTGTTGATACAATTAGCTTCTTCTCCATGTACAATCAATCTTCTTTACATATAATTAATTTTCTTCTGATTTGGTCTCTTTTCATCCCTTACCTTTTCACATAACTTCACTTAGCATTATGTTTCTAGTCAAGTCTCCAATATGATCTAATATGGTCTCTATCACTCCACAATGTGCACTATCACCACACACTAATGTGCAATTCAATTTTTTTAGGCTCTCTTTTCTAAAATTGGCTTACTCCCTTTTTCTTGGTTTGCTACTTCTCTCTAGGTCTCATTGATTTTGGAAATGCACCTTCACATATACACCATATCAACAAAATTTTCAATTAGTTAGTCCTTGATTTATAGATTATGGCCTCCATTACCATGGGTATTGGTCCATGGTATTGACACATGGTTTTTTGGATTGACTATGTCAGTTTGACCACTTTAGCACATCAAAGTTTGTTCACACATAGTAATTTCTTGTTTTTCAAAGATCTCATGTGCCATTTATGTGAAATTCACACATCTGTGTTTTAATAGTGAATTTCATATTTTTATAGCACCACACTTTTAATTTTTCTCATCTCTCTACTTAGGGTTTTCCCAACCTGAGTACTTAATTTCAATTGTATAGTGTTATTTTTACATTTATATCCCTTCCTTCCAACCAACTAATACATATCTTTTAAGCCTTTCCACATGACCATGTGTGGTGGCTTTGGTATGAACTCACTACTCTAGTGAATCTAGAGTTGATGTTATTTAATGTAATAACATTTTGAACCCAATGGATACATGGAGACCTAGATTGATTTCCCTAGCTCCTTTTAGGTCCAAGTTCTAACCATTAAGCCTTTGTGACTTTGTCTTTTTACCACACTCTTAATCATCTTGCTCTAATAGATTTGATGTATGGATTCTTTTTTAATAAGGACATTTGGAAAATGCTCAGATCACCAAATACCCATATTTATTTTTCAATTACCTATTAGCTCCAGGGCTTAACCATTTAACACTTCATGACCAAGTGTTGTGACCATGTTTTTGGGTGCATATAAGGTGTCTTTTAGAACTCCTAAATGCCTCACATTAATTATCAACCTGGGTAAGTCTTTTTGTTTCAAGAGTGTACGCAATATGTGCAAGTGATGGAAATTGTTGAATCTATAGAGAGTAATGCTTTAAAATAACTTATTGATTTCAATACAAGAGTAAACGGATCAAACCATAACTATCAAACTTGTAACTTCAAGGAAATTATCCTATTCAAGCATCAAAACTCAATCTTAATCAAAAGTTCTAATTGCAATTACATCAACCGAGTGCACTGTAGTGATAACAGCGCTCTTTCAGCTGAACCTAAACTTCTGCATAAAAGTAATACACCTGATCCAATCTATAATACTCTAGCTTTCAACTAATAAGAAATGATTCTTATCTAATAATCAAGTCAATCTGCGACATAAATAAATGAAGCCAATCAACGGAAATAATAACTAATGCAATGAATACACAAACTCAACACTATTGAAAGTAAATCAATCGTAAAGCTATAAAACATAGTAATTAAACTTGCGGTAAAAGGAAGGTAAACTATAAAACAAGGAACAACAGTGAAATCCACCAGTGGCCGGGCCCAAGCCACCAGTGATTACTACTTAATTACTTCAGAATCTCGTGAATGAAAATCAACACGAATTATATATTATTCATCAAATCCAAATGTCATTATAGCACGATGTATCCTTCAGAATAATGCTCTGTATATTAAAATTACAACTGAAGTTAAAGGTGAAAAGTTAAGTCTCCCTATTCTCTTTCTTTTTCCCCTCTTATAGTCAAAGAGGAAAAGAGATAAATGTGATTCAATACTATTATCAGACAATCTTTCATCTTGCGCTGATCCTCCTAATTCGCTTCTCGATTTGACTGCACAAGATGCGCTCTTTTCTCCTTGTTTAGCCCTTGCTGTTCAATAGTTTGAAAAATAGCTATTCCATTCGCTAATTTCTGCATAAAAAGCAACGAAAGTTAGTTTTGACAGCCAAATCGCACCAAAAGCAATTTCGTACACTTTCTATCGAAATTCTATCAAAATATGTAATCAAGAGTAACTTTATACCTGTTGCATGGCCCAACATACTCCCCTGCTTACCTTGTTTCATGTCCTCATAAAAACAAATAGTTATTATGTAATGCAGTTAAAGAGTAAGAAAGAAATACCTTTTATTTATCCAACCTAAAACCGTGCTTTTGTATTAAAATTGCAAAGGCTATCCCTTCATGGCCTTTAGGCAACTCATAATTAGAACGATATCCTTAAGAAGGGTACCAAATAATAGGGCTCCTAAATTGACATCCTAGCCAATATGGTCCTTCCCTCAAGATAATATTACTGTATGTGACAAAAAAACTTGCGACAACTTTAAAATTCTTGTAATTAAACAGTTCTATGTTCTTGACATTATTGATTGAGATTGTCCATCTATGTTTTGATGCAAGCAAGGACCTTTCTTGAATGGATAAGAAATATGCCCTTCCCGCTTGCAAAATTTCTTTATGTATAGGCCCTAGAATCTTAATTACACCCTCCTGTGTCATGTGCCTTTTGTGTCTAACAAAAAGTTGCAAGGGGTGAGTAGGCTCACTCCTTACCCACAAATCCAGTCCATGTTATTTTCTTTGAAAGGTGTTATAAGCCTTGGACCACTTGAGTTGGTTTGCTGTGAAAGAAATAAAGGCCTGGAACTAAATGTCCCCAAAAAAAGGGCTAGGATTATTATCCACCTCCCCTTCTAATAAAAAATTATGCAAATAAAATTCATAGAGAAGACGTTGGACTTTTATCCCATGCTCCTTACAACAATTTATAAATTCTTCAGTTCTCTTCAATTCGACTGACTTTCCAGGCTTAACGACTTTAATCTTCAATAGTAAATATCTTTCCAATAAAAATAGAGCTTAGTTTGTAGTAGGAGACCTGCAAGATAAGACATCAGAATATAAAGAGAAAATGGTGTCAATCTAACCTATGACCTTATCTAGCTTGGCTTTTACTTTCCTCAGCTTTTCTTCCTTCTGGGTGAACTTAGCAAAAGTTTCATCCTCAGTTATGGTCAATTCTCTGAATTGCTTCTACAACTCCTGATACTTTTGCAAAGGAACTATCTCCTTCCTACATTTCTTTAAAGTAAGCTGGGCCTATGCCAACTCCTCCTATAACTCTAGAGGAAAAGGATTACTGCTTGATTGAGCGTCATTAAATATTTCTTCTGTCTGGGTGCTTTTGTTGTGAGAGGATTATTCCTCTGTCTGAATAGCCATATCTATCAAATCTATGTGAGGGCTTGTTTGTGTGGTGACCATTTGAGTAGAAACATATTTGGTTTGAGTTCCTATTTCCTTACTTTCACATATTTCTATTTGTGTGGCCACAGTGGCTAACTCAGGAGTAGTGCTCTGATCTTTCCTATTTACAGTTTGTTTTAATTTCTGACGTAGCCACTTAACCGTCTTCTGAAGCTTTTGGTATTTCTTCCTTAGCTTCCTTAACTTTATTTTGGCTACCCGATTCTTCTGAGAACCATCTTTTGTAGGAACGGGTTTATCAATAGGCTTTGTATCTAAGGGTTCTTGGTGCTCATCTTGGCTATGTTCCACTATAACTGTGTCACTTTTTTGGTTATTAGATTCATGCATTATTTTTGTGTCCACTTCCTCTTCCCAGTCTGTAGGTTTTGGGGAAGGAGAAATTTATGTATGACTAGAATCTTATGAGGATTGAGCTTTGTTCAGGTTCTGGTCAATTGATCCTCCAGGTTGCATATAAGCATTCAAGTTTGCAAGAACCTGGGCCATGCCTTCCTCAAAGTCCTGCAAGAAATCATCTTGGGGGCTCATAGGTGGTGTTTGAGAAGGCCTTGCTTCGTTTTCTAGATCAGAACCATGTTCTTCCTCTTGTTCTAGTTCAGAATTGGGTTCCTCCTCCTATTCTAGTTTAGAATTAGGTTCTTCCTCCTGTTCCAGTTTAGAATTGGGTTCTTCCTCTTGTTCAGGTTCAGAATTGGGTTCTTCTTCTTGTTCAGGTTCAGAATCATGTTCTTCCCCCTGTTCTGACTTAGAATTACCTTCTTCCTCTGGTTTTGGTTCCAAGTCCTGTACAGTAATTGGACTAGATGGCTCTACTGTGCATTCAACGCTACCCTAGGGATCTACAAAAGTCCTTTGAACTGGGTTTAGCCTTGCAGAACGCCTGCACTTATGAGGTCCTATTCGGAACAGGGTTTTGCTATCCGATTTCCAAGGTTGTAGAATTTTGGACTACAGGGTTTGGCCTAATCTCTAGTGGTGCTATAAAATTATCCCAAGTTAAATTCTGCTAAACAAGACTGTGACTAACAATCAGTTTGATCAAACCGTGATGACTGATTTCAGTATTAGGATGTTTAGCCCTTCTTACTCTATTAGTTATATCGTGCAATAATGAATTTAAGAAAAATGGAAAATTGACAGTAAGCTTTTGCTTTAGAATAGCTAAGAGTTTAAGTTGCCATCGTTTTACCACATCTCGTCAACCATCACAGGTAATGTACTTCTGGACAACACTTGCCAATTCGCACCATGGTTATCCTAGAGAGGACGGTTGAATGCCCTTTCCTTTTTGGGTTATTTCTTCACCTGCATCTTTGAAAATTTCCATCACGTCATGCAACATTATGTGCTTTTTAGGCCATACTGCTCCCTCTTCCGGCAGCCTGGAAACTTCAGCTATCATAGCCTCCGATACTATTATTCTTATGCCTTTTAATATGGACTACCGATTCTGTAAGTTCTGTAAAAATTCGAGAGCGATTTCACTGCTAGGGGTCTAAAGCCTGGTGAAATATGATATTCATCCTATGCGCACTAGAATTTCCCTGGCTCTGTCAGAAATTTCCAACACTAAGGGTTCTTGGCGAACTGATTTTCCACCCATAATGCTCGAATTCTTCCAATATTTGCCCTACAATTTCAAATATTAACACAACAGAGAAAACATAGCAGAGAACAACAATTGCTTTGGTGAAATAGAACATCAAGTAGATGTAACAACTAAATTCCATAATGTTAAGTGAAATTTCCATGAGAATTAATAATATTAATTCGAGGACTATCATATTGCTACATGTCATTTGATCATGGGATATCATAGCAACATATCAAGTCCAATAAGTGGAATAAATATAGCGCATGCAAAGGTATAATGGGAATCCTCCCCTTCTTAAAAAGAGAGGTTGCCTACGACTGAGTAGACAAGGAAAGGGTTGTTCTGACAGTAAGGCAAGGGAGTGAACAGTACGATAGTAAATGAAGCAGAGTATGCATATCAGTGATATGACGATAAGAGGTATGGTTATAATGAGAGCGGAGTGTGTAAAGATATTTATGAATAAGAGATAGGATGCTTTGGATTGATGATAAGTTATGCGAAAAAGAAAAGGACAACAATATGCTAAAAAGAAGCTTTGTTGACGGTATTCTAGCTAAGAATGATACGATTGATCGAAAAGTAGTATCTCATTCATAAAGGTTCTAAATAGGGAAAAATTAAGGAAATAATTTCTCTGATAAAAATAAAGAATAAGAAGAGTGTATCATAGTAATAATTGTCGATAAGATATAACTTCAATAACATAAGAAGAGCCCCTACTACCAATAGGCGTCCATAGCCTCGGCAGGGTTGCTTTTTAACCCATATGAGCCAAGATCCTCAATTTATAAATGGAGAGTTCCAGTGCTATTCTACAGAAGAGATCAATGTGCTGGCGTGGTAACCAGATGACCACACTGTCATTCACTGGGATGTAGCAAGTGTGATCAAGCCGACTCGTGATGAGACCTCCTGTTCCAAGGATATTTTGGCTATTCAATGGATCATAACCCTGGTGTGGTGGCCATAATGGGAATGTCACTTTGCTACAGCCTTATGAACATGGTAGGTTGGCTCATAATGAGACCCCCTATCCTCAATATGAAAACAAAATTTTGCTATTATTACACATTTTTATGATAAATAGAGGGAGGCTCAATACTCCTTAAGAGCAGGGATGGTGGAAGAAGTTTTAACATGTCAATAGAAAAAGTATACCCATAGTCGTATTTGTTATAGACAGAGAAGATTATAACAAGGGTGGAACCAGCATGGTATTTAAGATGATCAATCAGTATCGTACAACAAAAAATGATGCAGTAAAGTAGTATATACATAACTGTGTCGCCTTTCTTGAAAAGAATCTATCATCAAGAAGCTGTCGTGTTAAGGACCATAACATTAATGGTATTAAATCCCTTCAATAGAATCCATAAATTCTTGTCCTCATAAAATTAGTGTACTTCATGCCATGAAAATAAAACAAAATGAAAAAAAAAGAAAAATGGGGCTGAGATAAGTGAAGAGCAATTACACAAAAAGAAAAATTTTGCTGTTCAATTGGGTTAGACCGTGACTGTTCAAAAGATTGAAGAGAAGCTATTCAATAGATTGAAGAACAACTATTCAAAAGGCTGAACAACAACTGTTCAATAAAATGAAAAACAAACAATGAAAAAATAAAAGAAGTGTTGTTCAATAGATTGAACAACAGTGATTCAATAGATTGAACAACAACTGTTCAATTAAATGAATAGAAAAACCACGGAAAAAGAAAAGAAGTGCTATTCAATAGATTGAACAACAACTGTTCAATATATTGAACAAAAAAATAATCGAAAAGAAAGAAAGTGATGTTCAATTAGATTAAACAACAACTGTTCAATTAACTGAACAACAAAACGACAAAAAGAAAGAAGGTGCTGTTCAATAAATTGAAAAACAACTGTTCAATAGATTGAAAAACAGCTATTCAATTGACTGAACAACAACTGTTCAATAGATTGAACAATAGTTGTTCAATTGACTGAACAACAACTGTTCAATTAACTAAACAACAAAATGACAAAAATAAAGAAAGTGTTGTTCAATAGATTGAACAACAGCTGTTCAATTAATTAAACAACAAAATGACAAAAAGCAAGAAAGTGATGTTCAATAGATTGAAAAACAACTGTTCAATAGACTCAATAGAAGTTGTTCAATTAATTGAACAGCAAAATGATGAAAAGAAAGAAAGTGCTATTCAATTCGATTGAACAGTCATTGTTCAATAGATTGAACAACAACTGTTTAATTAACTGAACAACAAAACAAGCAGAGAAAAAGAAAAAAAAGAAAAGAAAATCAAATCAACAATCATATTTACATATTTTATAGAGAAGAAATAAAATTTATAAAGATGAAGCTGCTGAAGGATTTCCTTTTGCAACGAAAACTTGCATGGTGGGGTCCTCACATATCTGCTGATAGAAAGATTCTTTGGCAATTGGTTTTTGGTAGAGGTGCACCTGATGCCCATTTGATTTAAAAGAAGAACCAAACCCATCAATGGTGGCTAGCGTAAGAGTGCCAATGTCGTGTACTTGCTTTATTTCATAGGGGGCTAACCATATAGTCTGCAGTTTGCTAGGAAAGTCTTGAAACCTGGAATCGTAAAGAAGTGTCCAGTCGCTCTCATGAAATGTCTTTTTCTTAATCAGGGCATCATGCCATTTGGCTCTTTGTTGTTGAATAAGTTTCGTATGCTATAGATCCAGTAGCTGAATTTCATCTAATTTGTTCATTTGCTATAACCTATTAACCTGGGCTTCAATTAAATCCAGTCCTACTTCTTGGGCTATCTTTAGTGTTTGTATCTCAAATTCTATGGGAAAAATGGGTTCCTTACCAAATACCAGTTGATACGATGAGTATCTAGTAGTGTTTCTCCAAGTTGTGCGATATGCCCACAAGATCTTTGGCAGTCGAGTAGTCCAGTCTCGTCGATGTGATGAGACTGTCTTTGTTAGAATAGCTTCGATAACTTTGTTGGTGCTCTCCACTTGCCCATTCGCCTGCGGGTGATACAAAAAAGTAATTATGTGTGTGATGTGATGATTTTTCAGTGTAGCAGTGATCTTGTGACCCACGAATTGTGGCCCCCTATCAGTGATTAATTCTTTGGGTAAGCCATACCACACAAAATTTTTGAAAAGAAAATTAATAACAGTTTCCTCTGTTGCTCTTGGGAACGCTACTGCTTCCACCCACTTAGTTACGTATTCTGTTGCAACCAATATATACAATTTCTAGTTGGATGATGGTTTGATCAGCCCAACGAAATCTAATGCCCAATGCTCAAAGGGTTCTATCACCAGCTGTGGATGCAGGGGAATTTCATCAGATTGGCCACGGTGGCCTATCCTTTGGCAACTATCACATGCCTAGAAAAATTTCTTAGCATATTTAAAAATAGTGGGCTAGTAGTAGCCCATCTGTAGAATTTATTGTCCAGTTCTGCGATCTACAAAGTGTCCACTACAAGGTCCATCATGGCAGGCTTTTAGGATATCATAAATCTCATCTTTCTTGATACACTTGCGGATGTGCATATCAGCTCCTATGTGGAATAGGGAACCTCCGATCCAGGAGAAACGAGTGCTATGCTACACAATCAATTTCCTTTCTCTGGGTGTCATATGTTTGGGAAATTTTCCCGTTGCTAAGTAATTCACTACATCTGCATACCATGGCATTTTTACGGCCACAACAAACAAATTTTCATCCGAGAACTGATCCTCTACCGCCACTGTATCATCTGTTCTTAGCACTCGGGAGAGGAAGTCTGCCATGAGGTTCTCCTTCCCTGGTCAATCCCTTATAGTTATGTCAAATTCCTACAAAAGTAGTAACCAATGAGTCACTCTTCCATTTTTAATAGGTTTATTGGCTAAATATTTAATAGTAGAGTGATCAGTATACATAAATATAGGGTATCCAGTTATATAGTGTCTAAATTTTTTGATAGCATAAATAACAAGTAGAAACTCCTTTTTTGTTACTGTGTAATTCAACTCAGCAGGAGTTAAGTTTTTGCTGATGTAATATATAGCATAGGGTTTCTTGTCTTCTTCTTGGCCAAGAACATCTCCAATAGCTATATTTGATGAAATATGGAAAGGTATATCCCAATTCAGGCCTCGTAATACTGGTGTTGTCGATACTAACCGTTTCAAATCTGTAAAGGCAGTGTCACATCTATCAGTCCATATAAAATCAACATTTCTTGTCAAGGCATATAAAGGTGTAGCAATTTGTGAAAAGTTCTTTATAAATCTACGATAATATCCAACAAATCCCAAAAAACTATGTACCTCTGTTTGAGTGCAGGGAGTAGCTAATAAGAGGATTACCTATATCTTTGCTAGATCTACCTGAATTCCAGCTGCTGAAATGTAATGACCCAGAATCAGGCCTTCTGTCATCATCATATGACATTTCTCATGACTTAAGCATAACCTAGTAGCAATACACTGTTCTAGGACTTTCTCCAATGTCTGTAATGCCTGATCAAAGTCATCTCCATAGGGTGTGAAATCATCCATGTACACCTCCAATCCTTCATTTATCAAGTTTGGAAAAATACTGAGTATGGATATTTGGAATGTAGTAGGTGCGTTGCACAATCCGAAAGACAATAACCTGTAAGAAAATGTTCCCCAGGGGCAGGTGAAATTAGTTTTATCCCGGTCTTCAGGGGAAATTTGAATTTGGTTGTAGCCACTGAAGCCATCCAAGAAAGAGAAGAATTTTTTTCCTGCTAGTGTATCTAGGACTTCGTCGACAAATGGAAGAGGAAAATGGTATTTTTGTGCTCTTTGTTGAGTTCTCTATAGTCAAGGCATATCCACCATTTTCCATTCTTTTTTGAGACAACTACTAATGTAGAAACCCATTTAATATCAGATATAGGATAAATAAAATTCACATCTAACAATTTTTTAAGCTCCTCTTTCACAATATCCTTTAGATGAGGATTTAATCTACGCCGTGACTGTCAAATGGGTCTTGCATATTTTTTAGTGTAGATGTGGTGCATGCATAACTGAGGGTCAATCCCTTTCATGTCTGGGTAGTCCCATGCAAAAGCCCCTTTATATTTCCTAAGGACTTGGATAAGTTTCTATTGCTGGTCATTACTCAGATTACTGTTAATGTTTAGGATTTTCCCTTGCTCAATTTAAATATGCTTGCTATTATAGATAGTGGTTATTGGTATTGGTTGGTCATTAATGTATCTCAAGGAATCTTCTTCAATCTTATTGTCAAGGATTGCTTCAATCATGTGATGTCTCAAATTAGACACTGCAGCAAGGTGATTGATAAAGGTGTTAATGACATCATCTTCTGTTTGGTTTTTGAATTCAAGCGCATTTGCCACAGTCAATGGTGAATGAATATTTTCTTTTAAATATGTTGCTGCTTGTTTCCTAGTTTTTACAATGGTTAGGCTTGGCTGAGTAGGAGGGTATAAAGCTAGATTCTTTACATCATTCCCTTTGGTTATGGTCATACTGCCTGTTCAGCAGCCTATATAAGCATCGACTGTTGCTAGCCAAGGCCTTCCCAGTATTAAGAGATGTCCATCTAGCCGATTTATGGGGTTAATAACAAAAAACCCTACCAGATATTCCCAAGAGTCCATAGAAGCCATCACATCTTGTAATGTTCCTTCTGGATTAATGACTGAACGGTCAGCTAGTTCCAGCAAGGTAGTGGTTGGTTCTAAGACTGTGATACCAAGCACTTCGCAAGTTTCTGTTGTAAGAATGTTAATGGCTGCCCCTAAGTCAACTAAAGCATTGGGAAAAGAGCGGCCATTTATTTGGACTGTGACAATGGGATTCCACGGGTCTTTGTTTTTTACAGGTGTCTCTTTGCCTAGTAATAAATCAGACAAAGTTCCGACGACATGGACAATTGGTGTTATTTTTTTTTCCTCACAAACTTCTTTGCACACAATTCTTTAATGGTTTTAGCATATATCGGAATGTCTTGAATGGCCTAGAGGAGGGGCATTTTTATACAGAGATTTTTGAGTTCACCTAGAAGATCAAAGTTAGGATATTCAATTGGTCGAGGTATTATCAATCTTTCTAGAAACGGGGGAGAAGTAATTATAATTTTCTCGAGATCTTTTTGCCTAACTGTATCTCCTCCCTATTTTATTTGCTAGTCATCTACAGTCAAAGGCTTATTCAGATGCATTTCTTTGATTTCAGGTTGCAGATTTTTGTCCTCATCTGGAGCAATTACGCGTCCAGATCTTAAATTAAGTTCATTACATTCTCTCATCTCAACTTCAAGGTCTAGACTCTCAATAATTTGGACTGACTAGATTGGTCTGTTGTTAGGATTTGGGTTGGGTTGAGCTAGGCCAAGGTGGCATAGAAAATGCTTGAGGTCACCAGGTAGAGAAAGGTGGTTGGTTCTACCATGCTGCTCTTGAATACTGCTGAGAATTAAATTGCGAAGAAGGAAAGAAAGAATATGGTTCTGTAGGCATACATGTTGGACGTGTTTTCCATTGACAACGTTGGTTCAACAGATATACTGGTTCCACTTCCTCTTCTACTTCCTTGAAAACTGCTTTTAATCCAGGAAGCGATGGACAACTTTTTGTAGCATGATCCTTAGTGAAAATGGCACATGTTTGTATCATGTCTAACGAAAATTATCTATGATTGTGTTTCTTTCTGTAACGTGGACAAAAAATAGCCAGATTCTATTCTGCTTCGGCCTGTTTTTGTTTGGCCTGCATGATATCCAATTGTGTTGTCAGGGTCCCCAAGCTATCGGTCTTGAAATCTTCCAGTAGATTGCCAATTTCAACTCGTGTAATGCTCCCTCTTGAGGCTTTGCTGTCTCTGGTGACCACATCACATCCAGTTAGTTTCAGCCTTGTATTGCCTCTGGAACACCTGATGCACAATTGTATAATATTGTCATAATCCTCTTGATAAATATCACCCTTCCCCATTAACTTAGTGTTTCTATCGATTGGTCTTTCATACCTTTGATCATCGTAGTTTTAAGAACTTCAGGAGGCAAATTTGGATAAGGAGATCTTTGTAGATTATATTGAAAATGTTCTACATATTCTTCAAGAGTCTCATTAGTCTTAGCTACCATTTGAAAGATTTAATTCTTTAGTTCTCCAATTCGGTAATAATCTTGGTATTTTTTTAGAAAGGCTATTTTAATTTGGTCCCAGTCATTAATGGTACCTCCACCAAGCCCCATAAACCAACGCAAAGCTACCCCCTTCAGAGTAGAGGAGAATAACTTCAGCTTCTGCGGGTCGGTAGTGTAATCATATCCCGTACATAAAATATCAAATTCAAAAAGAAATGCATCAGGATCCTTTGAAGTTAGCCCATGAAAGGTAGGAATATTTTGTAATGGAATAGCTTTCATGGGAGAATTGACAACTTTATCAACAATAGGGTATTGCAATGTAGAGGTCTAACATTGTTGCTGATTATTAGCCATTTGATAAAAAATATGCCAATATTCTTCAGGGATTTCTGGAGCTGGAGATTTGTTCCTAGGGGATTCAGAAGAGACTTTTAGAATGATTTTAGCAGCACTACCTTGGTCTGAAATACTGGGTGTCCTTTGTTCAACTACTACTTCAGGAGATTTGGGTTCTAATGATTTAATATTTTCAGCACTACCTCTTTCTCCTTCTCCTTCATGGAGGTTATAAGAATTCCCTTCTTGTAAAGGGTTAGGCTATAAGTTTTCAGTGTTCTAAAAAATCTGTTTAGACCCTTCAGTCTTACTGTGAATCTTAACGTCAGCTACAGATGGTGATCTTGTGGCCTGAAGGGTTACAGTAGGATTTCTTGTAGAAACGGTTCGGGGTCCTACTGATGACTGAGACTCAACTTTCCTGATGATTTCATCAATGAAGGTTGATCGTCCAAGGGGCACCGATCCCTTAGATTTTTCAGATTTGGGCGGAGGAATTATATCTTTTTCTACTCTTTTCTTCTTAGTCATTCATACAAAAATTCAAACATTTATTTCTACTTTAATTCCTACGCAATTTTGCTGAAAAGCAGGCAAGGGAGCAAGCACTTTACTTACTCGTACACAGGTTCTTACCTTCTGTTTTTAATACCCAATTCTTTCACAGCAAAGAAACATCAAAAATCTATTTATACTTCAATCCCTACACAATTGTGCTGAAAAGCAGGCAAGGGAGCAAGCACTTTACTTGCTCGTATGCAGGTTCTTACCTTCTGTTTTTAATACCCAATTCTTTCACAACAAACAATTATCAAACATACATCACCTTCTATGAAATGGAAACACTCTCCCTGGCAATGATGCCAAAATGTTGGGCACATATAAGGTGTCTTTTAGAACTCCTAAATGCCTCACATTAATTATCGACTTGGGTAAGTCTGTTTGTTTCAAGAGTGTACACAATATGTGCAAGTGATGGAAATCATTGAATCTATAGAGAGTAATGCTTTAAAATAACTTATTGATTTCAATACAAGAGTAAACAGATCAAACCATAACTATCAAACTTGTAACTTCAAGGAAATTATACCATTCAAGCATCAAAACTCAATCTTAATCAAAAGTTCTAATTGCAATTACATCAACCGAGTGCACCATAACAATAATGGAGCTCTTTTAGCTAAAACTAAACTTCTACATAAAAGTAATACACCTGATCTAATGAATAACACTCTGGCTTTCAACTAACAAGAAATGATTCTTATCTAATAATCAAATCAATTAGCAACATAAATAAATGAAACCAATCAATGGAAATAAGAATTAATGCAATGAATACACAAACTCAACACTAGTGAAAGTAAATCAACTGTAAAGCTATAAAACAGAGTAATTAAACTTGCGATAAAAGGAAGGTAAACTATAAAACAGGGAACAACAGTGAAATCCACCAATGACCAGGCCCAAGCCGCCAGTGATTACTTCTTAATTACTTTAGAATCTTGTTAATGAACAACAACATGAATTATATATTATTCATCAAATCCAAATGTCATTACAACACAATGTATCCTTCAGAATAACACTCTGTATATTAAAATTACAACTGAAGTAAAAAGGCGAAAAGTTAAGTCTCCCTATTCTATTTGTTTTTCCCCTCTTATAGTCAAAGAGGAAAAGAGATAAATGCGATTCCTCAGGATTAGGAGATCCTGAGGAATTCACAACTAAATACTATTATTAGACAATCTTTCATCTTGCGCTGATCCTCCTGATTCGCTTCTCGATTTGACCGCACAAGACGCGCTCTTTTCTCCTTGTTTAGCCCTTGCTGTTCAATAGTTTGAACAATAGCTATTCCATTTGCTAATTTATGCATAAAAAGCAACGAAAGTTAGTTTTGACTACCAAATCGCATCAAAGGAAATTTTGTACACTTCCTATCAAAATTCTTTCAAAACCTTATTACATCATGGCACAAATCCATAAAAAGGAGGAAAAAGATAATGTAATCAAGAGTAAATTTATACCTGTTGCACGACCCAACACATGTCCTCTACTGCAACCTTGAAAGTTAGAAGAATGATCACTATACTAGATGTCCATCCATTTCCTTGGATTGTTGTTATGGTAAGCCCCCAGCATATATAACCCTTTGTGCTAAATCCTTTATTCCTCATGACCAAGAGTTGAGACCACGTCCTTTACAAACTTGGTCACACTATATCAAATATATTCCTAGGCTCACAACCCTTGGAGATTAAACTTAACACCTTGTAATCTTTCAATGTGACTAAGTGCTTATGTACCAAACACTCGAGACCATTTTAAATCTTTAACTTCAAATTCTAGAATAATGAGAATCCATGATCGAGTTTTTTCACCTTGGTACTAATATACCACTCTAGTATTTTCCAGTCACAAATGTCCCCATAGATAAAATTTAGGTGATATACATGTTCAGTGCAACTGATGGTGTTTTTACCTTCATATTGGACCAGTATATACCAAATGTTATACCTATCTAATCATCCAAATACCTCAGTACTCTAATTCCCTATTATCGGGCCCCATAAGAGCTAACCCCTTGGTTCTGTGGTTTTATCCCTTGGCCATATTTTTTTACTTTTAGGCTAGAAAAGAATACACAAGAAAATATAACTAAACATGGTCTTGGTGCAAGTCCTATGACCTATGGTTCTGCCACATCAAACCATCGTGGATCAATAACTATTTTCCACATGGTTACTGCCATGTCATATCCCTTATCATATCTATCACATCATGTTGGATATGAACCTTCATGTTTATTAAAAAAAAACCTACCATTCCATCTATTGCAACCAATAAGTGCCTACGATGCATTTAAGTGTTAACATGTACCTACCACATGTCACTGACCAATCATCTAAGTGATTGGCCAAAAAATCCATTTTTTCCTACCATGTGTTGCTTGTTACTTTTTTTGCATCATTGAGTCTACCACCTATCCTCAATGTCGAATTATCATGTCTTACCATCCTAACATTTTTCTATATTCCATCTGGTGCTCAATACCTTGGTATGCTTAAGCTCTATTAATATCCACCCCATATGCTTTAACTTAATATGACCAAGGTTTAATTCATATTTTAATCATGGAATAGCTTCATTGGTTGCACATCTTTGCTTTAACCATTGTGCATGTATTTAAACAATATAAATATGGAGTGTTTGAGAAATACGTTCTCATCCATTGAATCCATCATTTGCATAACCATATGATAACCTCCACACATGTTGCGAGCCTGGTACAATCTTGATCGTTGATATTCATAAGAGCAATAATTGTGAAAAACTAAGTTTCATGCCTTGGAAGAATATGGGAGTGGGTCAAAGGAGGTTTCTAAAAACTTATAGGGGTCCCCAATATGCCTATATTGTTTCCACATGTCCTAATAGTTTACCATCTAGGTAGTATCTCGCACCCCCTTCTCAATTAATCGACAAGCATGTTGAGGCCCCCTAAAGTAGACAAGTTCCATTGATCTCATTTCGCTACCACATTGAATCATGAGTTGTCTATTAATCCCTTTTCTACTCAAATCAACCTAATCAACCTTTTGTTTCTTGATCTTAGCTTAAATCCCCCTAAGCTTGACATCAATGACAACACATGTTTCCAATAGGAGATAAATTGGTCCCAAAGAGAGCGGAAGTGTTTTGAAGGATAACTATGGATGTCAATGTCAAAAAATAAGTATAGGTAGTATACATACAAGGTGATAGTGCCTCACACTCATGATCATGACTATCACAATGATGGTTACATTTGTATACAACCAGAGTCTTACCAAAACTGTTGAGAACATAATTGCTAATGTTGATGTAGATGATTGTTTCACCTTCAAGGGAACCCTTATAGAATAAAGAAATAATGATTTACATGCCCCCATGTACTGGACATAACTAGTGGTATAAGACTTTTGGTGGTGAGATGTCAGCTTGGTGCATGGTTCTTTGACCAAAATAGGAATCTGCAACTGCCACAAAATACTACACATCTCATTGTGAAATAATGTTTAAGTTCAATGTCAAGGACATCAATGAACTCTATGGAAAATTGATGACTCCCATGGTCCAAGGTTTTCATTTGAAATATAGTAATGCAAACCAAGGTACTACTTCATTCCTATAAAATAAAATCTAATGTTGATAAGAAGGAATACATGACTATTTGTAGAAAGAGGTTCTTTGAGAAACCCACTTGAATCAAATTCGTATACTAAACCATGATTATCTATAGAGGCCATGGTGGAAAAGGTTAATGGAAAATTAAAACTTCCCATGGTTGGAGAAAAATGGTGGTGGAAGAATTCTAAACAAACTGATGTAATTATGCCTGAATAATATTATTATTACCTTAATAACATATTTTTTTGTAACTTTCAATATTGTATTGATCAGTGAAAGTGGTACATCATATACATCCCTATCAATTACTTTAGCTTACATGGTCTGCCACTAGGGAAACTAGACCAATGATAGAAAAATAGAATGCTAGTAAAAAAAGACATAAAAAAACATTATGTAAACCATTTTCTATAAATGCTACTAATATTAGAGCTTCTAAAAAAGTATATAAGACTTGATTTATCCAAACTGCATCCAAGTTATGTAGAAACTAGATAAACAAGAGATATATGGAAACCAAAAAAGGGAAACATGTTGCTGCTTAAATTGTAAACCATGGTGTTAGTCAAATGGAAGTAGAAACATCTATAAAAGCTACTTGTGTGCCTAGGAATGCTAGGCCCTTGCCTTGAGAAAGCATGGCTTCAATTCAAGAAAGCCAAAGGGCCATGTCATAATGCCCAAGAGACATTTCCTAGTGCTCTTCCTGTATGTCATCTAGCTATAAAGAAATTTAACATTTTGCTTCATTCCTCTCCAACAATACTTTTCCAAGGAGACTTTTAATATGCTAGTATAACACCATAGTGCAAATATATTGGATTTTCCTCTCACAAGTGTGACCCAAGTTAGGAACCCACTTAGCCATGAAAGTCAAAATGTTTGTATTAGTAACTCATCACAATATACATTTTTTGTAGCATGATCTAAGTTAAGCTAGATAGGATTAGGGTTTTGTGAATGATACTAATGGGTAGTAGCATGTCCATGTTGAGAACCCCTCGAATTTCCTTCAACATGGATAGAGGAGCCTCTATGGCTTCTGGATTGTTTTTTAGGCATGTCAATAAAATAAAAAAGAGGGAGTGTAGCAATTTGTTGAGAGATTGTGCTATCTATGTATAAAGTGATCAGGGGGATGAAGTAGAGGATAGAGCGACAATGAGTCTATACGTGTAGTAAACCATAAGATTAAGAGTTTCCTCGTTGGGATGACTTGAGCATAAATCTAAATAATAGGAAGGGATCATGACCCAACAATAAACACGAAACCCCCAAATTCAAAGATGGGCCCCCACCAAGACAATTGAAATATGAAATGGTTAGCAACCACCACACCCATAACAAAAATAAACAATATAATGTAGCATAACACATTACCCCCAATTTCATAGTCAAGCCTCCACCCATATGAATGTAGAACAAAATTACTAGTAACCATCACAACCATAGTGAAAGTAAATCATAGCATGTGTCATCAGGGATGTAGAGAAACTAGGGAATAAATTACTTGGAACCAAACAAATAGACATGGAGAGGTCCAGGTGAGGTTGGTGTGCTTAATTCCTACCTTTATTATTTATTCCATCCAAATAGAACTAATAGGATGAGTGGAAGCACAATTATACCATTAATCTATTTACAGGAAATCTAAGCTTGAGTAGTGGCTGGGAGACCAACTACACAAAACACCACCTCTTATCTATCGATGAAATTTCCCTACATTCTATGTGAAGGATTAGAAATGGAGAAAGTAAGGGTGGCTAGGTATGGAGGAATTATTTCATACTCTCAAAGAGATATGGAAAAAAAATGGAATTAACAACAATGTGATGTGAGGCAGGGTTGAAGGTAGAGTCTCCAATATGGGGCAGGTCGAATAGAGTAGAGAGAAAAATGAGGGATACAATTCCTTATCCATGGAAGAATCTAAAATCAGTGCCCTACATAATGAATGAACTATCATGAGTTCAAAAGTGTGTATGTTCATCATGTGAATTGTATGCATTTGGGGGATGGTATGACCCCACTTCCCCCCCTCTATTGAGAAAGGTGATGGTGGTGTGCCATTCCATCACCCTTATAACCTTGGTTTTTCACCCCATCCAAAGTTGAGTCACTATTTCTAAAGGCCACTTGATCCCTATCCTTTGTGAGAAGCACACTATAGTCATTTACTAGGGGGAAGATTGGATGACATCTCATTAAGACAAGAGAGATAGATTCACATTGGAGAATCCCAAATTGGCTAGAAAATATGCCACATTGTTCCCTAATTAGGTGATATGGGTTGGAAGAATGTAAGGGATGAAGGGGAGGAGATATGATATGTGAGAAAGGAAATATTGTAGCCTCTACCTATAAGATAACTTCTCTATTCCTATATCATTCAAAATATTTTTCATGATTGCAATCACTATGTGAGTTTCCTTCCACTATTATATTGTTGAAACCAATGTTTTTAGTAGCTTGGAGACCTAGTTCAAGAGAAAAAAATTCGCCCAATTATTAATATTGAGTCCCATGGAACCTTCTAAGATGAAAATAGGATGACTAGAATGATCTTCAAAAATTCCATTATAACAAAAAAATTTGATGTTTCTTTTATAGGCTCTATGAAAGTTGAATTTGAGGAAGCCTAGGGGGGACCAAAGTTTGGGGGATAAGGGGACATGGGGAGGATAAGGAATGAAGGGGGAGGAATAAATTTTCAAGGATGGGGGATTTCAAAGGGAAAGTAGTCTAGTGCTCCATAGACCATAGTCCTAGGAGGGTGGTCTCTCTAATATTTTGAAGGGTTTGAAGCTAGATTGATTTTACATCCATAGAGTTCCCTTTAAATATTGATCATTTATTTCCTTCCAAAGGGTCTATAAGGTGAAACTTGGGGCTAGGGTCCATTATGATTAAGAATAGTATTTTGAAAGGAAAGGGTTCTCCAAGTTGTTATAGTTTCTAGTATGTCCATATTGCATCTATCAAATTACCCAAATGTCATATCTCTCTTGGTCCATTAATGCTCAAAAAAGGGGAAATCATTCAACATTTGTTTTGTTGTCTGATGATTAGCCTTACGAAGATGAAATATGGAGGGGCCCTCAAAACCTCTCATGAGTATGTGGTCCTAGGTGAGTGTTATGATTTTTGCTAGTAGCAATAGGAAATGGGAAACTTTGGGCTAGAGCTTGAGCTACCAAATTCACAACCATATTGTGTATTTGGGGATTTGATCAATTTTAGAGGATAGAAGGTGTGCTTCCTTTACAGTGAATGATTATGTCAATTTATAGCACTATCTTAATTTATATTCTCCTTCCATGATTGGAATTTCATTGCGGCTTGTGATTTCCTCCAAAAGAGTCCATTCATTAGGACAAAAGTTAAAGTCATAGTCCTATTTTGATTTCTATGAGCACAAAGTGGTGATAATTTCCTATTGTTTCCAATATTGTTCCATCTATGTGTATCCTCTATCTTTTATTAAATTTTTCAATTGGGCATACTCTTCCTACTAGTCAATTTTATCCATTTGTTTCCAAGAATCATCCCAAAACCTTACTATGTCCCCATTCTTTATTTCCCATAATCCATGTTGTTAGATGATATATTTAGTTTGATCTGCTAAATTATATATAGAGGAGCCCAAAGTATTAAAATCTATTCTTATTTTAAAGTGAATATGTTTTCCTAGATATTATTTACCATTCCAAATGATTTTATAGAGGTCATTGATTCCATGGATCCATCGCCACTAGAGCTTAGCCCCCATAATTTTGTTGAGTAGTTATGGTTATATAAGGTCAATCCCTTCCTTCAAATTTAGCAAGAATATTTTATCCCATGCTACCAAGGTCCATTTTCACTCACTTGTTGCTCCTCCTTAAAGGAATGAGCGATATAAGTTTCTAATGGAGCTGTTGGGCATGGCATCCCCCCAAGGAATGTTTTGGGGCTCAAAGCCCAAGTTTTGAACCAATGTTGTTGTAAAGACTCTGCGAATCACGGGCGTGGAGCATGAAATGTATGATAGAGTCACAGGGTTATCTGCCCTAATTTTGTAATGTAATGTTGCCCTACCCATGGTCCGTGGACCATGGGATTGTATAAATAGAGCTAGGCTCTAAGTGTAAAAGAAGAAGAAGAGGAGAAGTAGTAGAGAGAAGAAAAAGTCTAAGTGACTAAGTGTGTCATGGGTCGTAGAGTAGGAGAAGGCTTTGCAGCTGAGTGCGCTGAGGCCTAGTAGTCCGCAGTTGAGTGCGTGGACCCCTGCAGCTAAGTGCACAGGATGAATTCGAGTCTGTAACTGAGAAAGGAATTAATAAAGAGAAGTTTTATTACCAATTTGTGTATCTATTCTTGGGTTAATGCATGTTTGATATAAATTGCAAATGTACTGTTTATTTACTCTACGCACTTGTATGAATGGTTTATATTGTTAAGTATAACTTAAAGCATGCAAGTAGGCTAAGTTAATCAAGTAACATTAGAATATCAGTAGAGTAGTGGGTAATAACATAGAAGCACATCATTCAACCATTGAGTAGGGATGCGCGAAGGGTCGAGCTGCAGACCACTTGAACTCATCAGACATCTCCAGGGTGCAGAAACCTAGTTCTAGCACCCTCCCATACTACTTCAGGTGAGACCACAGTCTGCACTCCACGAACTGTTGCCGAAAGGGCCAGTAGTACTGGGATTTGTTTGGCTAAAACAACTCTGAACCTGGGTCAGGCCCCAACAAGCTAACAAATGGTTCCGTTGCCAGGATTGAGATCTGCATAAGAGATGTCTGATGTCATGTCATTGAAATCCAACAAAGAAAGAAGTTGAAGAGTGGACGGATAGAAAGATTCACGAGTTCACGGCGTAGGAAAATAGGAATCCACGAGTATCGAAGGAAGAGTGGTTAGAGTGCTACTTATATACAAAAATCCATTAAATTTTATTTGCATCCTTCCCCTGTGAGTTGTACAAGTGGATCACGAAGCTAGTAGACAGTTAAGGAAGGTGTAGGCTCGATAAGCCTATTGTGTGGACTCCAGAGTTGGTGCGCAGACTGGAAGCATCGGAAGATAAGATCGTGTGTGCTGTGGACCATTGGCTCAATCAAATTATAGGAGGGTTTATCACTGAGTTCACGGTAGATACTTCAGTCAGCTATAGCGAGGTGGAATAACACTTCCTTAAAGGACCGTGAGGTAAGTACATTAAATCTTTGAACACTTGGATTAAAATGCTACTGTGTGAAAAGTGGGTTATGCGAATAAATTGATGTTTGGGGCTACGCGAAGTGGGAGGATCTATAGAAATGAAGGTAGCGAAGAATTAGAGACTAGTCCCTTGATTTCACCTCCACGGGAGAGCGAGGAGGAGCTTACGAAAGTTTCACCAAGAAGTGCGATCAGTCTGATAAGACAACGAATTCCGTGCATACCACCCCCACCTACACCACCACTAGTTTCACCACATTCACCCCCATCTTCGCCCACACCACCTCTGCCACCACCACAGTTCAATATGGTGAGCGTAATAAAGTTGTCAGTGTTCAAAGGAGTAGGGAATGAAGATCTAGACCAATTTTGGTTCGTAGTAAAGGTTGTATGGGAAGCGCAAGGAGTCACGGATGACAATATAAAGAAGGCAACACTAGTCAGTGCCTTGCAGGATCGCACACTGACGTGGTACATTAAGCATTCCAATGACAATCCAAACACAGGAATCACGGATATCCAAGCTGCGCTAAATAGGGAATTTAGCAGGCCAAAATCAGAGACACAGTCGATTATTGGATTTAAGGAAATCATGATGCTTCTAGGTGAGACCCCTTGGGAGCTGGATCAGAGACTGAAGTGTATGATTCATGAAGCCAACATGACCTTGACGGATGGGCAACACCGCGCATGGTTTGTAGCGTTGCTAACGCTGCATCTAAGGAATGCGCTATTACAATAGAAGCTATCAACTCAGGCTGAGGCCTTGGAGATCACAATGAGACTGCATGAGACCCCGATACAAGATCCTAACTTGGGAGTCTAATAGATCCACTCGTAGTTGAAAAACTTGTGTCTTGAGATGCAGATCTTGAAATAAGACAGGAGAGCTCACCCAAAAGCATGCGAGGAGGTATGATGCATAAAGCACAAAGGCCAGGGACATGACAAGGACCATTATCCAGTCTTTGTGAACTACCTAGTGAGAGAAGGGCCAATGCCATTGAGACCAGAGGCACAAGTAGGACTGAGCGCGGCACCTGCATTATGGTGTGCGATTTTTCAAATAGGAGGGAAGCATACCACAGATAACTTCCATCTATTACAAAAGTATACGTAGATGTCCCAATAGTTGTTCTGTAATTTTTACAGGTCAGTAGGCCATGATGAGAATACCTGTAGAAGTTATGAACTAATGATGGATCAGACTCCTACCTACAGAGTCTGACTGAAACGTGAGCCATTGATCAAAATGTATGGATGGCGCACACTGGATTTCAAGGGCGTGGATGAGGTCGAGGTGGAATGGCAATGGGAAGGGGTCGCGAACAACTGATCTGTTACAATTGTAGAGGGCCAGGGCATTATGCCCATGATTGTACAAATCCAACAAGAGCATCATGTTTATATTGTACCCAGTTTAATCATGAGATGGATGACTAACCCACACTGATAGCAATGTTGTGCGATAAAGGAACACTCCAACCTCCCCCAACTCAGAACCTGCAAATGATGAGGTTTGAACCGTGCGAGGAGGACCCGAATGTAAACATCGTGCTCCAAAGAGGTATCACGGCAGGAGATGACAGGGGCAAGAAGCCTGAAGAGAGTGCCTGGGTTCGCAAGGCTCCAACAAAGGAACCAGAGTTCGATTTGGAGCAAGTGAAGGAGACATTGATGGAAGCTAAGAAGAGCTTCACGGAGGCCTCCACTTCAGGTAGTAAAGACAAACTAGAACCAAAAATGGACCCATCAATGCTCACTACCTTTTTGGAGACATGCAGGAAGCTGCTGTGCGACATCAATGAGGTGAAGGGGCTGCAAGAACTCATCACTAGACGTGTTGGACCCAGAGAACCGCGTGTAGTCCAAAAGCTTAGAAAGAACATAATGCAAACAAGAAGGGAGATGAGATTGGCTGCACAAATCGAGGAATATGAAATGGATCAAGTGAATTTGGATCTAGGATCAGACGCGAACGTCCTGCCAACGCAGACATGGGAGTGCATGGGCAGGCCTGCGTTGCAATGGTATCCTATTCAATTGTGAATGGCGAACTAGCAAAAAATCCTACCAATGGGAAGATTGTAGGGAATAACGGTAGATATGGAAGGTGCGAGCGCACTTGCAGATTTTGAATTAATAGAGATTGTTAATGACAGTAATCCCTATCCAATGCTACTGGGAATAGATTAGGCCACTAACATGAATGGAGTGATAAATCTAAAGAAGCACAAGATGATTTTTGAGAAGAAGTCACTATGCATAGTGGTACCTTTAGACCCTACGCAAGGATCACGCTACATAGAGCCGGTGCGCGAATGCGACAATGATGACGATCTAGACTGTATCTACAAGATAATTGCACTAGAGCAGGACTGGGTGAATCCAACAGCGGATGGTAGGATTTCGTGGGAGCGCAAAAGCTCTTGTACGTCATATTTAGACAAAGAGATAAAACGGTGGTAGAATTAGTTACATGAGGTAACCACGGTCAATTGTAACATGATGAGAAGGTCGCTGCGGTGCATGACAAAATAGGTAAGAGATCTACCTATGTATGATGGGTTGAGTGAGGTAGATGATTTCTTGAACAAATTTGAAAGAGAAGTACCAGAACAATAACATTTCGATGCTCTGAAATGGGCACTACACGCTACGGATGCAAAATGGTGGGGGACACATCAAAGAAGTTTTGAGGACTAGCGCAAATGTAGAAGGATGATGCTCATGTGGTTTGGAAAGCATTAGAGGTGGATGAAAGACGGGTATGATGGCTGAAACAGCGGATGGGCCCACCTCTCCATATGGGTACAGGCGTATGGTACACAACCTGCACGAACACACACTGTCCTCATGATAGGAAATAGGACCAACAAGTAGGAGTGGGTAAGATGATGGCACGAACAATGAAGTATGATAAGACCAAGCACACCAAATATTATCTGCGTCGAAGTCATTGACAAAGTATGCAAAGTAATGAACACAGTCCACCATGTGAGACGCACTGACTGGGACCTGTGCGTACCAGTGGTTCTCTGGGCTTATAGGACCATGTGCAAAACCCTGAACACGCGAGCACTTCCGACACTGAAGTATGATGCAGATGCTATAATCCATATGGAGCATGCAAAACCTAGTCCGTGCATAGCAGCACCCATAGATACGATAGTTCACGAAGCCCGGAAAGAAGGAATCACACAACCGGAAGAAACATAACACATGGGACTTGAGGAAGAAATCCGACGGGGAAACTTTAGATTCCGCGAACTTTAAAAAGAAAGGGTATGATTAAGAAAGAAAAGCGCTTTGATGGACGCAAAGGTCAAGAAGATGGAGGATGAAATAAAGGAAGCATTTCTCCTCGAAAAACCTAGGATGATAAGGCAAGGTGTGTATGATCATACTGACAAGTTTGAAGACTATCACTGTGAATTGGTTAGTCTGATGCCTTGGCTTGGATGGCATATCACCAAGCGTAATGACTAGGCTATCACGTTGCAAGTGGTGAAGTGCGTGATGCTGACCACAACAATAGAAGGTGGGGATTCTTTGAGAACCGTGATGGAGGACAGGATGGAGCCCCACGTGGGTGGTGTGATCACTTGACTAGCCAAGGGAAGGATAGTCTTAGTGCTCCAGGCAGTTGGAAGGGACCGTGGGACTATAAACTATTTTTCCTGGGAGTTGCGCGATATGGGAGATGCGCACAGAAGTAGAGAGTCACAAGGTCCGTGACCGTGGACAGGGGGCTGTGCTGTTGCATGAGTTGGCCAGAAAATGACCTTTGAAGTCACTATTCATGATGAGATGCTTGACTTGAGGCCAAATGGAGCAGGTGGCAGGCATTTAAGATGCAATTTATTTGAAAGATTTGGGAAAATCTACTGCCAAGAAAGCATTAATGGACCGGAATTGGGGGAAAGGTCGAATTCGAATTCAAAAGGCACTATAAAAAACAAAGGGCTGCCTAGCAAACAATACTTGGTCATTTGAGAATTGAGTGATTGAGCAGAGCCCTGAGCATTGCGAGCTGAGCGTTGATTGAGCCCCTGAATTTGTGAGTGACATAGTACAACCCAGATATAATGACAACAACCAAGGGTGGTCTGGGAATAGAAGAGGCAACCACCGGTGAGGCTGTGCAGGCCCTAACTATGGAGGATGTTCCAGAAGGTGCCGGGGTTGTGGCAAAGATCCCCAATCACCACGTACACCAAGGCCCAAGAAGGATAAGCAAGCAATGGCTCCTGTATGCATGTCCCTGAGGAGCTCACTGTGTAGCAAACTATAAATGGAAGAGAAGTTGAAAGTTGTCACAATAGAAACAGATGAGAAAGAAGAAGATTTGCAAGCCCTTATCATCGTAGAGGAAGAAGACGAAGGCAAGGAGGGGGATACTCAGCCTTGGCACTTGGCGACAAAACTACCTGCCTATGTCCCTCCATAGAAAGGGAATGCCAAAGTACCCTAAGACATGGACGAGACCAAGAGTTTGCTCCAAACCTTGCTCCTCCCAGATGGCATTACGTTTGAAGGAACGCACCTAGGCCGCGTACCGTCTATGAAATTTGAAGATTGGGGCCTCGTTGATCACGAGAAGTTCCCTCACCTTGAGACTAGGAACCTCATGAAGCAGCACACCACAGGGGTAGTAACAACATTGGAGTCGCGGAAGTGGTTGCACGGTACAGAAAAGACCAGGTTGCTGAACCTACTTTGGGTGCCGCATTTCCACTGTCCCCCATTAACCATTTTTGTCATCAGGCAGCTACTCTGCCTGGTGTATGATGGGTATCTATGGTTGGAGGAGCCTATCCCCATCGTGAAAAACCTAATTCATCATGTTTCCTGGCTCCCCTATAAAGGAAACGACCCCACGACCATTTCGGAAGGAAAAGGCAGTGATTTGGCCCTTGCAGATGCCATGAAAATGAAGTATAAGCTAGAAAAGAAGAAGAGGGGCTACACCATCTCTAGCATCAAGGACAAAGTAGTCTGCGTAGCTACCCAGATCCTCGCAGGCAAAGTTATGTGAAAGTGTCACGCTAACAAGGTACCAGCGCTGGTGGTCGCACTAGCCGAGTAGTGCGCAGAGGGGGTCTAGTTTAACTGGTTTGAATTCCTCTGCATAGAGTTTTTGGAAAATTTTCTGAAGCCTAGGAGCAGGGTAAAACCTTCCACTATGCGTGGTTGTTGCTATCCATAGTGTTCATAGTAGGGGAATTGCTGGAGGATAGTCAATTCCCCATAATTGACAGAGATTTACCAGAGGTCGCGAAGTACGCTTCACTCTGGGCCACGAAGGATGCGAAAAGGATACATGACATCAAGATCTTCTGGGTGCTCATAGAGATGAAAATCTGAATGTGGATCGACCGGAAGCCATGCCTGTCACCCAGAATGTACAACAGTTTGTAGAGTTTTATAGATTTCAAAGTAGACATGCATAATATATACATCAGGGCGTGAAAGGATCCGACCAAGCAATGGACAAAGCTACCCTTTGTAGCCATTGACGACGCCATTTTCATTGTCTTGGAGGCATGGCCCTCGGAATGGGATGCCCCAGATCTTGTAGAACTCGAGAGGGTGGTAGCACAGAAGAAGAGGGACGATGCCAAGCTACACATCACATAGTTGGCCGAGAAAAGGAGGAAGGAAACAACAACCGATGAGGTATGGGTAGTGCGGGAAGTGGCACAGGCAGCAGCTGAGCAGAAAAAGGCTGCAGAAGGAGCAACAACAACACATGAAGCAACTGTGAAGGCAATGAAGGCCAAGCAATGTCCTCGCAGGGGTAGGCGGCAGAGGAAGTATAAATAGCAAAAGGAAGCGCAGACCCAGGGACTGCGCCCACATAGTTGAAGTGCCCATAGATGACATAACGAGCAGGGTCAAGGAAGAAGGTCAAGTTCTCGAAATTGGCTATTGACCTGATCACCCTAACCGAGGGTGATCTGTGTGATATCGACAAGATGGTGTGCGATGTCACAAATGACGCCCTTTAGTATCTCATGCAGGAGCAACCGGACTGTGTTGGGGACCCTCATAAAGGAGTTGCAGGAGTTACAGGTGTGCCACCCTCAGGTGGGTGCCCTTTCAACCCATCTCGCAGTAGGATCCTTGGCAGCAGAGCAGATGTTGTGTGCATGGATGGAAAAAATGATAGTGTTGCTAGAAGGGGCCCTAGTAACATCAAATGAGGCCGATAGATTTTCGGTTAGCATGATGAAAGGCCTTGGCCTTAATCTGGCTACCCTTTTGCGTGAGACACTATATTTGTTACAGGATGGGATAAAAATAGAGTTGCGTGCTAGGGGGAGCTACTTGATCCAAGTCCTCAACGAGCAAAAGATAAACATGGAACAACTCAGCTTGCAGCATGGAAAATTGGTGTCACAAAATGAACAGTTAGTGCAGGTGGTAGATGATGCTTGCCGAAGCATCCCAGCGCTGGCCATCCTAGCAGATCTACTAGTGGAGGTGAGGATCCATAGGTTAGCAACCAGAGTCTACGAGGCTATGGAAGAAATGACCAAGGTTCAGCTGGAGCTGAATCTTCAGATTGCCAAGTTGTGGTTAAAGGCACAGCCATCCACTCCCCCGAAAGTTAGAGAATAGCGCGCTAGCACTATCATAGCAGGATTGGAGGAAATGGGAAGTGTAGTGAGAGAATGCACCATCATGATGGAAGAATCACTTGAGGTTCTCACGACTTTGCAGGAGGACCCCAACATTCAACGCTTGGAAACATAAGCACAAGAAATCCAGCAACAATATGACAGTGTCCGAGGAACTACGCAGAAAGTGGTCCTCACCCAGCGGCTTGCGAGGATGCAGTAGGATAAGGCACTAAAGGAGCAGGTGGATGTGGCTCGACATAAGGAGGCAGTTCTAAAAGTACGCGTCTAGCCTTGGATCGACGAGGCTTTCACTATCATGGCATCCATTGAAGGAAAGCTCGTGCACATATAGGGGATGCATGCACAGATGCAGAGAAGCACTCTAGACACAGAGGTCTCAGAAAAGTGGATGCAGCAGATCCAACAAGCAGCATCTCAGTGTGTTGCTGACCTCAGCACAGTTCGAGAACAATTGGAGGGACTGCACTGACAGAGTGACTTGAGGGTGAGTCACGATGTTTGTGTTGGGGGCCTGCTGGGCATGGAATCCCCCCAAGGCATGTTTTGGGGCTCAAAGCCCAAGTTTTGACCCAATATTGTTGTAAAGACTCCACGAATCACGGGCGTAGAGCGCGAAATGTATGGTAGAGTCACAAGGTTGTCTGCCCTAGTTTTTGTTGGCATTATGATTCAGGTGTTGTCCTTGATGGCAACCCATTCAGGTGATAGATCACTATTCTTGATGATCAGCTCTCTATTTTTAAGAAGGACGCAGGCAGTCTGTTCAGAAAGTGCGTCCCCGCAGGTATACCATGCAGAACCCGCGTCCAGGGACGCAGGCCAGCCGTTCAGGGGGTGCGTCCACCCAGTGCACACATTTCAAGACAGAGAAAAGCACGTGGGGGTTTCTTGTGTGGTTTCTAGCCGACGGTTTTGTGTTTCTATGGTGTCGGCTCGGGGTATTGTTCCATGTTTTGGGGAGGAGCTTGCCTATATAAAGCAAAGGAGTTCATTTGGATTAATCATGTTTTTGGTTGAACATCTTATGAGGGTAAGATCTGGTCTAGATCTAAACAAGGCGAATCTGATGGACCGAGATCTCTTCGGCTCTTGCTCGGATCTGTAGATCTGATTGTCTGGGTTACTTCTAAAGTCTTGAAATCATCTTTTCCCAGAAGGACGCAGGTGTAGTAAGGGTTCAGATGCGTCCGGGACGCAGGAGCGAAGCGTTTCAGGTGCGCCGGACGCAGGTGCAGGAAGGGTTCTGGTGCGCCGGGACGCAGGCAGTTCAATAGACTCAGTGCGAGGGACGCAGGCTAGCAGTTGAGCAGGGTGCGTCCAGGGACTCAGGTCAGCAGTTGAGCAGGGTGAGTCCAGGGACTCAGGCTAGCAGTTGAACAGGGTGAGTCCGGACTCAGGCTGGCAGTTGAGCAGGGTGCTTCCTTCTCTTAAAATCCTTGTTTATCATTGTTGTGTTCTGGGTTTTGGTCCTATTATTGTTGATCTGGTTACTACAGTTGATTGGGTGATTCTCTTACACTTGATGATCAATTAATGCTTATGGATCCAGTTTGAAAATTTATGAAAAGTGGTCCTTGTATGAAAAGAAGTAGGGGGTTGTAGCTCCCTTCCAGGAGAGACTGGAAAATGAGAGAGAGTTGTAGCTCTCTGTAGGTTGCAGCCTACGTATTGGTAAAGGACTGCACCAGTACAAAATCATTGTAAAAGAATTTCTAAATTGAAAGAAGATAGAGACATATTGCAGCAGGTGGTTTTCTCCCACATTGGGTTTCCACCTTACATCTTGTGTTCTTTGGTGTGACTGTCTATTTTCTTTGTTCATGCTCATTATTTTATGGTACTGATATGCAAGAATAATTCAAAAGATCAAATAAGGAAGATTTGTTAAATTGCTAGATAATACTGATTCACCCCCCCTCTCAGTATTATTTCCAACAATTGGTATCAGAGCAGGTCCTTCAGAAAAGCTTGATCGCTTGAAGGTAGATCGTTCATCATGAGCAACTACGAGAGAGAAGCATCAATCAGGCCACCGGTTTTTGATGGGACAAACTTCAATTATTGGAAGGTAAGAGTTACTGCATATCTTCAATCTCTTGGTACAGAAGTTTGGGACATTGTAGAAACAGGCTATGCTTTTCCTTCAGCTACTCCTACAGATCCAGCTGAGAAAAAGAAGTATGAAACAAATGCAAAAGCAGTCAGTACTCTATTAGGAAGTATATCCCAAACAGAATTCATGAAGGTAATGCACTTCAAATCAGCAAAAGAAATATGGGACAAAATGATCACGAGCTATGAAGGAGATGAACAGGTAAAACAAGCTAAACTTCAAACTCTCAGGATTCAATATGAGACTCTCAAGATGTATAATGATGAAAGTGTGGCTAATTATTTTCTTCGGGTAGATGAGATTGTTAATTGTATGAAAAATTTGGGTGAAGAAATAAAAGAGTCTATAGTAGTTCAAAAGATTCTAAGATCATTATCCCCCAAGTTTGAATCTAAAGTATCTGCAATAGAAGAAAAAGAAAATCTCCGTGTTCTCACTATGTCTCAGCTACATGGAATTCTAACTGCTTATGAAATGAGAAAGGGAGGTCCATCAGACAGAAGGGAGGCTGCTTTTAAGGCATCAGGCAAAGAAGATCACTATGAAGCAAGCCATGTTCCAGAAGAAGAGGAAGAAGAATCAAATTTTGTCAGAAATCTTCAAAGGGGTTCTGGAAGGTTCAGAGGTAAGCTACCTTTCAAATGCTTTGCTTGTGGAAGAGTAGGTCATTATGCTGCAAAATGTCCTTATAAGGATAAAGGAAAGGAACCAGCTAGATGGAACAAGAAACAAAGTGCAAATAAGAAAAGCTACTACACCCATGAAGATAGTGATGGCTTATCAAACAGTGATGAAGATGAACAAGGTAATAAATATAGGTTGTTAATGGCATTTGAAGATGATGATTATGAGGATGCTGTAGATGTGGATAACCTTTATGATGAAATTACTAGACTCAAGAGATGTATAGAAGAAAAGAACATGATCATTGATACTCTACAATTTCAAATTGATGAAAAGGAAAAACATCTTGAAAAATTAGAAGGTGAAATTGTTGGTCTTAGAAAAGAAATTGAGAAAACAAAAGCTATTAATCTCAAGTTTGTCAAAGGATCTGAAACTTTGGATGAGATTATCAGTGTGCAGCGGTCTCCACTAAATAAGACAGGTCTGGGCTATAATGGAGAAACTTCTCAAGCATCCACTTCAAAAAGTTATCTTGATGCAGCAAGAAGAAATGAGCAAAAGCACAATGAAGATCATCAGGTAAAGCAGGGACAAACTTCAAACAGAAACTATCAGGGGCAATCCAGCTTAAGGGTGAACAAAAGCCACAACCAGCCACAGGTAAAATCTTCCCAGTTTGGTTCAAAAATAGATGAAAATAGAAATTACAATCAGTTGGCTGGTAGATTCAATAACCGCAGAAGCTTCTTCAATGGACAATGCTTTTCTTGTCATAACTTTGGTCACAAAGCAGCTCAATGTGTTGCATATAAAACAATCATGACTAGGGAAGCTCAAAAACAAAGAAGTATGATAGGGATTACAAAAAAGACCTATAACAGTTTTTCGGCTCTTGAAAATGAAGTTGAATGTTCTATTTGCAATAATTTTGGTCATGAAGACTTTGAATGCAGAAGCAGGTTTCAGGAAAGAAAGGAACAAGCCTCAGGAACCAAAACATGGAGAATAAAGGAACCTCAAACAGAAAGATGTGGGATAGCATTTTATGCAGAAGGACAGGAAAATCTATGGTACATTGACAGTGGATGTTCGAAGCATATGACAGGTGATAAAGAAAAACTTGAGTCTTATTCTATTTTAGAAAAGGGAAAGAAAGTCTCTTTTGGAAATGATACTCCTGCAACTATAAAAGGAAAAGGTATTGCTCCTTTAAAAGAAGATGTTAAGGCTGGAAATGTTTTGTTTGTTGATGGATTGAAGCATAATCTACTAAGTGTCAGCCAGATGTGTGATCAAAGAACCGAGGTTATATTCAGATCAAATGGATGTCTTGTTCGTGATCTTGATACAGGTAAAACAGTTCTCAAAGGGAAAAGAACTCCAAATAATCTATACATATTTGAAGAAGGACAACAACAATGCTATCTAAGCAAGGATGAAGAGCACTGGTTATGGCATCGAAGGTTGGGACATCTAAGCTTCTCTCAAATAAGGAAAGCATGCAAATATCAGGCAGTTCGCGATCTTCCAGATATCAAAATTCCTGACAACACCATATGCAGATCATGTCAGTTTGGAAAACAAACCAGGACTAACTTTCCAGAGAAAGAAGGATCAGCTAGCATGCCTCTTGAGCTAGTACATACAGATGTATGTGGACCATTCAGGAAAAGAACACCTAGAGGAGAGGAATACTTGATATTATTTATTGACGATTTCTCCAGGTTTGTTTGGTTAGGACTTATGAAGCACAAAGATGAAGCATTCGAAAAATTCAAATCCTTCAAAGCCTTGGTTGAAAATGAATCAGGTCACAAAATTAAGTGCCTCAGATCCGACAGAGGTGGGGAATTTACTTCAAATGAATTTTTCGATTTCTGTGATGAACATGGGATAAGGAGAGAATTCTCTACAGCTAGAACTCCTCAGCAAAATGGAGTTGTTGAAAGAATGAACAGAACAATCCAACAAATAGCTCGTGCTATGCTTGATGAATCAGGAACTCCCGCAACTTTCTGGGGTGAAGCTGCACATGCTGCGGTTATTATTCTCAACAAGACAAATGTTCGGGTGAACAGCACTCAAACTCCTCATGAGCTCTGGAGTGGTAAAACTCCTTCAGTAAAGCATTTCAAAATCTTTGGGAGCAAATGCTATATCAAGAATACTGAGGAGCAGCTTGGCAAACTTGATCCTAGAGCAGATGAAGGCATTCTTCTTGGCTATTCTCCACATAGCAAAGCATACAAATGCTACAACAAAAGACTTGGCAGAATTGTTGACAGCATTGATGTAGTGGTTGATGAGAAGGGATACATTCCTAGGCAAATACATCGTGAAGACATCGAAGAAGATGAAAGCTACCCTCAAAGACAGAATGATGAAGAAGAAGAACCTCAAGAAGAATCTCAAGAAGAACCTCACGAAGACGCAGAAGAACGAACAAGAATAGAAGAAAAGACTCCATCCAGATATGTTCAGAAGAACCATCCAGAATCTCAGATCATGGGACAGAAAGAAGCAAGTATACAAACTAGAAGAACAGTTGCAGAAGCTTCAAGCTATTTGGCATTACTCTCCTCTACTGAACCACAAAATGTGAAAGAGGCATGCAAAGATGAATGTTGGGTGAAAGCAATGGATGAAGAACTTGAGCAAATCGAAAAGAACAACACTTGGGAGCTGGTTCCTAGACCAAAGGATAAGAATGTTATCGGAACAAAATGGGTCTTCAAAAATAAATTGAATGAAAATGGAGAAGTAATTAGAAACAAAGCCAGACTTGTTTGTAAAGGGTATGCACAGCAAGAAGGAATAGACTTTGAAGAAACTTTTGCTCCTGTTGCAAGACTTGAGGCCATCCGAATGTTCCTTGCTCTCTCAAGTTTTCAGAACTTCAAAGTATTTCAAATGGACGTAAAATCAGCCTTTCTGAATGGAGACTTGGAAGAAGAAGTGTACATTGAACAGCCAGATGGGTTCATTCTTGGAAATGATCCAAATCTTGTATGCCGATTGAAAAAGGCTCTCTACGGTCTCAAACAAGCCCCAAGGGCTTGGTACTACTGGTTGGACAAATATCTTCATCAACAAGGTTTTTCAAAAGGTTCAGCAGATAGCAATCTATATATAAAAGTTGAAAATGACAAATTGCTAATACTTGTTGTGTATGTAGATGACATTATTTTTGGCAGCAATGAAGAAGCTATGAGTCAAAGCTTTGCCTCAGTCATGCAGAAAGAATTTGAAATGTCCTTGCTAGGAGAACTGACATACTTCCTTGGTTTGCAAATCCAACAAAAGGAAGGAGGAATCCTTTTATCTCAAACCAAGTATCTCAAGCAGATTTTGAAGAAATATGGCATGGAAGATGCAAAACCAGTATGTACACCCATGGTCACAGGATGTAGTCTCAATGAAAATGATGAATCTGCAGCAGTACATCAACCAACCTACAGATCTATGATTGGAAGTTTACTATATTTGACAGGTACCCGACCGGACATCATGCATGCAGTTGGAATAGTTGGAAGATTTCAGGCAAATCCGAAGGAAACTCATCTTCAGGCAGTGAAGAGAATTTTCAAATATCTTCAAGGGACTCAAAATTATGGCTTATGGTATCCTAGAGATACAGATCTCACTCTTCATGCTTATACAGATGCAGATTGGGCCGGAAGCGTGGATGACAGGAAAAGCACAAGTGGTGGTGCGTTCTTTATGGGTTCCAGACTGGTATCTTGGTTCAGCAAGAAACAGAGTTCAATTGCCTTGTCTACAGCTGAAGCAGAATATGTTGCTGCTGCATCTTGTTGCACCCAACTCCTTTGGATGATGCAGACTTTGCAGGATTATCAAATCACTTGTACACCTCCAATCCCTATTTTATGTGACAACACAAGTGCAATCAGCATCTCAAAGAATCCGGTTATGCATTCAAAAACCAAGCACATACCAATCAAGTACCATTTTCTCCGGGAACAAGTACTTGAACAGAAGGTCAAGTTGGAGTATGTTCCTTCTAAGGAACAAGTTGCTGATATTTTCACCAAACCGTTGCCTAGGGACACTTTTGAATACCTCAGGCAAAAGCTGGGGGTTGTTGATGCATCATCTTATTGTTGAACATCTTCTTATTGGTGGTATAGGCTCAGGGGGAGCACATAATGCATTGTTGGCATTATGGAGAAGGAGATCTTGGAAATAGCTGCAATATGTCTCTATCTCTTTCATGGTGGTACGTTGCTGCAGATCAGGTTCATAGGGGGAGCATGAGCGTAGGGGGAGCATACCCTTTGCCCTTGATGTCAAAGGGGGAGAATGAAGCTGAAGATCATGAGGTTGCCATCAAGTCCAAAGGGGGAGATTGTTGGCATTATGATTCAGGTGTTGTCCTTGATGGCAACCCATTCAGGTGATAGATCACTATTCTTGATGATCAGCTCTCTATTTTTAAGAAGGACGCAGGCAGTCTGTTCAGAAATTGCGTCCCCGCAGGTATACCATGCAGAACCCGCGTCCAGGGACGCAGGCCAGCCGTTCAGGGGGTGCGTCCACCCAGTGCACACATTTCAAGACAGAGAAAAGCACGTGGGGGTTTCTTGTGTGGTTTCTAGCCGACGGTTTTGTGTTTCTATGGTGTCGGCTCGTGGTATTGTTCCATGTTTTGGGGAGGAGCTTGCCTATATAAAGCAAAGGAGTTCATTTGGATTAATCATGTTTTTGGTTGAACATCTTATGAGGGTAAGATCTGGTCTAGATCTAAACAAGGCGAATCTGATGGACCGAGATCTCTTCGGCTCTTGCTCGGATCTGTAGATCTGATTGTCTGGGTTACTTCTAAAGTCTTGAAATCATCTTTGCCCAGAAGGACGCAGGTGCAGTAAGGGTTCAGGTGCGTCTGGGACGCAGGAGCGAAGCGTTTCAGGTGCGCCGGACGCAGGTGCAGGAAGGGTTCTGGTGCGCCGGGACGCAGGCAGTTCAATAGACTCAGTGCGAGGGACGCAGGCTAGCAGTTGAGCAGGGTGCGTCCGGGACGCAGGCTAGCAGTTGAGCAGGGTGCGTCCAGGGACTCAAGTCAGCAGTTGAGCAGGGTGAGTCCAGGGACTCAGGCTAGCAGTTGAACAGGGTGAGTCCGGACTCAGGCTGGCAGTTGAGCAGGGTGCTTCCTTCTCTTAAAATCCTTGTTTATCATTGTTGTGTTCTGGGTTTTGGTCCTATTATTGTTGATCTGGTTACTACAGTTGATTGGGTGATTCTCTTACACTTGATGATCAATTAATGCTTATGGATCCAGTTTGAAAATTTATGAAAAGTGGTCCTTGTATGAAAAGAAGTAGGGGGTTGTAGCTCCCTTCCAGGAGAGACTGGAAAACGAGAGAGAGTTGTAGCTCTCTGCAGGTTGCAGCCTGCGTACTGGTAAAGGACTGCACCAGTACAAAATCATTGTAAAAGAATTTCTAAATTGAAAGAAGATAGAGACATATTGCAGCAGGTGGTTTTCTCCCACATTGGGTTTCCACCTTACATCTTGTGTTCTTTGGTGTGACTGTCTATTTTCTTTGTTCATGCTCATTATTTTATGGTACTGATATGCAAGAATAATTCAAAAGATCAAATAAGGAAGATTTGTTAAATTGCTAGATAATACTGATTCACCCCCCCTCTCAGTATTATTTCCAACAGTTTTGTAATGTAATGTTGGCCTACCCATGGTCTGCGGACCATGGGATTGTATAAATAGAGTGAGGCTCTAAGTGTAAAAGAAGAAGAAGAGGAGAAGTAGTAGAGAGAAGAAAATGTCTAAGTGACTAAGTGTGTCGTGGGTCATAGAGTAGGAGAAGGCTCTGCAGCTGAGTGCGCAGAGGCCTAGGAGTCTGCAGCTGAGTGTGTAGGGAGAAGTCAAGTCTTTAACTGAGAAAGAAATTTATTAAAGAGAAGTTTTGTTACCAATTTTTGTATCTATTCTTGGGTTAATGCATGTTTGATATAAATTGCAAATGTACTGTTTATTTACTCCGCACATCTGTATGAATGGTTTATATTGTTAAGTATAACTTAAAGCATGCAAGTAGGCTAAGTTAATCAAGTAACATTAGAATATCAGTAGAGTAGTGGGTAATAACGCAGAAGCACAACATTCAGCCCTTGAGTAGGGCTGCGCGAAAGCAACATCTCGGGCTGCGAGGTATGGGAAAGTGTGTGTAGTGACATGTGCGCAGGGTCGAGCCGCAGACCACTTGAAATCATCAAACATCTCTAGGGTGTGGAAACCTGGTTCTAGCACCCTCCCATACTACTTTGGGTGAGACCTCAGTCTGTGCTCTGCAGATTGTTGCTGAAAGGGCCAGTAGTACCGGGATTTGTTTGGCTAAATCAACTCTGAACCTGGGTCAGGCCCCAACAAGCCAACATGAGCATATGACTCCTTTAGGGTATGATAACATAGATATTCTATAAATTAAGAGAGCTTGTAGAAATTAATTGATAATGTTTAATATTCTAGTAATGTTTGGAGAACAGAAGGTCTAATTATCCATCTTATTTGTTATTTCTTCAAAAATATCTTATGAGTGAATGCTTTTCAGGGAGTTGTCTACTAAGGGAGCACTAAGACAAATGATCAAGAGAGAGGAATATTGAAAGCAAGTAATTCTCTCTAGATGAGCTTGGATACTAATTTTCATGTTAACGGAGAATACATGAGATTTGGAAGTACTAATTGAGGTTCCCAAAGCAAGAATACAATTATTTATAATTTTCTTGAGAGCCTTGGCCTCCCGAATAGATGGAAATCCCATAAGCAAGGTATCTTCAATAAATTTTTGATGAGTAGTCAAGTCAATGGCCCATTGAGGTGCAATCATTTGATTTTTCCTTGATGAGATGCTTCTTACAAATATCTACCTAATCCCTCAAATGCTAAAATGAAGAGGAACATTGATAATGCATCCCCTTTCCTGATACCTTTGGTTGAACTGAAGGTGGAGGTTGGAGAGCCTTTCAGGAGGATTGAGAAGAATGGAGAGGAAAATAATTTATTTATCCATTCAATCCATTATTTTGAAAAACAAAAGGCTTTTAAAACATGTTATAGGTCGTACCAATTTAACTTTTCAAAGGATTTGGATAAGTATAGTTTGATGACCATACCATCTTCTTTTAAACAATTCATGGGCAATGACTATGCCATCTAGGATATTTGATGGCCCTCAGTATTGAAATAACAATGTTGAAAATCTCAAAGGTATCATATTTAATTATCAACCCAAGGTTTGTAAGAACTTAAGAGGGATCAACATTGTATGTATAGTAAGCATGATCCCTTTCTCTTGTTGACATTCATGCAAGTGGAAGCATTGAAATGAAGGCTAGATGCACATAGATGAAGCTAACTACTAAAGGAAGAATACATTTCCATAAAAGGAAATGACCAGAAACCCATGATAATTGTAATGAAAGAAATCACACTTGCTGAATGACACACACTTCTATGTTATTTGCAATAAATAGAAAATCACACTACTAAAATGAAACACTATGAATACAAACCATAATTTTCACAAAAAAGAAATTTTTAGAATCAAATTCACAAAATCATATATGAGGTCTATATACTTCTAAGTTTCATAAAAAATCTTCCATATTGTTAAAATATGCAACTGTGGTCAAATTCCACTTTGGACAACTCACTTTATGGATATAATGGCTGCATTTAATTCCTCTTTTTGAGAGGACCAAAATTGACCTAAAGATCACTCAAAATAGATAAAGGAAAGTGTACTTTTGAATTATAAGCACTCATGTGCATATTTGATTAGGTCGACCCTAATAAAAATTAGTCACCCTTAGAAGGATATAAATACAAGTGTCCTCTACCTCATTTTGACATTTTTATGATACATTTATATCTTGGTTTTTGGCTCGCACATGTGTGAGGATCGTCCACGGAGGAATAGGTTTGATCAAAGACGAAATTGTAGGGTTCCAATCTCACATATTTGTTTTAGGGTTTTGGGCCTTACTTGAAAGCATTGCACAGGAATAAATCGACCACATCTTTTTTTTGGCTGGTTCATCCATGCAACCGAAGCATCTCAGCCGCATGCACAACTCGTCCTCCATGTGATTGCCATCTAGGGTTTCTAAGTCTCAATTACAGACTGTAGTCGTTGGCTTATAGGCTATAGGGAGAAACTAGAACCATCCTAGTTGCACGCATGACTCCACATTTGTGTGACCGGGACCTAAAGGATGAAATTTTAGTTGTTCAAAAAATTTTCTCAGTACTAAAATATTCGATAGTTGATAGCAGACAAGGACAGTTCATTATAGGCTTCCGAATCATAATTTTGAGTATATGCATTTTTGGGTTCATTTCATTGATATTGTGTAGTTTTTTTTGTTGGATAGTGTATGGATAAATATATGGATCATTGTACTCTCTTTTTTTGAATAGTTCGACGACAATCTAATAAGAATATGAATTTGAAATGGTTTGCCCCATAGTGGGTTTTTCCCTAGTCTCTGACCAATCGTGGTGTCTCTATGTGTGAATGATTTTCTTCTATTATTTCTTTATGTTTAACTGCATTGATGATTATGATATTATTATTTTTATATATTTGATTATGTTGCTGAATAATGATGTAAATATGAATAATGTTATGATGTTAAGGGGTGAACATAAAATGTTAATGAAGAAATGCAATTATCAAAGCAAAGAACAATATAACCCTAAGAAAAATTAACATGGTATCAGAGGTGGGCTGAAGCAATGTCATGAAGATCACGCCTATGATGAAACCATTGATGGAAGCAAGAGAGGATGGAGGATACATAAAATAATTCTAGGGTTTGAAGGAAACCCTATGCAATATATGTATTAGGGTTTGACGGATATCTGAAGGGTTTGAGAGAAACCCTGGTTTATGGAAAATATTTGAGATATGAAATCTAGAAACCCAAGGAGGGTCAATATGATTATGCTCACACACTTGTGTCAGAAATGATGAAGCCCTAGATGAGATAGTCTTTATTAGTCCTAGTTTCTGATAAATTTGGTTGAAATAGCGAAGGAAATATTGTCATATGGACAATGGATAGTGATGGCTCTTAAAGTCTAGTTCAAGATGATCACCTCTCATTGAAGATAAGTATTTTTCGATTTATGATGCTCCTTTATGTGTTTAATTTTTAGGCATATGGATATGATTATTTTTTTTATTATTACTTATACTTCCTGAATGTATATTATTTGGATTCCTCTAACCTATTGATGAGATATGATAAGTGGATCCTTCTTTAGGATCATATGAGATGTAGGAAAGATGCCTAGTGCTAGAAGAGAAGAACTAGCATTGGAAAAGGTAAAGATACACTTGATGAAAAGGTGACAAATTGCTACAAGTTACCTATGTAAGATGAGAAGGTGCAAATGTATCTAAACACTACAAGGTATGTATAGTGTTGTTTCAATATGGATGGAAAGGTAATCCCTAAGGTATGATGATTATATCACCTTCAAAAATGGTTATTGTATGCATGATATATATGATGAAATGATGCTCTTGGTAGTAAACACGTATCTTACCATTTAGACACAATGAACTTCTTGATTCTATTAAGCTACTTAATATTGATCTTTGATATAGTGGTATACTTTATGTTTGGATAAAACCTATCATTTTGAATATCTTGATCCCATAAAGAAGGATAGAACCTTGATTCTAGTAGATGGTAACTTGACACTATCGATATTGTTTGTGAAAATCATGGTAGACATGATGATAGAAGTATAACAATGAGATTGATATTCATGATCTTTTGTTGACCATGGTTATGTTTTGATGTGTTTAGTAATTATGGCATATAGTAAAATTGAATGCCCTGACTTGATGGATTGAGTTATATGTCAAAGAAGTGATGTTGTGATCATGACTCTTGAAGTATACTCCCATTAGCTATTTGACACTAATGCTTGATGAACAATTGAATTCATGATGTAATGGTGAATTAGATGATTCTAACATGATATTATCATGATAAATATATGATATAGTCTGACTTTACGATCTAATAGATTTGTTGATGCATGACAATATTATAGACAGGTTGATGACTTGAATGAAGTGGCTTCTCATTTAGAGGGGGATTCTCTCAATAAGATCCCTTACTACCATTATCATCTACATTATATGTATGCTTTACTATTGAAATATGATTTATGGGCATGAATAGACAAATATATGATATTGTTGGTCTGTAGCAAAAGTCTGGTCAGAGAAGAGAGTTTTCCCTTATTCTAAGCCTCAACCACATGGAAGTAAGCTCAAGGGTGAAACTGAAAGCCTCTCAACCTCATTGAAGAAATTCTATGGGTGCAGTTATGCCTATAGGTGACAAAACTAAAGACTTGTACAGAAAAACAGAAGTTCACGTGAAGGATGATAGTCCTACAGACATGGAGCAGAAAACAAGAAGTTCTATGAGTAGGGAAGTTTTGATGTGAATGTGTTGACTAAAGTTGTGTTTCCAGGTGACCAAGATATGCATATCAATATGTCATTATGATTTTGGCTGGTTGATATAGATAATCGGTATTTGACTTGATGATTGATAAATATTTAGAACTTTGACTTGATGTTGTGATATTTTTTTAGTTATATATCTCTCTATGATAGCAAATTTGGATTTGACCCAATGAATAATGATTTGATTTGACGATTGATGATTTTCCTTGATAACAATGCTAAATTGGCATAGTATCTTTCATTGACTTATATTGGTATTGTTAATTTTAGGTATGTTCTATGCTTAGAGCAATTTATTTCAATTTTCACAGTTAGCTCAATATCTTTTCCAGATTAGCAATCACATCAGCATTAAATTAAATTGCAGATAGAACATAAACATAAATCACAAAAGACAAGCCAAGACAAGAGGACACTAGATGTGGTGCTTGTAGAAATTCCCACTGTAGATCAATAGATTATGCAATATACTAAAGCAAAATACAAGATCTACTTCTACAACAAACTTTGTAGAAGCTTAATCGAATTGAGCAAGATCAATGAGAACACATATAACTAAGAATGAGAAATCAATCACACATAACACAGAAGAAATAACCTTGGGAAAGCCTCAGCCTAAAACCCTAATATTTATATTATCATACAAGTGGAAATATATTCAAGTTACAAAAAGAATAAGCTCTCAAGCTATCCCACTCTCTCTGCAATCAAACAATACAACTCACAGATTGAATAGACACAATATATGTCCTCCTCAAGCCCTCCAACCCTCCTATTTCCCTGCGCAGTTTTTCTTGGGGTCCAGTGATGCCACATGTGTGAGTTGGCCTCATCACACTCACAAAACTGAAGAAGTAACTACACAATCTTCAAGGAAAGAATTCCTTCTGCATGCAAGAGATATTCACAATGGAATATTCCTGCAACTGATAGTACATTGTCCCTCCATCTGATCTCAACTGGGTCTCTGTCTGAACTGACATGCATGAGTTATTTATGAGAGAATATTCAGTTATCTGAAGTGCAGCAGTTACATGCATGCATGCATTAACTAACTGAACTCATAATTAATTGAACAAACTATTTGAATTAATCTAACTGGACTTGACTTAGTTAACTGAGCCAACTAATTACAACTCAATATTACAACTCATCCTTATCTCTTTAACTGATGGATAAATTCCTCAATCAATGGAGAAACTGTTGCATGTCCCCACATAGACTTCATGTTTGATTTTCTACAACTAATTAACTCATGGTGAATTAATTAATTATTTTACAAACAGCTACTAAGATCAAATTCGAATTTTTACTTCTCTATTTTAGTTCAGGGACTAACTAAAATAGGAAGGTATCTCGAAATGCTATTTATAGCAATACTAAATTTAGCACTTCTATATTTAGCATTTCTTGTTGCTATTTTCAACACTCCCTCTCAACAAGAAAGGGATTATCAGTAACCCCAATCCTGTCTCTGTGGAACTTGAACTTGCATTTTGACAATGCCTTCGTCAAAATATCTACATCCTATTCCTCGATCGAAAGAAACAACAACAAAATGATCCTCTTAACAACATAGTCTCGAAGATGGTGATACCGGATATCTATGTGCTTAGACCTGTCATGAAAAATTGGATTCTCAGAGAGTTTGATACAACTCTGATTATCGCAGTAGATCACGGTTGGATCCATCCTCCGATCAAACAATCCCAGTAGAATCTTCCACATCCAAATGGCCTCACATGTAGCCTGACTGGTAGCCATGTATTCAGACTCTGCTGAGCTAAGTGCAACTGACCTCTGTTTCCTGCTGTACCAGGAAACTGCAGCTGAACCTAGGTTGAAGATTCCTCCAAAAGTGCTCTTCCGATCTGATGGAATCCCTACCTAATCTGCATCTGTGAAGCCCTGAAGCTTCACTCCCTCTTTCCATTTGTACCACAATCCGAACTAAGATGTGCCTCTGAGGTATCTCAACACATGCTTCAATGCCTTCCAAAACAGCTTGGTAGGCTGAACCATAGCTTGACTCAGCTGGTTCACCGCAAAGCATAAGTCAGGTCATGTGTTCACTTGATACATAAGTGAACCCACCTGCTGCTGATAAACAATAGCAACTACTACCTCACTTGAAGTAGCATCCTCCTTCCTCTAGTTCCTAGCTAGAGGAGTCTGCATGGGCTTGCAATTCTCCATGTGAAAGTGCCTGAGTATCTCATTGGCATACTTGCCTTGAGACACAAATACTTCACCATCTTTCTACCACACCTCCATGCCTAGAAAGTAGTGCATAAGACGCATGTCTTTCATTTTGAACTCTCTTTCAAGGTCCTCCTTGCAAGACTGTATCAGTTGATTATCACCTGTCAAAATCAGATCATCGACATAAAGAACAATGATCAATGGTTTACCTTCTACCATGATGTGGTAAAGGTTCACATCTACTTCACTCTTAGTCAAGCCTAACCCGGTGAAATAGCTGTTGATCCTGGCGTACCAAGCACGAGGTGCTTGCTTTAGCCCATACAAAGCCCTCTTGAGTCGGCACACATGCGACTCATGATCGAAGGTCTCAAAACCCTTTGGCTACTCAATGTACACCTCCTCCTCAATCTACCCATTAAGGAATGCTATCTTCACCTCCATCTGATGGATATTCCAACCCATCTGAGCTGATAGTGCCAACATCGATCTGATAGATGAGTACCTTTCTATGGGAGCAAAGGTCTCATCGTAGTCAATCCCCTTGACCTATGAGAAACCATGGGCAACAAACCTTGCCTTATGTTTCTCAACATTTCCATCAATTGCCTACTTTACATTGTAAAGCCATCTGGAACTCACCACTGACTTGCCCTGAGGTCTTGGGACAACATCCCACACACTGTTTTGAATGATAAAGTCATACTCCTCTACCATTGCATCAACCCAGACTGGTTGTTGCACTGCCTCCTTGAATGAAGAAGGTTAGGTATCTACACACTCCCCAACCAGGGCCATGTACCCAGTGTACTGCTCAGGCGACCTCCTCTATCTGCGCTAAGAAGATGGCTATCCCACATTCTCCCATTCATCCAGCATCAACCTGTCAGCTTCCCTTGAGCGTTTATGCTCATCTCCGGAAGTCTCAGCATGAGTGGATGTCTCCACTCCCGGATCCTCTGCATGCGGCTGCTCCGCATCAATCTGAGGCTCCTCCTAGGAAATGAAAGTTCCTCCTCTACGTGCAACTTGAGCTCCCTCTCAAGAGATAATCGCATGGATTCCTGCTTATCGAACTTCAGATCCCTGCATACCACTGTCCTCTAACTAGTAGGCAGGTACACCCAATAGTTGTGGGGTGTATTTGTGTACCCCACAAGTATTCCCAACTCAGCTGTGGGATCTAGCTTCTTTTAGGCAGCTTTGGTCACATGAAAATAAACTGATGATCCAAAGATTTCGAAGTGACTCACATCTGGTCGCTTCCCGGAAAAGGCCTCCATAGGTGTCTTCATTCCTAGTATACAGTGCGAGATTCTGTTCTGCAAGTATACTGCTATATTGCATGCCTTAGCCCACAAATGAAGTGGTAGGATTTAGTCATGCAACATCACTTGAGCTGCTCCCACAATCAATCTGTTCTTCCTTTTGGCCACCCCATTCTGCTGTGGGTTATGGGGTGTTGTCAACTCCCGTTTAATTCCTTCTGCAGCGCAGAAGTCCTTAAACTGTTGGAAGACATACTCTCCACCATTGTCGCTATGCAAGGCTTTTATTTTATTTCCAGATTCTTTCTCTGCCAAGGCTTTAAACTCACAAAACCTCAAGAAGGTCTTATCCTTCTTTTGCATAAATTAGATCTAGCATCTACGAGAAAAATCATCAATAAAAATAACATAGTACCTTTGTTTAGTAGTGGAGGCTGTATATAATGGTCCACAAGCATCTAAGTGAACTCGCTCTAGGATTACTCTAGCTCTACTATCTCGATCTGGAAAGGAAGATTTCACATGCTTACCCAAGGTACAACCTTTGCATGTATTTGTTTGCTCCAGTTTTCCCTTGGGTAGCCCAGTAGAAATCTGTTGCATGATCTTCAGGGCTCCATGGTGCAAGTGGCCCAATCTTCTATGCCATAGCTCGCAAACATCTTGGCTCTACAACATCTCAGCTTTGGAACTTAATGCAGCACAGTTGTCTACCTCTAGCTTGTAGAGATTCTTTACTCGAATCTCGATTCGCTTTGTTTGTCCAGTACCAATATGCGTCAAGAATACCTTTCCTTTACTAAAGACTACATCATAGCCTTTATCTTCTAGCATAGCGACAGACACAAGATTCTTCTTCAAATCTGTTACATACTTTACATCATTCAGGGTGAGACGAGCTCCATGCTCCCTCTAAAACACAACCGTACCTTCACCTGAAACAAGATACTTTCCATCATCGCCCATCTCAGTCCGCAATTGGAGATCCTTCTCCTACAAGGTACTTAAAAGATTCTTGTCACCTGACATGTGGAATGAAGCTCCACTGTCCAAGTACCGCACACATCCCACCATGGATGAAACCATGCATGTGATAAGTGAGAAATCCAACTCAAACTGTGAGGCCAGTGCCTCACCATCAGATCCCTTTGAGGAACCCTTCTTGGATTTCTTTTGTGGACAACTCATAGCATAATGGACCACTTCATGACAATGAAAGCATCACACTTTCGATTTGTCAAACTTCTTCCCACCATGGGAAGAACTGGATTTGGGATGGGACACCTTCCCTTTTCCCTTTCCTTGCCTTACTCACTAAGGCTAGATTTTCCTCATCATCTTGCTTTGATGAGGATCCATCTCTGGTGCTTCTTCTTATCTCCTCCTACATCAAATCCGACCAAAGTCGTTCCCAATCTGGTAGCTTTTCTCTTCCATTAACCGAGTCTTGGTAGCTATGCCAGCTCTAAGGAAGACCGAGGAGTGCAAGACTCACCATGTCATCATTAGTGGTTGTGATCCCTACACTTCCAAGCTCATCCCTACAGGTGGTGAGCTTGTTCAAATATGGTTTGATCGTGTCACCCTTTTCACACTTGATTTTTCAAAGCTTGTCTTTCAGTGCCACCTTCCTCTAATCACTGCTGTTCTGATATAGATCTTTCAATGTTTTCCACATTGAAAACGATGTCTCCTTCCCATGGAGGCTCGAGACAATGTGGTCTCGAACTCTATGTAGGAGGATTCTCCTTGCTCTAGCCACACATTTATTCCATTCCGCCAACTCAGTAGCATTAGTTGCTTCCGGCTTGGGGGCTTCTTGATCAATGAAGTCCTTTAGGCCGTTTTCCTCTAATACTACTTCCATGCGATCCTTCTAGGCTATATAATTCGAGCTACCATCAAGGTAATACTCGAGTCTTAAACCGTTGAACGCCATTTGTGAAATTGAGATGTGATAAGAACTCAATTTCTATATTCAGGGACCTCAAACTTCAAACTTATCCCTTCTTGTATATTGTTCTTTGCCTTTGATCACCTTTGCTCTGATACCATATAGAAATTCCCACTGTAGATCATTAGATTATACAATATACTAAAGCAAAATACAAGATCTACTTCTACAACAAACTTTGCAGAAGCTTAATCGAATTGAGAAAGATCAATGAGAACACATATAACTGAGATTGAGAAATCAATCACACATAACACAGAAGAAATAACCCAGGGAAAGCCTCAACCTAAAACCCCAACCTCTGTATTATCATACAAGTGGAAATCTATTCAAGTTACAAAAAGAATCAGCTCTCAAGCTATCCTGCTCTCTCTGTAATCAAACAATATTGCTCACAGACTGAATAGACACAATATATGTCCTCCTCAAGCCCTCCAAGCCTCCTAGTTCCTTGCGCAGTTTTTCTTGGGGTCCAATGATGCCACACGTGTGAATTGGCCTCATCACACTCACAAAACTAAAGAAGTAACTGCGCAATCCTCAAGGAAAGAATTCCTTTTGCATGCAAGAGATATTCACAATGGAATATTCTTGCAACTGATAATACATTGTCCCTCCATTTGATCTCAACTGGGTCTTTGTTTGAACTAACATGCATGAGTTATTTATGAGAAAATATTCAGTTACCTGAAGTGCAGCAGTTACATGCATGCATGCATTAACTAACTGAACTTACAATTAATTCAACAAACTATTTAAATTAATCTAACTGGACTTGACTTAGTTAACTAAGCCAACTAATTACAACTCAATATTACAACTCATTCTTATCTCTTTAACTGATGGATAAATTCCTCAATCAATGGAGAAATTGTTGCCTGTCCCCACATAGACTTCATGTTTGATTTTCTACAACTAATTAACTCATGGTGAATTAATTAATTATTTTACAAACAACTGCTAAGATCAAATTCGAATTTTTACTTCTCTATTTTAGTTCAAGGACTAACTAAAATAGAAAGGTATCCTGAAATGCTATTTATAGCAGTACTAAATTTAGCACTTCTATATTTAGCATTTCTTGTTGCTATTTTCAACAGCGCTAGCTAGGGACAAACCCCAATGAGGGGAACCCTTGATCAATTCTTATTATATGTTCTTCAATAGTTCAATAGAGAGAGAGAGATAGTACATTTACAACAGAAGTCATCACTTTGACTTATCTAGATCAAAGCATAGATCATCTCCTAAGATGATGATACATGAGATCAATTGAAGACATGTTGCTTCAACTGATTCTCCAAGGTGACTCCTTCACCTATCATTGTGTTGCATCTCATCCATGTGCTGCACCTCACCGTGCTGCGCCATGCTGCACCCATCATTACTATGATGTATCTCCTCATGATTTACCAATCATGACTGTACCCATCATTGTACTACATCATGTACCATTGTTGTCCCAATGTGCTTGCTGCACCATGCTTGCCACCATGTGCCTGTTGTACCTTGCTTAACATACATTTGTCCCAATGTGCTTACTGCACCATGCTTGCCATGCTATCCCATTATGTTTGCAGCACTGTGCTTGTTGCTGTCCCATTGTAGCATTGCTATGCCATGCTGTTGTTCCAATGTGTTTGCAGCACCATGTACTTGCTACATCAAGTACCATTGCTGCTATCATGCTTCCCATGCATCTTGTTGCACTATCAATGTATACTTCATGGGTCACCTTGCCGTCACATCTTATCATGGACTGTATTGGTTCGTAGTTAAGGATATCTGTTTTCTATTTAGGATGGAAGATGGGACAACCTTCATCAACAAGACAGATGTATCATCCCCCATACATAGGTAGCAGCATCCATGCTTGTCCAATATAGTTTGTTGTTGACTGTTAGTGAAATATTGGTTAGGGCACATACCTGTGGCCTTAATCTTCTCCAAGCTGCCCCAAATAAACCTTGGAAGACTGTGGCTTGCTGAAGGTGGATTCCTCCATTACTAGGTTGTTGCCTTAGGGCATATGACAACAAAACAACCCATGTTATTTCTTTGCTATGGTGGTATGGCCTATGGCCTACCACATAACCTTGTTGTAGCATACGGCTTCCTTCAAATGTGCCTAAACAACCAGCATTTTACTCATCTTCTAGTCAGCCTAGCAGCCTATCCTTTTGGACCTAGTTTTAGCCTTAAGACTCCCAAACTTGATCTCCTGTAGCAGCCCTCTTCAACACTGTTCCTTGAATATTTCTATTTGTGGTTAAGACTTGTATTTGGTCTCCTCCTTCACTGCATCTAGGGCATAGTTGTGGCACTTGTTGGACTGTGACTAGGGCTTGTGGAGACCTTCTCTAGATAGTGTATAGGTTTTCCTTAGACAACCTATAGAAGATTTCTCCTAGTAGTGTGGATAAACCCTCCTTCCAACACTTAGTCACTTGGAGTTGACCTCCAACATCCTTCAAATCCTCGCTGGCCTATCTTCCTTGCTGTGGCGAGGGCAGCTCCAAGATTCCTCCTTTAGGGCTGCATAGAAGGCACCTTCATGACAGCGTATAGGATAGGGCAGCGTATCCTCTTTAGGTCTCTCCTCCGACCAAAACCCAAAGATAAGTGGAGAGGAAGAGATCACCAAGAAGACGATTATATAAATGACTTGAAGTCCTCTATTTATACTAAAACGTTGAGCACAAGTGGGGTTTATTTGGTTGCTGGCTGACCTTGACGAATTGTCCCATAACACAAATAAATTCATATCTCCATGAATACTTACCGAAATCGGATGATATTTAGATCAATCCTACTCCTCTCGATGATAGGGATCCAAGAAAAATATTAGATTCCATTAATAAGATGACCCACATGGAGTTTGGCCCTAGTTGTCAATTTTAACAGTCCCTCTCAACTAGGGAGAACTCCATTCGCTGACCCATATGTCCGACTGTACTATCTCTTCCATTAGTGCCCTGCACTGTTGAGCTCTACTCTGTTCTGCTATACTCTGTTGAACCATGAAGAAGAAGAATTGATCGAGAATGTCTCATACCATTTTCTACTAACCTGAAGTTAGTTTCGTCTTATTGACCCAGAGTCAGTTTTATTGATCTCGAATCAATATCACAAGAGAGTGTCTCAAATCACTCATACTGATCCCAGATCAATGGAGGTCATCCTAGCATAGGGAGTACAATAGATACAATGATGCGTCCATCGATAGTACTACTATGGTCCTTAACCCCATTTCCCTACTCATTGATAAGATGAGAGGTACTGCCCATGAGTCCCAGACTGCATGGGTAGGATGCCTCAATAGGATAACTAATCATCCTGTCCACAGGAGAATGAATCATCCTATCCCATAGTCACCATGGGAGAACTAATCATCCTATTCCACAGTTTCCACGGGAGAACTAATTGTCCTGAACCAAAGGAGAACTAATCATCCTGTTCCACAGTTGCCATGGGAGAACTAATCATCTCGGCCCACAGGAGAACTAATCATCCTGTTCCACAGTGCACCACCAGGGGAGGGTGAGTCACCCTGTGGTCGTATGTTGTTCCAGTAAGTACTCCAAGCCCCCTAGAGCTCCCAAAGCTCAATGCATGCAACATGTAGGACCCTTTTTACAAATGTCTATCAACGAATCCAAGTTGTTTGGGAAAATCACAATTTTGATCTTTCCCCCGGGGCTTTGACAAAGTGTTTGTGACCTATGCATTAGTCTCAATGTGATGGAGCCTCCTCGCTCTTTGACTTACCATATCCCATATAAGGTAGTATCTATTGTCTATCTGCTGGAGCAATCATCGAATACGATATTCCTCAATAATTGAATCTCCCCTGGTTGTCACAAAGAATCACAATGGTATTCATCATGTGTACAAATAGCTTACTGTGAGCTTCCACAACCAGGCAGCATCACACAAGATCATATTCGTAGCTATGTATTTGGTCTCGATGGTGCTTATAGCAACCGACTTCTGCTTCCTGTTCATCCATGATATCGAAGTAGAATCCAGAGAGAATCAACACTAAGAAGTGCTCTAGGGATCCTCCACACTGCCTGCCGAGTCAGCATCCGAATAATCACATAGGATCATATTTCCAGTAGTGTATCTCAATCCATGAGATATTGTGCTCCGAAGATATCTCAGAAGATTCTTGGCACCAATCTAGTGAGGCTCAACCAAATATGAGCTCACCATGCTAATTGTAAAACATATATCCAGGTAGAAGTTCACCAAGAACATCAATGCAGATGAGTTTATGAAACTAAGATGCATTTCCCAAATCTGGTCCGGCATCATCACCATATAACTTCTGAAAGTTAATATCCTCGAGGTAGTCATGGGCTTACAGTTTACCATTCCACATCTGGAATCTAACTCCCTCTTACTTTTGAAAATGATAAGGTCTGCACCTGTCAGAAATAGGTCATCTGTAGGAGGTGCCAGTATGAGAGGTATATCATCCACAACCTTCGAGCAATGGTTTGGATCGGTTTCACTCCTAGTGAATCTCAGCTTCGTCAGACAACTATCAATCCTCTCATACTATGCCCGGGGTGTTTTGCTTCAAGTAATAAAGGGCTTTCTTCCACTTGTATACATGAGATTCCCGATCATGAATCTCAAACTCCTGTGGACCTGCTACATGAGGGGAATGGTCCCCTGAAGATTTTCCTTCAGTACATCTCAGACATGTACCTTCATGCTCTTCTTGAATTCAGGCATCTAAGTCACCATCTGACTCACTTTGAGTAGGGCCCTGTTAGTGTCAGTCTTTGAAGCCTTCCACCAGTGATCAAATATGCTCTTACAAAGTTGTTTTAGGATGTTACAGTCAAATTTTGTCATTTCAGAGAATCTTCAAGTAAAATTTGGTCACTATGTATTAGGTCTAGGGTTTGTTTTCACTTCTTTCAAAGTTGTCCAAATTTCGGTCCATGTCACCATTTAGATGAGTGTACCATCATTCAGAGATTTTTCATCATTGTTTCATGTTCCAATGGGTCATTTTACACCTTGTTCGTGCTTCAGTTGTACTTGGGTAAGGCTCATTTCCCTCTCCTAGGGTTTTGAAGGTAATTTCTCTTGGATGGTCAAATCATCAACAAAGTTTGCATCCTAATGCTCATACACCTTCCCCTATCTTTAATGTACCTTATTAAACACTTCCCATCACTGATATCCCTCAAATTCCTCATTTTTCCACAAACCCTAGTTTCTTGCTGCAATTTGACAATTTTCTAGGCTAGGCCTGTGTTTTTCCCTTTTGGACCCCTTACCCTCACTCAATCTTTGAAGTTCCACTTTCCCCTATTTCCTAACATCCCTCCCTACTTTCAAAAATTTTCTCAAGAATTTATAAGCTCCTTATCCCTTTCATTTCACTTCATTTCGACAAATCCCCTGTTCCACACATTGGGATAGGTTTTACTCAAATGACGTTTCTGAGCAAGGAAAAGTGAATTTGGAAAAATTGAGAGATTTTTTTATCTAAAATAGGCCAAGGAAGAAAATCCTTCTTCATGTTTTACACAGGTGTCATGGTTGTAGAGAAATGTAAAAAATAAAGTTGCCTCAGGAGGGTTGCTATACCTATGGAGTTGCCTTGGGAAAGTAAAGATTTATCCTAGCTTGGTTGGCCAAATGACTTGCTTGATGAGTGAAATGATAACTATACACAAAGATATTTCCAATGAGCTATCATGAGCTCAATTTGGAGTTGAGGAAGACCTTCAAAAGTTGATTACAACAACACTCTGCCTTTAGGCAACCTCATTTTTCACATTTTGACCAGTCTTGGGAGATTTGACTTTTGATAGGGTAAATGAACTCCGAATTAAAAAATTCAAGTTGTGTTGGAAAGTAGACTCAATAATATTTCCAAATAACTATTGTGCACCCAATTTTTACACCGGGAAGGCCCTCAAAACTAGTCTTCAAAAAGGCACTACACATAGAATTAGTGCTACACACCTATGGCAGGTTTCCAGTGTAAAATTACACTGGCGCTACACATAGAATTAGCGCTATGCACCTGGTAGCCAAGCCCCAAATCACTCCAAAATCACTCAATTTTCTTCAAATCTCTGAATTTATCTCTTGACAAGTAAGTAAATCAATCCTTATTTTTGAAAAGGCTTTTGCATCAAGCCTTGGTGATTCTTTCACTCATAAAGTTAAAACCCTAGTGTTCACCCAAACTGTCCCATAAAATTGACAAGTTCACCCTCTCATTTTTTTTCCTATCTCATCCATTTTCCCTAAACCCCATTCCCTCATATAAATTTCCCAAACATCATTCCCTCATATTCTCCCTAAATCCCACTCTTTCATATAAATTTCCCAAACCCTATACATTCTCCTCAAAACCCTACACACTTTATCCTACATACATCTCTCCTACACTATCCCTAAACCCTACTGATCTAGGTGGATGTTGGTGGCCACCCACCTATCCCACTTGGACCCCCACAACTATCTCTTTCAGTTTTTCAGTTTCCTTAATTATAGCACAGTTTACTATTTTTAGCCGTTTTTCGGGTCCTAAACTTCCAGAGCCATTTTGAGGCCCTAAACGACGTTTTTTAGGAAATCTACCGCCAATTATTTTCCTGATAAAAATCGTCTTTTCCGTCGTAGTCCTCGGAGAGATCTTTCCAATGGGCTATCATGCGCATCAAACGGAGATAATACGACCAATTCGCAACCCCGGGAAGTTGGCTGTCCAACTCACCCCAAAACGGGGCCCACAATTTGGCGTTTCATCTTCTAGGGTTAGGTTTTGGAATGTGAAGGGTTTTCCATTGTTTCTCAATAATAAATAGGCCTTCGAGCCTCATTGTAAAGATAGTTCAGAGGCATGTACCGACACATCTCTTCTCAGAGATAAGCTACCATCGCCCTAGCTGGGTTATTTCTATTTGTAAGCATATTTCAGTATTTTCCATTAATGAAATGAAGTATTATTTCCGCTGCATCTTTGTGTATATGGTTATCTCTATATTTTATTGCGTTCCTATTTAAATCCAGATCAGTGGTATTAGAGCGGTCTGCTTTTTCTCTGTTTGTCTTTGCATGTCTCCTATGAGGTCGGGATATAAGGAGTTAGGGCTTGAATTGGTCGAACCTTTGCAAGACCAGCCTCACAAATCTCGACGACCTCCCATGGTGGATGAGAAGAATGACGAGGGGGTAGGAGATCCTATCAGAATCTTGCTCGAAGAAGCCCTCGAGCGGCAAAGGAACGCGATGATGGATAGCTTTGCACAGATCCTTTAGCGGCTACCCAGAGGTGACGCATCGGCTTCCAACAGCTACTTTGGAAACACCACACCGTTTAAGGTACAAGTTAATTTTGAAATCCCCATCTTCAAGGGTCAAATAGACGCACATGTAGTAGATAAATGGTTGAATCTACTAGATGGGTATTTTTCTGTTCATGAATTTTCAAGTCGGGAAAAGATTGTTTTCGCTCTTCTCAAAGCAGCCCCCACGTCAAGGACTGGTGGGAAACATACTGCGAGCAGAAGGATGAAAGTACAGGCTCACTATTTTCAGTCGCCCCCACTTGGAATGACTTCCGGGATGCCATCAAGGAGCAGTACTACCCTGTCAAAAGCTATGAGGACAAATACATCAAATGGACCACATTGCAGCAGGGACGAGACCAAGATGTGCCAAAGTTCACAAATATTTTTCATACCCTTCGCACACAGTTGGGTATCAAATATTCTGTGCTGCATCTGGTACTCAAATACTGCGGCTGCCTACATAGATACATCCAGGAAGAGATGGAGTTCTTGAACATCTCCTCACTCAGCATAGCATACCGATACGCTATCAAAATCAAGCAAAAATTCAAATAGAAGAAGCGAGACTTTGGATCTGCAAATCCGAAGCCCAAAGGACAAAGCCAAGGTGGGGTGACCCAAGACAACCCCTCGAAGCTGCAAGAAAAGAACAACACCACGAAGCCGAAGAAGGACACAGGAAAGTGGTGTGAGTTCCACAAGAGTCCCACTCATAACACAAGTGAGTGTCGGACCAAGCAGTCGCTGGTGGCAGAGTTGAAGGCTTCCGAATCAGATGCATGTTCCGACTCTGAGCCAGAACCTGACAAGGGGGACAGCAAAGGGAAGCAAATCATTGATGCAGATCCTAGTGCCACTGTTGCCACTGCCAAGATCCAAAAGAATGAGCCCGAAGAGCCAGAGGAGGGGGAACGACTTTTCCACTCATAGATGTGGGTGAAGGGTTCGCCGCTACAATTCATTGTCAGCAGTGGCAGCCAAAAGAACCTCGTTTCAGCAGAGGTCATGAAGCGGTTGGGCCTACCAACTACGCCACACCCACAACCATACAGTATCGGGTGGCTTCACGAAGGACGAGATCTCAAAGTTCGCCAGCAGTGCCGCCTTCCCTACAGCATCAAGCCCTTCACAGATGAGGTATTGTGTGATGTTACACCTCTAGATGTTTGTGATGTACTATTAGGCCAGCCATACTTGTGGAGGCGACATGCTGTGTATGAGTCAAGGCCTCGCGCTGTCATTATTTCTTTGGATAATTCATTATACAGGATACTAGAGGTAGCTCCACCTACCGCCACCTCTTTCATCACTGCTAAGAAAGGCAGCAAGCTCATTTCACAAACTAGGAAATTTAGCTTCTATCTGGTTCGCTCCCAAAGTAAGGGGAAGATCGTTGCTACATCCATGACCCCTGCAAAGGGTTCCTCCACGCAGCAACAACAACATAGGGATATAGTAATGATAGAACACAGGAACAACTTCTCCTTACCCAAAGGGGTGCCACACAAGTTTCAGGTGGGCGACAAAGTTTGGTTACATCTGCAAAGAGAACGCCTTACCAGAACCCATCAGAAACTCAGACCACTTCGACATGGTCCTTACACCAGTAACAAGGTTGTGGGCAACAATGCTTTGAAGCACAACATTCCTCCATTCCTTCGCTTTCACCAATTGTTCAATGTGGACCATCGCCAACCATGCTTCCCACCATTTCTGGACACATCAGAGATTGCAAAACATCTCACCAGAGACCCAGCTCAGCAGAAGCTTCCTCATCTCAAGGAGGAACTCAACGCAATGGGGACCATTGCTTCCTAAGGGGGGAGGAATGCTCCAGGTGGATGTTGGTGGCCACCCACCTATCCCACTTGGACCCCCATAACTGTCTCTTTCAGTTTTTAAGTTTCCTTAATTATAGCGCAGTTTACTATTTTTAGTAGTTTTTCGGGTCCTAAACTTCCGGAGCCGTTTTGAGGCCCTAAACGACGTTTTTTGGGAAATCTACCGCCAATGATTTTTTTGATAAAAATCGTCCTTTCCGTCGTAGTCCTTGGAGAGATCTTTCCAACAGGCTATCATGCACATCAAACGGAGATAATACGACCAATTCGCAACCCCGGGAAGTTGGCTGTCCAACTCACCCCAAAACGGGGCCCACAATTTGGCGTTTCATCTTCTAAGGTTAGGTTTTGGAATGTGAAGGGTTTTCCATTGTTTCTCAATAATAAATAGGCCTTCGAGCCTCATTGTAAAGACAGTTCGGAACAGTTCAGAGGCATGTAGCTGACACATCTCTTCTCAGAGATAAGCTACCATCACCCTAGCTAGGTTATTTCTATTTGTAAGCATATTTCAGTATTTTCCATTAATGAAATGAAGTATTATTTCCGCTGCATCTTTGTGTATATGGTTATCTCTATATTTTATTGCATTCGTATTTAAATCCGGATCACCTACTCACTCCCATTCCCTCTCACCTATTCATTCCTAAAATCTCTTCATACTCATCTTTCATCCATCCACCCTATCTCATCATTCACCACAAGTGTTCACAAACAATGAAAAAGGCCAGGTGACTAGGCAGCGAAGAGGCAATGTTAGAAAAAAAAAGGCAAAGGAAATTGAGAATCCTAAGGAGATTTATCTTGAGTGGTTAAAAACCACATAGATAAGTTGATTGAGAGGGTTAACAGAGACAAAAAATTCTTCGTCACTTAGCCTATCACTACCTAACCCGGAACAAGATTTGTAATGCAAGGACAAAGAGGTTAAAGGCCAAGCTAAAAAGAGTTTTGAGGAGAAAAAAAGAGAAAGATAAGCTCAAGATCTTGGTTGAAGTCTCATTGGCTCATAAAATCACCTGATAAGGATCACTCATGCCAAATTTCAAGAAATTTGGAGTATTTTTTGTCATTTTTGAAAATTTTAAGGCAAAAAACAGGTTTTTTCAGCAGGTGCGTAGCGCCACTGGTGCTGTGCTTTTGATGGAGGCATCTTCTTGCAAAATGGCTTACATATTTGGAATCAGCATGAGAAAATATGCATGCTCAGAAATGTCTGAGAATTTTGGACAAGTTTTAGGTCTCCAAAAGGGCCAAAAACACCCAAAAAGTGCCCTCTCCCCCACTTTTTTGCCACACAGGAAGAAGTCTTGGAAGATTCCATTTTTGGAGGAGCAAATGGACTCCAAATGAAAAAAGTAAAGTTGTCCCAGAAAGTAGACTCACCAATATTTCCAATGAGCTATTATGCACCTGATTTGGACTTCAGGGAGCCTTCCAAAAGTGGCTTGGAAAAAACACTATGCATAGAAAAAATGGTGCCACACATAGGAGGAAAATTTATCAATTTTGCCTGTTTGCTCAGAATTTCGCCTAGTTTTCTTCCAGTTTGACTTTTTCTCTCTCATGGTCAAATTCATGATGTAATATGATGTAAATATATGTACTATGATGTAAAAATGATGAAAACTGACTTAAGGAGGTAGATACATTAGTTGTAGGTGGTTTTAAGCTATAATGAATTGGTTTCCTAAGTTTTAGAGGCAAGCTATTCCACTACCTATTTTTGTGTTCCTAGTTTAGATATGGTTGAAACCACCCCTTTTCTCATGGATTCGACCCTTGATGGATAGCACAGGTGGTTTGGATGTCTATATCATGTGTTTTTTCAGTCATTTGTCAAGGTTGGACTCTTGTGGATGCATTGAGCTACTTTGTACATCACTTCCGGAGTTTGGCAAGGAAATAAACTAGGGTTTTGCAGAATTTTGTGGGATTCTTGTGGTAATGTGAATTAGCATAGTTTCCTTCTCAGTTATAAGTTTCTCTTATGTTTATGTGTGCCATCATCTTTCTTATTCTACATAACTAAATGAATCATGTGTAAAAGGTAGAATTCATTGATGTTTCAGTGCTTTACCTTGGGGTTTATTTAGTTTTACATGTTTTCTACTATTTGAAGAGGACTCATGACATTTGCATGCCCTCTCCAACTCCTCACCAATATTTAGACTCACCATTACGCTCATTTCAAAGTGCTAAAACACTTGCCTACCTCACCCCACAGAAATGTCTACAAATCTGAGTTGATTTCTCGGACCCAAAGCTGCCTTCCTCATCTGATCCAGCAACCAACCATTAAAATCAATCAAAATAATCTGAGCATATACCTAGCCTAAAATTAGTATTCATATCAGTCATCTCAAGCCTTACTTGCCATATTTTATTTGAGATTGACAAGGAGAGAGCCCTCTCCTAACCTGGTAGGGCTAGCTACCAGGTTAAGCGTGGTTTGATGTTACCTTAGACCTGTTTTTCTCAGCCTGAGGTAGATATAGGCACTAACAGGCCCCATAAGTAGACCACCAGTTCTATAGATCATATGAGTCAACTAATATGGTCCCCAATGGACCATCGTGCAACTTGATACAAATTTCCAACCCTAAACTCAAAATCATCTTGGAAAATTTTATTTTAAACATGTACCTTTCCATCGATGAGTGCCACCTTGAAACCTTTGATCTCCATTGCTGAAATGGACACCAGGTTCTTCTTGCGATTAGGTACACAAAAGAGATTTTGTAAGTGAATCGAGTTACCCTCATCCAATTGAGAGGTAACATTCCCTACACCCTTTATGGGATAGGTGGCATTGGCTCCAAGTATAATCCCACGATTGTTTCCATCTCCACCAAATTAGAGAGAGCACCCTTCTATCTGATGGAGTGCCTTGACGCAATACAATCAATAAGCCAGATTCCCAAAGAATTTGAAAGAGAGGGCCAATACAAGGTAGCACTTCTTTATCTTATCAGAAACAACATTTGATTCTTCATACCTGGGTTTCTTGCTTTCTTGAAGAGTCAGCCATTACCTTGACGACCTGCATTGTCATTCCTCTGATCATTGAAGATGTCCCTGGAATGATTTTCATCATCATCAAGTGATGTGTCCCTACCATTCATACACTCCTTTGCATAATGGCCAAACTTATTATAACCAAGGCATTTACCTTTCTTTCCACCCTTAGTTCCAAACTTCTCATTGAAGGGATCTTTAGGTAGGCTATCAGAAGCTTCTGCTGCGCCACTCTGATAATATTCTCTACTTTGATTTCACCCTTGGTGAATTAGAAGAGGGATGAGGAATCCATAGATCCTTTTGTCCATTCCGTACTATCTTCAGTGATTGATCTTTCCCTCTTGCTTGGGCTTTGTCTTCACCTCAGCTCTAAAACCATTTTAATTTTAGGTATGTTCTATGCTTAGAGCAATTTATTTCAATTTTCATAGTTAGCTCAATATATTTTCCAGATTAGAAATCACATCAATATTAAAGTAAATTGTAGATAGAACATAAACATACATCGCATAAGACAAGCCAAGACAAGAGGACACAAGATGTGGCGCTAGCCAGGGACAAACCCCAATGTGGGGAAACCCTTGATAAATTCTTCTTATATGTTCTTCAATAGTTCAACAGAGAGAGAGAGATAGTAGATTTACAACATAAGTCATCACTTTGACTTATCCAGATCAAAGAACAGATCATCGCCTAGGATGATGATACATGATATCAGTTGAAGACATGCTTCTTCAACTAATTCTCCAAGGTGACTCCTTCACCTATAATTGTGTTGCATCTCGTCCATGTGCTGCACCTCACTGTGCTGCACCATGCTGCACCCATCATTACTATGTTGTATCTCCTCATGCTTTACCAATCATGACTGTACCCATCACTGTACTGCATCATGTACCATTTTTGTCCCATTATGCTTGCTACACCATGCATGCCACCATGTGCCTACTATACCTTGCTTAACATACAACTATCCCAATGTGCTTACTGCACCATGCTTGCCATGCTGTCCCATTTTGTTTGCAGCATTGTGCTTGTTGTTGTCCCATTGTAGCATTGTTGTGCCATGCTGTTGTTCTAATGTGTTTGTAGCACCATGTACTTGCTACACCAAGTACCTTGTTGCTATCATGCTTCCCATGCATCTTGCTGCATTATCAATGTATACTTCATGGGTCACCTTGCTGTCACACCTTATCATGGACTGTATTGGTTCATAGTTAAGGATCTTTGTTTTCTATGTAGGATGGAAGATGGGACAACCTTCATCATCAAGACAAATCTAACATCCCTCATACATAGGTAGCAGCATCCATGCTTGTCCAATCTAGTTTTCTGTTGACTGTTAGTGACAGATTGGTTAGGGCACATACTTATGGCTTTAATCTTCTCCAAGCTACCCCAAACAAACCTTGGAAGACTGCGGCTTTCTAAAGGTGAATTCCTCCCTTACTAGGTTGCTGCCTTAGGGAACATGACAATAAAACAACCCATGCTATTTCTTTTCTGTGGTGGTATGGCCTGTGGCCTACCACACAACCTTGTTGTACCATACGACTTCCTTCAAACGTGCCCAAACAACCAGCTTTTTACTCATCTTCTACTCAGCCTAGCAGCCTATCCTTTCGGCCCTAGTTTTAGCCTTAAGACTCCAAAACTCAGCCTACTGTAACAACCCTCTTCAACACTGTTCCTTGACTCTTTTTGTTTGTGGTTAGGGCTTGTATTTGGCGTCCTCCTTCACTGCATCTAGGAAATAGCTTGCGGCACTTGTTGGACTGCGGCTAGGGCTTGTGGAGAACTTCTCTAGACAATGTATATGTTTTCCTTAGACAACCTATAGAAGGCTTCTCCTAGTGGTGTGGATAAACCCTCCTTCTAGCACTCAGTCACTTGGATCTGACCTCCAACATCCTTCAAACCCTCGCTGACCTATCTTCCTTACTATGGCTAGGGCAGCTCCAAGATTCCTCCTTTAGGGCTACGTAGAAGGCACCTTCATGACAACATATAGGATAGGGCAGCGTATCCTCTTTAGGTCTCTCCTCCCACCAAAACCCAAAGACAAGTGGAGAGGAAGAGATCACCAAGAAGATGATTGTCTAAATGACTTGAAGTCTCCTTTATTTATACTAAAACATTGAGCACAAGTGGGGTTTATTTGGTTACTGGCCGACCTTGACGAATTGTCCCATAACACAAATAAATTCATATCTCCATGAATACTTATCGAAATCAGATGATCTTTAGATCAATCCTACACCTCTCAATGAGAGGGATCCAAAAAAAATATCAGCTGCCATTAATAAGATGACCCACGTGGAGTTTGGCCCTAGTTGTCAATTTTAACAGGTATTCTGTGTTGACATCATTAGCTTTCACACAATGGTTGAAGTATTGATAGTCATGATTCAGTGTGAAGTAATCTCACAATAAATGGATGGAAACTGCATGAGTTATCATTGGTATATGCATCTAGTGAATTATATTATCGTCATGCGTATGGAATGATAAAGTTTGGTTTGATAATACTTCATAAAGACAACTTGTTAGCATGATAATAGATAAAGTCATAACTTGATATTTGGATGTGAGCTCTACCTGCCACTTGGTCCAAAGAATTTGTTACAGTGATATTGATGAGTTTGATATTAGTTTTGATATGGCATCTAAACTTTGATAATCTAACTTAGTTGATTTGATTCCACAATATTGATATATGAAAGGCTGAGGATATTGGTTTGGTAAAGTGTTATTTTTGTGAAACGAATTGTATGAAGCAAGCTCCCCAAGATGGGTATGTTCACATTGATAGTTACCTGGTGAAGCCAACCTCTACTTCAAAAGGGGTCCAAGGTATGACTTTGATTTTTTTTTTATATATTGATAGGTAATGAGCCTCTAATGATAAAAGTAAGAGGGAGATGGCCTCCAAATTTTAAAATGAAGAATCATGGCATGATGTTTCTCATCCTAAAGTTAGGAAAATAAAACTTTCATTACAAGGCTATTGAAGAGTTTTTAGAAAATGGAAATGCAAGTCATTAGACACTCTCATTGAATTTCAAGAAGTTATGAAGAGATATTGTTGAACGTGATTTAGCAATGGATAGTTAATTGAAGCATTGATGTTCCATGTGAACACCTTTTTGTATATATGTTGTGCATAGAATATGAGTAAATTCATACACATTGAGTTTCCGCCAAGCACCCTTCAAGATATTTGCATAGGATGATTTGTTTTTGGTATGAGACATTATTCCAATGATATGTGACTACTTAGATGCACTGATGATGATTGTATCATTATTGACGAGATGAGAATATATGAGTGCTGCCTTAGTATGATATCTGCCATGATATTTTTGAATGAGAAGTTCATAGCTTTAAGTACGACCAAGGTTTAGTGCGATGTGGCTAACATCACTAGTTATGAGGCAAGATAAAAAGGTTCCTTAGAATTTTGTTTGAACAAGTTCTAAATATGATAGGGATACATTGCGATAATAATAAGTGGATCTGATTGCTAGAGAATCCCATATATAACTGGGACTGAGATACCTTCATTGAGACAATGTTGTTGTACAAGACAAGCTTAGGATTGTGGTTGGCACTTTCTTGAGAGTAAGGATGACTATGGTATCCCTTTTATGATCTGTATATTTTTGTTCTAATATGATATTTGATTTGATGTCTTTGTATGAACAGGAAAGAGCTGCTATTGAGACATATTGATTATCATATATGGGCACGATGAAATGTCATTGATCTATAGAGAGCATCATTGATCGAGGACACTGTTACATAACATTTTGTCACTGTCCCTGTACTCCCCGTTCCTTGATCCTGGAGGACCTCTACAGTGAACCCCACATGCTTTGCCTTCATGAAGAAACTCCCATTGTATCCCTCTTTATGAGTAGATCAATTCCCTTTTGCACCATTTCCCTTGAAACTTCTGTTTTTCCCGGTTTACAAGACCGACCCTAATTGCCCTTGTCCTCCTCACGCTGATATGCAGGGATTAACATTGTCCCTAGCATCGACTAGAGTGATTGAGCTTTATTCTAGTCATGCCGGTCCTCTTATGGAAAGTTTTTTAAATTAAGAGCCGAAGCTTACAGCTCTAGAAGCTTCGTAACGAAAGTCTGGTAAATGGTTTGGCCGAATGGGGCCGAGGATGTCAGTTTGGGCTCCTTTCTCCTATAATGATGGAACTACCTCAAGGGATAAGACCTTCTCCCATGAGAAGAGGATCCATCTCCCATCCATTCATGCTATTTAAACCTCCATTTTTCCCAAGCACAAGCTAGTGTTAGTGTTGGAGTGTTAATGTTGGTGTGCTAGTGCTATTTTGGTTTGGAGTAAACAACAAGCTATTCATAGTTGTAGCTATCTAGTTGTGTGAGGGAGAAGTGTGATTTGGTTTGGAGTGAAGCTTAAAGGGAAGAGCCTTAAAACTATTTTTGATTGAGGCCATCATGGAATAATAGCAAAAGTGTGTGGGAACCTGGTCTTGTCAGAGGAGAACCACAACGTCAAGACAATGGTTGTAATCTATTCTTGATATCAATATATATGCAACTACCAATTGAATTCCTACATGATTTGTCATCTTAAATATTCATGGATTAATGTTTCTTGACTTGTTAAGTAAGTTGAATTACAATTTGTCCACTATCATGGTTGTTTTTTGCTGTTGTTTACTTGCTTCAGGTGTTTGAAGAAGGAAGTGAGAGATAGTTGGAGCGAGCAAGTGAGGACATCATCAAACGGGATAAGTGTACTAAGAGGTAGGCCCTCTTAATTGGTTCTAACCTACGGAAATCTTCCATGGAATGTATCTGTTGTGGCTAGACCCATTACCGGGCTAGAGGAATTTGTTTGTGTCCGCACTTATAATTTTACTTCACCACAAATTGGCGACTCCGTTGGGGATCCAATCCTTTTGTTTGTTTTAGATTTCATGATTTCGTGTAAACTTTTCTAGTTCCACTTTTTCCCTTTGGTTCTATTTCTTTTCTCCTACTTACTAGCCTAAGTATGAAATTCATAGTAGCAGATATGGTCCCTATTTCAAGATTTTTTTTATTTTTTTCTTGGCTCTCTCGATCAGCGCGCTTAATCCGCTGACAGTCGTGCTGACCAGCTTCTGGCGCTTGTTGTCAGTTAGGTAGTCGTGTCGATGCCTGTAAGTTAATATTAGGGTTTTCCCCAAATCTTGGCTAGTGTGTTTTGCTCTGATGATTTCAATCCTGTAAGCTTTTTAGACCATCTTCTCCCTGACTAGAGAGCTTCATGTAGCTTGGTTTGTGCGCTTTCTTGGTTTAGCCCACCCTATGATGTGTTAAGTATGGCCCTATGTGAAGTTCTCTTTTATTTTTTCTTTGAATCCCTCGATCAATGCTATTTTTGGCCAAACAGTCGCACCGATCCGGCCTATTAGCGCTAGTTCTAGCTTGAAAGTCGTGCCAGTTGTGACAATCAACGCTACTTTTGGCCCAAAAGTCACTTTGGTCATGCCGATCAACGCTACTTTTGGCCCAAAAGTTGCTTTGGTCATGCCGATCAACTCTACTTTTGGCCCAAAAGTCACTCTGGTCTCTGAGTTAAGAAAAATTAGAATTTGTCCCATTCCAATGCAGTGTGTCTTGATCCTCAGACTCTCTTCTTCCTCCCAGAAGTGACTAGGATGCTTTGTTTGCTTCATTTTCAATAGAATGAGTGAAAGAGTCTCATTTGTTCTCTTATTTCAAGTGTCTCTTTTCTCTTTCCAAGTGTAGGTTACATTGCTTGGTTTCTCGATTGAAGCATTTATGTGTTTGGTTGGTTCAATTTAGGGAAGAAGTTGATTTTAGTTTCATTTATCATACTTTGGATTTGATTAATGCTTGTTTGTTCGGAATTGTGAAAATTTTCATTTAAAGAGCTTTATGTGAAACATTAATTTTTCATTTTATGAAAAGAAGAAAATCATTCTAGTTTACTTACGCAGAAATATTGCATTAGTAGTGTTATTGAGAAGCTAGAATTGCATCATCATAAGAATTGGAAATCAAATGAAACTTCTTTTGTTGTTAAGGGAAGATCAAGTGCATTTAGGACATGCATAAGTGAAAGTTTTCATTCTTTGATTGTTGCATTGATTGCGTGCTCTCTATCCCTCAATTAGTATTAACTTTCATCGAAGAAAGATCTCTTTTCTCATATAGCTACATGCAGGAGTTTTGTCAGATGACAACGGTAGGGCCTTGTAAATGAAACCTAATTCAAGATAAACCGTTAAAGTTTATTGAATTAACCTAAGGAAGCATTGAAACTTAACGTTTATATTTAGAGGTCTAGGCTAGAGACGTGTTCTGACATCTTTAAACCTAGTAGCTGTTGTTCGCTACGACACTAGACAACGCTAGTATGAACTTGTGCTCCCCGTACCATCATGTATATAAAGGGAGACCCCACTAGGTCTGCAATCCTTTATCTGTAGGAAGTCGAGTCTGCCACCTTGTAAGTGTGATACATCGAACACAACATTCTAGGAGATTGCCTACCCATACTTCTCAGTTTGCCGGGAGGTATTCTACATTTCACGGTTACCTGGTCATCCTTTTTCCTAGAATACCCTAAGTAACCATTTTTGATCTTTAGTGAATCTTTAAATTTGAAAATATCATCAAGCAATTGTCCTTTCCAGCTCGTTAACTTTGAAAGCGACTAGAGTCACCTTTTTCCCTTTTCTTGACTCTTAAAACATGAAATGGCAAATTTTTGTTTTAGTGTTCTAAAATTAACTTCCCACGAAATATTCCTGGTTAAACATATATTCCTTAGTAATTCTTTAGGGTCGATCCCAATGGAAACATTATCAGAGTCTACTAGTCAAGGGTCCCCCTCGAATGGGAATCTTGGTCCTTTTCCTTCTTTTGGAAATGCTAGTGATCTTTATATGGAAATGTTGTCCCTCCTTGGGTTAACCATTGGCTTACCTATCTGGTTATTTTCTACCTCAGTGGTTTCAAGTGTCCCAAATCCTGCCCTGCCATCTCATTCATTCAAACCACATCACGATGATTCTAAGGTTGACCTCTCGCCTTCTTCCCCCATTTATTCACCCTCATCTTCTACTTCACTTGGTGAAAGTTTGAAATCTAGTAACTAGGAGGCTAAGAAGAAGAAGAAGAAGACGAAGAAGAAGAAGTCAAATAAGCAAGAGGCCAACCATGCAGCTATTACTCCAAATGCACCCCCTGTTGACAAACCTTATGATCCTTCATGAAAGGTAAAATTCCCTTGAAGGCTATGTAAGGGTGACCATCTCCTTTGAGACTATCCTGGCATTCCCAAAGTCTTAGAGGTATAGTCTCAAAATCTAAACCGACCATCCCCGTCGACCTTTGGAGATCATGTTGATGTTATGCCTTCAACTAATGATGGTAATAAGAAGGGAAAGATTAGATTATCCTACAAGTTATGTGAAGGAGAGAATCTTCTTCACATTTGTCGTCTTATGGATAAAGCTTCCAAAGTTTTGGAAAACCTTGCAGCTCCTCAACCCTAACTTCCTGTTAGTTATCAAAGGCTTTCTTCTGACCCTCTCTCAGTTGGTAAAGAGATCGACTTGGATTCATCTCTTGCTCTTACTGCTCTTCCTAAGAAAGACTCTCTTGTATCTCTTCCTGACCAACCAATGGTCGAAAAGAATGTCGACTTGGTTTCACCACTAGTTGCTCACTCTGTTCAGGAAGAGAGTGGTGATCATACTGCTTATGTTCTTCTCAACTCCTCAGATTCTCATGAATCAAAGGGTGACCCTCCCACCCTGGATGTTCAGGAGATTCCTTCCTCTATTCCTGCAGAGCATGGGGGCAATCATATGATGCCCCCACCAAGTAGTTCTATCGTTTCTTTCAATTGGAGTCACTTGACTGCTTTTCGCCTCCCATCTAATGTGCCTTTCTAGATCACAGTACAAGCCTATAATATGGTAGTACTTAGAACTATATTAGATGAAGGTGTGTCTGTTAGCATCATGTCTTCTACTACTTGGCAAGATTTGGGTTCCCTAGAGCTTGTGCCTTTCACCTAGAATCTGTTGGCTTTCAATGGAGGAACCAGTCAGCCCTTAGGGATCCTTCTGAAGTTCCCTATTACTTTGGGAGGAAAGACTGTCTATATAGATGTGATGGTACTCCAAGGTCCCTTAGATTTTAATCTTCTCCTTGGATGTGACTATGTTTATGTCATAGTAGCTCTTGTTTCTTCACTTTTATGTGTGGTTTGTTTTCTGCATGAAGGGAGAATAATTACCATTGATCAATTTTCATTCATTGGTCACCAGGCGCCTCTTTTACAACCATCATCCCTTATTAGCTCTTATTTGCAAGCAATACCTTCCCCGCCATAGGTGAATTATGTGGCTACCTGTTCCGTCTCCACATCTGTTGATGATCACATAGATGGTATAGTACATTATGTATTGGGGGAATTGGAACCTGATCTATCTATGGTACCAAATGACATGTATTCCTCCCAGAGAGTGGTTCTTCCATCTAGTGAAGACCTCTTGGGATCCATGTTCTCGTATGGTTCATGAACATGAGTCGTGAGGATAGTTCCCGCTCTTGTGTCAACCTCGTTAAAAAATGAAACAAGGTTCGTGAGAATAGTTCCTTGTCTTGTGTCAAGCTTGTTAAAAATGAAACAAGGGTCATGAGAATAGTTATTTATCTTGTGTCAAGATCGTTAAAAAATGAAACAACTATCCCGAGGATAGTTATTTTACTATGTCAACCTTGTTAAAAAATGAAACACCACCCTTTTCCAAATCGAGTCTTTGATTAAGATCTCGTAAAATCCCAGTCAAGTCTTTCCCTAGATCTCGAAAGTGAACCTTCATTCCATCCACCTAGCTAAATGAATTGAATCTTGGGGGGGCATGTACCTCATTTGAGTCATTATTCCGGGGGCATGCAAACTTATCTCAAGCATAGTTTTTAGTTTCAAGCTTGTGTAAACATGAAACTAAATCCAAGCAGAGTTCTCCATGGTTCAAGCTTGTGTAAAAATGAACCCATGCCCGATTTACATCTCGTGATTGCCATTTTAATCAGCTGATTTCTGTTAGATGAGCCTTTGTTATTTCATTCCATCGCCACCATCTCTTTGGCTGATCATATGCTTTCGCTTGGTTGTTTTTCCTTTCCTGAGGGACCGCAATGATGAGTGGTTTTATTAGCCAACCTCTTGACCATTACATCTTTTGAGCAGTTCCACCATTGCCGGAACCCGTTGCTACCCTTTATACCACTCGTTCCTCCAGGACAAGTCACCTTTAGGCTCTTTTCTAACTCGTAAAAGATGAAAAGATTCCCAAGTATTTTTCCCTTTTGACCTATAAAAGAGAATAAAATGGGGGGTCCACTTTCAAGCTCTTTTCCGACCCTTTAAAAGCGAAAAGATGGCTGAGCCCTTATCGTTTCAAACTTGTTAACAGATGCAAAATGTTGTGTGCCCAGTATAAGCTTACCCCTTTTTTGGGCTGAGAGGCACTATTTACGAAAAAGGTACTCCTTGACTGAAATGGTCAAATGGTTCTCTCAAGTATCATTTTCTACCTTTTCGGGCTCGAGAGACACAAACATATGAAAAGGGACCATGTGGAGTTTTCTTTTATGTGTCTTTTCAAACTCTCTAAACATGAAAAAGATACTGAGTTACACCTTTGTCGGACTCGTTAAAAGGTTAAACAACATCAGATTCGTTACCATGATGAACATGAGCTACTCCTTCCTAGGGCTCGTTAAACTTACTAGGTCGGATTCGTCCGAAGGATGAAATTATAGTGCGAGATATGATATCCCCTTCATGCTTGTGATTAAAAATAATTGGGGTACCAGCCATAAATGGTGGGGGAAAATTTGGAAATCTATCAGTTGTGTTGGCAGCTCACTCTTGAACATGAAACTTTCTACTCCGTGTTGGGTTAGGATATCCTCCTTTGTATCATTGACCTTCCTGGGTTGGGCTGTTCATTTTTTTCCTCCATTTGATCTCTGCCACATCACCATGACCACCGATCCTATAGATCCAAAAGCAGCCAAACTTCCAGTCGTGTCGCCAATATGTTTAAGTGTTGTCCTTCTGCAGTTACATTTACCTATGATTCTCTATATCATCAAAAATCATTTTGCATCCTTTTTTCTCACGTTGATGATGTGGGATACAATATGGACCTCCTTTGTCATGCTCGATTTCCATCAACTTCAACTCATTATCCAGGAAGTTGACCGAGAGACTCCCCTCCAGTACCTTAGAGCTTGCATGCCGTAATGGCAAGTTCTTCGCACTCGATGACTAGTCCACATCATTCGCTTTCGATTGAGTGATTTCAAGGGTGTTCGACTTCAGTTCTTTTATTCACATTCCATGGATTGTGCTGATAGTACCTTGAGGACCATTGTCATTATTGGTGGTTTCTCTTGCGCTTGTTAACAATTTACATTAGTGAATGGTAATCAAGTGACTTTCTAGCATGTTCGATGTCAACACATCTACTCACATGTTAGAATTTGTACTTTGATCGAGTTGTGTTGGAGCACAAGACCTTGGGCTCAGATCACAAAAGTCTAGGTTTTGAAGTGATGTGACATGGTTATGTTGATATACATGTCTCTTTCAGATGGATGGCTGCAACCATAGCATGAGTTATCATATGTGATCCTTCTCATTATTGGATGGTTGTGACCATACCTTGGTTTCATTATGATCCTCTTTGACGGATGGCTGTGCCCATACCTAGATACATTCACATGATCATTCTCTGGATGGCTGCGTCCATACCATGATTCATGTATCATTTGATATAATTCTCAGTTATGTATATGTATCTGTACTCGCTTGCAGGTTTTCCAATAGCAGACTATGGTTCCCCACATTGATTCATAAAGCATTTCATCCCTCACTCTAGCTTGGCCTTCACACTTTATGGGGGCATCTGTTACACACATTTTGTCACTATCCCTATACTCCCCATTCCTTGATCCTCGAGGACCTCTACAGTGAACCCCACATGCTTTGCCTTCATGAAGACACTCCCATTGTGTCCCTCTTCAAGAGTAGATCAATTCCCTTTTGCACAATTTCCCCTAAAACTTCTGTTTTTCTCGGTTTAGTGTTAATTTTCATCAAATAAAGATCTCTTTTCTCATATAGCTGCATGTAGCAGTTTTGTTAGATGACATCGATAGGGCCTTGTAATTTAGACCTAATTCAAGATCAACTGTTAAAATTTATTGAATTAAACTAAGGAAGCATTGAAACTTAACATTTATATTTAGAGGTCTAGGCAAGAGACGAGTTCCGGTGTCTTTAAACCTAGTAGTTGTTGTTCGTTTTGGCACTAGACAACGCTAGTACAGACTTGTGCTCCCCATATCGTCATGTATATAAATGGATACCCCACTAGGTCTGCAATCCTTTATCCATAGGAAGCCAAGTCTGCCACCTTGTAAGTGTGATACACCAAACACAACATTCAGGGAGATTTCCAGCCCATACTTCTAGGTTGGCCGGGAGGTATTTTGTAGTTCACGGTTACCTGGTCATCCTTTTGCCTATAATACCCTCCCTAGTGCTGATTCGAGCGACTGAGCTTTGTTCTAGTTGTGTCGGTCCTCTTATGGAAAGTTTTTTAAATTAAGAGTCGAAGCTTCCAGCTCTAGAAGCTTTGTAATGGAAGTTTGGTAAATGCTTTGGCCGAATGGGGTTGAGGATGTCAGTTTGGGCTCCTTTCCCCTATAATGATGGAACTAACTCAAGGGATAAGACCTTCTCCCATGAGAAGAGGATCCGTCTCTCATCATTCATGCTATAAACCTCCATTTTTCCCAAGCACAAGCTAGTGTTAGTGTTGGATTGTTAATGTTAGTGTGCTAATGCTATTTTGGTTTGGAGTAAACATCAAGCTATTCATAGATGTAGCTATCTAGTTGTGTGAGGGAGAAGTGTGATTTGGTTTGTAGTGAAGCCTAAAGGGAGGAGCCTTAAAACTATTGTTGATTGAGGCCATCATGGAATGCTAGCAGAAGTGTGTGGGAACCTGGTCTTGTCAGAGGAGAACCGCAACATCAAGACAATGGTTTTAATCTCTTCTTGATATAAATATATATGAAAATACCGATTGGTTTCCTACATGATTTTTCATCTTACATATTCATGGCTTAATGTTTCTTGAATTTTTAAGTAGGTTGAACTACAATTTGTCCACTATCACAGTTGTTGTTTTCTATTGTTTACTTGTTTCAGGTGTTTGAAGAAGGAAGTGAGAGATAGCTGGAGCGAGCAAGCAAGGACATCATCAAACAAGATAAGCGTACTAAGAGGTAGGCCCTCTTAATTGGTTCTAACCTAAGGAAATATTCCATAGAATGTATCTGTTGTGGCTAGACCCATTATCTAGCTAGAGAATTTTGTTTTTGTCCACACTTATAATTTTACTTCACCACAGACACTGAGACAAATATTCCCCCTGTTTTAGTTCCCAGGGTGTGGAATTAAGATGGAGGGCTCCTAGGATTAAGGGATCTTTGGACATCAGGGTTGTATATGTTTCTCCCCTATCTATTATCCACAGGGTTGGAAATGTTTCTCCCTTATCTTTGTCCTTGCAGAGTATACCCTAGTTGGCATCATACCCATAAGCAGGGATTGTTGGGAATACTGTTCCCTGTATGTCCAACGGGTTGAGAGTGTACTTGGGTGTGTACAAAAAAAGTTGATTATGATGCAGGTGTTCTACCACATGAATATTTAGTTCCATCATTGGGAAGATCAGTAGGAAATAGGTTGGGTTGAGTAGTATCTCCCCTATATCATCTATTGCTCGATATGGGGTCGTAGATTCTTAACTCCCCCATGATATTCTGGGTTGAGATGTGCTCCCTGATGTGGTTCCAGGTTGAGATATGCTCCCTCATGATATGCTCTTTGATGATGATGCAGGTTGTATATTTCGCTCGTCGCTAATATTTCCTCACTGGTAGCATTGGGATCCCCACTGGAAAAGATTCTAGGCGATAGTAGTGGTTTCCCGATGGATACAGGGTGGTAGATTGAGCTCGCCTCCAATGCCAAATTATTCTTCTTTTAGATTCAATATTTTTCAACATATGAGTAGGGACAATTGATATGAATAGTGATGATATGTGATGATGAGATATTTGAGGTTGGATATGATTTGATGATAGGATACACATGACATGATGCAGGTGGAATTCTCCCTAGTTGACAGGGAGTGTTAAAATATGCAACTGTGGTAAAATTACACTTTTGATAGCTCCCTTGATGGAGGTAATGATTACATTTATATCCTCTTCTTGAGAGGACCAAAATCGACCTAAATATCACTCAAAACGGATAAGGGAAAGTGTACTTTTGAATTATAAGCACTCGTGCATATTTGATTAGGACAACCCTAAAGAAAATTTGACACCCATCAGATCCTATAAATACAAGTGTCCTCTACCAAATTGGGAGATATTTATGAGGCACTCTTCTATCTTGGTTTTTGGCTTGCACACATTTGAGGCTCATTCGCAAAGGAATATGTTCGCTCGAAGATGAAATTGCAAGGTCTAAAGCTCACATATTTGTTTTAGGGTTTTAGGCCTTAGTCGCAGGCATGAAACAGGAAGAAATCAACCACAATCACTTTCTAGCTAGTTCATTCATGCAACTTAAAGCATCGCATTTGCACGCACAACTTGTCCTCTGTGCGACTGGAATCTAGGGTTTTTGAGTCTTAGTCACAAACTGTAGTCGCTGGCTTATAGGCTCTAGGGAGCAACTATAACCTTCCCAGTCACACACATGACTCCTCCTTCGTGCGATTGGGACTTAAATGATGAAATTTTATTTTTTTGAGGATTTCACTCAGTGGTCGTAGTATTCAGCAGTTGATCAGAGATTGCAACAATTCATTATTGGCTTCAAAATAAAAATTTTGAGTATAAGCATTGTTAGATTATATAATTTTATGGATAAAGATATGGATAATTGTACTCTCTTTTGATGAATCATTTGATGAAAACCTAATAAGAATATGAATTTGAAAGGGCTTTCCCCGTAGTGTGTTTTGTTGTAGTCTCTGACCAATCTTGGTGTCTCTATGTGTGAATGATTTTCTTCTATTATTCCTTTATGTTTCACTGCATTTTTTATGATGATATTATTCTTTCTATATAGTTGCATATGTTGCTGAATAATGATGTAAATATGAATAATGTTATAATGTTATGGGGTGAACTTAATGTGTTAATGAAGAAATGCAATTATCAAAGAAAAGAACAATATAGCCTTAAGAAAAATTAACATGGCATTAGAGGTGGGTTGAAGAAAAGTCATGAATATCACCCCTATGATGACACCATTGATGGAAGAAAGAGAAGATGGAGGAGACATAAAATAATTCTAGGGTTTGAAGGAAACCCTATGCAATTTGTATTTTATGGTTTGACAAATATTTGAAGGGTTTGAGAGAAACCCTTGTTATCAGGAAATCTAGTGTCTATGCAGAGCTGCTAGTCCCACTAAGGCTAGTAGTTGCCTTAGAAACAAACAAACTAAAACTACTTTCGTTTTCCTTTATGAGAAATAGATAAGAGGGGAATATAGGAGACCAACCTCTATCTTGCGCTTGGTTCCTTTCTTAATTCCTCTCCCTTCTGATAGATCTTTACCACTCGCTTCCTCGTCTACCTAGCTTTGAAGAGCACCTGTAGAATCAAAGCAGCATAACACTATCCAAGAACATAGATGTATTATCATAAACAATATAGGACCAGATATATATTGGCCACACAAATGCATATACATCAATCATACAAGAATGTGGAGGAAAACTTGAATAGCTTTATTGATAATCAAGAAATAGCAAAGAGGATTACAACCAATTGTTCTGACCCAGCATCATCCTCTCAGCAAGAAAGCCCTTCTTCACCTCATGAAAAGCTTAGATCACCCAACACTATGATATTGCACCAAGAAACCAGTAGCACTTCCTTACAAGATACAAAATTCCAGCCTCTGGATCTCTGGGATGAGGGATCCATATATAGATGTTTGCAAGGGGGGTGAGTCAGCTTTTAAGATTTGATTAGTTTCCTCTCTCTGATAGTTCTTGATTCCACTTGGAGATTGATGATCTCTCACTCATCCCTGGGCGAATGCAGAGAGGCAAGTGTCATAGGAGAAGTTTCTAGAAGATTCCATGATCCTCCACCTTGCAGATTGACCCTGCCATTTGTCCACTCTCGCCCATCGCACCCCATAGAAGGGTTTTTCAAGATGCATCACACCTCCTATGTGTATTTAGGTGGGATTCAGCGCACTTTGACCATGGAGCAGGTCAGATGGTCCAGTTTTGACTAGTTTTGAGCAGTTTTTCATGGAGAACTTCTGGGAGAAGATGTAATCAGTTGACCTTGTTCTTTTAGAGGTTGGAACAACACTTTTAGGGACTTAAGAGCCCTTGGTTTATGGACATTTATGATTGGGGTTGCAGTGCCCAAAAATGTCTATAACAATTGCCCCCTAAAGCATGAGGTCGTTAACCTGTTGATGTCAGGTGAAATGCTTTATCATGAGGATCTGAAGTTCTTTCAAGCTGGAAGGCGACGTATAATAAGATACAATATAATACATTATCTTCATAATATTTTCATGATCTAGCTGAGGCGGGCATTCCCATGCTCAACTTTATAAATTCATTTTCATGTACATAAGATAGACAATCGTCTGAGTGTAGACTGATGATTCCGGTAGAGCCATCATCCCTTAGGTTGGATGATTATTTGTGCAGCAATGATGTACATTTGATGTCTTTATTTTCCTGAATATATATCGCAGCCCGGATGGATGAAACTAGATCCGGGGTCTTCAATCTCGTTCGATCTTTACTCAAATTACAAGTCCATCCATGTGAGAGATGTTCTGGAGTCGAACATGGAAAGACATCGCCTGATTACCAGCCAATGATGTAAGCTGTTAACAGGCGTGAGAGGAATCATCGATAATGATGATGACCCTCAAGGTACTACAGTACAATTCACATGGTGTGAATAAGGGACTTGGCATTGAACACCATGCAAAATCTTTTGGTCGAAGGCCATTGATGTAAACCTGTCGCCGGAAGTGAGAAACTTGCCATTGAGGCATGCAAGCTTCAAAGTGCTGAAAGGGTTGTTCCTAGATCGAATTCTTGGATAATGAGTTGATGTCGAAAAGAAGTGATCCATCATAGGAGGGCCTCAGTGAATCCCACATCAATGACACGGAATGGAGCAAATGATTTTAATGGAGGTGAAAACGATCTAGTGATATAAGGTTCATGGTGGCAGTCATGAAAGAATGGAGTGTGAATGTATTGCAGTGGGTGAGACACAGGTGAATTCTCTGAGCGACTTCTCTTGAACATATCAGCGACACTGACATGATGGATCGATAGCATTAACCCCAAATATGGATGGTGTGACGGGACCATGGTGATGTGACCAGTGAATGGGACAACCCAACTCGACTCGGATGCGGAGTGAAAGTGTAATGTTCAAGAGTGACTTGCTACCGATAAAGTTTCTTCAAGTTTTCTTCCCAATTTTTCCCCAGTCATTACTGACCAGTACCTCTTTATTTTTGTCAAGCTTGAGGAGGATAACATATGCTTGTTCTATAATTTTCCCATCGGGCAAACCCATCGCTATGTTTTAACGAGCCTAGCAATAGTGAAACTCATTCTTGTCTGTATGGACAAGTTTTTCGCTATTCGGTTTTAACGAGTTTAACGATAAGGATAACTCGGTCCTTTTCAATTTTAAAGAGTCTGAAAAAGGGACGTAAAGAAAACTCCAATAATCATTTTTCGTCATATAATCCCTTGAGTCTGAAAAAGTATAAAACAATACAAAAGGGATGAATTTTCGGTACTTTTAACGAGCCGAACAAAACAAGCGCTCGATCTTTTTGTGTAATAATCCCCCAAGTCCAAAAAGATTAAAATCTAAATGAGGGATAGCACTTCTGGTCCCTTTAACGATATGGAGAGGCCAATTTCTCGACAATCTTTTCATATTTTATGAGTCAATTGAAAATAGCTTAAAGGAGACTCGTTTTTGGAGGAACGAGTGATAAATGCGGGTAGCAGCTGATTCCAGGTAAGGTTTGGAATTTTCCAATCACGACAGTGTCACAAGGATGGCTAACAGGATCAATCTTCGCAGTTGTTCCTCAAAAAGGGTAAACAATCAAATGGAGGTGAATGATCGGCCAATACAGAGTGGAGGTGATGATGAGAACACGACCAAGGCTTCAAAGGCTGATGATAATACATTCATGATGGTTATTTACCAGAAATTGGTTCATTTTTTAATGAGCTTAAACTCTGGGGGAACATTTGCTCATTACTTATGTTTATTTTTTAACGAGCTTGAATTCCGCGTTAAAACTGCTCGATCGAGTCGTATAATAAGGATGTATCATATAAAAACGACATTTTTTCAAAGCTTTGTCCCGCATCCTTTCTTTATGCAAGTTAGGAAATGACCAATCCTACGAGTTTAAAGGGTTAGAGGACCTATAAATTTAAAAAATAAATGGTTGCTCTTCGCTTGCATGCCAAAAGGTTTGCATGCCCCCAGGTATAGTGAAGCAGAGTTTCAATTTTACCCCTCAATTTGCAGACAAAACATTTATTTTATTGGGAATGGCCTACCTTTTCCAGGTTACCCTTCAATTTGCAGACAAAACATTTGTTCTATCGGGAAAGGCCTACCTTCTAATGGAGGTATCTTATTCTAGTCTAATCCCATTTTCCAAAATGGACGGGTGTGTCAGCCAGTCATATATCCTGCGCGGAAACCTACCCTATACCTGAGGTTTTTCCTGTCAAAACAGGCCAGGGTGCATGCCCCTTGGGTTTCAGTCATATTCTCCGAATCACTCACGCTCATCAGGAGGACGGACTAGGGATTGATGAGACATTCCTTACGTGAAAAACCATTCAGGGTTGGTGTATGACTATTTGCTATGTGTGAACCGGGGAATGAAAGCTGGTCTATGAGCTTGACCACTCTTCCTTCATGCGGAAAACACATTACTCTAAAGAGTGAGGAGACAATGGCTCCCATGCAATAAATATAGTCTCATCCAAGGAGTAGATTATAATCCAGGGGTCCTTGGACTACCATTACATTCATATGAACGGTTTTCCTTCTCAATGTTATCGGCACATTGGGAAGGATCCCTAATGGTCAATTGGTTCCTTTGTCAAAGCATGTTAGATTTCTCATCTCAGGCAAAAGTGATGGCGAACCAAGCGCTTTCCAAGCAGTTGAAGAAAGGATACTCACAGAAGCCCCTTTATCTATGATGGTACCAGCCATGACCATTCTGTATATTTGAGCAATGATTCAAAATGGTACACTAGCCAGTAAGCGGCGTCTGCCTAGTATATTCCAATCGAAGGAAACAACTAGGTTTCTTGGAGGTGGGACCGAATAGACGGCTGGATACGACTCTGACGCACTTCCTTCCTGTGGTAAAGGAACGGGTAGACTTCCCTCATGTTCATCGGAGTCTGTGCTTACAAAGAGAATTTGGATGGTGTCATCCTTGTTCTCTTTGGTGACTGTATCATCTGAAGATGGACCCTCTGAAGGCAAGACTGGGTCAACTGCCGCCTCGACCTTTTAACTTTCGTCTGGTATGGATTCAGATGGTTTATATTCAATGATAGACACTTCGGCCGACCACAATGGTGTGTCAGCTAGATTTTCAACTAGTGACAGACTCGGCAAGGGCTTCTTATATCCAGGAGGAAGTCGTAACAGTGAAACCAAATGGTCATCCAAAACTCTTTTAGCCTCATCTAAGAAGGGACAACGGTGGATGGCATGATCGCCTTCGCACAATTTACAAGGAAATCTACATCTTCCTTTTTGTCCAGTGGCTTCACTTTCACTAGTTGACGGTGTACTTTCAACATGACCATCAGAGGTTGATGACACCAGATTGTGCAAACGAGGAGACCGGTCCCTTAAGATCCGAGGGATGCAAGGACAATCTCGATGATAGTGGTCTCCTTTTCAAATGACACATGGCAATTTAGGCCTAGATGGTGCAGTGTGTGGATTTTCGCTAGACGATGCTTGGTCACCCCTTTTCGCCTTTGGCTCCTTCTTCTTCTTCTCTTTCTTCTTCTTCTCCTTATTCTTCTCAGTTACTTGATTTTTGGCCTTACTAGCTTCATCAAGTGAAGAGGAAGGAGGAGAGGAAGAATTGGACAAAGTAGAGGGTTGGGGGGTAACTTTGGTATCGTTTAGTTGCTGACTTGATTGTTTAGGAATCACGGTGTTCTGAACGACAGAGGTTGAGAAGAGCCATACAGGCAAGCCGATTTTCAACCCTGGAAGCGACAATGTGGCCATATGGGGCGCACCAACATCTCCCCAAGAGGAGAAGGGACTAGGATTTCCCCCAACAGGAACTCCTTGGTTGGTGGGCTCCATTTTTTCTCAACCTAAGACCAACGTAGGAAAGGTGATATTTATTCCAATTAAAATAAATTTTAGACGCTTTGACACAACTTGTTTTTTCAATTATTAAGAGTCGAGAAAAAACAAAAGATGACTCTAATCACCTTTGATTTTTAATGAGCCTGAAGTGACAAATGCTCAGATGGACCTTTTGCTTTAAGGAGTCTGAAAAGGAATGAAAGAGACTGCTCTGGAAATCTAGACAGAGGGATTACCAAACCAATCACAAAACTGCAGAATACTTTTTACAGTACGACAATCAATCTTTCCGAATGTTGTGTTCAGTGCATTGCAATCGATAGGGCGGCAGACATGACTTCCTATGGATAAAGGATAAAGCCTATTGTGGTCTCCCAATATATACTCGACGGTACGTGGGAGCACAAGTCCATAGTGGCACTTATCGTCTTGAGGTGGAGGAATCACCCAACCAACAATGAAAACAACAGTTACCAGGCTTTACGACGCCAGAATATGTCTCTAGCCTAGATTTCTAAATGTTGTGCGTTAGGTTCCAAAGCGTTTTTATATTCATTAAATTTATTTTACAGTTGATCTTGCTTAAGAAATTTTCCTTTCAGGTTCACCACATGATGTAGATGTACAATTCCTAAAATGTAACCTAAGATTATAAACAGTCGTTTAATATTATTTTTGCAATGAAAATCCTAGCTATTAAGGAAAGAGAGATGACATTCTTTCAACATGGAGAAGAGAGCACACACTATATGTACTATCCTAAATCAAACCAACAAACAGTCTAAATGCAAATGCATGTGCATGTATTCATTTTCAGCCTTCTTAATGTATGAATGGTAAAAAGAAAGCTAAGCGCAAATCTAAATTATTTTTCAAAGCGACATTACTAGCAAGTTTCTTTTCAAGACAAAATAAGGACAATGAAGACACTTTGTGATTTGGAATTGAAAACTTGCTTTCGACACTTGAAAAACTACTAATTCAAATCAAATACAAGAGTAACAATGTAATCAACTATCAAGAACAATCAGATTCTCTTCTATGACTGAAAACGACACTTGCGACACTTTCAAATCAAGAATCGACAGTACAATTACGCTACTTCTTTGTAAAAGAGAACTAAAAATGGATCAAAATACATTAAAACATTTACAGCTCTTTGCACAATGGAGGCGGAATAATGGCAAGGAAGGGGGTTTCAACAGAGGTGTACTAACTACAGGCAGCAAAACTCTTGAATAGAGCTGAAAAGAGTGAACACAGAAACAAAAATCTAGGAGCAGGAAAGGCCTTGTCTGATTAGCGCACCTGTAACACAGTGAAAAAGAGATGCAGCGCACCTACTACACTCGGGAAGTGCAATGCATCCAGAATTCATAGAAGAGACAGTGCGCTGGACCAGGGACAAGACTTTAACTGGGTTTCGGGTCACAATTTGCAGCTCAGTTCAGGGATTTAGGCCGAGCAAGTGGTAATCAGTAAATCAATCACAGGGGTAGATCTAAAGAGGTTACTAGAGCCACCACAAGGGCAATTAGAGAGTTTGTAAATCAATTTTTCATTTCATAAACAAAACCTGGAGATAGACTGAAGCAGCATTGATCTACTTTGCACTTGCATAGAAAATGCAGTTCGAAGGCTAGCTGGCTTAACTTCAGGCTCCGTTTGTAAGTTTATAAAGTAAACAAATGTAGATAAACAAACAATCTATTCGCTCCCCAGTGGAGTTGCCATTTTGTTATCGGGAAATCTAGTGTCTATGTAGAGTTGCTAGTCCCACTAAGGCTGGTAGCTACCTTAGAAACAAACAAACTAAAACTACTTTTGTTTTCCTTTATGAGAAATAGATAAGAGGGGAATAAAGGAGACCAACCTCTGTCTTGCGCTTGGTTCCTTGCTTGATTCCTCTCCCTTCCGATAGATCTTTGCCACTCGCTTCCTCGTCTACCCAGCTTCGAAGAGCACCTGTAGAATCAAAGCAGCATAACACTATCCAAGAACATAGATCTATTATCATAAACAATATAGGACCAGATATATATTGACCACACAAATGCATATACATCAATCATATAAGAATGTGGAGGAAAACATGAATAGCTTTATTGATAATCAAGAAATAGAAAAGAGGATTACAACCAATTGTTCTGACCCAGCATCATCCTCTCAGCAAGAAATCCCTTCTTCACCTCATGAAAAGCTTAGATCACCCAACACTATGATATTGCACCAAGAAACCAACAACACTTCCTTACAAGATACAAAATTCCAGCCTCTGGATCTCTGGGATGAGGGATCCATATATAGATGTTTGCAAGGGGGTGAGTCAGCTTTTGAGATTTGATTAGTGTCCTCTCTCTGATAGTTCTTGATTCCACTTGGAGATTGATGATCTCTTACTCATCCCTGGGTGAATGCAGAGAGGCAAGTGTCACAGGAGAAGTTTCTAGAAGATTCCATGATCCTCCATCTTGCAGATTGACCCTGCCATTTGTCCACTGTCACCCATCACACCCCATAGAAGGGCTTTTCAAGATGCATTGCACCTCTTGTGTCTATTTAGGTGGGATGCAGCGCACTTTGACCATGGAGCAGGTGAGATGGTCCAGTTTTGACCAGTTCTTAGCAGTTTTTCATGGAGAACTTCTGGGAGAAGATGTAATCAGTTGACCTTGTTCATTTAGAGGTTGGAACAACACTTTTAGGGACTTAAGAGCCCTTGGTTTATGGACATTTATGATTGGGGTTGCAGTGCCCAAAAATGTCTATAAAAACCCTGGTTTATGGAAAATATTTGAGATATGAAATCTAGAAACCCTAGTATGGTCAATGTGAAGATGCTCAAGCACTTGTGTTAGAATTGATGAAGCCCTAGATGGGATAGTCTCTATTAGTCCTATTTTCTGATGAATTTGGTTGAATTAGTGAAGGAAATATTTCCATATGGGCAATGGACAATGATGGCTCTTAAAGGTTAGTTCATGATGATCACCTCTCATTGAAGATAAGGATTTTTTGATTTATGATGATCCTTTATGTATTTTTTTTTATACATATGGATATGATTATTGTTTTTATTATTACTTATACTTCATGCATGTATATTATTTGGATTCCTCTAACCTCTTGATGAGATATGAAAAGTGGATCCTTCTTAAGGATCATCTGAGATGCAGGAAAGATGGCTACTGCAGGAAGAGAAGAACTAACATTGGAAAAGGTAAAGACGCACTTGATGAAAAGGTGAAAAAGTGCTACAAGTTGCTTGTATAAAATGAGAATTTACACAGGTATCTAAACACTGCAAGGTATGTATAGTGTTGTTTCAATATGGATGGCAAGGTAATCCCTAAGGTAAATTGAGTATATCACCTTCAAAAATTTCTCCTGTATGCATGATATATATGATGAAATGTTTCTCTTGGTAGTAAACATGTATCTTATCTTTTAGACATGATCTACTTCTTGATTTTATGAAGCTACTTAATATTGATATTTGATATAGTGGTGTAGTTGATGTTTGGCTAGAATCTATCATTTTGAATATCTTGATTCCATAAAGAAGGCTAGCACCTAGATTCTAGTAGATGGTAACTTGACACTATTGATATTGTTTGTGAAAAGCATGGTAGCCATGATGATAGAAGTATAACAATGAGATTGATATTCATGATATTTTTTTTACCATGGTTATGTTTTGATGTGTTTAGTAATTATGGCATATGCTAAAATTGAATGCCCTGACTTGATGGATTGAGTTATATGACAAATAAATCATGTTGCGATCATGACTCTTGAAGTATACTCCCATTAGCTATTTGACACTAACCCTTGATGAAATATTGATGTCATGATATAATGGTGAATTAGTTGATGCTAACATGATATGATCATGATAAACATATGATATAGTTTGAGTTTACAATCTAATAGATCTGTTGATGAATGACAATATTATAGATAGGTTGATGACTTAAATGAAGATGACTGAAGTGGATTCTCATTCAGAGGGTGATTCTCTCAATAATATCCCTTACTCCTATTATCATATGCTTTATTGGCATGAATAGACAAATATCTTATATTGTTGGTCTGCAGAAAAATTATGATTGGAGAAGAGAGAGTTTTCCCTTATTCTAAGCCTCAGCCACATGGAAGTAAGCTCAAGGGTGTGACTCTAAGCCTCTCATTCACATTGAAGAAATCCTATGGGTGTTGGTGTGCATATAGGTCACAAAACTAAATCCTTGTGTATTAAATTATAAGTTTAACTAAAGGATGATAGTCCTACAGACATGGAGTAGAAAACTGGAAGTTCTATTTGCATGGAAGTTTTGATGTGAATGTGTTGACTAAAGTTATGTTTCCAAGTGAACAATTTATGAATATCAATATGTCATTATGATTTTGGCTGGTTTATATAGATAAGAAGTATTTGACTTGATGATTGATAATGGTTTAGAACTTTGACTTGATGTTGTGATATGTTTTGGGTTACAGATTTCTCTGTGATAGGAAATTTGGATTTCACATGATGACTAATGATTTGATTGGACAACTAGTGATTTTCCTTGATAATAATGCTAAATGGGCATAGTATCTTTCAGTGAATTCTATTGGTATTATGTGTTGACATCATTAGCTTTGACACAATGGTTCAAGTATTGACAGTTATTATTCAGTATGAAGTAATCTCATAATAAATGGATGGAACCTGCATGACTTATCATTGGTATATGCATTTGCATCTAGTAAATTATATTATGATCATGAGGATGGCACAATAAAGTTTGGTTTGATATTTCTTGGTAAATGGAAACTTGTTGGCATGATAATAGATAAATTCATAACTTGATATTTGGATGCGAGTTCTACCTGCAACTTGGTCCAAAGAATTTTTTACAGTGACATTGATGTCTTTGATATTAGTTTTGATTTGGTATCTAAACTTTGATAATCTAAATTAGTTGATTTGATTGCACATCTTGATTTATGTAAGGCTAAGCATATTGGTTTGGTAAAGTGGTATATTTGTAGAAAGCATTGTATGAAGCAAGCTCCCCAAGTTGGGTATGTTTGCATTGAAAATTACCCAGTAAAGCCAAGAAGATGTGTTGATTTGAACCTCTACTTCAAAAGGGGTCTAAGGTATAAATTTGATTTTTGTTTTATATAATGACAGGGAATGAGTCTATGATGATCAAAGTAAGAGGGAGATGGCCTCCGAAGTTCGAAATGAAGAATCATGGCAAGACGTATCTCATCCTAAAGCTAGGAAAATAAAATATGCATTGCAAGGTTATTGAAGATTTTTTGGAAAATGGAAATGCAAATCCTTGGACACTCAGATTGACTTTTAAGAAGTTATTAAGAGATATTGTTGAACCTAATTTGGCAATTGATAGCTGATTGAAGCATTGATGTTTTGTGTGAACATAGGTTTGTATAAATGTTGTGCATAAAACATGAGTAAATTCATACGCATTGAGTTTCCACCAAGCACCCTTCAAGATATTTTCATAGGATGATCTATTTTTTGTCTAAGAAATTCTTTCTCTGATATGTGACTACTTGGATGTACTAATGATGATTGGATTGGTATTGATGAGATGAGCACATTTGAGTGTTTCCTTAGTATGATATCCGACATGATAATTTTGAATGAGAAGTTCATAGCTTTAAGTACAACTGAGGTTGATTACGATGTGGCTAACATGACCAATTATGAGGCAAGATAAAAAGGCTTAGAAAGTTGTTTGAACAGGTTCTGAATATGACACGGATAAATTGTGATAATAATAAGTGGACCTGATTGGCATAGAATCCCATATATAGCAAGGACTGAGATACCTTTATTGAGACAGTGTTGTTGTACAAGACAAGCTTAGGCTTGTGGTTGGCACCTCCTTGAGAGTATGATGACTATGGTATCCTTTTTATGATTTGTATATTTTATTTCTAATATGATATTTGATTTGATGTTTTGTATGAATAGGAGACAACTTCTATTGAGACATGATTATTACCAGATATGAGCACGATGAAATGTTGTTGATCTATAGAGAGCATCACTGGTCAAGGACACTGAGTCATCTCTTCCCCCCTGTTTGAGCTCCCAGGGTGTGGAATTGAGATGGAGGGCTCCTAGGGTTGAGGGATATCTAGAAATTAGGGTTGTAGATGTTTCTCCCCTATATATTACCATATGATGGAGATTGTTCTCCCCTATCTTGGTCTTTGCAGAGTATACCCCAGTTCACATCATACCCCTAAGAAGGGCTTGTTGGGAATACTGCTCCTCGTATGGACAATGAGTTGACAATGTACTTGGGGATGTACAACCAAAGATGATTATGATGCAGGTGTTCTAATTCATGACTCTTGAGGTCCATTGTTGGGAAGATTAATAGGCAATAGGATGGGTTGAGTAGTAGCTCCCCTATATCACCTATTGCTCAATATGGGGTTGTAGATGTTTAGCTCCCCCATGAGATTCTGGGTTGAGATGTGCTCCCCGATGTGGTTCTAGGTTGAGATATTCTCCCTCATGATATTCTCTATGATGATGATGTATGTTGTAGATTTGGCTCCCCTCTGATATTTCCGGGGAGGTAACATTAGGATCCCCACTGGTAGATATTTTGGGTGGTAGTAGTGGCTCCCTGATGGATAGAGGGTGGTAGATTGAGCTCCCCTCTGATGTAAAATTATTATTCTTTTAGATTCAAGAATGTTTAGCATATGAGAAGGATGAAAAATGATGATATGTGATGATGCGATACTTGAGATTGGATAAGATCTGATGACAAGATACACGTGACATGATGTAAGTGGAATTATCCCTAGGTGAGAGGGAGTGTTAAAATATGAAACTGTGTTCAAATTCCACTTTGGACAACTAAATTTATGGAGACAATGATTGCATTGAAATCCTCTTTTCGAGAGGACTAAAATATACCTAAATATCACTCAAAATGGATAAGGGAAAGTGTACTTTTGAATTATAAGTACTGATGTGCATATTTGATTAGGTTGGACCTAAAGAAAATTGGACACCCTTGGAAGGATATAAATACAAGTGTCCTCTACTTCATTTGGATATCTTGATGAGACACTCTTTCTATCTTGGTTTTTGGTTCGCATAGGTTTGAGGCTCGTCTGTAGAGGAATAGGTTCACTCGAAGACAAAATTGTAGTGTCTAAAGCTCACATATTTGTTTTAGGGTTTTGGGCCTCAGGCATAGGCGTGTCACATGAAGAACTCAACCACAGTTGCTTTCTAGCAGGTTCATCTATGCAACCGAAGAATCTCAGTTTCAAACACAACTCAACCTCTGTGTGACTGGAATCTAAGGTTTTTGAGTCTCAGTTGCAGACTGCAGTTGTTGGCTTATAGGCTCTAGGGAGTGAGTGGAACCTTCCCAGTCACACACATGACTCCGCCTTCATGCAACTAAGACCTAAATGATGAAATTTTAGTTTTTCGAATATTTCACTCAATTACCACAGTATTCAACAATTGACCGCAGATAGGGACAATTCACTACAAGCTTCAGAATCATATTTTTGAGGATAAGCATTGTTGGGCTCATTTCATGGATATTGTGTAGGTTTTTTTGCTGGATAGTTTTTTGGATGAAGATATGGATCATTATACTCTCTTTTATTGAATCGTCCGATGAAAATCTAATAAGAAGAATAATTTGAAAGGGGTTTCCCCATAGTTGGTTTTTCCTTGGTCTACTACCAATCTTAATGTATCTATGTGTGAATGTTTTTCTTCTATTTTTCTGTTGACGGTGCTGGACCTGCCAACATGTAAGGGGATCTCCCCGGTAAGAAGTCCCATTTAGACCTCAGACCGTTTGGTGTAGGAGTCCCAGCAGTGGGTCGTACAGTAATGCCTTGACCGCGAGTTTGCACAGATGCAAGTAAGGTGTCTCTATTGGTAGCAAGGGTGTGACAGTTGCAACAAGCCAAGGAAGGTGCATGAGAGGTTCAAACACACGGGGGTTGAGATGAGTGCGCCCCTTGGAAAACTGTGATAGCATGGAGTTAAGAAGGGAACACATGAGCAAAGATGCATCACAACATGGAAGGCAAGTTAGCTAGAAATCCAAAGTGATGGTTAAACCAACAACACATTTCAGAAAGATTCATACATACATACACAAAAAATTCCATACATGCATGCGTAAGAAAACGAATACATATATCATCTAGAGTAGACCAGATAGCATACAATACAATACAACATATGTATGAAAAGTTTTGTCTCTATTATATTAACAAGTGTAAGTTCCAGTCATTCAATACATCCATGTCTAGCCACTAGTTCTGGTAGCAGAACATTATAGCCACAACTGCCTGCTCCTCCAAAGAGATATACTAGCTCTGCGCAATGAAGAAGCCAAGGCTCATTACAATACTCCCCAAGCTCTCTCTAAGATAGTCTTATCGGAAGCTTGGCTAACCAAAAGCCTTTACAATGAGTTATGAGGTTCTATTTATAGCAAAGGGTGGGGTGACCCTTGACATTTCCCTTTGTGACAGTTCATCTACCCTCGTGACTCTTCATTTACTCTATGACTATTACATCCAACTATCAACACTTGAACTTCCACTTGACAAGACATTACATTACAATGCACATGTGCCCATGTGAGACAAAATGGATTGAGCAAGCCATGCAAGACATCATTGACACTCAGCCCATTGTGATGGTGAAGGTGGTGAGCTGATGCCAAGCTTGGTCATCCATGCTGATGTGCATGTGCTCCAAGGAGACATCTTGCTGAAGTGAGATCTTGCCTCCATTGCATCTTGGTGTATTGGTGTGGCTCCTCTATCCAATTCATCTACTAACATGCGCACGGTCTTCTTGGGTGTGTCCAAACCGACAGCACACTGATGCATAGTGTCTGTGATGATATTCCAGTGTGTTGGTGGTCATGCGCATCAACTGTCAACTGCATGTTCAGCTCTAGTCAGACATTATTCTTATATTTGCCTCGACGAGTGTGCCAAATGGGTTAGATCGCATTCATGCACACAATGACATGCATGCTGCTGAATTCCCTTACATGTTATCAACAACACTGCTCACCATGTCTTCTTTGTGCCAGCTATTGGGATGGTTCTATAACTTGTATTGGCATAGTTTCATTCGTGAGTGCATGTTGCACCCCCCGCTATACCTATTCCTGATGCACATCATTCTCTTGTCTATGAAGCTCCTATTCTTCCTTGAGTTGTTGCTTTAGCACATGCAACTCCTTATTTGTTCCCTTCTCTGTCTTCACGTGATATTCATTTCGTGCTATCACCTCATACCCTGAGTCTCCAAAGTTGCTTTCATCAAAAGTGGATCTACTCAAGCTTCAACTTTGTTCCACCTCTGTGTTTTCAACATCATTCCTCTTGCATTCGTTGCGTGCAGGTGTGCTACCTTCTACAGCTTCTGATGGTGCTGCTCTCTGTGATGCTACTGCCATGTTATCTTGATGTCCTTGTCCATGAACAACTTGATGTCTTCATAGGTAGGCAAGCTCGTAGGCACTTGCTTGGCTGCAACCCAAGTTGTGCTCCCAATGGTGTCCTTTGACTCTGCTCTCTTGAAGGCCATTGTAATTGTGCTGCTGAGAGACAGATAAACACTTGTGATGCCTGTATACATAGAAACACTCATGGAAAGAAATTTTTCAGACAAAAACCCTAACAAACTTGAAAACTAACTTGCAACATACCTGTGTGACTGATCATGAAGGTTGCGCAATTTCTGCGGGAGGTCGGGAGACTGACTGCCAAAACTATGCAAGGCATGGTCTAGGTTGTTGGGAGGCTGACTGACTGCTGGAACCGTGCAATGCACAATCCAACTTGACCTATTGAGGATTGAAACTACGCAATGAGTAACTTCAGTCAGTAGTGACATGTAAGCAGCAAATTGCATTGCGCAGTTTCTAGGGCTAATGGGACACTGCCTCCAAGAATTGCGCAATGCAAGCCTGGAGGTCAGTGACTCGCTAGGCTTGCACAATATTTGGAGGGAAGGTAGAGCCTTCGCTTCTAGAAATGTGCAGTGCTAGCTGGGCAAGGCACGGTCAGAGCCAAGGCTGCCCAGTATGGCCGATGGGCGACTAGAAACATGAGAAGTCTGAATGCATGGTGAAATGAGTGAAAAAAAGAGTGAATGATCATTCATGCAAACAACAAGTGCAAGATTTAGGAAATGGGAAGGCATACATGTGTGTAAAGTGAGTCGCCGCAATGGTGACCGTCCGTGCAAAAACAATGTCATGCATGCAATAGCAGTGAGATGTTAACAAAAACCGAAACAATGCTAGTACAATCTAGTATGTAACAAAATGACAAAAAGTGCTCACTGAAATTAAGAAGACAACATTAATACGAAGAGAAACAAAAAAGGTGCTATAAACAGAGTGCGAAACATGAAAAGAGGGCTTACCCCAAAACAATTGAGCTAAATGTGCCGACGACTCCTAGATGCAATGTGGGATGTCAGAGCTGCAAGATCGATGTGAGGAATGAGCTCTGCAGCATCTGGTTGATGAGTTTCGATAAAATCAAGGTTGTGATGCACATGCCACAAATCTAGGGAAAGCTACACTTGGTGGGAGGTTTCTGAAATGATCTTTGCATGTAACCTTAAGCTGCTAAAAATAGATCCCTAAAGCAAGGGATGCCATTGCATGCTACCTTAGGAGGAGCAGGCCATGCATGAAAATCAGTTTTGATTGGTCCTGGAGGGAACCAGTCAACTCAACTACACATGCAATAGTTTGCTCTTCTCAGAGGAAAAAATATGCATTTCTGGGAGGGAGCTGGGCTAGCTTCCCAAAGGGGTTGCACAATTTCTAGGTAGAGCAGCTGACTGCTGCCCATAATTACACAATTTATGGACTTAGTAGCCCTGCTAGGAGGAATTGCACAATTTTCTGGGTGAAGCTTGGCTGACAGATTTGTGCAATTCTAGAGCCCAGCAGGGTGCTAGATAGAGTTCCACAATTTCTGGAGGGAAGCTGGTTTCCCTCTAGAATTATGCAATTTCTTGAGGGAGCTACTCAGCCTGCAGCTAGACCAAGTCTGGAAGAACAACCTGTGAGGGGAATGCAACAAGATCTGATGGATAGGCTATAATTCTACAAGAAAAACACTAAAGCTTGTGTACTTGACGAAGCAAGACATGCTTCTGTGAAAGGTTGGTAGGGAGGCTCCAAAACGAAGCTAAGGCAAAATTTTGGAGGGTGGTTGTAGCTGCTACAACACTTGGTGACACACTGGTAGAAATCCAACTCTCTAAATGGACCTTGTTCATGAAAAGCAAGTCTAACACCTTCGGAAGTATTGTTCGGTTCTTAGCTAGTCTTGGTTTCCACACTAGCTTGATTGTAAGATGTAGCATCTGCCAAGCTCTTGGTCAAGTGACACACATTCCAAGCCAAGGAAACACAGTTGTTTCGATTGGGGTTGAGGGGTATATTGATGCACAAGCAGTATAGTCATTAGAGTCTTAGTTTCATCTCTGGTGTTGCTTCACTACCAGCAAGCCTAGACAATACCTCGACATAGTCACAAAGGAACATAAGCATGGCTCCGCTACTAACGAGCTTGGTTAGTACCCCGGCAGAGTTACTTGCATCACCTCTCTACGGAAGAATCCTTTCACTTATTTCTTCTTATTCATTTTTCATTTTTTTTGAAATTTTTCATTTTTCATTTTTTCATAACTGTGCATAACACTTATTCATTTTAGAGGTGGAAGAGGGATCCCAACTTATTGAGAGAGGAAGAGGTTTTTCCTATAGAGAAGTAGTTTATCATACCTCTAACGTGTCTGTTAAGGTTTCCCCCCTCACCTTACTCTACTTGACTAAGCCGATAAGGGTTAACCCAAAAACAACCGACTAGAGTAGGTGACACTAGTTAGCGTGCAAGCGTTATGTTTTCACCAAGGTTCACTTCGAACAATACGTATTTTCCATCAACGTATCATGGACTAAAAGGAAAAAGTTCTTCATATAGAGGTAGGATGGCATATAACAAAGTAGTGATAGCTGCACAAGGCCTCTTGTGCTTTACGCAACCTGTTTCAAGAGTCATGCATGGTTTCATGTGAAACTAACCTATGAACGAAAACAAACAAACAAACAACAAAGAAAAGTAGAAGTAGAAGTAAATGCAAAAGAAAAGTGAGTAAGCAAACAAGCAAGCAGACAAACAAACATGCAAATCAAGAAAGCAAACAAGCTTCCAAGCAAGCAGACTGAAAGAAAATGCTACTCCTACTCATAATCTAATGGTGCATGGGCTTGATCACGTGAAGTAATACTTCCAATGCAGCCACCGATGCATTGGTTGACCCATGTTGGTGAAGGCATGGTTTGTGAGCAACACGGTCATGCGGACCAATAGCTGTGAAAGATACAACAATGAAGACAGACACACTTCGAGCTTACAAGCGTCCACAGAACAAAAATGAGTGCAAGTGCATGACATGCATGTTACAGGGAAAAGTGTCAATTTAGAACTTCTCTATCCCACTAAGGTGTGACAGCTGCCTTAGAAACAAACAGAGAAAAGATACTTATGTTTTTCCTTTATGAATTATAGATAGAGAGGAATAGAAAGACCAACCTCTGTCTTGCGCTAATCCTTTGATTCGATCCCTCTCTTCTTTGATAGTCCCCAGCTACCTGCTCCCTTGAACGCCCAGCTTCACAAAGTACCTGTAAGATCACAGAAGCATAGCACTATACAAAGACATGGATATATATTCATAAACAATCTAGGATCAGATGTAAATTTACCATACAAATGTAACAAGCATCAATGATACAAAAGCATGGAGGAAAACTCAAATAGCTTTTATTGATAAACAAGAAAAGATCCAGGAGGAGTTACAACCAGTTGTTCTGACCTAGCATCAACCTCCCAGCAAAGAAGCCCCTCTTCACCTCAAACAAAGCTTAGATCACCCAACAATATGATGTTTGTCTCTAGAAACCAACAACAATTCCTTACAATATGCAAAATTCCAGCCTCTTGATCTCTGGGATGAGGGATCCATATATAGATATCTGTAAGGGGGATGAGTCAGCTTGTGATTTGATTAGTGTTTCTCTTTGACAGTTCTTGCTTCCACTTGGAGACTGAGGGCCTCTTACTCATCCTTGGTCGAATTCAGTGAGGCAAGTGTCACAGGAGAAGATTATGGAAGCTTCCATTGCCTCTCCACCTCGCGGAATGACACTACCATTTGTCATTTCTCTCCCATCGCACCCCACAGAAGGGACTTTTGAAATGCAATGCACCCTCACAATGTATTTGGGTGAGATGCAACGCACCTAGCCAGTGGAGCAGCTGCAATGAACCTGTTTTGACCAATTTTGAGTAGTTTTTCATCGAGAACTTCTGGGAGAAGATGTAATCTGTTGACCTTGTTCCTTTATGGGTTAGAACAACACTTTTAGGGACTTAGGAGCCCTTGGTTCATGGACATTTCATGCTTGGGGTTGTAGGGCACAAAAATGTCTATAACAGTTGCCCCCTAAAGTATGAGGCCGTTAACCTTTTGGTGTCGGGTGAAATGCTTTATTATGAGGATCCGAAGTTCTTTCAATGCTGGGAGGAGACCTGTAATAATATACAATACAATACATTATCTTCATAATATTTTCATGATCTAGCTGAGGCGGGCAGTCCCATGCTCAACTTTATAAATTCATTTTCATGTACATAGGATAGACAACCGTCTGAGTGTAGACTGATGATTCTGATAGAGCCATCATCCTTTTGATAGGATGATTATCTGTGCTGCAATGATTTACATTTAATGTCTTTATTTCCCTGAATATATATCGCAGCCCGGATGGATGAAACTAGATCCAGGGTCTTCAATCTCGTCCGATCTTCACTCAAAGTACAAGTCGATCCATGTGAGAAATGTTCTGAAGTCGAACATGGAAAGACATCACTTGATTACCAGTCAATGATGTAAACTATTAACAAGTGCGAGAGGAATCACCGATAATGATAATGACCCTCAAGGTACTGCAGTACAATTCACGTGGTGTGAATAAAGAACTTGGCGTCGAACACCATGCAAAATCTTTCGGTCGAAGGTCATTGATGTAAACCTGTCGCCAGAAGTGAGAAACTTGCCATTGAGGCATGCAAGCTTCAAAGTACTGAATGGGGTGTTCCTAGATCAGCTTCTTGGATAATGAGCTGATGTCGACAAGAAGTGATCCGTCACAGGAGGGCCTTAATGAATCCCACACCAATGACATGGAATGGAGCAAATGATTTTAATGGAGGTGAAAATGATCTGGTGATATAAGGTTCAGGGTGACGGTCATGAAAGAATGGAGTATAATGTATGATAGTGGGTGAGACACAGGTGAATTCTCTGAATGACTTCTCTTGAACATATCGGTGACACTGATGTGATGGATTGGTAGCATTAACCCCAAATGTGGATGGTATGGTGTGACCATGGTGATGTGACCGGTAAATGAAACAACCCAACCCGACTCGGACATGGAGCGGAAGTGTCATGTTCAAGAGCGACTTGCTACCAATAAAGTTTCTTTGAGTTTTCTTCCCAATTTTTCCCCAGTCATTGCTGACCAGTACCTCTTTATTTTTGTCAAGCTTGAGTAGGATAACATATGCTTGTTCTATAATTTTCCCTTCGGGAAAACCCATCGGTATGTTTTAACGAGCCTAGCGATAGTGAAACTCGTTCTCGTCTATAGACAAGTTTGTCGCTATTAATCTTTTTAACGAGTTTAACGACAAAGATAACTCAGTCCTTTTCAATTTTAGAGAGTCTGAAAAGGAATGTAAAGGTAACTCCAAAGTTCCTTTTTCTTCATCTAATCCCTTAAGTCCGAAAAAGTATAAAACAATACAGAAGGGATGGATTTTCAATACTTTTAACGAGCCGAACAAAACAAACGCTCGATCTTTTTGTGTAATAATCCCTCGGGTCCAAAAAGATTAAAATCTAGAGGAGGGATAGCACTTCCTGTCACTTTAACGAGCTGGAGAGGCCAATGGCTCGACAATCTTTTCATATTTTATGAGTCAGTTGAAAAGAGCTTAAAGGAGACTCGTCTTTTGAGGAACGAGTGATAAAACGGGTAGCAGCTGATTCTAGGTAAGGTTTGGAATTTCCAATCACGGCAGTGTCACAAGGATGACTAGTGAAATCACTCTTCACAGTTGTTCCTCAAAATGGGTAAACAATCAAATGGAGGTGAATGATCGGCCAATGAAAAAGTGGAGGTGACAGTGCAAACACGACCAAGGCTTTAACGGCTGAAGTACTACATTCACGATGGTTATTTACCAGGGAATAGTTCATTTTTTAATGAGCTTAAACGTGGGTGGAAACATTTGCTCATGTCTTATGTTTATTTTTTTTAACGAGCTTGAACTATGTGCTAAAACTGCTTGATTAATCTAGTCGTGTGATAAGAATGTCTCATATGAAACAACAACTTTTAGAGTTTTGCCCCACATCCTTCCTTTATGCAAGTTAGGAAACGACCAATCCAAAAAAACAGATAAATGATCACTCTTTGCTTGCACTCGAAAAGGTTTGCATGCCCCCAGGTATAAAACAGAGTTTCAAGGTTACCCCTTCTTTAGTCCGTTAAAACATTTGTTTTACCGAAAGAGGCCTACCTCTTACAGGTTACCCAAAGATTGTTCTATTCACAGCGCAAACAAAACACTTCTTCGGCGATGTCTACCGAGATAAACAAAGGTGAGTGAAGGAGGCTACTCCACTCATATAACTTTGACAAGAGAATCTTGTTCTAGAATAATCCCCTCTTCCAATCACGGACGGGAGTACAGACTAGTCATATTGTCTCGTGGAAACCTACCCTATACCCGAAGCTTTCCTGCCGAAGTAGACCAGGGTGCATGCCCCCTGGGTTTCAGTCATGTCCCCCCAAATCACTCGCGCTCATCGGGAGGATGGACTGGAGATTGAGACATTTCTTGTGTGAAAAGACCATTTAGGGATGGTATATGACTATTTGCTATGCGTGATCCGGGAAATGAAAGCTGGTCCACGAGCTTGACCACTCTTCCTTCGTGCAGAAAATACATTACTCTAAAGAGTGAGGAGACAATTGCTCCCATGCAATAAATATAGTCTCGTCTAAGGAGTAGATTGTAATCCAGGGGTCCTTGAACTACCATTACGTTCATGTGAATGGTTTTCCCTCTCAATGTTATGGGCACATTGGGAAGGATCCCTAATGGTCGACTAGTTCCTTTATCAAAACCTGTTAGATTTCTCATCTCAGGCAAAAGCGATGGCGAACCAAGCACTTTCCAAGTAGTTGAGGAAAGGATACTCACAGAAGTTCCCTCATCTATGATGGTACCAGCCATAACCATTCTATATATTTGAACAATAATCTGGAATGGTATACTGGCCGGTAAACGGGGTCTGCCTAGTTGATTCCAGTCGAAGGAGACAACTAGGTTGCTTGGAGGTGGGACCGAATAGATGGCCGAGTATGACTCTAACGAACTTCCTTCCTGCGGTAAAGGAATGGGTAAATTGCCCCCATGTTTGTTGGAGTCTGTGCTTATAAAAAGAATTTGGACGGTGTCATCCTTGTTCTCTTCAGTGACTGTATCATCTGAAGATGGAACCTCTGAAGGCAAGACCGGGTCAACTGCCGCCTCGACCTTTTGACTTTCGTCTGGCATGGATTCAGATGGTTTATCCTCAATGATAGGTGCTTCGGCCGACCACCTGGACGGGCCAGCCAGATTTTCAACTAGTGACGGACTCGGCAAGAGTTTTTTATATCCAGGAGGAAGTCGTAACGGTGAAACCGGACGATCATCCAAAACTCTTTTAGCTTCATCTAAGAAGGGACAACGGTGGACGGCATGATCGCCTTCGCACAGTTTACAAGGAAATCTATATTTTCCTTTTTGTCCTGGGGTTTCACTTTCACTAGTTGACGGTGTGTTTTCAACATGATCATCAGAGGTTGACGACACCGGGTTGTGCAAACGAGGAGACCAGTCCCTTAAGATCCGAGGGATGCAAGGACAATCTCTGTGATAGTGGTCTCCTTTGAAAATGACACATGGCGATTTAGGCCTGGTCGGTGCAGTGTGTGGATTTTCGTTAGACAACACTCGTTTGCCCCCATTCGCTTTTGGCTCCTTATTCTTCTTCTCTTTCTTCTTCTTTTCCTTCTTCTCCTTAGGTACTTGACTTTTGGCTTTACTAGCCCCATCAAGTGAAGAGGAAGGAGGAGAGGAAGAATTAGAGGAAATAGAAGGTTGGTGGGTAACTCTGGACTTGTCTAATTGCTGATTCGATTGTTCAGGAATTGTGGTGTTCTGAACGATAGAGGTTGAGAAGAGCCATACAGGCAAACCAATTGTCAGTATTGGAAGCGACAATGTGGCCATATGGGGTGCACCAACATCTCCCCAAGAGGAGAAGGGACTAGGATTTCCTCCAAGGGGAATCCCTTGGTTGGTGGATTCCATTTTCTCAACCCAAGATCAACGTAGGAAAGGGTAATGAATATTCCGTTTAAAATAAATTTTAGACGCTTTGACACAACTTGTTTTTTTAGTTTTTAAGAGTCGAGAAAAAACAAAAGATGACTCTAGTCGCCTTCGATTTTTAATGAGCCTGAAGTGACAAGTGCTCAGATGGACCATTTCTGTTAAGGAGTCTGAAAAGGAACGAAAGGGAATACTCTGGAAGTCTAGGTAGAGGGAGTACCAAACCAATCTCAAAACTGCAGAATAATTTTTATGGTACAGCAGTCAATCTTCCCAAATGCTGTGTTCAGTGCATTGCGATCGATAGGGTGGCAGACACGGCTTCCTATGGATAAAGGATTTGAGCCTATAGGGGTCTCCCAAAATATACTCGACGGTACGTGGGAGCACAAGTCCGTACTAGCACTTATCGTCTCAAAGTGGAGGAATCACCCAACCATCAGTGAGAACAACAGTTACCAGGCTTTACGACGCTGGAATACGTCTCTAGCCTAGACCTCTAAATGTTGTGCGTTATGTTCCAAAGCGTTGTTAGATTCATTGAATTTATTTTAAGTTGATCTTGCTTATGAAGTTTGCCTTTTGGGTTCACCACAAGATGTAGATGTAATTCCTAAAATGCAATCTAAAGATGATAAACAAACTTTTTATCTCTTTTGTGCAGTGAAAATCCTAGCTACTAGGGAAAAGAAAGACAGAATCTTTTCACAAAGAGCAAAGAGCACGCTGTAAATGCACTTTCCTAAATCAAGCCAAACATACTGTCTATATGCAAATGCACATGCATGTATTTGTTTTTGACTTTCTTAGTATATGGATGCTAAAAAGAAAGTTGATGTACAAATCTGAATTTCTTTTCAAGTGACAAATATCAACAAGCTTCTTTTCGAAATCAAAAAATGGAGACGATTACAACACCTTATGATTTTGAATAGAATACTTGTTCTTGACACTAGAAAATTACAAATTCAGACCAAAAGCAATAGTAACAAGATAATCGACCATCAACAGCAATCAAACTTTCTCCTACGATCGAAATCGACACTTGCAACAGATTCAAATCAAAGGACGACAGTACGACTATGCTACTTTTGCAAAGGAGAACTGTAAATGACTCAACAAACACACAAAAACATCTACAGTTCTTTTGTACAAAGGAGGCAAAATAACAACAAGGAAAAGGGGTTTCAAACAGACATATATTGATCACAGGCAGCAAAATTCAAGAATAGAACTGGAAAGGATGATCCACAGAAGCCACAACTGCACAGAGCTAGTCTGATCAGCGCACCTGTAACACAGAGAATCTGAAATGCAATGCAGGTTGTCCACTCGGGAAGTGCGCTGAAATTCAGAATCTCTGAACAGTACCTGCGCTGGGCCAGAAACGAGACTCTGTTCGGGTTCCGGGTCACAGTTTGCAGTTCAGTTCTTGGTTTTTGGCCGAGTAAAAAGCAATCAGTAATGCAACAATCAGGGGTAGATCTAAGGAGGATCTAAGAGCTATCACAAGGGCAATCAGATAGTTTGTGAATCAGTTGTTTAAATCATAAACAGATCCAGTGGATGGATTGAAGCAGCAGTTATCTACTTTGCATTTGTTATGGCAAATGCAGTTTGAATGCTACTTATAAGTTTATGAAACAAACAACAAAGAATGATAAACAAACTAACTAATTACTTCCCCAGTGGAGTCGCCATTTTGTTACAGGGAAAAGTGTCTATTTAGAACTGCTCTATCCCACTAAGGTGTGACAGCTGCCTTAGAAACAAATAGAGAAAAGCTACTTATGTTTTTCCTTTATGAATTATAGATAGAGAGGAATAGAAAGACCAACCTCTGTCTTGCGCTAATCCTTTGACTCGATCCCTCTCTTCTTTGATAGTCCCCAGCTACCTGCTCCCTTGCACGCCTAGCTTCACAAAGTACCTGTAAGATCATAGAAGCATAGCACTATACAAAGACATGGATCTATATTCATAAACAATCTAGGATCAGATGTAAATTGACCATACAAATGTAACAAGCATCAATGATACAAAAGCATGGAGGAAAACTCAAATAGCTTTTATTGATAAACAAGAAAAGATCCAGGAGGAGTTACAACTAGTTGTTCCAACCCAGCATCAACCTCCCAGCAAAGAAGCCCCTCTTCACCTCAAACAAAGCTTAGATCACCCAACAATCTGATGTTTGTCTCTAGAAACCAACAACAATTCCTTACAATATGCAAAATTCCAGCCTCTGGATCTCTGGGATGAGGGATCCATATATAGATATCTGTAAGGGGGATGAGTCAGCTTGTGATTTGATTAGTGTCTTCTCTCTGACAGTTCTTGCTTCCACTTGGAGACTGAGGGCCTCTTACTCATCCTTGGTCGAATTCAGTGAGGCAAGTGTCACAGGAGAAGATTCTGGAAGCTTCCATTGCCTCTCCACCTCGCGGAATGACACTGCCATTTGTCATTTCTCGCCCATCGCACCCCACAGAAGGGAATTTTGAAATGCAATGCACCCTCATAGTGTATTTGGGTGAGATGCAATGCACCTAGTCAGTGGAGCAGCTGCAATGATCCTGTTTTGACCAATTTTGAGTAGTTTTTCATGGAGAACTTCTAGGAGAAGCTGTAATCTGTTGACCTTGTTCCTTTAGGGGTTAGAACAACACTTTTAGGGACTTAGGAGCCCTTGGTTCATGGACATTTCATGCTTGGGGTTGTAGGGCACAAAAATGTCTATAACAATGCAGTCTGTGCACATACCATGATGTTGTGTAGCACTAAGCGTAGATGTTAAGCATAAACACACTCTTGACTGTGATATGTAAGAATACGTGAGGAAGCTAGACCACCTATGTTGCGCAAGTGTGCTTGCTGAGTAATTTTCCTCCAATGCATGAGTAATGGGATCATGTAGTTTGAGTGGAGGAAGTGAAATCTGAGTGCTATATTGATCTTCAATGCATACAAATGAGTGATGAGGAGCCTTGCATGTTTGAACAATTTCCTGATTAGAAGTGAAACCAACATCAGGACAACGAGAACTTGACATAACCATCAGCTCGGGAAGAAGTGCCTTGACAATCTGGGGGATTTCGTCTTCGTTGATAGATGGATTATCATAGACCAGTGTCTTAAATGGATTAACAAAGGGTGAATCAACATCATGATCATATGATGGGGTGAAGAGATCATGACAACTAAGATAGGAAAATGCAGGATGTTGGTCAACATCCTCATGATTCGATGAATCACACAGAGGGGTAGATGAGAAGAAAGAATGTTCATTCTTTGCGTTTCTGGAAAATATAGATGAAAAATCAAGTGGATGTTTAAAGAATGATCTTTCCTCTCCATTGTCAGATGATGGACTAACAATCAGTGTGTCTAGATAATGATCAACAATAGGTGCTTCCATGGATAGAGATACACATGAAAAATCAGGGATGGTAGGATCACCAAGGAGGTCAGGAAAAAACGAAGGAGGTACGAACAGACAGGGATGGTCCTTTGTTGTCGGTGGATGTTCAAGCTCCCAGTCATGCTCTTCATGAATGTCAGCGCATGTTGGTTGTGAAACACCAAATCTGTCGATAGATTGATCCTCGTTCAAAACAGGTGTAGAGTTCGGAATGGAAGAACACAAGACAGTGTCATCCGAAGGATTATCCCAGTTCGAAGATGGAGGTTGAGGTACAAAATACATGTGACAAGGTATGGGACTCACAACCAAGTCTGCGCAAAAATCAGAAGGAGCGATGTTGGGAGGATGTGATGGTTGAACAAATGTGTGTGCATGCTTTCCCACATCACTTTGCAATGGTGGACCTATTTGATGAGGGGATGACAGACAATCACTTGTGACAATGACCATGTCCGTCTATGATTGCGCATCTCCATCACTGAAGTATGCTGAGGGTGGTTTAAGCTTGAACTTCTTCTTGGGATTAATAGATTGAAAAAGGCAGTATTTGAATCTGTCCATGAGATACTGAAATTTCATCCGACTTTTCGAGGCCTCAAACATGAATAGACGGAAGCACTCCGAAAACTCCATAGGTGATTCGTGCAGGCCTTCCATTGTTTTAATAATTTTTTATCAAACAATTCAGGATCAAAATGGTGGAAAACATATCCGATTAGATCACTGAACTTCTTGAATGAGTGCATAGAGTTATGAGGTAGTGTGCCACACCATTTTTATGGGTAGTTGCAAAGTGTGTGTGCAAGCAATGAATAAACCTCTATTTCATTAAATCCATGCCTTGCATGAGTGCATGGAAGTCATCTAAGTGCTCAGGCCAGGCCACTTCGCCTTCACCATAATATGTGAGTTGTGAGAAGTTATCCCAAAACTCCCTCTCGATGTGAAAGACATGTCTGTTAGACAGAAATTTCAGACGGAAAACTACAACAAACTCCATGATAGATGTGCAAAGATTCAAAACAGATGATGAGGGCTCTGCTTGTCATCTGGCCCTCCTTCTAGCACCAAAATGTTAATGATGCTGGACCTGCCAACATGTAATTGGATCTCCCCAGTAAGAAGTCCCAATTAGACCTCAGATCATTTCATGTAGGAGTCCCAGCAGTGGGTCATACAGTAATGCCTTGACTACGAGTTCACACAGAGGCAAGTGAGATGTCTCTATTGGTAGCAAGGGTGTGACAGCTGTAGCAGGCCAAGGAAGGTGCATGAGAGGTTTAAACACATGGGGGTTGAGATGAGTGCACCCCTTGGAAACCTGTGATAGCACGAAGTTAAGAAGGGAACACACGAGAAAATATCCATCACAACATGGAAGGCAAGTTAGCTAGCAATTCAAAGTGATTGTTAAACCAACAACACGTTTCATAAAGATTCATACCTACATACACAGAAAAGTCCATACATGCATGCGTAAGAAAATGAATATATATATCATTTAGAGTAAACGAGATAGCATAGAGTACAACACAACATATACATGAAATGTACTGGCTCTATTATATTAACAAGTGTAAGTTCCAGTCACACAATACATCCATGTATAGCCACTAGTTCCAGCAACAAAACGTTACAACCACAACCACCTGCTCCTCCAAAGAGTTATAATAGCTTTACACAGTGGAGAAGCTAAGGCTTGTTACAATACTATCCAAGCTGTCTCTAAGATAGTCCTATCGGAAGCTTGGTTGACCAAAAGCCTTTACAATGAGTTATGAGGTTCTATTTATAGAAAAGGGTGGGGTGACCTTGATATTCCCCTTTGTGACAATTCATCTACCATCATGACTCTTCATCTACTTTATGACTACTACATCCAACTATCGACACTTCAACTTCCACTTGACAAGATGTTACATTAGAATGCACATGTGCCCATGTGAGACAAAATGGCTTGAGAAAGCCATGCAAGACATCACTGACACTCAGTCTGTTGTGATGAGACCAAATATTTGACATGCTTGTGATGGTGAAGGTGGTGAGATGATGCCAAGCTTGGTCGTCCGTGCTGATGTGAATGTGCTCCATGGTGACATCTTGTTGAAGTGAACTATTGCCTACTTTTCATCCCGATGCATTGGTGTGGCTCCTCCATCCAACTCATCTACTAACATGTGCATGGTCTTCTTGGGTGCATCTGAACCGAAAACACACTGATGCATAGTGTCCATGCTGATCTTCCAGTGTGTGCTGGTGGTCATGCGCATCAACTGTCAACTGCATGTTCAGCTCCAGTCAGACTTGCTTCTTATATTTTCCTTGGTGAGTGTGCCAAATGGGTTAGATTGCATGCATGTGCACAATTACATGCATGATGTTGAATTCCCTTACATGCGATTAACAACACTACTCATCATGTTTGCTTCGTGCCAGCTGCTGGGATGGATCTATAACTTGTATGGCGCAGTTTCATTCATGAGTGCATGTTGCACCCCTCATTCTCTTGTCTATGCAACTCTTGTTCTTCCTTGAGTTACTACTTCAGCACATGTAACTCCTTCTCTATTCCCTTATTTATCTTCACGCAATTGTCATCTCAAACCTTCACCTAATAGAATGAGTCTCCAAAGTTGCTTTCATCACAAGTGGATCTGCGCAAGCTTGCAACTTTGTATCGCCTCTGTGTTGTCAACATCCTTCCTCTTGTGTTCGTTGCGTGTAGGTGTCCTGACTTCTGATGCACCTGATGGTGCTACTCACTGTGATGATGCTGCCATATTATCTTGATGTCCTTGTCCACGAACAACTTGATGTCTTCATAGGTAGGAAATCTCATAGACACTTGCTTAGCTGCAACCCACGTTGTGCTCTCAATGGTGTCCTTTGACTCTGCTCTCCTAAATGCCATTTTAATTATGTTGATGAGAGACAGAAGAACACCTGTGATGCTTGTATACATAGCAACACTCATGGAAAGAAATATGTCAATCGAAAACCAAAACAAACTTGAGAACTGACTTTCAACATACCTATGTGACTGATTATGAAGGTTGCACAACTTTTGCCGGGAGGTCGGGAGACTGACTGCGAAAACTGTGAAAGGAAAAGTTTGGGTTGTTGGAAAGCTGATTGACTACTGGAACTACACAATGCATGGTACAACCTAGCCTATTGGGGACTGAAACTACACAATGCACAATTTAAGTCAGTAGTGACATGCAACTAGCAAACTACATTATGTAGTTTCTGGGGCCAACGGGACACTACCTCCAAGAATTGCGCAATGCAAGCCTAGAGGTCAGTGCCTAGCTAGGCTTGCACAATTTCTAGAGGGGAGGTAGAGCCTTCACTTCTGAAAATGTGCAGTGCTAGCTGGGTAAGGCACGGTCTGGGCCAAGGCAACCTAGTTCAACTGACGAGCGACTGGAAACATGAGAAGTCTAAATGCATGGTGAGATGAGTGAAAAAAAGAGTGAGTGATCATTCATGCAAACAACAAGTGTAGGATTCAAGAAACAAGAAGGCATACATGTTTGTGAAGCGATTTTCCACAACGACGATCATCTATGTAAAAACGGTTTCATGCATGCAACAATAGTGAGATGTTAACGAAAACTGAAATGGTGCTAGTACAAGCTAGTATGTATCAAAACGACAAGAAGCACTCACTGAAATCAAGCAGACAACATTCATACGAACCGAAACATGAAAAGTGGGCTTACCCCAAAACAATTGAGTTGAATGTGCCGAAGATTCCTAGATGCAATGTGGGATGTCAAAGCTGCAAGATCAATGTGAGTAATGAGCTCTGCAGCATCTGGTTGATGAGTTTTGATAAAATTGAGGTTGCGACACACATGCCACAAATCTAGGGAAAGTGACACTTGGTGGGAGGTTTCTGAAATGATCTTTTCATTTAACCTCTAGCTACTAAAAATAGATCCCTGAAATTACTTTTGCTCGGTCCTGAAGGGAACTGGTCAACTCAACTACACATGAAATAGTCTGCTTAACTGGGAGAAAAAAATGCACATTTTTGGGAGGGAGCTGGGTTGGCTTCCCAGAGGGATTGTGCTATTTCTAGGCAAAGCAGCTGACTGCTGCCTAGAATTGCATAATTTCTAGGCTAAGCAATCCTGTTGGGAGGAATTGCACAAATTTCTGGGTGAAGCTTGGCTGATAGATTTGTGCAATTCTAGAGCCCAACAGGCTGCCAGACAAAGTTGCACAATTTCTGGAGGGAAGGTTGGTTTCCCTCCAGAATTGCGTAATTTATTGAGGGAGTTTCTTAGCCTGTAGCTGGACCAAGTCCGGAAGAACAACTTGTGAGGGGAATTCAACAACATCTGATGGACAGGCTATCATTATGCAAGAAAAACATTGAAGCTTGTAGGGAGGCTCCAAAACGAATCTAAGGAAAATTTTTGGAGGGTGATTGTAGATGCTACAACATGTTCCTTTATGTTTCACTGCATTAATGATGATGATATTGTTCTTTCTATATAGTTTCATATGTTGTTCAATAATGATGTAAATATTAATAATGATATGATGTTATGGGGTGAACTTAATTTGTTAATGAAGAAATGCAATTATCAAAGAAAATGACAATATGCCCCTAAGAATAATTAACACATATGTGTTGTGATATGCCAAAGAAGTCAAATAATGAGTTTATTGTAATGACGAGTGAGAATGGAGGGGTAGTTATAGGATGTTATAGGACTCTCTATTTTTCTATAGGATACAATATAAAAACCATGTAAACTTGGAAGAATGTGGGTCTGGGATGTGAGGAAGCTATGGGAATGTTAGAAAATGACAACATCAAAATGATCAAAGCTTTAAGGAAACTTGGTGTAGATTTATCTTAGTGAAATCAAACTTTGTGTGTTACCTATAGCTACAAAATAGACTACACAACAAAATAATGAAAAATAAGTTGTAACAACAAGAAAAAGAAAGTGAATAATGATATTGTATGGAATTAACCAATGATACTACTACAATAAGTCAAACACATAACCTATAAGAAAGAGTTTATAAAAAAAAATATATTTAATCATGCATAAGAGGTATGAAAAAACTTTTAAAAATACTAGAAAATGAATAAAAGCATAACACTAGAAAAATTATAGGAGGGATCTGAAGCTTCTAGGGTGGTCCCACCCCAAGGATGCTCAGAGTCAGAGGAAATCCAAACTAATATCTTAAATAGAATACTGATTTATTTAACTAAGAAACTATTTCCACCTTACAGGAATGCAAAATTTGCTTGGAAATACAATTTAGGCTTTCCTTGGGGAGAAACATCCTTGGTAGGAGGTGTTGGTCAAAATATATGTTTTATAAATACAACATTAAATTATCGAATCAGGACTCATGAACTTAGAGGTACCAAAAAAGTATATGGAAGCTGAGAGATCTAATAAAACAAAATTTGAAAACTGAAATGTAAATGACTTGAGATTTACGTTTGTCTATCTAGCCTTCACCTTTGACCCCTAGCTTGGCTTAGGAATACTCTCTTTCACTACTCATGGTAATGTTTTTTATGCAACCAACTCATAAAATAAGAGAAGAGATAGATCAACGACTTCAAAATTAGCTTCTTCGAGGGGGCACCCTCCTTTACATTACACAAATAAACAATTCTTTTACGATTCAAATGGAAACATCTCCTTTCTATATATAGGAGTCTAAGGTGTCACAATATAATTAGAGCCAACATAAAAATAATAATGTAAGTGCACAATAATAACAGTAGTGGGCTTCTATGGGGCACAACAATAACAATATGGGGACTACATGGGCACAACAATAACAATAAGGGGGCTACCCTAATAATAATGAGGGAATACACTAATATTATAGGGACCTAACATGACCCTCTCCTTACAAAAAGTGTTGTACTCAATGCTTGAGTAGTTTTTGATGTTTTTGTATAAATTTCTCATCCTCCCATGTGGAACCTTCCACCTGATGAGATACTCTGAAATTGATCGATTTTGTAGCTATCGAGTTCTTGTTTCCATGAATGCTTCAGGTTCCAATATGAATTTTCCTTCCTCATCAAGTTTTGGAAATATTGTTTGAACCAGGAGCTTGCCACCTATAACGTTCTTTAAGCATGAAACATGGAAAACTGGGTGCACTTGGGAAGATGTAGGAAGCTCCAATTTGTATTCCATAGTACCCATATTTTGCAACACCTTGTGTTAGTGTCTATGAGTCACTAGTGATCAAATGTACTCTTTAAATATGGTTGATAGGGTCCTAGGTCAAAATTTTATAGTTTCAAAATGAATTTTCAATTAAAATTTGATCATTGATTAGTGTTTCTAGGTCACTGCTACTCCCTCCACCTACTCATAGTCTTCATCACTCATCATGGTCATTTCTTCATTCAGGTGTCTTAGGTCATGAAATGGTTAATATGTCATCATTTAGGTCATGGTTTAGGTTTCCACTTCATTTGTCATCATAATTCCATTAATTTAAAGTAAAAGGAGTCATATTCATCATTTGAGTCATCATTAAAGGGAGTTAGCATCCTAGGAACAAAAGGAATAAAGGTAAAGGTAAAATTTCATTTCAAATAAGATCATGTTGCAGTCACATCACATCATTTCTCAAAAATATCAATGATGTCACCTCCATGACTTAAGAAAAAATTGACCTCTAGCTTATAAAAGACCATTCAAAGCATTCAAATTGTTCATTTCACTTTCATAAGAGCTCTCTCCACCATCGAATTGCATTCCAACCTTCAGAGAAACCAAATTCTTCCTTGAAATCCTAAATTACCCTCCTATGCTACGCTTTTCCTCCTACGCTACGCTTCTGGTATCCATTGTTGCATTTTTGAATTGGAGGAAAAGAAACCATCCATAAGGTTTCATCTCAACAAGTCAGGGCTTTCAATACCTCTTGGAAAAGTAAGTATTAGTTGGCACTCTTCTCTTGCATCTATCTTCTCAAAAAAAAAATCAGTGAAATTCCCTCTCTTATGGTTTCACCATGTTTTTCATTTCCATGTAAATTTGTGTCAAATCAGTGGTAAAACCCTAAGTTTCATGCTCCCCTACACTCATCTACACCTTTCATACTTCCCTAAAACACTTCCCTCACATATTTCCCTTCATCTTCTAGATTTCCCTACAAACCCTAGCCTAGGCTATCCCATTGACAATTTCCTAGGCTAGGATTGTGTTTTTGTAATTTTCACACCTTCCCCCAACTTTTTTTAAGAATTATCACTTCCTCACACTCCCTAACATCTATCCCTATCCCCTAAAATTTTCCCATAAATTTACACATTGTCTAACCCCTCCATTCCACTTCTTTCAACACCACAGTCCCTTGTCCCTTGTTTTACAATCATACCTTATCCCTTTCCTTCCCACTAAGCTAGGATTTTAACCATGGAAATTGGAAACAATGACACTGAGAAGAAAAATTATAATAAGGGTGGGAAACTATCCAGGTATGAGCCATCACAGGTCCAAGGAATCATGGCCTCACCCTTCATTAATAAATATTTCCAAGGTGTGTGCTGCTTAGGTTTTTGTGAGAAGATTCAAGAACTAGGTTCCAATGTCAAATTGACAAGCCTCTTTGCCACCAACTTCAGGATGGATAAGGTCATCATTTCTGGGGTAGAATTCATCATTTCAGAAGATGCCATTTCCATAGCTACAGGTATTCCAAATCATGGAGAAATCTGGTTTAAAGGGATGGATTTAGACATTGAGAACTACAAAGCTTTCCTAAAGCCACATTATAAGGATGCTCCAAAACACATTTTTCCCTTTAGACAATTTCTTGACAGGTATGCTCCATTAATGAAGATGATAATGAGGTACTTTACTTGTGAAGGAAGGTTTTCAAGACTTTATCAATACCACATAAGGCTCCTAATGCACTTCACAACAGTCAAACCTCTAAACTTGCCTCATTATTTGTATAGAAGCCTTGTCAAGATGATAGAGAAGGTATAGAGTAAAGGGAAGGATCATCAATCTAACTTGTTTCACCATGGCTTGGTCAAATTCATTGTCCTCCATCAACTTTCTGAGATCAATATGCCTTGGGAGGCATTCATCCAATTAGCTTCACTTTTGCCTGCTACTAGTCAACATAGTAGCCATGGTACACCATCACTAAAGCCACAAGAGGTTGGCTCTTCAAGAAAACCAATTACATAGTCTCCTAAGGCATAAGTGGCAAAGAGACCTAGGGCAGAGGTGACCAAAACATACAGCAGAGGGGAAAGGCTTGTGTTTTCTCCTTCAGAACACCAACATCATGCACCCTTGCATGATGATGAGCATGCACAATTTGAGGATGACATGGCAGAGCATGGGGCACACAAGTCACTTGAGGAGATTATAAAGGAAAAGGAAGCATAAATTAGAGATCTTAAGGATGACTTGGCAAAAGAAAAATTCATGATTTCATTCTTACAGTAGGAGAACAAGAAACTTAAGGTAAATCAATTTTTGCTTTCTAAACCTAAGGTTGATTTGGTGGAAAATGATGATAAAGGTAAGAGTGTGAAATATGTTGAGAAATTTGAAGATAAGGAGCCTCAGATCAAGCCAAGGAGTCCAAAGACCAGAGGAATGAAAAGAAATGAAGAACTAGGGAGTGAGCCGTCTCCTCCACTAGGTCAACCAGACTTGCTGGGAATGAGAAAGACAAGGAGTTGTAGCTTCGAAGGGTTAATGAACACTTGGAGATTCTTCTGAAGAAGGCTAACAGGGACACCAAACTTCAGAGGCACATGGCAAGGCACTACTGCACAAGAAACATGGTTTCTCAGATTAGGGTAAAAAACATGAAAAAAAGGCTAAGGAAAACCATAATGAAGCTAAGAAAGAGAGACAACTTGGATGTACATGTTGATGCACCCTTGATTGTCTAACCTATCACCCAAGGAGTCAAAGAAACAAATTTCATGCAATTTTGAATAATTTTTTTCAAATTTTTAAATTTTGGGTATTTTGTGATGTACACAAGCGCAACGAGGTCACACTGCACTTCTTCCCAGGACCTCCAAATGATGAATTTCTTGCATGGTTGTATATATTTTGGTGAGTACAATTCAAATATGTACCTGGGTTTCCATTTTAGTGCACAAATTGGAAGGAAAAGTAAAAAAGAATGCTCAAAAACAGGTTTCTACCACTATTTCAGACCCCACGCTACGCTTCTGGAGCAGTCTTGGGAAAAGTGATTTTTGGAGGCCTAGAAAAGGGATTTTTGTAGGTTTAACACTTTGGGAGGCAAGTAGACACACTAATTTACCATCACCAGTTTCTAGATCAACAAATGGACCAAGAAAACCCCCTCAAATTTTCCTACAAAGTCCATGCTGCGCTTCTGTCAGACACGCCGCGCTTTTGAGGAAATTCACTATGCTTTTGTCAACAATGTCATTTTTTGGTTTTTATCAGTCAAACTTGACTTTCCATGATGTAATTAGTCAATTTGGGTTTCTACATGATGTAACTAAGTGTAATAGGGCTTGTAAATGTAAATTTTATGTAATTATGATGGTCATTAATGTTAGTAAAGTCAGTCAATGCTAAATGGACAGTTTGTTTCTTAACCTCCCTAGTTTTAGGTTTGGTTAGAGAAAATGATGTAAATTGTTCCTATATTGATGGATTCAACTCCTGAGAGGGGGAAAGTGGTTTTTGATCTATATGTAGCCTAGTATAAGTCATATAGAGGGTTGGATGTTTGAGAATCATAGATTGGAGCTAGTGTGCATTTTCTTGCAATAATACAACAAACAATTGCAACTATTATCTTGGGATTCTTGTGGTATGCTTCTATGACAATGTTTTTTCTTTGTTTATCATTAAATTGAATATATATTTCTATTTCCTATAATCTCTAGGCTTTCCTATGATCATATCAAGGTGTTTAAACATAATTCATAAGTTATATGCTCTGTTTTGATGAGATTTTCATGCTAGTGTTCTTTCTTCTGATGAGTGAATTCATGGTTACATGCTCATTCTGATTCTCTACCTTTTCATCTCTACACCACCATGACAACCTACTTCTATCACTGAGCATACATACCTTCCCCCATTATATCTCTACAATTGATCCTTAGAAACCTTAGCCTAGTTCCTAGACCCTTGAGCTTCATCCAACAAACCACAAATTCAAACACCATTGAGCTTAATATCTAGCCTAACATTTGGTTTCCCCTCCAGTTACTTCATTGGCTGTGAGATCCTTCAGAGAGACCTCTTTGATTTGGTAGGACTAGCTACCAAATCCAAAGTTGGTTTGAGGTTACCTTCATCGGTCTCCTTTCTTAGCCTTGGGACATTCAGGAGTGCTAACACCTTGTAAGGACCATAATAATTTGGTGATAATTTATTATCCTTCTTATCTTGTTTGAGGGAATTTTTTTTGTATGGTTTTAGCCATAAAAATATCCAGTTTCCTACATCAAAACTTCTTTTGCTGCAACGTTGATCTTCTTGTTGCTTCATTTTATTCTGCGCCAAAGTGACGTTATCCTTTAAGAGTTGGAGAACTTGTTGTTCATGCTCGATGTGATCTTCCATTGCTCGAACCTTAGATTTTTCTCTTAAATATGATGTGATGGATGAAGGATGATATCCATAAAGTGCCATAAATGGGGTCATTTTTGCTGCAGTATAGAAGGAAGTGTTATACCTGTTAAATTTAGGTATGTTCTATGCTAGAGGAATTTATTTCAATTTTCATAGTTAGCTGAATGTCTTTTCCAGATTAGCAATCACATAAGCATTAAAGTAAACTGCAGATAGAACATAAATATAAATTGCAGAAGACAAGCCAAGAAAAGAGGACACAAGATGTGGCGCTAGCTAGGGACAAACCCCAATGTGGGGAAACCCTTGATCAATTCTTCTTTTATGTTCTTCAAAGCTCAGTAGAGAAAGTGAGAGAGATAGTACATTTACAATAGAAGTCAACACTTTGACTTTTGATATCGGCATGAGATCAGTTGAAGACATATTTCTTCAACTGATTCTCTAAGGTGACTCGTTCACCTATCATAGTGCTGCATCTCGTCTATTTGCTGCACCTTACTGTGTAGCACCATGCAGTACCATCACAGTGTTGTACCTTGATGACCATGCTATGCACTTTATGTTGTTGCTCCTATCACTGAGCTACTCTAGTTATTGAGCTACTCTCTGCACCCAATATTGTTGATCTGCACTCAATGACTGTTATGTTGTACTCATCCTACAACATCCATCATCACTACTGTACTACTGCATCACTGATATCTTCAGTACTACTACCATCATTGATAACATCATTGTTGCACCATGACTGTCCCTTGAAATTACCACAGAGGTGATCTCTGCATCTTCAACAAGATCATGATCTTACAAGAACTAGATCATGACTTTGTCACTGATCATTCTTGACACAACTTCTTCCATTATGCTGAGAATGTAACTATCACTGTCATTACTACAGCAGCACTGACATTGCTTGAAACCTTCGTCACTGCTTCTCATTGTGCCCAGACTTCCAGCAATTTCCAAAAATCCTTTTCAACATGATTATGTAAGATATATATGTCGAGACTGAGGTTGTACCTTAAGGATCATTGTGATCTCCATTAATCCGAGACAGGGAGAAGAGTAAGGGTTCTAAGTTCTTTGTATTACATATACATTGATTGCTTATGAAGTAGATCCAACGAGATTGTGATCTTACCTTCCATCTAGGCCGAGAATGTGATGGTTACTGCCTCTGTCATGAATCTGAGACTGTTCATTCTTGTCACTATTTCTTCTAATTCTTCCGAGACTATGGTATTGCTCCTTCTCATCTATATCACGATTGTGATAGTCATAAAGAATAACATCTCCTTGGACCAAGGCCTACATTGTTGTAATACCAAGATTATTCTATTCTTTCACTATCACTGTCACCATTGATACTGCGTCTCACCATTATGCCAGGTCTATCTACAGTAGCTACTGCGGCTCACTACGGCTCACTGTGGCTACTGCAGTTACTGTGGCTACTGCAGCTCACTGCAGCTCCTTTTCCTCCATTGATTGCGACTTACTGCGGCTCACTGTGGCTCCTCTTCCTCCATTGATTTCGACTTACTGCGGCTCACTGTGGCTCCTCTTCCTCCATTGACTGCGGCTATGACATCATCCTAGGCCAGTGTACACTTCTTAGTGTCTCTCCTTCACCAAACCCAAGGCATGGAGAGGAGGAGATCACATGAAGAATGTGTCACGTCCTCACCTATTTATACTAAATGTAGATGATGAATAGACATGACTATTGGGCTTCTAAGCCTACACAAGTTGCTGGCCGACTTGACAATTTGTCCATAATCTAAATAAATTCATATCTTCATAAATACTTATCGGAATCTGATGATCTTTAGATCAATCCTACACCTCTCGATGAGAGGGATCCAATAAAAATATCAGCTACCATAAATAAGATGACCCACATGGATATTGACCCTAGTTGCCAATTTTAACACTCCCTCTCAACTAGGGAGAACTCCATCCACTAATCCATATGTCTGACTGTACTATCTCTACCATCAGTGCCCTGCACTGCTCTTCTCATCTCTGCTCAACTCTGCTTATCTCTACTAGCTCTGCTCAGCTCTGTTCAGCTCTATTAGCTCTGCTCAGCTCTGCTAGCTCTGCTATGCTCTGCTCAGCTCTACTAGCTCTGCTAAGATCTGCTCAACTTTGCTCAACTCTGCTAAGCTCTGCTAGCTTTTCTCAGCTTTGTTGGCTCTGCTGGCTCTGCTCAGCTCTTCTCAGCTTTGCTAGCTCTTCTCAGCTCTACCGAAACATGAAGAAGAAGAATTGATTGAGAATGTGTCATACCATTCTCCACTGACCCAAAGTCAGTCTTAGAGTGTGTACCACTAGTCCTAGACTAGTCCTCAACCAACCCAAAGTCAGTCTCATAGTATGTACCACTCTCACTAGTCCCAGACCAGTCCTCTATTGACTTGAATTCATTCTCAGAGTATGTACCACTGGTCCTAGACCAGTCCTCTGCTAACTTGAAGTCAGTGTCATAGTGGGTACAACTCCTACCACTGGTCCGAGACCAGTATCATTGATCCCAGATCAATGAAGGTCATCCTAGCATAGGGAGTACAGTAGATACAAAGATGTGTCCATCGGTACTACTATGGTCCATATCCTCATTTCCCTACTCATTGATAAGATTAGAGGTACTTCCCATGAGTCTCGGACTACATGGGTAGGATGCCTCGACAGGAGAACTAATCATCATGTCCATAGGAAAGCGAATTATCCTATCCCACAAGAGAGCAAATCATCTTGTCCCATAAGAGAGTGAATCATCATGTCCATAGGAGAGTGAATCATCCTGTCCACATGAGAGCGAATCATCCTGTTCCACAAGAGGGAAAATCATCTTGTCCACAGGAGAGCAAATCATCCTATCCATAGGAGAGCGAATCATCCTGTCCCACAGGAGAGCAAATCATCTTGTCCATAGGAGAGCGAATCATCCTATCCATAGGAAAGTGAATCATCTTGTCCCACAAGAGATCGAATCATCTTGTCCTGGTGCGCACCACCAGGGGAGGGTGAGTCACCATGTGGTCGTATGTTACTCTAGTAAGAACCACAAGCCCCAAGAGTTCCCAGATCTCAATGTATGCAACATGTAGGACCCTTTTCCAAGGGTCTCTCGATGACTCCAAGTCATTCGGGAAAATCACAAATTTGATCTTTCCCCGGGGCTTTGACAAAGTATAGCAACCTGTACATCATCTCAATGCGATGGAGCCTCCTTGCTCATCGACTTACCATATCCTAGATAAGGCAGTATCTGATGTCTATCTACTGGAGAAATCATCGAATACGGGATTCCTCAATAATTGAATCCCACCTCTGGTTGTCACAGAGAATCACATTGGTATTCATCATGTGTACTCACTAAAGAGTTTCCACAACTAGGCAACTTCATACGAGATCATACTCATAGCTATGTATACGGTCTCGACTTTTGCTTCCTGCTTGTCCATGATATCGAAGAAAAATCCAAAAAGAACTAGCACTGAGAAGTGCTCTATTGTTCCTCCACACTGCCTACCCATCCAACATTCGAATAATTATGCAGTTTCATATTTCCAGCAGTGTGTCTCAATTCATGAGAGATTGTGCCCCAAAGATGTCTCAGAAGATTCTTGGCACCAATCCAGTGAGGCTCAACCAAATATGATCTCACGATGCTAACTATAAAACATATGTCTGGACGGAAGTTCACCAAGAACATCAACACGAATGAGCTTATGAAACAGAGGCATTTCCCAAATCTGGTCTGACATCACTACCATATAACTTCTGAAAGTTAATATCCTCCAGGTAGTCATAGGCTTGTAGTTTATCATTCCACATCCAGAATTCAACTCCCTCTTACTTCTACAAATGAGAGGGTCTGTACCTATCAAAAATAGGTCATCCTCATAAGGTGTCGATATGAGAGGCCTATCATCCACAGCCTTTGAGTAATGGTTTGGATCAGTTTCACTCCTAGTGATTCTTAGCTCCATCAGACAGCTATCAACCCTCTCATACTACGCCCAAGGTGTTTTGCTTCAAGCCATAAAGGGCTTTCTTCCACCTGCATACGTGAAATTCCTGATCATCAATCTCAAACCCCCCAGGTTGTTCCACACCTGTGGACCTGCTACATGAGCAGAATGGTCCCCTTGTAAGATTTTCCTTTGGTACATCTCAGACATGTACTTTCATGCTCTTTTTGAATTCAGGCTTCCCTATCACCATCTGACTCACAAACCTCAGGTGCTATGTGTCAATGGACATGGTCCCCAGTGGTCTTCCTGTAACTTGATACAACCCTGAACTTCAAAAACATCTTGAAAATTATATTTTCAAACACGTACCTTTCCATCGACGAGTGCCACCTTGAAACCTTCGACTTCCATTGCTGAAATGGAAACCAGGTTCTTCTTGCGATCAGGTACATAAAAGAGATTCTGTAAATGAATTGAGTTACCCTCATTCAATTTAGAGGTAACATTCCCTACACCCTTTTTCGGGATAGGTGGCATCGGCTCCAAGTATAATCCCACGATTTTTTCCGTCTCTACCAAATTAGAGAGTGCACCCTTCTATTCGATGAAGTGCCCGGGGTTCCTCACTTTCGTTGAAGAGTCGACCATTTGATGACCTGCATTATGTGTCATTCCTTTAATCATTGAAGGTGTCCCTGTTGTTATCATCATCAAGTGATGTGTCCCTTCCATTCAGACACTCCTTCGCATAATGGCTGAACTAGTTATCTTCCTTTCCTTCCACCCTAAGATTTGGTCTTCCAGTGGAGTGATCTTTAGGTACGCCATATTCCACTGCATCATTCTGATGATATTATCGACTTCGACTTCACCCTTAGTGAATGAGAAGAGGGATGATGATCCCATTGATCCTTTTGTCCTGTTCCAATTGTCTTTGGTGATTGCTCTTTCACTCTTGCTTGGACATTGTCTTCACCTTAGCTCTGAAACCATGTTAAATTTAGGTATGTTCTATTCTAGAGCAATTTATTTCAATTTTCATAGTTAGCTCAATGTATTTTCCAGATTAGCAATCACATCAACATTAAAGTAAACTGCAGATAGAACGTAAATATAAATCGCAGAACAGAAGCCAAGACAAGAGGACACAAGATGTGGTGCTAGCTAGGGACAAACCCCAATGTGGGGAAACCCTTGATCAATTCTTCTTTTATGTTCTTCAAAGTTCAGTAGAGAAAGTGAGAGAGATAGTACATTTACAGTAGAAGTCAACACTTTGACTTTTGATATTGGCATGAGATCATTTGAAGACATATTGCTTCAACTGATTCTCTAAGGTGACTCATTCACCTATCATAGTGTTGCATCTCATCTATTTGCTGCACCTTACCATGTAGCACCATGCAGTACCATCACAGTGCTGTACCTTGATGACCATGCTATGCACTTTATGTTGTTGCTCCTGTCATTGAGCTGCGCCAGTTATTGAGCTGCTCTTTGTCATGAATCTACACCCAATATTGCTGATCTACACTCAATGACTATTATGTTGTACCCATCCTACAACATCCATCATCACTCCTATACTACTGTATCACTGATATCTTTAGTACTACTACCATCATTGATAACATCATTGCTGCACTATCACTGTCCCTTGAAATTACCACAAAGGTGATCTCTGCATCTTCAACAAGATCATGATCTTACAAGAACTGGATCATGACTTTGTCATTGATCATTCTTGACACAACTTCTTACATTATGCTGAGAATGTAACTATCACTGTCATTACTACAACAACACTGACATTGCTCCTTTGTCACTGCTTCTCATTGTGCCCAGACTTCCAGTGATTTCTAAAAATCCTTTTCAACATGATCATGAAAGATATATATGCCGAGACTGAGGTTGTACCTTAAGGATCATTGCAATCTCCATTAATCCGAGATAGGGAGAACAATAAGGGTTCTAAGTTCTTTGTATCACATATACATTGATTACTTATGAAGTAGATCCAATGAGATTGTGATCTTACCTTCCATCTAGGCCGAGACTATGATGGTTACTACCTTTATCATGAATCTGAGACTGTTCATTCTTGTCATTGTTTCTTCTAATTCTGCCGAGACTATGGTATTACTCCTTCTCATCTGTATCACGATTGTGATAGTCATAAGGAATAAGATCTCCTTGGACTGAGGCCTACACTGTTGTAATGCCAAGACTATTCTATTCTTTCACTATCACTATCACCATTGATACTGCGTCTCACCATTATGCCAAGTCTGTCTATAGCGGCTACTACGGCTCACTGCGGCTCACTACGGCTCATTGCGGCTACTATGGCTACTGCAGCTCACTGTGGCTCACTGTGGTTACTACGGTTCACTACAACTCCTTTTCCTCCATTGATTGCGGCTTATTGCGGCTCACTGTGGCTCCTCTTCCTCCATTGACTGTGGCTTACTATGGCTAGGGCATCATCCTAGGCTAGCGTACACTTCTTAGTGTCTCTCCTTCACCAAAAACCCAAGACGTGGAGAGGAGGAGATCACATGAAGAATGTGTCTCAAATGAATTCAAGTCCTCACCTATTTATACTAAAACGTAGATGATGAATAGACATGACTATTGGGCTTCTGAGCCTACACAAGTTGTTGGTTGACTTGACAATTTGTCCATAACCTAAATAAATTCATATCTTCATAAATACTTATCGGAATTAGATGATCTTTAGATCAATCCTACACCTCTCGATGAGAGGGATCTAATAAAAATATCAGCTACCATAAATAACATGACCCACATGGAGTTTGGCCCTAGTTTCCAATTTTAATAATACCACCATTCAGCCAGAGGTAACCACTTGACCCATTGTGTCTGTTTATTTGATACAAAACAACGAAGATATACTTCCAGACATTTGTTCACTATCTCAGTTTCCCCATCTGATTGAGGATGATAATATGAGCTATGAGCTAATTGAGTACCCAAACAAGAAAATAATTCAGTCCAAAAATTTCCAGTGAAAATAGGATCTATGTTGCTTACAATAATCTTGGGGTTTCCATGTAGTTTTTGAATTGTTTCCATAAATCCAGTAGCAACTGTAATGGATTCAAATGGATGAGATAAATAAAAAAAGTGTGCATACTTTGTAATCAACTACCACCATGATGACACTCTTTCCTTCAGACATGGATAATCTTGTGATAAAATCCATTGAAACCTCCTCCCAACTTTGACTTGGAATGTATAAATATTGTAACATACCCCGAGGTCTTAATTGTCTCAACTTTATTTTGTTGGAAAACCAAACATTTCACCACAAACTTTTGAATATCAGATTTAAGGCCATCCCAAAAAAATTCCTTCCTAACCCTGTGGTAAGTTTTTAAAAATCCTGAGTGCCCTCCTAAGGGAGAGGTGTGCAATTCCAAAAGAATATTTTGTTTGAGTTGGGAATTCTTACAAAGTTATAACCGATCATTGTACCATAATGAATCATTATTCCAGCTAAATGTATCAGATGTACTATGATCTTTCAGCAAGTTTTGAATGAGTGCCCACACTTCTTCATCATTCTTCCATTGATCCCTTGCTTTGGTTATCTAATCTGGTTGGATGATAGAAATGGAAAAAATTAATGCTTCCAAATCCTCATCCCTTCTTGAGATTACATCTGCAACAACATTTTGCTTCCCTTTTTTGTAGATGATTTCAAAGTCATAACCCAACATCTTTGTGACCCATTTTCACTGCTCTTCTGAAGATAATTTTTGTCCTAAAAGGTATTTAAGACTATCATGATTTGTTTTTACCTTGAAGTGCCTTCCCATTAGGTAAGGTTTCCATTTCTTAAGTGCATGTAGTATTGCCAACATTTCCTTCTCATAAATAGTTTTGTGTAAATAATTTCCTTTGATTGGATGACTTTCAAAAGCAATGGGTCTTCCTTCTTTCATTAAAACAACACCAATTCCATTTCTTGAGGCATCACATTCCACAATAAAGGTTTTTGTGAAGTCTGGAATAGCTATGACCGGTGCTTGACACATTGCCTCTTTAAGATTCTCAAAGGCCTTAGTTGCTTCTCGAGTCCAAGAAAATTCATCTTTCTTCAACAATGTTATTAGAGGTTTTTCTATTCTCCCATAATTCTTAAAAAACTTGCGATAATACGTTGTCAACCCAATAAATTCTCATAGATGCTTTACGGATGTGGGGATTTTTCATTTCTTAATAGCTTTAATTTTTTTAGGGTCTACCTTAACACCCTCATGAGATACAATATAACCCAGATATTCCACCTCCTATACTCCAAATAAACATTTGGAGGTTTTTGCATATAATTGTTTCTCCTCCAATAACTTGAGCACATTGTGAACATGTTGAACATGATCCTTCAAAGACCTACTGTAGATTAGTATATCATCAAAAAATACTAGCAAAAATTTTCTAAAAAAGGGTTTGAAAATGGAATTCATCAAACCTTGAAATGTAGAAGGTGCATTGGTAATTCCAAAAGGCATGACCAAAAATTCATAATGACCCTCATGAGTTCTAAATGATGTTTTTGGAATGTCTTCAGTTTTCATTATTATTTGATGATATCCTAAATGAAGATTCAACTTGGTGAAGTAAATTGCTGCATGTAATTCATCCAATAATTCATCAACGATAGGAATGGGAAACTTATATTTAGTAGTGAGCTCATTGAGCCCCCTATAATTCGGACACATGCACCATGATCGATCCTTCTTGTGCACAAATACTATTGGAGTAGAGAAAGAACTTTGACTAAGTTGAATTATAGTAGCCTCTAGCATTTATGTAGCCATACGTTCAATTTCACTCTTTTTGGCATAGGGATATCTGTAAGCCCTGATGTTTGGAGGAATACTTCCTGGAATCAAATGAATATCATGATCATGATCACGAATAGGTGGGAGGCCTTTGGGAGTCTCAAATGCCTTGGAATGATTGTCCAATACTTTTTGGAGGTTTGGAGAAATAAATGATTTCAATTTTTGAGTCTCTAGTGAACATAATTGTGCAATTACACCCCGTTGTTCTTTCTTTAGAAGATTTTTCATGATATTATAGATGATTATCTTTCCCGGTTTCCTTGTGATACCCCTTAATTCAACTTCCTTTCCTTCCCAAAAAAATTTTAAGAAAAGTTCTTGGAAATTAAAAACTATCGTACCCAAATATTGTAACTATTGGACTCCTAGTACAACATCAACACCACCCATTCGAATGTAAATAATTTGACTACTCAATACATATTCTCCCATGGATAGCTTGATATTATGGCACCTTCCCGAGAAATTTATGGTTCCTCTATTTGCAACCATCACTTGACACTCTGGTGCTGGATATAGGAAGCAATTTAATTCCTTGTCTGTCTTACAGTGAATAAAATTTTGGGTACTACCCGAATCAATCAACACTAGTACCTTTTTCTTCTTGATATGTCCTTCTATCTTGAGAGTTTGAGGAGTGGTAATTCCTATCAATGCATTACAAGATATGGTCAGATTAATTTCTTATTTCTTTGGGGTTGGTTCCTGGTGTATATCCTCTTATTTTGACGTTTCTTGTTCCTTTTCTTTCTTCTCTTCACAATTGATGTAAGATAATTTCTTCTCAGCACACTTATGACTTTTAGTGTATTTTCTATCACAACTGTAACAAAGCCCTTTTCTCTTTTTTCTTCCAATTTTTGTGGTGTCAACCTTGTAGGTTTTAGAAGGCTAGGAGAAACCGCACTTCTCTCTTTATAGTTGTGATTGTTAGGCTTCCTTGTTTCCATGATTTTTCTTTTAATTTTTCTTGCCACCCTGAATGCCTTCTCTAATGATTCAGGTTCCCAAAGGTGAACCTCATGTTGGATGTTATCCTTTAGAGTCCCTATGAAGACATCAATCCTATTCTCCTTCAGAATATTATTTACCCTTATATTCAATTTTTGGAAGTCCTCAATGTGATCCACTATTGGACCTTTTTGTTTGAGATTTATCAATTGGCTAAAGAATGTGTTGCTCTTTGTATCCTCATAATGTGCTATCATTTCCTCCATAAAAATTGACCAAGTGACAATTTTTTTATGAGAGAAAATCCATCGACACCATACGAACTAATTGGGTTCTAAATATAAAGTTGCAATGCATACCTTTTGTGTGCTTTTCACATTATGGAGATCAAAATATTGCTCGATTTGTAGTATCCATTTTTCATGATCCTTGCCAAAAAACTTCCTCATTTCTATCTTTATAATATGGTGGGTCTTCAATTGAATGTTAGGGTCTATGAAATCATGATTAACATTTATTTTTTTCTCATAATTTGTTTCCTCTACTACCTTTTCGCCATTAGGAAGCATTTCTTGTAGCAACTTTGCCAAACCTCCCTTCAAACCTTCCATATCTTTCTTCAAATTTTCAATGCTACCTTTCATTTTTCCTTCTATACCATCCATATTATCTTCCATGATATTCTTCAAACCATCCATCTTATCTTCCATGCCATTCTTCAAATCGTCAATCTTATCTTCTATTACTTTTTGTGAGAGTTAAATTTGTTGCACTTGGTCTCATAATTTTGAAATATCATGTTGCATTTATTCCTCTTCTTCATGAGTCATAGTAGAGATTTCAGGTTGCTTACTAGGTGTTTCCATTTTATTTCTTCAGGGAATCAATTAATGATAATTATGCTTCACTATGCCCTTTAAATCACTTCAAACTAATTTTTCAAACAAAACTTATGCAAATTTTTAAAAATACTACACACATTTCCTTTTTTCACTTTGTAGGAGCTCTATATTGAATCTATTGTATCTATGTAACTTCGGATGTACAAGGTCTGAAATATTGTCTCGTGGTAGTGCTACGAGTCCTCTTTCCAACCCCATAAATCTTATTGAGATTATATTATCCAAGAAAATGTTATGCCCAATATCCCACGATGGCCTGATTATAGACTGGTTCAGTAGAGCGAACATGTACGATGTGCAACATGTCCCTGTTTCGACCTCCCCCCTAAAAGTCATACCCAACAAACTAAAGTTTGTCCTCTTTTTGTCACTTTTTACGAAATTTGTATCCGATGCTTAGAGAGAAAGTTATTATTATTGTCCCAAGGTCATCTATTTGAGATGGAATTATGGAGCTTGCAAAAACCATAACTTCCTTGTCTCATAACTCTGTAAATATAGCGAGGGAAGGTCTGAAATTAGGATACAACATTCAGCAAAATTTTGTCTCAAATGGGTTTTAATTACAGCTTATGAATATTCATAGAAAACAATTATAGAAAAAATTCCACGATGACCTATTTGCAATAGCAAAACCCTAGAATCCAAAGCTTTGATACCAAATGTTATGCAACCAACTCACAAAATAAAAGAAGAGATAGATCAACGAATTCAAAATTAGATTCTTCAAGGGGGAAACGTCCTTTATATTACACAAATGAAAAATTCTTGGATGATTCAAATGACAACACCTCCTTTCTATATATAGGAGTCTAAGGGGTCACAATATAATCCAAGCCGACATAACAATAATAATGTAAGGGCACAATAATAACAATAGTGGGCTTCTATGGGGCACAACAATGACAATATGGGGACTACATGGGTACAACAATAAAACTAAGGGGGCTAACCTAATAATAATGAGGGAATACACTAGTATTATAGGGATCTAACAACGTTCAATTATTCAACGTAGGATTAGATCTAAATGGTAGAAGGTTCTAGTTCTAGTACTAGAACTCTTTAAAGCCAAATGCTAGAATAAAAGGCAGAGCAAGTAAATGAAATGCTAAAACATGTTCAAATCTAGAATCTATTCAACTAGTCTTCTATTTTAAGTCCCCTATTTTTCCTCAAAAATACAATCTTTCATTCCACCTAAGCAACATTCATGTATTCATTTATAGATTGGATTTAAAAGAGAAAAGGTTTTAGTTTTAAATCCTAGTTTTTTGAGTTCATAATCAAATTTGCAGTACTAGTTATAAAGTAGGTATTGAAATTTGAATTGATCTCACTTCCTAAGGCATTCAAATGTTACCCTAATATACACACTATTTTAATAAAAAATTATGTAAATTATATATATACATATATATAACACAGTTCACCCCAAAAATCTCAATACTTCACACAAATCACTTACATAACCATAGCATTATATATTCACATCAATTCTCATTATTCATCCATGAAAATATATTCAACAAATCACTACACGCTCAGATCACAATGTTCAAGGCATTACACTAGCTCACTGGGTATCTATACACTCTATTGCAATGAATCAATATAGGTTCGATTAAAAATACATTATGCATTCATATTGGACATCATAGATCATGGAATAACCCTTACACAATACGTAATTCTTTCATATAGAACCATATGAGAAATATCAAATCTCTATTCGATGACAGAGACTACTCAAACACATAATTTATTCACACACACACACACATGTATCAGTTCTATTGCAAATAAAGATATGTATACAAACATATATTATCAATATATGTATACAAACATATATTATCAAATAAGGTCTTAATATAAGCCTTGGCATACAACCAACAAGAGGGGTAATGTTGTTTGTGTATGGATTCTAAGAAGACTCTGTAAGATTCAATGTATGGTAGAGTATGATGAGTTACTCTATCCTTAAACCCACTCTATATAAAACTTAGCATTAACCTAGTTCAACTAATCACAAATCAATTGTCAACGTTTAAAAATGGGGGTAGAGTTTCGATACAATAACCAATTAAATGAAGCTTCAAACCATAACACAAATATTAGAGTTATACAAACACAAATAAAACCTATGTATGAAAAATATCATATGATTATTTTCATAATAGAACTTGTTAAACAATCACATATTCTGTAGGATCTCACAAGCAATATAACCAAGAAATATAATTTATTCCTAAATGGAAATGATTCTTCATGCAAAGTTACTCTATATATTTCTAACATGTCCAAGAAGTAGAAACAACAGTACCCACAAATCAATAAACCAAATGGATACTCTAATAAGCATCAATGTATTCATATTTACAACAACCCAAGCATATAACATGAAGGGAATAATTTACAAAAGAAATCTCTCCTGTGAGGGGCCCTCCCACATTTGTCTTTAGATATTATATAACTTCAAATATTTTTATTCACCACACCAATTGGTCAATGATAAACTTTCATATTAAAGAATAACCAAAATCGCATTACGTCAAACATCATGGAACTTTAAAGCATAAAGGCACATGGTCTGATAGTACAAGTTGTACAAAATACCAAAATATCAACCCCGCCCCCATGGCATTAGAGTGATAAAGGGATTTTTATAGGTTACATCCTTGATTTACAATAAATACATTCTTAGAAAGTTTTGCAACAACAATGAGGTCCAGTCCATGAATATTAGGGATAAATTTCTCAAATTAGCCATAGATACAAATAAAAATATCCTTCATTACTTTGAGAACCTCGCTAAATCTTATGTAGTGGTGGTAGAGTCGAGAATATCCTTTATCCTCTGTAGCCATTAATGGAAATAGGGTTTGTTGAACTTGTTAAGCCTTTGAACCTTCTTTGCTTGACCTAGAAACAATATGGATCCTTGTTTGAAGCTCTAGTTGAGGTGTGATCTCGGACATGGTCAACCACAAGTGTACATTCATAGGTTCAATGGTCCCTTTGGGTACAAAACGTCTTCATTTGGTATTAAAAATAAAATATAATTGTTTCATTAGAAAAACACTCTCTAAAAAAATTATTTATCTACCTTAGAACATAGAATTTAACTAAATAAGCATAGAGTACCTAACTAGGTTGTTGATAGATTTTAGAGAGTGACACTATAGATTTTAAAGGGAAAATAAGTAAGGAAAGAGTGACAAAATGTAGCTGAAGATGAAATTTTTAGGGTTCAACACTCCCCCATGCCGAGCTGCTTGCATGTCCTCATGCAAGTCAACACAAAATTTAAAAATATTGGGCTTCTATCTTATAAACTATATCAAGGGAGTCTTGGTACATTGATGAGGATACTAAGTCTTCCTTTTGTCACAATTTATATGTCTATTGAACTTCCTTGGGATGAAATTTTGGCCTATAATTCTCTAATTTCCTCTTGAAATTTGCAGCTTTGGGCTTTCAATTGATCATTATCCTTATGTATGCAACGATTAAGGACTGTGAGTTCAAGGACTGCCTCCTTCAGACCCTTGGTATTCTTGTTTCTCTCTTAAACTTTTTATCCATTGGATCAATAGGAGTATGATGAAACATTGATTCATCTGGCTTCTTAGGATCATTATAGTCAATGTGCTTATTATGGAAGGATGGAATAAACATATTACACAAATTATTTCTCAACTAGCTTCTACACAAATGCTTCAAGAAATTCCATCTTTTCTGGAGCGATTTACCTATTCCTTTGATTTTTTTTTGTTCCATAGAGCTCATCTAAAGTCTTCATATCATCTAACTTAATACAAACTAAAGTATGTTAGGTTACCTTTGGAGTAGGGGAAAGTGACGACTTCATATTCTTTTGTAACCTCTATTGTTTGGACATGTTTCTAGAAACCTTGTGTGTGGGAGATGAGGGTTTCACTTTTGCTACATTTCCCTTCTTCTTGTGTGTTTGGTGTCGATGATAGTAACTCATATGTGGCTGGATATGAGATGGGTTGCCTTCACAGTTTATAGTATCAATTTGATGCTTTATAGGGGGTCTTCCAACATGCCCTTGAAATTGAAGCACAACATCATTTTGAACTATAAAATTATCTCAGGTTTCATTCCTATCCTAAAATTATTTCAGAATTAACACCTTAACTAATCCATGATGGTGTAGACTGGTGTAATTATTCCTCTTGCTATATTTTCACTATCTCACCATATTTTCCAAGCTCTTTGTTACAATAAATTTTGTCACCATGACCGTCAATTCAGATCTCCTGCCATATGATAAGATTCTCAAGTGAATCCCTTATGAAGCTTCAATTAAAACAATACCAAGGACAAAAGGAATTTTGGGTGGCACTGCTTAATTTTTTTTTTCGAGTATTTACATAGTTTTCCTAGCCATTACCTGCACATGTGCAAATTTTACAATTGTGGCTTGCGTAATTCTGCACACTATCTTCCACAAAAAATTGTGCAATCCTTTTCAAGCAAGTAAAAATAAAAAAATCAAATTCTAGAATCGTTGATGGAGGAATCTTATCCAAAATAGAAACCTCGAACTACTACATATCTGTGTGTCATCCCTTGGTTCATGGAACTAGAAACCTCCTATTCTTGCCTATAAAATGAGGAAAATACTAGAGGATGGGAGAGACTTGGATTTGTATACTTGTGCTATTGATTTTGGGTCTGAAGATCTTGTCATAAAGGGAAGGAATGAAGACCATTGGAAGAGGATTGTGACATCAAGGAAATGAGGTTGTAAGCTTCTTCTCCTTTGAATTAAATACAAAGTAGTTTTTCTTTCCTAATTGTGTCTATTTTGATGTTATTTGCAATATTCCTTGATCATTCGCATAGTTTATAACTGATTACTGATTCAAATAGATGTTGTATATTAAGTTAGGTATTTAATTTACCTTTGATTTTATATGCGAGATGCTTTGATCCCTTTGAATGTTTTTGTCTATGAAAATCTCTTTTGGAGCATCATGGAGAAGTTGTGGAAAGCATTGGGAAAGCCTCTAAGGCATTGATGAAAATCTGGTTGTGGAAAGCACTGAAAGGACTTCTACAATAATATCGCTAATAGGTAAGTGATTCTTTGTGTACTACACACTTCATGTTTTAGTTATAGGCTAAGGAAAGGTATCAATTCTTTTGATGTTTGTTACTAGGTTTTGTTGGAAATCTAGGGAGATCCTTCTTGTTCGCAAGAAGTGATTAGTCCACTATAACAAATTGGAGACCATATTGGGGAACGAGAGTGCTCCATTGTGTCCTGTTGTGACCCTTGACACCTTTAGACCCTTTTAAGAATTGAAATTTATGGTTTGAGACCTTTGTTTTTTAATTTTTTTCTTAAGTTTTTAGGTCTACATAGTTTTCCTTTAGCAATAGAGCACAAATTTGCGTAGTTTTCTGCGGTGCACAGTGCACAATCACATTGAATTGAACTAGTGACCTGCACAACCCTGTAAATTTTTTGAAAAATCTAGGGTTTCTCTGATTTAAGTCTGGATTTTTTGTTTTTATGATTTTAAAGTAAAATCTTATAGAGTCTCTATCAATTTGATTGGGTGTTTTGAATTTTCTTTCTTAGAAATTCTTAATTTGATTTCCTTTGATCATTACTCAGAGGTTTGTCTTGATATTTGGAATTTTCACCCAATTTTCTTTACTTACACTTGATTGGTTCTTTAGTTACATTAATGAAGGAAAATAGATTTATTGTTCTTTCGTTGATTTGGAATAATCTTTTGTTTGTTTTGAAGAATTCCCTTAAATAAATTACATCTGTATTGTTAGAATTATCATTTTCATAACATGAAAGGAAATTGTGCATAGATTACATCTGCATATTTTTCAAGTAAATTATGCATAGATTACATTGCATGGTTTGGCATTTAGAGATTTGAATTGCATTGGAAAATTAGAAGTGGTGCATTCCGGAGTTAATATTTTAAAGAAGAACCTCTCTCCTTACTTTAACTAGAATTCATTGAAATGAAATGATCACAATATCATGTTTGATTGAATTAAAGTTTTGAGTAAAGTCATAAAACCATCAGTTTCACATCCATTTACCCATTGAGTAAGTAACAACTTAAAAAAAAACAATGCTAATAAAATCAATTAGAATTTTTATTATTTTAGGGCTCTTTCCACCTACATTAGATCACATTGTAGGGCTATGGAATAGGGAAGTGGGTTAACTTTCCAAAGCTGCAAGCAAACATTAGAATGTTTCGATAGGGAGTAAATACATTTATTACAGTTTGACTCTACGAAGCTTCTCTAACAAGGGAGTTAAGCACGAGATCATATCAGACCCAATGGAGTGATCGACCCCACTTCATTGGTTACAGTAGAGTGATTTACATGTATTAAAAATGATGTTGAAAGGTGCTTGGGAGTCACATTAAGGTAAACTTCAGATTAACCATGTTGAGGAACTTTTAAGGGGATTGAGATTTGTTACTCTGTCCTTGCATGTACATCCGATTTACGACTACCCCCCTAGGGTAAATTGTCCTAAGTGGTAACCTTAGAGACCATAATATTAGGGCTATTACCCAAGGTGACGACAGAGGGGAAGTCTTTATTGTGCCTATAACAAATGTTGGCTAGACTCACTTGGACCTATTTGGAGGGTATTCTTCACTTGAGATGGCATGATTGAAGTTACTTGCACTAGATTGTGTTCATTAAGCAGGTTGTTAGCGTAAGTCATCCCACCCGCTCTATCTTTATTCACTTTTCACATTGACCTCTACGACATTGGATTTCATCACCAGCTAGTGATTTTGATGTGATTTTTTTTTTGCATGGTTTGACTCCTTAGGTTTACTAGAGTGTGTTATTTGCTTGTTTTTACTTTTTACAGACCTTAGGTTTGGATTGTGAATTTGAATTATTAATAATGTTAAAATTTTGACTAAAATTCACTAAATTTGAATCTAATGGAAAAAGTTCCCGAATGTACTGATCAAGGAACTCATTTTAATGGGAATCCTAGTCCTTTTCCTGGCCTTGGAAATGTCGACCCTCCTGATATGGCTACATTGCCATTACTGGGATTTACCATAGGTTTACTAGTATGGTTGTTTTCAGTTTCATTGGCCTCAAATACTCAATTTGTACCACCTCAACTGGATGCTTTACTTCAACCAAGTTCATCATCTCAACATCACCAACCTCATGTTGACCCTTTACCTTCTTCACCTAATAGGTCCTCCTTCCTTTCTTCTTCTTCACTTGGTAAAATCTTTGATGCTGGTAACTGGGTGACTAAGAAGAAGAAGAAAGGGAAGAAGAAGAAGAAGAAAGATAAAAAATAATTCAACAAACCAATCGTGGCTGTAAGTATTGGTAATTTTGAGGAAACTTCCAACATGCATCACAAGCCCAAAAAGCCTTGCAAGATTTATAAGAGTGACCACTTCCTTATCAATTGTCTTGGTATTCCTAAGGTCTTGGAAGTATGGTTAGAACTTATCAACTTATTGTTAATCCATCAACCAATGATTGTCAGGTTCCAGGGGAAAATGGTAAAGTTAGGTTTCCTTGTAGGTTATGTGAAGGGAGTCATTGAACTCATATTTTCCCTCATGTGGATGGAGCCTCAAAATTTTTGGAAAACCTTACGATTTTTCAACAAAAACTTCCAACTAGTTACCATATGCTTTCTCCCAACCTACCATCAGTTGACGAAGTGATTGATCTAATTCCAAGTACAGTCAATCCCACTCTTCCATTGGAGAGTGAAATACATATCAATCAGGTTGATGAACCATTAGTTGATCAAGTGGTTGACTCAACTCCACATTCATTCGGTCCCATTCTCCCTTTAATGAGTGAAATTAATACCGCTCAGGTTAATTATCCCACCATGGGTTAATTATGTGGCAACCAGCCCCATGTTTTCAGTTACTGATGTAAGCGAGCCTCTAATTGTTTGACTGACTTCTTTTGAATCAGATCAAGTAATTAACATGATGAACCCTTCAATGGGGACATTTGAACCTGATTTTACTATCCCCATTGATTCCATTAACATGTGTTCCTTCCAAAGAACTATTCTTCCCTCTGATGAAGACCTCTCGGAATCCATGATCAGGGAGTGTCCCTTGGCATGTGTTTCTTCCATAAGGAAGCCATGATCAGGTCCCCATGAGGATGGTTCTTTTATTGTGCAACCTTAATAAAAAATGAAACAGGTCTCTGTGTGGATGGTTCGTTTACTGTGTCAACCTCATTAAAAAATGAAACAGGTCCCTGTGAGGATGGTTCTTTTACTGTGTCAACCTCGTTAAAAAATGAAACAGGTCTATGTGAGGATGGTTCTTTCACTATGTCAATCTTGTTAAAAAATTAAACAGGTCATTATGAGGATGGTTCTTTTACTATGTCAACCTTGGTAAAAAAATGAAATAGGTCCCTATGAGGATATTTCTTTTACTATTTCAACCTCATTAAAAAATGAAACAAGTCCATATGAGGATAGTTATTTTACTATGTCAATCTCGTTAATAAATGAAATAGGTTCTTACGAGCATAATTTCCTCTATGTTTCAAGCTCGCATAAACATGAAACAACCCATGAGCAGAGTTCCTTTACTTGTGTCAAGCTTGTTAAAAATGAAACAAGGTGACATGAGCAGAGTTCCTTTTCTTGTGTCAGGCTCATTAAAAACGAAACAAGGTGACATGATCATAGATCTTTTTCTTGTGTCAAGCTCGTTAAAAAATTAAACAAGGTGATACGAGCATAGTTCTTTTACCATGTCAAGCTCATTAAAAAATGAAACAAATCCTCCCCTAATTGAGTCGAGGCTTTCACCTGATCTTGTAAATGAAACTTCATTTCATTTGCCTATTAGTAACAATAGTCTACTGAGGTGAATGAAATGAAGCTTGGGGGGCATGTGCCTATGTCTTTATTCCGGGGGCATGAAATCATATCTCAAGCATAGTTTCCTCTTTGTTTCAAGCTTGTGTAAAAATGAAACCACTCTCAAGCATAGTTTTTCTTTGTTTCAAGCTATGTAAAAATGAAACCACTCTCAAGCATAGTTTTTCTTTGTTTCAATATTGTATAAAAATGAAAACTATATGAGTCCATTTCGGTTATTATTTTCAAGACTCGTTAAACTCATGAAAATATCGAGCTTCTTTTCCTATGTTTTCATGATTGTAAAACGTACATGAAAATTACAAGTTCTTTCCATCTTTTCCTTCTCATTAATTAAATTGAAAATAGGTGATATGAGTACACTTTTATCACTTTTTCAGACTCCTTAGACTTACGAAAAAGTGAAATATTGGAGTTATCTTCAAGCTTTTTTCCAGCTCTCAAAATATGAAAAGATTGTTGAGTATGCTTGTTTGTTTCAAACTCACTAAAGAAAATGAAAAATGTCTGCTTGATATAAGTTTACCCCTTTTACGGATCATGTAGAATATTTATGGAAAATGTATACTTTGACTAATCATGGTCAAAAGAGTTCTCTCCTACATCATTTTACCCTTTTCCAGGCTTGAGGGACTAAATTTACGAAAAATTACATCTCAAAGTTTACCTATGTTTTTCTCTTGACTCCCTAAATATGAAAAACATTAATCTTTACTTTCTTAGGATGCGTTAAACTTTACATTGAAAGAGTTCAATGAGTTTTATTTTTGTGTCTTTTCAAACTCTTTAAATATGAAAATGACATCAATTTATCCTTTCACTGGACTGGTAAAACATAAACAATGTAGGACTCATCAATCATGATGACACTGAACCAATCCTTCCCAGGGTTTGTTAAAAATGCTCTGAAGGATGAGATTATATGAAAAGCACATGTTATCCTCCTCAAGCTTATGTAAAAATAATGAGGTACTTGCTAGTAATGGTGGGTGGAAATTGAGAAATAATATTTGTTTTTTTATTGTAAGAAGGAAGTATGTCGCTCTTGAACATGACACTCCATCACCTTTGTGTTTGGGTTTGGAAATCCATTTGCCTATGAATTGGTCATACCTCATTGAAAGTCTTCAAACTAGTTTTTGGTCCTATTTTTGAGTCAAATGTTTCCAAGTCAAAATTTTGTGTCACCGATATGTTCAAGAGAAGTCCAACCTCAATCAAAATTACCTTGCAAATCATAACCTTCAATTGTGTTGGTCATCCCTGAGTCAGTCCTGAATCACTCCATTTTTTTCTTCAAAACTTAATACCCGTTTCGTGTTGTTAATGGGGGATACATCAAGGCCCTCCTACGATGGGTCACTTCCTGTCAATGTCAACTCATTATCTAGGAAGTTGACTTGGAAACCCCCTTTCGGTACCTTGGAGTCTACATGCCTCAATGGCAGGTTTCTCACTTTCAATAACAGATTCTCATCATTGGCCTTTAATCGAATGATTCTATGAGCATTCGAATTCAAAACATTTAATCGCACTTCATAGATTGTATTACAATACCTTGATATCCATTGTCATTATTGGTGGTTTCTCTCGCACCTGTTAACGATTTACATCATTAACTGGTAAATAGGTGGTTTCTACCATGTTAGAATTCAAGACATTTAATCACATGGTTAGATTCGTACATCAAGATATGGAGATCAAGACCCTAAATCTAATTTCATCCATCCAAGCTACGTGGAGTTATTAAATATTCATGATTGTCAACATAGATCCATTGATGGTTGCATCCACACTATGTATTCTGTTGACATGGATCTTTAGATGTATTTGCATACCGATTCTTTGAGATACTTTTACTTTGAGTATGGGAATTCCTACCTCAGTGATGTTTATATGAAAGCATGATATGGTAATCCTTGATTGTTTGTTTAGTTATTCAACCAGTCTACCTCTGATCCGAACCTTTGACATGATAAAGCGCTTTAGTCATCAAACATCATTTCTGTCTTTTCACTTAGGGGGAAATTTGTTACACTAAATTTTTTCACCATGATTATTGATTTGGATCTCTCGCCATCCAATGAGTGTCTCAAGTGAATCCCCTATGAAGCTTGAAGTAAAACAATACCAAGAACAAAAGGAATTTTGGGTGGCACTACTTAAAAACCATTTTTGAGTATCTCTGCAGTTTTCCTAGCCATTACCTGTGCATGTGTAGTTTTTACCATTGTGGTCTGCATAATTATGTGCATTGTCTTCCACTATAAAGTGTGCAATCTCGTTCACGCAAGTAAAAATAAAAAATAAAATTCTAGAAGATTTGATGGAGGAATCTTATCCAAATTAGAAACCTCAAACTATTAAAAACCTATGCCTCATCCATTGGTTCATGGAACTAATCTCCTCCTCTGGAGCATCATATCCCTTGAGAAGAGGAACTAGAAGCCTCCTCCTCTTGCCTATAAATTGAGAACAATACTAGAGAGATTTGGATTTGTAAACTTATGCTATTGATTTTGGGTTTGAAGAGCTTGTCATCAAGGGAAGGAATGGATACCATTCGAAGAGGCTTGTGACATCAACGAAATTAGGTTGTAAGCTTATTCTCCTTTGAATTCAATACAAAGTAGTTGCTTTTTCCTACTTGTGTCTATTTTGATGTTATTTGTGAGATTCCTTGATCACTCACATAGTTTATAACTAATTATTGATGCAACTATATGTTGTATGTTAAGTTAGGGATTTCATTTACCTTTGATTTTATATGTGAGATGCTTTGATCCCTTTGAATATTTTTGTATATATAGATATATTTTGGAGAATCATGGAGAAGTTGTGGAAAGCATTGGGAAAGCCTTTAAGGTGTTGAGGAAAATCTAGATGTGGAAAGCACTGAAAGGACTTCTACAAGCACATCGCTAATAGGTAAGTGATTCTTCGTGTACTACATGTTCGTGTTTCAATTATAAGCTAAGGAAAGGTAGCAATTATTTTGATGTTTGTTACTAGGTTTTTCTGGAAATATAGGGAGATCCTTCTTGTCCATAATAAATGATTAGTCCGCTATAACACTCTTCCATAAATAATACGGGAAATTGAGCTTTTTCCGAAACTATAAATGTAATAGAATGTGTATATGGTATTGGAGAGTGAGGGGATACCTTCCTTCATACGTCAAACACTTCTAAAATATTAGAAAAGGTTTGATCCATTCGTCCTTAAGCCATGTGCATGGGATACCTATAGTCCAATTAGCATCCTTATGCTTGGGATTTAAAAACATATTGCAAACATCCTTATCAAGTGGCTTATTTTTTATGCACTCCTCCCCTATTCTACGAAACCTAGTGGTTTGAGCCATAGTATTCTCGGTTACTCACATAATCAGGCTTCCTATTTGTCATAGTATTCCATCAAATTTGCGTGAAAAACATGGAGTAACCCTACCATTGTGCCCATGGAATCATGTTAGAAATTCTTGCTAATCAGACCCATCGAACCATGTAGGACTTGCATTATATTTTGGTAGTGCTTTGAGGACTTCCATGGAAGGCTCATTCCTATCAACCACCATCATTAGCTCTATGAAAATTACACTCGGGATCTTGATATCCTTGTCATGAAACCATGGTATGTTTATGCCACTACCCTTGTATCTTGGAACCATGAGATAATTTCCTCACCAAACAATTTCACTCATCACCCTTGATTCTGATCAAAATAAATAACTTTGTAATAGGGGGTTGGTTAAAATGCATAGTGTAAAGCATTAATGATTTGAAAATCATTAACATGGTACATCATAATTAGCTCATTATAGGAGTTTTACAATGTGTGGGATAATATAGGACCGAGTGTATACATGTCATATTGGATCATGCTACCATTCTGGAGATTGCTCATCAAGAATTCTTCATGATAATTATAGCAAATATTTGGGAAATGATTACAATAAATGGAGTTGTCACAAGTACCATGTATAGAGAATAGCTGAATAGGATTCATTATTTGGTAATTTCGTACTTGTGAGTTACCATAGAAATGGGTTCACAACATTATAATAAGCAGAATGTCAACTTGAAATAAGGATTGAATATTGAGAAGGGATAGAATGAGGGATTATATACATGAGGATTAGAAAGAAAAGTGGAATAAAATAACTATAATAGGTCTCTTTCTTATAAAAATGAAATTCATATGTTCTCAATAGACAAAAGTGTATTAGGGGTGAGCTTTTTCCTTGAGAAAATAGCTTACCAACACCAGTTCATGATGTTGCAAGTATTATAAGTGAAGATGAAGAAAAATTAGAGTAAGAAAAATATCACAAGTACCTACAAAATTTTTGATACTACCTATTTTGTTTCGATACTAATGTTTCTTTTTTGACCTTGGTAAGATGCTAAAAATAATATGAGGGTCCCAACAACCACTCCGCCATGCCTCAGTTTTTCCATATCCTCATACAACAAGGTGTGGTATTGAAGAAGTAAGGAGGTCTACTGAGATGGTTTCCAACCAACTGTTTCCATTGGAAATGGATGGAAAGTTTATTGGATTAATACATACTGCTATGGAAATGATGTCATAGGCATGAAAATATTCCACAATACTTCTAGAAGATATAGGATACTGAGAAAAAAAAATGGAACTAATGAGATGATCGCTAAATAAATCATCCATTATTTATTTAAAATGATGCAAAAACTAGTAAAAGGAATTCCAAATCACTCATTAAATACGATGTAATCAATCCTTAACAGGTTTATGCTCAGAAAACCTTTTTAAATTCAAAGGGTTGTCCTTCTTCGTAAATAGAAAAGTAGGAGGATCTTTATGATCATAACAAATTATGGGCCAATGAAAAAAATAGTTATCACCATCCAAATCCCAAAGTCTGGAAGTCATCTAAGTATTATAGGTAAGATTTATAGTTCAGCTTTAGAAATTTTCTCTGATTGTAGGTCCCACTTCTTATATAATTAAACCTTAGGTATAGTATGAAAAACCAGTAATAGAGGTCTCAAGGTTGTCTTGTGGCCATTCTTTAGCAACAACTTTATTAAGTTAATTTTCCATTCATTTCAATCCACACATGCTTCCTTTTGATTATAAATCTAGAGTAACCATCATACGTGTAGACAAAAACATATGTTTTATTAACACATTTCTAGGTAGAATGACCCATTTCTCGTGATCATCCATATCCCCAATGTGTTTTCCTAGAGGTATCATAGTTCAATACCCACTACCAAGAGACATTTACAGCCTTGAGAGGTAACCTCTTAAAATTGTATTACACTGAAGGATCTAGTACCATATTTCCTACCATTTTAAATTTATATTATAGAAATTTCTTTTGCAATTTGTTGATGGGGGATAAGATTCAAAATCCACCTTAAAGGCATAGGGTGATACCTTTTAAAGTGACTTTGATTACCTGCACAATGTCTTGCACACATAAGGTACTTATAGGTACTCAAGAGACATAACACGAATGAGCCATTTTTAATGTGAGATAGATGAGGCTAACCAAAGTGTTGACAGTGTTGGACTCACCAACATGTCAAAGGATCTCCCTAGTAAGAAGTCCCAATTAGACCTCAGATTGTTTGGTGTAGGAGTCCCAGTAGTGGGTCGTACAGTAATGCCTTGACCTCGATTTCGCATAGAGGCAAGTAAGATAACTCTGTTGGTAGCAAGGTTATGAAAAATGTGGTGAGTCAAGGAAGGTGCATGAGAGGTTCTAATACACGGGGATTAATATGAGTGCACCCCTTGGAAACCTGTGATAACACACAGTTAAGAAGGGAACACAAGAGAAAAGATGCATCACAACATGGAAGGCGAGTTAGCTAGCAATCCAAAGTGATGGTTAAACCAAAAACACATTTCAGAAAGATTCATACATACATACACAGATAGATATACATGCATGTGTAAGTAAACACATACATATATCATTTAGAGTAGACAAGATAACATAGAATACAATACAACATATGCATGAAACGTGCTGGCTCTTGTCATATTAAGAAGTGTAAGTTCCAATCATACAATACATCCATGTCCAACCACTAGTTACAATAGCGGAATGTTACTACCACAATCGCCTGCTCCTCCAAAGAGATGTACAAGCTCTGCATAGTGGAGAAGCCAAGGCTTGCTACAATACTGTCCAAGCTCTCTCCAAGATAGTCTTATCAAAAGCTTGGTTGACCAGAAGCATATACAATGAGTTATGAGGGACTATTTATAGCAAAGGGTGGGGTGGCCCTTGAAATTCCCCTTTGTGACAGTTCAACTACCCTCATGACTCTTCATCTACTCTATGACTGTTACATCCAACTATCGACACTTGACTTACACTTGACAAGACATTACATTGCAATGCACATGTACCCATGTGAGAGAAATGGCTTGAGCAAGCCATGCTAGACATCACTATGACTTACACAACCATGGAAGTTCAACTCGTCAACATCCTCGTGTTGATCAATAGTAACATACTGATGCCAGGATCAGTAGTCTGCAATGGTGTCCATGTGCTCCAAGGTGACATACTTATGGAACCTGACTCTTGCCTCCATAGCATCTAGGTACACTGCTTGGGCTCCTCTTTCCAACTCGTCTGTAAGCATGTACATCATTGTCTTCAATGTAGATGGATCAACAACATACTTGTCCATGATGTCTACACTGATGGGCAAGTTTGGGCTGGTAGCAATACACATCAAGTCGTTGAAGTATGAGTTAAGCTCTAGTTAGACCTGTGCCTTTGTCTTCGCCTGGGTGAGAGTCCCAATAGATGGGATCTCATGTGTGTGCACCACAACATCCATACTCTTGAATACACATGCATGGGAAGCTTGTATACTAGTGATGAGCTGCGAGAGCTCTTCATAGTTCCAGATCTGACTCTAAATACGTGTCTTCAGCTCGACCACACTGACCTGCATCATCTTAGGCAAGTGAAGTCGTCCTCCCTTGTATCTCATCATCCATGTTTGCATGTAATCAACAACAACATGCAAGTTCACCAATATACCTACTCTTATAGAACATCATTGCTGCCCTCTGTTGAGATGGACAACCACCTTATGCACGGTACCAAAATTGGAGTACAACACTCACATAACTATGTCAAGGGACAATACTTCATCTAGTATTCCCTTCTTTAGTTTAGCCCGGGCGGACGCTGTCACCAACTCTCCTCCTTGCTTGGCCATTTGTACTTACTTAGCCATTCACTCATTCTCAGCTATCAGAAGGTGAACACTTGATCTAGTGGCTTCGGCATACACTTTGGTTGCATTGACCAAGGCTGCTCGATGTTTGAACATGACATACATGATCACTTGTTCCTCAAATTACACAGGGGATGTATGATCATCTAGAGTCAACACTCTATGAGACTGCACAATTCTATGTCAAGACTCGTCGAATGAGATGTTGTGTATCTCTCCTTCCAGCTAATCTTTGAGGATCTCAGTGCCTCCTTGATCACTTGAGACTTCCTCATCTTCTAGATGTGGTGAAGAAAGTAAGTTGACCTCTTGGTGGTGAGGCATAAGGTTGATGTCCTGTTCCAATTCTCATTGCTCCATATCCGTATCCAACTGTTGAAGTGCTTGCTCTATCTCACGAGTGAAGTCCTCCTCCTGCAATGGTTCACCCTGTCTACCTGTTTCCAGCCATTCTGATGAATCCACTACCAGTACAGGCATTGTTTCATCTGTTTGCAGATGTTGTGCCTCCTGCTGTACCTGTTTCTACTTCGTTTCCCTCTCTTGTTTGCACAACTCTTATTCCTTCTGGAGTTTCTCCTTCAAATAATGCAAGTCGTTCTATGTTTCCTCCATTCTTCTCTTCTCCCTCTGCCTTTGTGTGATTCTCTTGTCGCGTTGTTGCCTTTTTGCCTCTATAGCCATACCTTCTTTCTCTACTAGTGGATCTGCTTGGAACTTGTAGCTTTGCTCTTCCTCCATGTGATCGACAATATTCCTCTTGCCCTTATCGCGCACTGGTATGGTTGCCTCTGCTGCCACTGCTACTGGTGCTGGTGCTCTCTGGGATGCTACTTCATGTTGCTTCACTAACCACTCAAAAGTGAAGCCGACCTGTTCATTGGGTCTGGAGAAACTGTAGTAATATCTCTATGGGTCCTCCTTGGCCCAGTGAAATGCCCCATGGATCCAGTTGAACTATACTCTTGTGTAGTGATATTTCACAATACAATGTGGATCATACAAACTGTAACTTCAGAGGTTGAATGGATACTTCCTCATCTACTCTACTTTGACATCCACTTACTTGAAACTCCAGGTCTCATATAACCCAATCCATAATGGAAGAGTGGGCCAAGCTGCCTTTTTCTTCCATTGAAGTCTTGCTGTCAATCCCACCGAGATGTGATATGATACTTCTTGCATGACGAGTATGTCCAACGAAAACTTCGGTAGAACATGCGGAGGCTTCTCCATGCTGAAAATTTGTATGAAGGTGCCGGACAGTGAGGCAAACCAGTCAGCAATGTCTATCAGTTCCTCCATTGCTGATATCGACATGTAGGGTGGATCCTGTTCAAATATCATCTTGTAAACTGGGGTGACAAAATGATCAGGCAACCATGTGATAACTCTTATGAAGCTACATTTGGACCACAACTTATAATATGTTTTCACAACAGTCTCTACCAGTGACCATGCCCACTCCAAGTTCGGGAACTCCTGTCGGGCACAGATTTCATCTAAGATGTAGGCGGACATGTAGATATCTGTTTGCATACCTTCGAGTGACTGTTTAACCTTCGTTACCTATTCCTACAACTGATGATCTAACATGCCAGATAGTTACATGGTTTTCCCTCTCTGGCCAGTTGGTCCAGCGCGATTACCCAACTCTGTGGGAAGGTTTCCATGATTTCTTGGCCATAAAGTTGACATGAAAATATGATCAAGTATTTATACACCTTCTGAAATATCTTTGTCTTGTAGATCTGGTTGGGTATCATCCTGAATTTAGCTAGCTCCTTTACCCAATTCTTAAGAATGTCTTTGGAGTTGTCACTGTTGCTCAGTAAGTTGAAGGGAGTCTCCATGATAGTCACAGGCTCCGACATCTAATACAACTCATCATAATCTTGTGCCCAGAAGGTTGAAATATTCATCTCACTGACACTACTCAAATTCATCATCTCGGGATCAATGTGTGAGATGATCCAGTGTATCATGTTCGTGCATGGGAACACGGGGTATTTTCATGCAATTAGGTACAAGGTAGACTTGTGAATGTTCACATACACCTGTCTGTCTTCGAGGTCTTTCCTAAAAGTGTCTGCAAATTCTTCATTGACATCTTATCATTTTAATTTGATGTTCTTGTCTGGACATAGCTTGGTATCTTCATAGATCGGTATACATGTGGGCACTTGTTCAACTGTTGCTCCAGTTGCACTTCCATCAGTGTCCTTTGATCCTGCTCTCTTGGAGGCCATTAATTCAGTACTGCTAAGAGGCAGATGAACACATGAAATATCTAGAGACAAAGCGACATGCATGATAAGAAATATGCTAGCGAAAACCAAAGAAAATTCGGGGAATGACATAACACATACCTGGGGAATGATAGGAAAATATCGCACAATTTATTCTGGGAGGCTAGGTGACTGGCTACCATAACCGCGCAAAAGGTAGTCTGGGTTGTCTGGGAGGCAAGACTGGTTGATGGATTTGCGCAATGCGCAATCTAGGCTGACTACTGGGATTTTGCAATGCACAATTCCATCTAGCAATGACTGTAGGCTCAGGGACTGCATTGCATAATTTTCTGGGCCAACAGTCATTGTCCCTCATAAATGCACAAAGTAGTCCTAGAGGATAGTGCCTGGATAGAAATGCACATTTCTGGAGAGGAAGATAGAGCCTTCCTTCCTCAGATTGTGCAATGTTGTTTCGGTGAGGCAGAGTCTGGGCCAAGGCTGGCCAGACTCACTGACAGGCAACTGAAAGAAAATGCGAAAGCGAATGCATGGAAACACTAAGTAAAAGTAGCAGTGATTGATCGTGCATGAAAACATCAAATGAAATATTAAGTAAATAGATCAACATGCATGTGGGTGAAGCGAGTCTCCAAATCGACGATCGTTTGTGAAAAATAGTTTTATGCATGCGACAATAGTGAGATAGCAATGAAAAATGAAATGGTGCTAGTACAAGCTAGTATGCATGTAAATGACAACAAGCATTCAAATAAATCAAGAAAACAACACTCACACAAGCAAAAACACAAAAAGCGACAGAAATGATGAAAAAGACAAGTTGAGACCACTTAACCATGAATAGCTGAGCTGGACATGTCAAAGAGTCCTGGATGTGTTGTGGGATGTCAGAGCTCCAAGATCGATGTGAAAGAATGAGATTTGATGTGTCAAATAAATAAGTTTGAGCTCATGATGCGCATGCCACAAATCTAGGAAAAAGAAACAGTTGGAGGAAAGTTTCTAAAATGATTTTGCATGTAACATCCAGCTGCTAAAAATATCTCCCTAAATCATGGGATGATTTTTGCATGTTGCCTTTTTCTATTCTGGGAAAAATAAAGTCATGCATGCAAGTCAAGTTTCCTTAGTCTCGGGTGGAACTAGCCAACCCAACTACTCATGCAGGAGGCTTCTCAATTGCCAGGAGAAAATGCACATTTCTGGATGGGAGCTGGGTTGGTTGCCTAAGAGATTTGCTCAATTTCTGGGTAGAGCAACTGACTGATGCCCAAGATTGTGCAATTCCTAGGCTGAGCAAGTCTGTTGGGAAGGATTGCGCAATTTTTTGGGTGAAGCCTAACTAGCAGGATTGCACAATTCTAGAGCCCAGTAGGTTGCCAGACAGAATTGCACAATTTCTGGAGGAAAGGCTGGTTTATTTCTATAATTGTGCAATTTCTTGGGGGAGATGCTCAACCTGTAGTTGGACTAAGTCTAGGTGATCAACCTATGAGGGGAATGCATCAAGATTTGATCAACAGGCTATCTTTGTGCAAGAAAAACACTGAAGCTTGTGTACTTGACGAAGCAAGACAAGGTGTTGTGAAAGGTTTGCAGGGAGGTGTTGAGAGATAAAAGGTGTCTTTTTAACTCCTAATTATCTTCACATTAATTGTCAACCCAGGGACAATTTTTTATCTCAAGAGTGTACTCAGTCTGAGGTGGCTATTTACTCAAAATTAATGTTTTGCAGTATAGTGCTTCAAATGCAAAAGTGAATGAATTCTGGAAACAAAACATAATCAGAACAACAAGAAACTGAAATGTTCTGAACTAAATCATTCACTCAAACAATCATCAGTCGAGGACTCAATAATGATAACTCTCTCCCCTATAAACTGATGCAAATAAAAATCAATCATAGGTAAGATCTCCAATCTGAGAACTTAGACAGCTATAGTCAATGTTCTTTACAGTTGTTGATCTTTCAATCCACACTAAAGAAAATAACTGGAAATGACAAATCAATAATGCTGCTAACAGAAATGGAATAAACATGGTCACTGCAATAATACTTAAAAACAAAACCAAATACTTACAGGAAAGAAATGAACAACAAATCTTATTAGTAGGAATGAACAACAAAGCTATTTCAATAGAAATGAACATAAATATGTAGTAAACATCAAAGTCTAAATATGAGCAACGCAACATTATATTTGAAATGAAAAACATAACAATATAAGTTGAAAAGGATAATAATCTATGTTATGATGGAAAGGAACGACCACGCAATTCAATCACAGCTTATGCAATAAAACAATTTCATAAAATATTAGAACAACACGCTGTAAAAACATGAAACTGTAAAGCAATATGAATCAAAGAAATAAGAATTAAATCAAACCATCACATGACTGGAACTGTAAAGTAATGGTACAAAGCAGTAGCTTAATCCACCAGAGGCTGAGCCCTTAGCCGCCAGTGGATGCTGTTGGGCTTCTTCAAGAAATGCAAGGGACTGCAACTATTTTTATATATTAATCATTGCATAAACATTATAGTAGTTTCGTTCTCTGCTTCAACAATGAGAGTCAACAATAACAGTTACAATTTCTCAATAGTAATTCTCCCTTTCCTCATATCCCACCATTTCTATCTCTAATCTAACAATCCATATAATTCTCTTTCTAATCATCCATCATGAATCGTGAATCCATTATTCCCGAATCCCCTTCTCTGATCCCTATTTTCATTTAAATAGAGAGAGAGCAGAGAGCAGTTACAACAGAGATGATTACAACATGATTTTCATTAAAAAATTGGATTTCTCTCAACAAATTGATAAGCAAGATCATATCTTAAATATCTCTCTATCAATCATTCAACAGGAACAGGTCGAATTTGGCATTGCAATTGGGATAATTTGGAAAATGGACACACAGCGAATCTGAGAAAAATGTCTTCAGAGAACCCTCGGTTTCCCTTAGTATGGGCCGAATTTTGGAAAACTGGTTATTTTCAAACTAATTTGGTCTGTTCTGAACAAAACCCATGTTTCAGATTTTCCATATTCTTCTCCATTTTCCCGAATCGTTTAATGCAAAATCGTCACTTCTTATTCCAACGAATTTATGAGTTGGCACATTTAATGATCAAATCTTCAATATGGAAATTATCTTGGAGGCTAAAAATGATGACTAACATTACAACCAATTTATTAATAAACCATCATTGATAAAATCATGCATAATCATCAATTTATTAAAAATAAAGGATAATAAATAATATTTTTCCATAAGAGCATAAATCATTATAAAATGGAATTATATGATAAATCATGATCAATGACATGGTAAAGAAGAGTAGAAATGGGTGGAATAGGCATTCAAAAGTGATAATAATAGTGACATAGTAACGGCCCAACACACCCCCACATTGAATATATTGCATGTCCTCATGCAACAAAAAACTGAATATATTACATGTCCTCATGCAACCCAAAGACAAAACCCATGTGTTAACCAAGCAATAATTTTTTTTTGTTCATCCTAGCTCATGAAATGGATAGAACAAATGAATTCTCCCTTCATTAATGAATATTCAATTTTAGTAATCTTGATGAAGGCATAACAATTTTTACATTGACGTTCAAGTTATGTGCATTTGAAGTTACAACAAAATATGATATAAGTAACAGCAAATTCCGTTAACCATTTTCTCAAAACTACAAACCAGCTTTTGCTGAAATTTAGCAAATAGATTTCTACTATATTAATGCTTCTATGATCCAAAAATCAGATCGTTTTGATGCATGGATTATGAGATATAAACAAAATGGCTGTAGGTGATAGTGCATGATTTTTGAAATTTTATGAACCAATTTAACTTGAAATTATCTGGGTTTGTGTATTTTAATGATATGTCTGTGTTTTCCAGAGATCACAAGAATTGAGTTTATAGTTTAAAAATATGTGGAAATCAATTCCTGCACTGTGTAAAAATGAAATTGTATGCCTTAAATGAGAAAGAAAGTATAAAACATCCATCATGCGTAGCAATTCCTCCCCCTCTCTGAAGAATTAGCATGCCCTCATGCATTGCTAAAAAAAATAAAAAAATATTGAGGTGGTTGCTACCATCTGTTGAATTCTATGCTTGGTGTAAAACAACATGGAATAAGGGAGGGGTTGAGAATGAATAAGAATAACAATGGATAATAAAGAATATGAATGACATGGTCATGAGAAAGAAATGAATGAAAGCAACACTCCCCCAAACTGAAAGATGATATGCTGCTGAAAAATGGGAAGTGGTAAAGACGTGGAATGAAATATGATAAATAATGCTCAAAATGGATTTTCATTAAATTCTCCTATATTCGTAATAAATAAGAAAATTATGCTATTTTACCTCAAGTTTTACTTCCAAAAAGAAAAATGTGGAATGACATATATGTGCTGGCATTTGTTGAGGCTGATGTAGGCAGAGTTGGTGTTGAAAGTGATGCAAAAGGTGGAATCCAGGCAAGCACATCATGTCTGAACAATTGTTCACGTTCACAAGTTTCTCGAGCCTGTTTTGTTAGTTGCAATTGTGTGGTCATGCTGCAAATAGAGTTCCCCCCCATACTTGTTGTTCTCTTGTAAACAGATCACTATTTTGCATACAATGTTCTTGAATCCACAGTGTTAGTTTTGAATAGCAACAGATAAGATGCATGCAAAAATTTCAATCAGAAAAACTTTTGTATACACACAATATTAATATTTTGTCAAATCAACAAGTTATGGCAGAGTGAAGTAATCATATTGCATGCTATTCCATAATGCATACATTCCCCCCTTCAATTGGAAAAGGGATTCCATGACCATAAAGCCTATGAAAGGTGTTATGCTGACGGCAAGGCAAGGGAATGAACAATACGACAATGAATGAAGCAGAGTACACATATCAATGATAGAACGACAAGAGGTATGGTTATAATGAGAGCAGAGTGTGTAAAGATAGTTATGAATAAAAGATATGACGCTTTGGATTGATGATAAGTTATGCGAAAAAGAAAAATGACAGTAATATGCCAAAAAGATGCTTTGCTGACGGTATTCTAGCTGAAAAATGATGTGATTGATCAGAAAATAATTTCTCATGTGTAAAGGTTCAAAATAGGGAAAAAATTTAAGGAAATAACTTCTCCAATAAAAAGAAAAAATAAGAAAAGGGTATTATAGTAATAATTGACGATAAGATATAACTTGAATACCATAAGCAGAGCCTCTGCTGCCAACAAGCGTCCATAGCCTCGACAGGGTTTCTTTTTAACCCATATGAGCCAAGATCCTCAATTTATAAATGGAGAGTTCCAGTGCTATTCTACAAAAGAGATCAGTGTCCTGGCATGGTAACCAAATAACCACACTGCCATTCACTGGGATGTAGCAAAAGTGATTAGGCCGGCTCGTGATGAGACCTCCTGTACCAAGGATAATTTGGCTATCCAATGTATCATAACTCTGGTGTGGTGGCCATAATGGGAATGCCACTTTGTTACAACCTTATGAACATGGTAAGCTGGCTCGTAATGAGGACCCCTATCCTCCATCTGTGAACAAAGTTTTGATGTTATTACACATTTTTATGATAAAAAGAGGGAGGCTCAATACTCCTTAAGAGTAGGGATGGTGGAAGAAGTTGAACATGTCAATATAAAAAAAATATACCCATAATCTCATTTATTACAGATAGAGAAGATTATGACCAGTAAGGGTGGAACCAACATGGCATTAAGATGATCAATCAATATCATGTTCAATAGAAAAAAATGCAGTAAAGTAGTATATAAATAATTGTGTCCATTTTGAAAAGCATCTATCATCAAGGAGCTGTCCTGTTAAAGATCATAACGTGAATGATATTAACTTGATTCAATAGAATACATAATTCTTTTCCTCATAAAAGTAGTGTACTTCATGCTATGAAAAAGAATCAGTAAAATGTGGTTGAGATGAACTAGGAATAATCCCACAAGAGGAAGGAAGGGTTGTTCTTGAAAATACTCTCAAAGTGTTGTTCTTTTGAAGAAACAACAAAAAAACTCGAAAAAGTGTTGTTCCGTGTAGGGAACAACAAAGGAAATGGACACCAAAAAGAAAAAATACACACGAAAAAGTGTTGTTCCCTGTAGGGAACAGTGAAAAAATGCACGTGAAAAAGTTTTGTTCCCTATAGGAACAACAAAAAAATACACTAAAAAAAAGAAGTGTTGTTCGTTAAAAGGAACAACAAAAAAATGCATGTGAAAAAGTGTTGTTCTATAAAAGGAACAACAAAAAATACACCCAAAAAAGTGTTGTTCCTTTGCAAGGAACAAAAAAAATGCGAAAATGTTGTTCCTTCGGAAAGGAACAGCAAAAATGCGGAAGTGTTGTTCCTTTGAAAGGGACAGCAAAAATGCGAAAATGTTGTTCCTTTGAAATGAATAGCAAAAATGCGAAAATGCTATTCCTTCGGAAAGGAACAACAAAAATGTAGAAGTGTAGAAGTGTTATTCGTTTGGAAAGGAACAATAAAAATGCAGAAGTGTTGTTCATTCAGAAAGGAATAGCAAAAATTCGAAAGTGCAGAAGCGTTGTTCCTTCAGAAAGGAACAATAAAAAAGCAGAAGTGCAGAAGTGTTGTTCCTTCGAAAATGAACAATAAAAATGTGAAAGTGCAAAAGTGTTGTTCTTTCGGAAAGGAATAGTAAAAATACAGAAGTGTAGAAGTGTTGTTCATTCGGAAAGGAATAGAAAAAATGTGAAGGTGCAGAAGTGTTGTTCATTCGGAAAGGAACAAAAATTTGAAAGTGCAGAAGTGTTGTTCCTTAAGAAAGGAACAACAAAAATGTAAAAGTGCAGAAGTGTTGTTCTTTTAAAAAAGAACAACAAAAATGTAAAAGTGCAGAAGTGTTGTTCCTTTAAAAGGAACATTAAAAATGTGAAAGCACAGAAGTGTTGTTCCTTTAAAAAGGAACAGCAAAATGCGGAAGTGTTGTTCCTTTGGAAAGGAACACCAAAATGCAGAAGTGCTATTCCCTTGAAAAGGAATAGCAAAATGCACAATCATAAAATGCAAGCACACAAAAAATGAATTAGCTGTTTACGGCGTTGATGTTGAGGATGGGTTACAATTTGAAGGAAATAACACCTGAAATACAAAATATAAGAGAAATCAGAAAAGAAACAACATTTTATTTAAAAACAATATGTAAATAAATAAATTAAGTTATAACAGCTATGATATTATGTAAAAAAAATGATCTCTTTGAAAAATGTTTTGGCAGAAGTGAAAAGACATGAATCTTCGAATGGAAATCAATTTTTCATTTCTTTTATTATGAATCCGTTGGGTAATGAGTTCAATGAAATTCCATTGTTTCATTAAAATTTCTTTCAAGAATCACTCATCCATAAATTGACCTTCTTTTTCTCCTAGGACCTGCAGAAAATGAGTGCCTACCTGCAATAAAACATTAAATCATGGAGAAAGAGAGGTGATCAGGCTCCCCTAATCCAAGAATTATGCAAAAAGAACAACAATTAGTTACTAAGTATAACAAATACACTGAGAAAATAACAAAGTAAAATTTATTTGTCACTTGCGGGAGCACAGTGGTCGACCATACTAATCAATAGTATTTTAATCACAACTTCTTTGCTTTTTGTCCAACTTGAGTGATTCCAAAGCCAAATGAAATCTAATTCAAAGGTATATCTCCAATAGAATCAAGTTTTAAAAATTCAATGATATGGTATGTCAATTTTACTTAGAACAACCTACATAACAAAGTCATTTTTTATTACCCCACTTAGAATAGTAGTGGATATTTTAAGCATAGATTCTTCGTTTGATGTCGGATTCAAATGATGCAAATTAGAAATGAAATTAGATTCATTTATTTATTTCCAATAGAAATGGGTTTTGAAGACAAGAAGAATTGATAGGTCAAATACTCTAAGGAACAACCGGAAAGACAGAGTTTTAAGAGTGCTGATTTACGATAGATAGTCAGTATTTTGAACATAACTACCCCATATTATATAAAAAATGAGTGATTCTAATTTCCTTGTAAACTATATTCATATGTAAATCTACAATAGAAATAGGTTTTAAAAATATGGCCATTTAGGCCTCCAAAAACTGACCGTCCCAACTTTGTTCTTGAGCTGCCCACTAGACACTCAGTCAATGTTTTGGTTCTAACCTTTTCATTTCAAATCCAAATTGGGTGATTCAAATTGCATTGGAAATTACACATCAAGGGCTACCTAGAATAGAAACAGGTTTTAAAAATATTTTCATTTAGGTCTCCAAAACATGACTATCCCAACTGTGTTTTCAAAAGTTTCATCAAGCCCACAAGCAAAAAATATGATATTCAAGCATTTTTTCCAAATTGGTGATAAAAATGAAATGAGTGTTTGTAGAACTATTATTTCCATTATAATTCATCCACATACATAAATGAATTAAAAAAAAACTATCACCGATGTTGATTTCCACAACGTGTTGCAACAAAAACAACTATTTTTACATTAAAGACAAAATGAATTTATTTATGTCCTTATTTATTTTAATTTTTTACATTAACCTATTTTGATTTGAAAAATGAATATGACTACGTATAGGAGTACTTCCAATGAAACCATTTTTGAAATAGGGCTTCATGTATGCACATACCCAAATTTGAAAAAGGCATATTAATGAATATTAGGGTATGAGAAGCCAGCTTCCCTTGAAAATATGGTGTCAAAAATTGTTGAAGTATGGAGTGATGCTGCAAACAAGTGATGGAGTGAAAACAATCTTCAATATATCCTTTACTTTCTTGATTTCCCATAGCCATCATATCATGAATTTCTTGAGCTTTTATAATGGCTTGTTGATGCAGATTAAAAGAAACCTCATTTTCTCCCATAACATCTATAATTTTTTAATTTGAAACATTCTGAATCTCATTGTAAGTTTTCCCTAATGGCGCATGTGAGATAGAATGGGCGGGAAGGGTGGATAAATTTTGCAGTTCAACACTGTAAGCATGTTGTATTGGTTTATTGTGGTGAAGGTGTGGAATTAGTTGAGCAGGAAATTGTGTACAGAATAGAGCATTTTGATGATGTAGTTGATTTGGTTGAATGGATGATTTTGATAAGTAAGAAGGATGTTGTGGAAGAGCTGGTGAAGAATATGGAGAATGTGTTTATGCTACAAGATGAGGGAGAGTAGTCATGCAATCATAAGGTGAACCATGCCAAACGTGTAGACAAGATTGGTGGTGGTTATATTGAGATTGACATGGCTGCCCTAACACATTAGTATTCCATAATGGATTATGCAAGTAAGAGAATGGAGAAGAAGTGTTTTTAACCATACCTGTAGGCTATGATTTCCATGGTTTTGACCTTGTTGCAACTTCCTCATCTCTTTTGAATGATACTTCCATCTTAGATAAGGAAGAAAAACTATCTATGGGATGCTCCTTTCGCTAATGAGGGCAAAACACTTCATTAAATTCTTGATTTTTCTGAACCTGCAAAACATCCAATTTTGAACTTAGAGAGCTAATAAAATCAACTTTAAAATTTTCAAATAAAAAATTGATTTCAACTCTTATGTCTCCTGTTCTTGTAGCAGATTTGGAAAAGAAAAAACAAACATCTCTAGAATTCTTACCAGCCTTGGAGATTCCTCTTGAATACCTTATGCACAATTCACAAACATCATCATATGAAAACTGAAAAACATCACCTTTTCCTATCAGATTTAATAGTTCTAAAAATTCATCTTTGATTCCTTTAAGGAGTGTTTTTAAGATCTCTTTTTCCAAATACTTATGCTTTGATTTTTGAAGGTTGTAATGAAATTGCTCCATATAGTCCTCCAAGCTTTCATCTTCCCCTTGTATCATATCAAAAATATCTTCATTGGATTTGCAATAGTCTTAGTGCTTTTTCAAGAATATGTTTTTTCATGTCCTCCCATGTTTGGATGCAGTTCCTGTTGTGGGGAAAAGTATCCGATGCGGATGACCCTATCCCTACTCTAAAGGTGACAGTCTTTAGCAACAACTGAAAGTAAAGTTTTGATGATTTCCTTTATGAAAGTACAGAGAGAATGGAGAAAGGTCAACCAACCCGGTGTCTTTCGCTTAGTCGATCCTTGTCCTCTCTCTTTGTCTCTTGTTCCCAGCTCCTTGCTCTCTTTGCCGGTCCAGCTACACACAGATCCTGCATAAAACAAGAGAGAAAACTACAAGATACAAGTACTCATAAATGATGCATGGATTAGAGTGAATCAAATATACAAGTAAATACAATCCATCAATGTAATACAAGTATATAGGAGAACATGCAAAACTTTATTGATAGAAGTAACAGGGTTCTGAGAAGGTTACAACCAATGATGGTTCCAATCCAGCAGCACCTCCCCAGCAGCAAGAACTCTCCTCTTCACCTCTAGTAAAACAATCACCCAATAGCTCTAACTGTAATCCAACAGCACCTCCTTGCTTTACACAAAATTCCAGCCTCCATAGACCTCATAGAAGAGCTCTATATATAGGAGAGAAGAAGAGAGGATGAGTCAGCTTGAGACTGACATAAAGCTGCCTTGTGTCCTCTCCCTCTTCAGTTAATCTTCAGTTCTTGAGTCCACTTGGAGATCCTTGCTTTACACATGGTGATCAAGTACCTCTTACTCATCACAGGGCGAATCTCATGAACCAAGTGTCAGTTTGGAAGCTTCCTGGGAAATTGACACCTTGCAGAATGACTGCGCCACTTGGCCAATCTCGCCCAGCGCAGGTAGCCTTCATTGCTTTTGACTTTCAGCGCAGGTACAAGGAAGAGCAGTTGACATTCAGCGTAGTTTCTCAGTGGAGCAGCTGACATGATCCAAAATTAGCCTGTTTTGAAGTGTTTTCAAGTGGAGAACTGATGGGAAGTGCTGTGGTTTGCTGACCTTGTTCTTCTAGGGGTAAGAACAACATGTTTAGGGACTGAGGATCCCTGTAATTATTGACATTTCATGCTCCATGTTGCGAGGCACAAAAATGTCTATAACAGTTGCCCCCTAAAGTATGAGGCCGTTTATCGGGTGAAATGCTTTATCTAGAGGGTCCGAAGTTCATTCCAGTGCTGAGGAGGCGCCCTGTAATACAATACAATACAATACATTATTTTTCATTCTATTTTCATGATCTAGCTGAGGCGGGCATTCCCATGCTCAGCTTTATAAATACATTTTGGTACATAGAACAGACGATCGTCTGATGGTAGACTGATAATTTTCTGCTGAAACTATCATCCTTTGAGTAGGATGATCATCTGCTGCAATGATGTACATGACAAATGCTTTTATATTTCCTGAATATGTATCGCAGCCCGGATGGATGAAACTAGATCCGGGGTCTTCAAACTCGTTCGATCTTCACTCGATGTACAAGTCGATCCATGTGAGAATTTTGTTGAAGTCGAACATGGAAAGACATCGCTTGATTACCGGTCAATGATGAAAACTGTTAACAAGCGCGAGAGGAATCACCGATAATGATAATGACCCTCAAGGTACTGCAGTACAATTCACGTGGCGTGAATAAAGGACTTGGCGTCGAACGCCACGCAAAATCTTCTGGTCGAAGGTCATTGATGTATACCTGTCGCCGGAAGTGAGAAACTTGCCATTGAGGCATGCAAGCTTCAAAGTACTGATGGGGTTGTTCCTAGATCAACTCCTTGGATAATGAGCTGAAGTCGACAAGAAGCGATCCGTCAAAGGAGGGCCTTAATGAATCCCACATCAATGACACGGAACGGAGCTAATGATTTTAGTGAAGGTGAAAACAAACTGTGATATATGATTCAGGGTGGCGATCATGAATGGATGAAGGATAATGTATGGCAGTGGATGGGACATGGTTGACACTTTCAGAATGACCCCTCTTGAACATATAACGACACTGATGCGATGGATCGGTAGCATTACCCCAAATGTGGATGGTTTGGCGAGGACCATGGTGATGAGACCGGTGAATGAAACAACCCAACCCGATGTGGTACGGAGGAAAAGTGTCATGTTCAAGAGCGACTTGCTACCATTAAACTTTGATGTTCTCCCAATTTTTCCCCAGTCATTTCTGACCAGTACCTCTTTATTTTTGTCAAGCTTGAGGAGGATAACATATGCTTGTTCTATAACCTGCCCTTCGGGCAAGCCCATCGCTATGATTTAACGAGCTTAGCGATAGGGAAACTCGTTCTCGTCTAAAGACAAGTTTGTCTCTATTTAACCATTTTAACGAGTCTAACGGCAAGGAAAACTCGGTCCTTTTCATTTTTAGAGAGTCTGAAAAGGCACAAAAAGTTAACTCCAAAATTCCTTTTTCGTCATCTAATCCCTTAAGTCCGAAAAAGTATAAAACAATACAGAAGGGATGAATTTTCGATTGCTTTAACGAGCCAAACAAAACAAGCGCTCGATCTTTTTGTGCAATAATCCCTCAGGTCCAAAATGATTAAAATCTAGAGGAGGGATAGCGTTCCGGTCGTTTAACGAGCTGGAAGGCCAAAACTCGGCAAACTTTTCATATTTTACGAGTCAGATGAAAAGAGCTCAAAGAAGACTCGTCTTTTGAGGAACGAGTGATAAACAGGGATAGCAGCAGATTCCAGGTACAGGTTGGAATTCTCCAATCACGGCAGTGTCACAAGGATGGCTAGGTGAAATCACTCTTCGCAGCTGTTTCTCAAAAGAGGTAAACACACAAATGGAGGTGAATGATCGGCCAAATGAAAAGTGGAGGTGACGGTGCACAAACACGACCAAGGCTTTTATGGCTGATGGATTTACGATCTCAGAAGGTTATTTACCGGGATAGGTTCTTTTTTTAGATAAAAATGAGCTTAAACTCTGGAGGGAACATTGCTCACTGCTTTTATTTATTTTTTAACGAGCATGAAGACCGCGTTAAAACTGCTCGGATTTGCATGCCCCCAGCATCATAATAACGCATGTCAAAGGAGGGTGCCCCCCAAGCTTCATTGCATTCAACTTGGTGGTTGGAATGAAGGTTTACCTTTGAATTTTGAAAGGGGATTTGTTTCATTTTTTAATGAGGTTGACATAGTAAAAGAACTATCCTCATGACTCCTTGTTTCATTTTTTAACGAGGTTGACATGAGATAAGAACTGTCCTCGGAGCCCACTGTATTTACAGTATTTCCATTAGGGCGATGATCCATGCTGACAAAATGTTTAGGAATCTTCCGAATCCATTAGATATAGAAGATTTCATATTGTAAGTTTCCACTGTTGCCACTTCCGCCAGATTGTTTGCAGGCGGTAGGGCAAAAGTACCCATTAAGGCAGGGTCTTTTAGGAGACCTACTCCGATATTTTGAAGCGAATGATTGCTTCCATGGATCATTGGAATGCTTCCCGTAACTTGTGAACTGTCGGGGAGAAAAGTTTGTTGGTCGACGACTGTAATTCCTCCTTGAAAGGGAAATGCAATCTTCCTGAAGTAGGTCGACACAACTGCTGCCATGGCATATATCCAGGGCCTTCCCAGTAGGATGTTGTAATCGAGGTTTCCATCAATTACTTCAACATCAATTCCTACTGTTTTTCCCCCTAGTTCAACTTGCAAGTTACTTAAAATCCCGTATGGAGTGTATGATCGTCCATCAAATGCTTTTAACGTTGTCGATGATTTCGACAAGGGTGGTGAACCTAAATTTTTCCAGCAACTCATCGACATAAGACATGTAGATGCCCCCTCATCAATAATTGTTCGATGAACAGTTTTGTTGAGGGCTTTCACTTGAATAAGGAAAGCTAGTTGAGCTGGTAACTTAGGGTCATATCCTTTATGATCAAAGGCCACAAGATTGGAATCCATTGGGCCAATCCCACCTATTGCTGATAATAAAGTTTGCTCTTGGGAGGGGGAATTTTGCGGTACCTCAAGTGTCGACATAGCGGACGGCGATTGGGCCAGGTCCTCTATTATATTATAATTCTGTGCTATTTTGGCACGAGGATTAAATGTCGATTTGTGTACTACTCCCTTTGGCAACTTTATCATTGGTTCAGGAATGATGGGTGGTACAACTTTGGTCAAAGCTGTCGTCGAACTACTAGGTTGTTCATTAGCCTTGTTTTTCGACAGCCATGGATTCCCGTAATCTTTATTCCTTGTCAAAGCATTATTCTGCTGCTTTGAGGTAGACAACATAAGCACTTGGGATCGGGAAGCATTTTGATTAGCAACCAGATTTTGACCAGGATTAGGAAACGGATCAGTCAACACAGCTGAGGTTTTCGGACTCTTAAAGAATCTTTTAAGCTCAGCTTTGCATGGACAATCTGCTGTCCAATGATCCTCATCGCATATATGACACCCCGAAGGGGGTTTCCCTTTTCTCCCTTTCTTTTTCTTCTTGTCTCCTGGTTGCTTCAGTTGTTTGCCCTTGTCGTCCGACACGGCACTTACTTCCGAGGCAAGAAGTTCTTCATTTGCATTTTGATTCGAAGTCTTACGGGTTTTCTTAGACGAATCCCGTGTTGACTTTGCATTTGCAGTGCCAATCACACCATCGCCGGCATGAGAGTCACTATTTGATCCAGGAGGGGGAGGAATTGAAAATTCCGGTCTAGGGGCGTCAGGTATCTTGTCATAGAGCGTGCCAGACTGAGTATATACTAAGTCTAAATATTGGGCACGAGCAATAACTTGCTCCTCTGTTACGACGCCTCCCTTGGCCACATCTTCTGTTATAGCAGGAAGAAGCGACTTTATAAACCACTCAGCTAAAAGCTGATCTGGAACATAAGTCTTTACCATTCTGCGACGACGACGCCACTCATGTATATGATCTGATATATGTGTGGCCGTTGTCTGCTTGAAATTGGTTAAGATCTCAGTTCCAGTTTCGTACCTTATAGGTAATTGAAAGTGTGTTAAGAAAGTCGTGGCTAGGGAACTAAAATTGTCGAAAGAGGCTCTAGGTAATTCAATATACCATTTAGCCGCCGGACCAGTCAGTGTCCTCTGGAAAAGGCGAAGCCTTATCGAATCATCATTCAAGGTATTCGACGAACACCACAGATGGAAAGTCATCACATGATTCGACGGGTCTTCGCCAGGATTTCCATTGAATTTAGGAATGTCCGAAGGAAGTTTGTGAGGAATCGCTGGCCACCAATGGGCATAGGCGATTGGATCATTCGTCAATCGATGTAAATCTGGTAATTCTAGAGTCGCCACGAATGGCAACTGCTGATTTAGGTTTGGCGAGGCGTACCCAGGATACGATGGAATCGCCTGAGCAGTAGGCCTTTGCATACCAGCATAATGCAACTGATGTTGATAGGACTGATATGGCTGGTGGGCTTGGCCACTGTAAAGTGGTTGATTTAACCCGTTCTGAATATAGGGTTGCCCACTATTTGCAAAGATCTGTCGCTCAGATCCCTGGTACACCTGTTGAAACTGAGGTTGTTGGTATTGCATCAATCATGGCTGCGAAGCCATGTTTTGCTGTGCGATACTAACCGACGGACCAAGATGCGGGGTTATGGTTCCCGTTTGTATCTGTGTCGTCCCGGCAGTTGGCGATTGTGGTTGTGTTGCAGGGTCAAGGGGCTGTTGCATTACAACTTGGGGTTGACATACAACAGGCATCGATTGAACTTGCGACACGGTTACAATTGCTGGCGTCGTCGGGATGCTAGACATAGGTACACATTGTTGCATGGAATATACAACTCTCGGTTGTTGGGGCAACATAGGCACCCAACCACTCGTCGTAACTTCAGTCAAACCTGAATGCGGTTGAAAACTGCCGTATGGGTATCCTCCCGGAGGGGGAAGTGAAAGGGCATATTGCCCCCCATACGGTAACAATCCGGAGCTCAAGGGTATAGATTGCCTTTGAGGACTGGATGGTCCAAACTGATTTCCAAAGGGATCAATTTGTCTAGTTTCAACATAAGAATTACCGGGTATTATACCGGAAGAACAAACTGGAACAGACCAAGTTGTCATAATAGTCCCTGGGTGGACTCCTTCTAGCTGTTGAGAGCTAGTCGGGACAGCTGGTATGCCGGCAAACATCGTCGGAGTGACAGCAGGAGCTTCTGCTGTCGCTGTGTCATTTGGCACAGTCCTAGATGTCGACGGTTGTTCAGACATTTTAAGTCTATCCAATAAACTTCCTAACGATTCTTCAGGAACTTCTGGTGGCGATAGACAAACTTCTGATGCAGAAGGAAAAAGAGGGGTACCTACTCCAAAATGAATTGGAGTATTTGCTTGCTGGTCCTCTACGATTTCTTCTATTGCAATCAGACCAGGAGGAAGAGGCAGACCGTCAGGTCCGTAAAAGATTTCTGGTGCCGAAGAAGGGGTTGCTTCGACAGCGACAGTCGTTTGAAAAACAAGACTCTGTGGACCGGTTTCAGATGGAACTGGTTCAGTTATGCAAGTACTTGTCTTCAGACTAGGATCAGTACCACTGTCCTTCTGTTGCTGTTGAACTTCTTCAATAGAGGCAGGGATTCCAGAAATATTGGGAGTGACCAGAATCTCAGATGTTGTTGGAACTTCCGTTCTAACTTTAAAAGGAGATTTTGACCTGGTCAAGCGAATTCGCTTCGTCCGTACTACTCTCGGTTCCGGAGACAAAGGCGGTTGACTCGCAAGCCTCCCTGAACGACGGGGTTTTAATTGACTTTCCTCCACGGTTGCAGATTACTTGATCAACTAAAATACAAAAAGAGGGATTATGTTTCCGTATTGAATGAATTTTATTAGACGCTTTTAGACACAACTTTGCTTTTTCATGTTTTAAGAGTCGAGAAAAAGCTAAAGATGACTCTAGTCGCCTTCGATGTATTAACGAGCCCGAAGTGACAAATGCTCGGTTGGACTTTTTCAGTTATAGAGTTTGAAAAAGGCCAAAAGAAACTGCTCTGGAGATCTAGGCAGAGGGTGTGCCAAACCTTTCGCGAAACCACAGAATACGTTTTACGGTACGGGTGGTCGATCTTCGTGAATGCTGTGTTCACTACATCGCGATCAGTAGGGCGGTCGACACGGCTTCCTAAGGATAAAGGATAAAAGCCTATAGGGGTCTCCCAATATACGCGACGGTACGCGGGAGCTCAAGTCCGTATTAGTGCTATCGTCCCTCAGGAGGAATCACCTACCTTCGTAGAGATCGACAGTCACTACGTTTAACGACGCCGGAACACGTCTCTACCTAGACCTCTACTGTGAGCGTTATGTTACAATGCGTTTTTAGATTCATTCAATATATTTTAAGTTGATCTTGTTTATCAGTTTGTCTTTCAGGATCACCACGAGATGTATTGGTACAAATTCCTAAATGCAGCTAAAATGATAAGCAAGCTTTCACAATCTTTTTAGCTTTGAAAATCCTAACTACTGAGGGGAGAGAAAAACAATATCTTTCCACACAGAGCACAAAGCACAAACTAATGCACTTTCTCCTAGATCAGACACACAAACTTATCAAAAATGCAAATGCAAGATGCATGTATTTCTTTTCTTTTCCTTTAATGTTGATGTAGACAAAAGGAAAACTGTTGTATGACTTTCGAATTCAATTTGAAGCGTAAACAAACAAGCTTTGTCTAAATGAAAAGACACTTTACAAGTACTTGTTTCAACACTCAAAATATATGAATTCAAACCATAAAGTGAAAAACAAACAAACTCAAACAGCCACGAACAGTAATAAAACTAGCTCATAAGATCACAAAGACACTTTTACAGTTCAGGATCTAAGAGGTCACAGCTATAGTGGTTCGCTTTTCACAATGGAAACTGTAACTGAAACAAGAAATACTGAAAGAACATTCACAGTTTCATCACACAACTGAGGCGGAATAATGTCAAGGAGAAGTGGTTTACAGCAAGTACAATGACCAGCAAGCAATCAGCAAAAAATCAGTGAAAACAGGGCCAAGACACAAAGGGAAAACTGAGCAAGACAAAGGCTAACTGGACCAGCGCAGGTTCTAGTCTGCCAGTTTGACTCTCAGCGCAGTTCCCGAAGGGAGTACCTGCGCTGTAATGCAGACTGCCTGTGGACAGCCTGCACTGACTCACGAGAGTTTCGTCTACAAAGAATTCCGGGTCATAAAAAGCTCAAAAATGCACTGTTTTTGCTGAAATAAAAAGCTATAGGTCAAGTACAGGCTAAGGGATGATCAAGAGGATGAAGATCTATCACAAAGAGTAAAGAGTCTTTTGTAGATAGGCTCTTCAAATCTTGAATTTGCTCAACAAATGAGCAAGAGTAGCAGTCCCTCTACTTCGCTTTTGATATAGTCAAAAGCTTTTCGATTTGGTACTCTTTTCTTCAAGAAATGAATAGCAAAATACTACAAACACCAACAAGATACTAGGCTCCCCAGCGGAGTCGCCAGTTTGTTGTGGGGAAAAGTATCCGATGCGGATGACCCTATCCCTACTCTAAAGGTGACAGTCTTTAGCAACAACTGAAAGTAAAGTTTTGATGATTTCCTTTATGAAAGTACAGAGAGAATGGAGAAAGGTCAACCAACCTGGTGTCTTTCGCTTAGTCGATCCTTGTCCTCTCTCTTTGTCTCTTGTTCCCAGCTCCTTGCTCTCTTTGCCGGTCCAGCTACACACAGATCCTGCACAAAACAAGAGAGAAAACTACAAGATACAAGTACTCATAACTGATGCATGGATTAGAGTGAATCAAATATACAAGTAAATACAATCCATCAATGTAATACAAGTATATAGGAGAACATGCAAAACTTTATTGATAGAAGTAACAGGGTTCTGAGAAGGTTACAACCAATGATGGTTCCAATCCAGCAGCACCTCCCCAGCAGCAAGAACTCTCCTCTTCACCTCTAGTAAAACAATCACCCAATAGCTCTAACTGTAATCCAACAGCACCTCCTTGCTTTACACAAAATTCCAGCCTCCATAGACCTCATAGAAGAGCTCTATATATAGGAGAGAAGAAGAGAGGATGAGTCAGCTTGAGACTGACATAAAGCTGCCTTGTGTCCTCTCCCTCTTCAGTTAATCTTCAGTTCTTGAGTCCACTTGGAGATCCTTGCTTTACACATGGTGATCAAGTACCTCTTACTCATCACAGGGCGAATCTCATGAACCAAGTGTCAGTTTGGAAGCTTCCTGGGCAATTGACACCTTGCAGAATGACTGCGCCACTTGGCCAATCTCGCCCAGCGCAGGTAGCCTTCATTGCTTTTGACTTTCAGCGCAGGTACAAGGAAGAGCAGTTGACATTCAGCGCAGTTGCTCAGTGGAGCAGCTGACATGATCCAAAATTAGCCTGTTTTGAAGTGTTTTCAGGTGGAGAACTGATGGGAAGTGCTGTGGTTTGCTGACCTTGTTCTTCTAGGGGTAAGAACAACATGTTTAGGGACTGAGGATCCCTGTAATTATTGACATTTCATGCTCCATGTTGCGAGGCACAAAAATGTCTATAACAGTTCCCACCTAGGGTCATGAACCATCGGAGAGCTGCTCCTTTTAAAGTAAGAGGAAACACTTTCAACCTTTGATTGTTAGTACAATAATCATATCCTCTACAAAGTATTTGAAACTCAAATAAGAATGTATCTGGATCTTCATTTGTTAAGCCATGAAAATTTGGTAGAGAAGATGGGGGAATTATGTGCATTTGTGTCACTCCTCCTAGATCTTTTATAAGGAATTCAAAAGTAGAAATGTGAGCCATTTCTTACCATAATAGAAGATTTTCTTCATGCTTTTTTTTTAGGCTCCTTCTTCAAATGTTCCTGTCAAGCGGTTAATGAAATGGGTGGTGCTTACATCACCACTTGAGTGAAATCATGAGATTTGTTTTTTCAAAATTTCTATTTTTATCTTTTTTTCTTTGTCATTCACACAGGAATTCAAATATTTATTTCTACCCTAGGTTTTTTAACAATCCTGTTGGAAAGCGGGTGGGGTAGCAGGGCTTTTACATGCTCTGTATGTAGGTTCTTACCTTTCATTTTTAATATCCAATTCTTTCCTAACAGGCACCCATCAAATGCACACTACTCTTTAGAAATGGCTACACTCTCCCCGGCAATGGCGCCAAAATGTTGAACGATAAAAGGTGTCTTTTTAACTCTTAATTATCTTCACATTAATTATCAACCCAGGGACAATTTTTTATCTCAAGAGTGTACTAAGTTTGAAGTGGCTATTTACTCAAGAGTAATGTTTTGCAGTATAGTGCTTCAAATGCAAAAGTAAATGAATGTTGGAAACAAAATATAATCGGAATAGCAAGAAACGGAAATGTTTTGAACTAAATCATTCACTCAAATAATCATCAGTCGAGGACTCAATAATGATAACTCTCCTCCCTGTAAACTGATGCAAATAAAAATCAATCATAGGCAAGATCTCCAATCTGAGAACTTAGACAGCTATAGTCAATGTTCTTTATAGTTGTTGATATTTCAATCCACACTAAAGCAAATAACTAGAAATGACAAATCAATAATGTTGCAAAGAGAAATGGAATAAACACGCTCACTGCAATAATACTTAAAAGCAAAACCAAGTACTTGCAGGAAAGAAATGAACAACAAAGCTTATTTAGTAGGAATGAACAACAAAGCTATTTCAATAGAAATGAACTGCAATATGTAGTAAACATCAAAGTCTGAATATGAACAACGCAACATTATATTTGAAATGAACAACATAAAAATATAAGTTGAAAAGGATAATAATCTCTGTTATGATGGAGAGGAATGACCACGCGATTCAATCACAGCTTATGCAATAAAACAATTTCATAAAATATTAGAACAACATGAAACTGTAAAGCAATACGATTCAAAGAAATAATAATTAAATCAAACCATCACACAACTGGAACTGTAAAGTAATGGTACAAAGCAGTAACTTAATCCACCAGAGGCTGGGACCTTAGCCGCCAGCGGATGCTACTGAGATTCTTTAGGAAATGCAAGGGACTACAACTGTTTTTATATATTAATCATTGCATAAACATTACAATAGTTTCGTTCTCTGCTTCAACAATGAGAGTCAACATTAACAGTTACAATTTCTGAATAGTAACTCTCCCATTCCTCTTATCCTACCCTTTCTATCTCTGATCTAACAATCCATCTAATTCTCTTTCTAATCATCCATCATGAATCGTCAATCCATTATTCCTGAATCCCCTTCTCTGATCCTTGTTTTCATTGAAATAGAGAGAGCAGAAAGCAGTTACAATAGAGATGATTACAACATGATTCTCATTACAAAATTGAATTTATCTCAACAAATTAATAAGGAAGATCATATCTGAAATATCCCTCCATCAATCATTCAACAGGAACAGGTCGAATTTGGCATTGCAACTGGGATAATTTGGAAAACGGCCACACAACGAATCTATGAAAAACGTATTTAGAGAACCTTCCATTTCTCTTAGTACGGGCTGAATTTGGGATAACTGCTCATCATAAAACTAATTTGGTCCATTCTGAACAAAACCCATGTTTCATATTTTCCAGATTCTTCTCCATTTGCTCAAACCATTCAATGGAAAATCGTCACTTCTTATTCCAGCGAATTTCTGAGTTGGCACATTTAATGATCAAATCTTCAATCTGGAAATTATCTTGGAGGCTAAAAATGATGAGTAATGCTACAACCAATTTATTAATAAACCATTATTGATAAAAACATGCATAATCATCAATTTATTAAAAATAAAGGAGAATAAATAATATTTTTCATAAGAGCATAAATCATGATCAATGACATGATAAAGAGGAGTAGAAATGGGTGGAATAGGCGTTCAAAAGTGATAATAATAATGACATATTAATGGCCCAACACGAGGCTCCAAAATGAAGCTAAGGCAAAATTTTGGAGGGTGGTTGTAGCTGCTACAACACTTGGTGACACACTAGTGGAACTCGAACTCTCTTAATGGACCTTGTTCATGAAAAGCAATTCTAACACCTCCGAAAGTATTGTTTAGTTCTTAGTTCATCTTGGTTTCACACTAGCTTGATTGTAAGATGCAGCATCTGCCAAGATCTTGGTCGATTGACACACATTCCAAGCCAAGGTAACACAATTGTTTCTATTAGGGTTGAGGGGTATATTGGTGCACAAGCAATATAGTCGTCAGAGTCTTAGTTTCATCTGTAGTGTTTCTCCACTGCCAGCAGGCCTGGACAGTACCTCGATGGAGTCACATAGGAACACAAGCATGACTCAGCTCGTAGAAAAACTAGTCAGTACCCTGGTGGATTTACTTGCATCACCTCTTGGTGCAGGAAGCCTTTCTCTTCTTTCACCTTATTCATTTTCATTTTTTCAAGCTTTTTTCACTTTTTCATTTTTTTCATTTTCATAACTGTGCATAACACTTATTCATTTCAGAGGCGGAAGAGGGATCCTGACTTATTAAGAGAAGAAGAAGTTGTTCCAGTAGAGAAGTAGTTTATTATATGCCTGATGTGCATGTTAATGTTTTCCCCCTCACCTTACTCGATTGAGATGACAAGGGTTATCCCAAAAACAACTGACTAGAGTAGGTGACACTAGTTAGCATGCAAGTATTGTGATTTCACCAAGGTTCACTTCGAACAATACTTATTTTCCTTCAACGTATCATGGACTAAAAGTAACAAGATATTCATATAGAGGCAAGATGATAGATAACCAAGTAGTGATAGCTACATAAGGCCTCTTGTACTTTACCCAGCTTGTTTCAAGAGTCATACATGGTTTCATGTGAAACTAACCTACGAACAAAACAAGCAAACTAATAAACAAAAAGAAAAGCAGAAGTAGAAGCAAAAGCGAAAGAAAAGTAAGAAAACAAGCAGGTAAACAAACAAGTGAACAAATCAAGTAAGTAAAAAATCATGCAATCAAACCAACTAAAAGAAAACACTACTCCTACTCCTAAACTAACAGTGCATGGGCTTGATCACGTGAAGTGATATTTCTAATGTAGCAACCAACACATTGGTTGACCCATGTTGGTGAAGGATTGGTCCGCGAGCAACCCAGTTGTGTGAACCAGCAAACAAGAAAGATATAACAATGAATACAACCACACTTTGTGTTTCAAAGTTCCCATGGGACATAAGTGAGAATAAGTACATGCCAAGTAGTTCTTGGACTTATCATGGTGTTGTGTGACACTGCGTGCAGCTTTAAAACATATGCACACTCTTGATTGTGACATGCAAGCAAATGAAAGAAACAAAGACAACTTGCATCATGCACGTGTTCTTGAAATGTAAGATTCCCCTAATAACACATATTTCATTAAATTTGGAATTAAATAGTGGAATAAGAATTTCAAAATAACTAAAAAACTCAATTCTAGTGATGTCCTTGTAATAAAAATTTTCCAATTTTAATGAAATATGTGTTTAATGCATGAGTGATAGGATCGTGCAGTTCAAGTGGAGGAAGCATGATTTGTGCGTGAGATAGATCTTCAATGCATACAGTTGAGTGATGAGGAGCCTCAGGTGATTGAACAATTTCCTGATCGTAAGTGAGAATAACCCCAAGAGAGCGAGGGACTGACATAACCATCAACTTGGGCTAAAATGCCTCGACAATCTTGGGTGTTTCAATTTCATCATCAGATAGATCATCATAGACCGGTGGCTTCGAAAAATCAACTGCTATAGAATCATGATCATGATCAAATATGGAAGTGAACGGATCACGACAGCCACAATAAAAAAAATGAATGATTTCATTGGCAGCCTCATGATCTGATGGATCAAACAGAGGGGTAGATGAAAAGCAGACACAATCATCCTTTGTGTTTCTGGAAAAAATAGATGAAAGATCAAGTGGATTTTCAATGAATAAATCATCCTCTTTGTTGTCGAATGATGGACAGACATTTGGTGTGTCCTGTAAGTGATAAAAAATGGGTGCATCCATGGATGAAGATATACATGTGAAATCAAGGATGGTAGGTTCACCAAAGATGTTAGAAAAGAACATATGGGGCTCGGATGGAAGGGGGTCATCCTTCGCCGAGTGTTGATGCTAAAGCTCCCACTCATACTCTTCATGAATGACAACGCATGTTGGTTGTGTAACACCAACTCCATCAGTGGCTTGATCCTTGTTTACAACAAGTGTAGAGTCTAGAATGGAAGAACACAAGATAGTATCATCCGGAGGAACAACTGAGTGCGAAGACAGAGGTTGTGGAACAAAATTCATATGACAACTCGATGGACTCACAACCAAATCTACACGAAAATTAAGTGAGGTGATGTTGGGAGGATGTGATAGCTGAACATGTGTGTGAGCATGATCTTCAACATAACTTTTAGTGGTGGAGCTGTTTGATGAGGGGATGGCGGACAATCACTTGTGATAGTGACCACATCCATCTGGGATTGTGCAGCTCCATCACTGAAGAATACTGAGTGACGCTTGATTTAAAACTTCTTCTTAGGACGAGAATATTTCTTAACACAACACTCGAATCGGTCCCAAAGATAGAAAAACTTCATCCAGCTCTTCGGAGCTTGAAACAACAAATCATGGAAGTGCTGCCAAAAATCCATAGTGGATTCATGTGGAACCTTCTGTTGTTGTAACAATTTTTGGTCGAGATGGTATGGATCAAAATGATAGAAAGTTTCTTCAATGAGATCACAGAAGTGCTCAAGTAAGTGCATGCTATCAGCCAGTAGGTTGCAAGGCCATCGATGTGGAGATTCACGAAGTGTGTGTGCAAGCAACAAGCTGGCCTATTCGTGAGAACATCCATCTTCCTCATGAAGCATGGAAAGAAATTCATGTAAGAAGTTAGGCCAAGCCACTTCGCCTTCACCATTGTATGTGTAAGTGGACAAGTGATCGAAGAACTCCCTTGTGATGGTGACATCTTCATGATTTGAAAAACATCGCAGAGGGAGAAGAGTGAAAGAATCCATGATAGATATGCAAAGGTTCAAAACAAGATGAGGGGACACAACTTGTCATCTGCCCCTCCTTCTAGCGCTAGAAATGTTGACAGTGCTGGACCTGCCAACATGTCAGGGGATCTCCCTAGTAAGGAGTCCCAATTAGACCTCAAACCATTTGGTGTAGGAGTCCCAGTAGTGGGTCGTACGGTAATGCCTTGACCATGATTTCACATAGAGGCATGTAAGATAACAATGTTGGTAGCAAGGGTGTGACAACTACGGTGAGTCAAGGAAGGTGCATGGGAGGTTCTAACACACGGGGTTTGAGATGAGTGTGCCCCTTGGAAACCTGTGATAGCACATAGTTAAGAAGGGAACACACGCGAAAAGATGGATCACAACATGGAAGAAAAGTTAGCTAGCAATCCAAAGTGATGATTAAAACAACAACACATTTTAGAAAGATTCATACATACATACACAAATAGCTATACATGCATGCGTAAGTAAACACATACATATATCATTTAGAGTAAGCCAGTTAGCATAGAATACAATACAACATATGCATGAAACGTGCTCGCTCTTGTCATATTAAGAAGTGTAAGTTCCAGTCATATAATACATACATGTCCAAACACTAGTTCCGATAGCAGAACGTTACAACCACAACTGCCTACTCCTACAAAGAGATGTACAAGCTCTGCACAGTGGAGAAGCCAAGGCTCATTTCAATACTATCCAAGCTCTCTCCCAGATAGTTTTATTGGAAGCTTGGCTGATCAAAAGCCTATACAATGAGTTATGAGGGACTATTTATAGCAAAGGGTGGGGTGGCCCTTAACATTCCCATTTGTGACAGTTCAACTACCCTCATGAATCTTCGTTTGTTCTATGACTATTACATCCAACTATCAACACTTGACTTACACTTGACAAGACATTACATTACAATGCACATGTACCCATGTGAGAGAAATGGCTTGAGCAAGCCATATTAAACATCACTATGACTTAGAAAACCATGGAAGTCCAACTCCTTAACATTCTCGTGCTGATCAATAGTAACATACTGATGCCAATATCGGTAGTCTGTGATGTTGTCTGTGTGCTCCAAGGTGACATATTTTTGGAACTTGACTCTTGCCTCCATAGCATCTGGGTACACTGCTCAGGCTCCTCGATCCAACTCGTCTGTAAGCATTTGAATCATTTTCTTCAATGCGGCTGGACAAGAAACATACTTGTGCATGATGTCTACACTGATGGGAAAGTTTAGGCTATAGCAATGCGCATCAAGTCATCGAAGTATGGGTCAAGCTTTAGCTAGACCTATGCCTTTGTCTTCGCTTGGGTGAGAGTCCCAATAGATGGGATCGCATGTGTGCGCACCACAACATCCATACTCTTGAATACACGTGCATGGGAAGCCTGTATACTAGTGATGAGCTATGGGAGCTCTTCATAGTTCCAAATTTGACTCCGAATATGTGTCTTCAGCTTGAACGCACTTGTCTTCATCATATTAGGCAAGTGAAGTAGGGCTCCCTTGTATCTCATTGTCCATGTTTTCATGTAATCAACAACATCATGAAAGTTCACCAAGATATTTTCTCTTCTAGCACATCGCTGCTGCCATCCGTTGAGATGGACAACCACCTTATGCATGGTACCAAACTTGGAGTACAATGCTCGCATAACTATGTCAAGGGACAATAATTCATATAGTCTTGCCTTATTCAATTTAGCTCGGGTAGACGCTATCACCAACTCTCCTCTTTGCTTGGCTGTATGTACTTCCTTAGCCATTCGGTCATTCTCAGCTATCAGAAAGTGAGCACTTGAGCTAGTGGCTTCGGCATACACTCTGGTTGCATCAACCAAGGCTGTTGGATGTTTGCGCACGTCATACACGATCACTCATTCCTCAACTTACACATGAGATGTATGATCATACAGAGTCAACACTCTACGAGACTGTACAACTCTATGTTGAGACTCGTCAAATGAGATGTTGTGCATCTCTCCTTCCGGCTGATCTCCAAGGATCTTAGTGCCTCCTCGGTTACTTGAGACTTGCTCATATTTTGGATGCATTGAAGCAGGTAAGTCGACCTCTTGGTGGAGAGGCATATGGTCGATGTCCTGTTCCAATTCTCGTTGCTCCATATCCGTATCCAATTGTTGAAGTGCTTGCACTACCCCATGAGTGAAGTCTTGCTCCTGTGATGGTCCACCCTGTTTGCTTGATGTTGTATATTAGAAAAGGTATGTATTTTATCATTTATTTCTTTATCTTTTCATTTAAATCACAAATTATTTACATTCTAAGATGGTAATATGTTAAAGAATTATGATAGAATTAAGGAGATTTGTGATGGATGAAAAATGAATAATTATTGTTTTTTTCTACATAGAAAGTGAAGAAAATGGAAAATCAATATTCGGGAGGAAAAGACAAAGAAGAATAAACTACTGTCCCTTTGACAAGAAGTCGTATCAAGACGAGGAGATCAAGATCGGAACACATGGTCCAAGAAAAGGAAGAGAAAACGCAGCATCAATGCAAGAGGAAAAAACGATAACTAAAGATTAAAGATAGGGCGAATCCCTCAGGGTCCTTTGATTCTGGGGGATCGCTGCTTCAAGACTTATCTATATTTTTGATACTCCCACCTGGCCACTATAAAAAGGGACAAAGCTGCTAGCTCAAGAGCGGAATATGATTGTCAATTTGTAGACTTACTGTTGTAATCTTAACTTTGATAATCGACTCTCTTTAAAGAGCGATTGTTGTAACTTTGCCATTTATGATTAATATATAACTCAGTTGCTGTTCCATTATCTGATCCTGTAGTAACCGCATCAGTGTTTCTTTGGTGGCTAAGGCCCCAGCCCCAGTGGATCACTTTCTTTTTGTATCATTATTTTACAATTAAAGTCGTGTGTGGTTTGATTTCTTTTGCATTTCTTTAATTCACTTTACTCAGTAATGTTTGTTTCTAAACATTTCATTGAATTGCTCTATTATATCGAAATCATATTTGGATAGCGAGATTATTATTCACAACCTGAAATGTTATGTTGTTCATTCTAAGATAACATCACACTATCTAATTCGGATTCTGCTATTCATTTAAAGATTGGTATTGTTGTTCATTTATAGTTGCGATTGCTGTTCATTTAACTAAGGTTTACTTACAATTGCGATTGTTGTTCATTTAACTGTTGTTCAGTTATAATTGCAGTTGTCGTTCCTTTATATCTGTGGTTAATGTCCCGCATGCTAGAATAAGATTACTGATTCTACAGTCGCTGTGTGTTTACACTTAATTAAGTTTGTTGTTCAATTCCTGTAGATTTACTTCGGTTTGTTGTTCCTTTCTTAGATTGTTGTTCAATTCCTTTATTAGTTAAGAGAGCTGTTCAATTCCTTTCAGTTAAGATTGCTGCTTAAATCAGTTCTGTAGATTAAGCTTTGTTGTTCGATCTTTTCAATAGATTAGTTGTTGTTCCTTTTCTGCAAATTGAATTATCATTTCCAGCATTTTCTTTGGTGTGAATAGAAAGATCTACAACTGTAACGAACATTGACTACTGTTGTCTAAGTTCTCAGATTGGAGGTCTTGTCTATAATTGATTTACATTTACATCAATTTACAGGGGAAAGAGTTATCATTACTGCATCCTTGACTGATGATTGCTGTAGTTTCTTGAGTGAATGATTTAGTTACAAAGTATTTAAGTTTCTTGCCATTACAATTAGATTTTGTTTCTAGCATTTATTTACTTTTGTAAGCACTATACTGCAAACATTACTCTTGAACAAGTGATTGCCTCAGACTGAGTACACTCTTGAGATAAAAAATCGTACCTAGATTGATAATTAATGTAGGGTAAGTAAAGGTTAAAAAGACACCTTTTACAGCTCAACATTTTGGCGTCACTGCTGGGGAGAGTGTAGCCATTTGTTTCTTTTGAAAAGAGAGTAGTGTAAGTACCTACTAGGAGAGAGTTGGGTTTTAAAAATGGAAGGTAAGAACCTGCGTATGGAGCATGTAACAACCCTGCTCCCCACCCGCTTTCCTGTAGATCTGTTGGTTAATTTGGGTAGAAATAAGTATTTCATTTGTGTGCATGACTAAGCAAAAAAAGCCCGAAAAGAATCTTAAACCGCTACCCAAGCTTGATAAAGCCAAGGGGCCAGTGACCCTTGGCCGATCAACCTTTATAGACAAAATCCTTAAAAAAGTAGAATCTCAACCATCAGTAGGACCTAGAAAAGCTGCTTCTAGACAACCTACCAGTTCCTTTCAAGCCACAGTATCACCATCTATAGCCTTTGCTAAGGTGCACAGCCAAACAGAGGAGCAAGATTTTCAAGAAATTGAGAATTCTAGCCCAAAATCGTTACAATAAGGGAACCTTAATAATCTCTATGAAGGAGGAGGAGAAACAAGGGAAACTGAAGGACCAAGATCTCCTCTTGGAATAGTTCAGCCATTAAGCAACTCAGATAAGGGCAGTGCTGTCAAAATCATCCAGAACAAAGTTGAAGAACCTGAAGAGCTAAGAACCCCCCAGACATTAGTTCAGCAAGGAAATCTCATCATCCCAGACAAATGAAGTGTTGTTAAGGCCATTCCTGCTCCTTTTAGCCAGCCTAAGAATACCCTCCTAGAAATCCTAGAAGGATATTGGCACATATTCGACCAAATGGCCTAGAACCAGAAAACACCTCAAACCTCCACGCTACAATATCCCATTGTAGATACTGTAGCTAATGCACCTATGAAGGCCATTCCTCTTCAACATATCCCTACATTCCATGGCCTAACATTGGAAGATCCAGACACATTTTTGTTTGAATTCGATGTACTGTGCAGGGGATATGACTATACCACTGATCCCCAAAAGCTAAAATTGTTTCCCTCTACATTAAAAGGGGCTGCTTTATGATGGTTTATGGAGTTAGGTGGAGGTGTCATAAACAACTAGGATTAGATGAAAGAATCTTTCCTGAAGAAATATCAGGATTATTGTAGGTCTAGAGAGTTAAAGGATGAAATATTTCAGATGGTAGCCAAACCTAATGAGACACTAGAATAATATGTTGAACGTTTTCAGTATAATCTTTAGAGATCTCCTTATGCAACATTACCCTTACCTAACAATGTATTAAAAAATACATTAATTAAAGGAATGAAGGAACAATGGGTTGAAACACTAAATATTATGGGAAAAGGTGACATTTATCAAGAAAATTTTGCTGACATTATTGATTTGTGCATCAGGAGTTCACGAGGAAGTATAAGGCTAAAACCAATGGAACGTGACATGCTCACAAGGGATCTCCGGTGGAGGAGTAACCTGTGCAGAAATCGAGAATTTACTGGAGAATTTCAAAACTGATATATTGGGGACTCTGACAACACAGCTCGATATTATGCAAGCGAAACAGAAACAAGCAGAAGCAGAGAAAAATCTAGCAATATTCTGCCCTAGATGCAGAAAGAAACATAGCCACAAAGAGTGCCCACTGGATGCAGTTCAAGTCTGCGCTATTTGTACAAAAGATCACTCCACAAAGAACTGCCCCTCACTTCTGGGTTTGAAAGCAGTGTACAAGGAAGTGGAGGAAGAATCAGAACTAGTGTACCTACTCAATCAGTGCCGTCAATGGCAGCCATGACAAACATGTATGCCATCTGATCCATCTTCTTCTTTCCAACCTTCGCAATAGCATGCTCAATAATATAATAAAATGTGGCAAAACCATCCACTCTTTTCAAACTAGTCACAACAACCATTTCCTTCATCACCATGGCCGAATCAAACAAGCCAACATAATTGGCCAAATTTTCCATACTCTCCACCATATTGGTAAAACAATGCATATCCAACACAATGGTCCCCTCCAACTTTTCATAGTCAAGCTTGGAAGACAAACTGGCAGAGACCGATGAATCAGCTAGCTGGTACCATCCCACTCCCTCAACCTACATTGCTAGTGCCATATAAAATACAAAAAAACCCCCAATCCAACTTAAGACCGCAACTCCTAGCCCAACCCAACCCGAACCCAAATAATTGACTGGTTCAATATGTTCAAATAATCGAAACACTAGAACTAGAAACCAATCTAAGGGAGTGCAACGACCTTCAATTAAGGTCTGGGCACATTATAGAAACTAAGGGAGATAAAAATGTTCAAGTTGAAAATCAGTTACTTGTAGAACAACCACTACAAGAAGAGGATGTGGTTAGACAACAAACTCATGACCAGGCAACCATGTCTTCTCCCCCATTCCTAGAATGATTAATCATACCATGCCCTATAGAACATCCTGACTTTGATATTCTGGGAGAACTTAGAAATTTGTGTATAAAAATCCCACTCCTCCAAGCTATCCAAGATATCCCAATATATGCAAAAACCATCAAAGAGTTATGTATAAGGAAGCCAAAGAGGAGAATAAAAACTAACCCAACAGTCTAAGTAGTTGGCACCCTATCTGATCTGTTATCAAGAAGAGAAGCACCTGTCAAATATGAAGACCCAGGGAATCCTATAATGATGGTGCAAATCAATGGACAAACCTTTTCAAATGCCCTGGTTGATTTAGGGGCTACAATTAATATTTTAACAACCACCACTTATCAAAAAATGGGTATTACATTAGTGGAACCAACCTCTACATTATTAGAATTGGTTGACCGATCAGTAGTTAGGCCAAAAGGTACACTACACGATGTAATGGTATTCGTAGATTCCTGTGAATATCCTATCGACTTTCTGATAATCAACCCCAAGAATATCCTGCCGACTTTCTGATAATCAACCCCAAGAGCCGACTCGATGGACACTCGTTAATCTTAGGTAGACCTTGGCTTACGACTGCTGACACTTACATTGGCTGTTGACAAGGCAGTATGACCATAACTAGAGGGAGTAATATCAAGAATCTAGTTCTATACCCTCCAGCCCAGCTAAGTGTAACAATAATAAAAACTAACAAACAACCTGTATCATACCTCATAGAAAACATTAGGTACCCGTTAATCATAGAAGATGGCCTCGATTTTAAAGATCAAATAGAGGATGATGTTATTAATAACTTCATTAACCAATCTGAATCCAGATCCCATGTACAATGTCACATGATAGAGGTAGCATTTGACAATGAACTAGAAGAAGATCTTCTCAAATACACTCATGATCAAACAATACCCACTACCTCTGTTTCAAACAACAAAACTATAGAGATTGAGCCAAGTAAAACCTTGAACATTAACAGTAACCTCACTCTTGAACAAGAAGAAAACCTGGTCCAACTACTGAGAAAATACAAGAAAGCTTTTGCATGGGACTATTCGTACATGAAGGGAATTGATCCCCAGCTGTGTATGCACCACATTTATACAGAAAAGGATGTCAGACCCGTTCGCCAACCACAACGGAGACTCAACCCTCACTTGAAAGATATTGTCAATGCTGAATTACAAAAACTTTTGGATGTAAACTTTATTTATCCAATCTTCGATAGAAAGTGGGTATATCCACTAGTAATGGTGCCAAAGAAGAATGGAAAGTGGAGGATTTGTGTAGATTATAGAGAATTAAACAAAGAAACCCAGAAAGACCACTTTCCCCTTCCATTCATTGATCAGGTATTAGACACATTAGCAGAAAAGAAATTCTTTTCTTTCTTGGATGGCTTCAGTAGATACAATTAGATTTAGATTGCCCCTGAAGACCAGGATAAAACTACTTTTACCTGTCCTTGGGGAACATTCGCTTACAAAGTCCTACCCCTTGGCTTATGCAATGCCCTTGCCACATTTCAAAGGGCCATCCTTAGCATCTTTTCATATTTAATAAATGAAGGGATTGAAGTATACATGGATGATTTGACATCATACGGAGATGATTTTGAGCCAGCACTAGACACATTGGAAAAGGTGTTACAACGATGTATTGCCACCAGGCTCTGCTTGAGCCATGAAAAGTGCTATATGATGATGACCGAAGGGCTCATCCTAGGTCATTATATCTTAGAAGCTGGAATACAGGTAGATCCGACCAAAATTCAAATAATTTTGTTAATGCCTACTCCTACCACACAGAGAGAGGTACGTAGTTTTCTTGGATTTTCTGGTTATTATAGGAGATTCATAGAACATTTTTCTCAAATAGCTACACCTCTATACACACTGACAGGGAATGTTGATTTGTTTGGACAAATAAATGTGACCGTGCTTTTGAGGATCTGAAAAGGCTTGTGTCAACAACCCCAGTGCTCCGAGGTCCAAATTGGGACTTGCCATTTCAAATTTCATCAAATGCTTCAGACACGACTATTGGAGCAGTCCTTGGGTAGGAAGAAGACAAAAAACCATATGCAATCTATCATATTAGCAAGAATTTGTCCCCTGCTGAGCTAAACTATACCATTACTGAAAAAGAGTTTTTAGCTGTAATACATGCTGTAAATAAGTTTAGGCATTATATCACTGGATATCCTATTGTCTTATATACAGATCACTCTGCCATAAAAATTTTAGCAAATAAACCTATTACAAATGGTAGAGTAACAACATGGTTGATCTTATTGCAAGAATTTGATACCACAATAAAAGATCGACCTAGGAAAGGAAATCCTATAGCTGATTTTCTCTTATGAATGTTAAAGCCAGCGGACGCAGCAATAGTCGAAGATCAATTCCCAGATGAACATTTGTTTGCTGTCATTTTCAAGACACCCTGGTATGCTGATGTTTCAAATTATTTAGTAGTAGGCAAATTACCAGAGCATCTAACCCCCAATGAACGAAAACAGATTGTGCAACGTAGTACTCGATTTTCTTGGATTGGGGGCTACCTATTTCATACAAGGGCAGATATGCACATCAGAAGATGCATCCACGAAGACGAAATATTTGACATTCTGAAAGCTCGTCATGACAGACTGTGTGGCGGACATTTTTCAGATCGAAGGACTGGTAATCGAACCATTTGAGCATTGGGCGCTCAATTTTGTTGGTCCAATCAACCCATCATCAAACCAGAAAACATATATTCTAGTAGCAACAGAATATGTTACCAAATGGGTTGAAGCAGAGGCACTTCCAAGAGCTACAGAGGACTCTGTGATTCATTTCCTGTTTCAAATATTTGTGTGATATGGCCTCCCAAGGGACATAATCATGGATGGAGGACCACAGTTTGTAGGTAATAAAATCGCTGCAACATTAAGAAATTATCACATTCAGCACAAAATTACCACTCTGTATCACCCACAGGAAAATGGCCAAGTAGAGAGCACGAATAAAGTGATAGAGGCAATATTGACAAAAACCATTGCATCACACAGGTGTGATTGGGCTTCAAGATTATCGAAGGCCTTGTGGGCATACCAAACAATGTGGAGAAACACCACCGGTTATTCACCATATCAGCTAGTATTTGGAAAGGAACCCATCTTTCCAATAGAGTTCAAAATACAAACCTTAAGAACAACACAGGATATCGGTCTAGATTTGAATGAGGCCCAGAGTAATAGATTACAATAAATTAATGATCTAGATGAAATTAGGCTCTCAGCTCTTCAACGCACTACATTAATTCAACAACAGAGAGCAAAATGGCACAACGCCCTGATCAAAAAGAAAATCTTCCACCAAGGTGATTGGACACTCTTATATGGCTCCAGGTTTCAGGATTTTCTAGGAAAACTTCAGACTCGATGGCTTGGACCGTGTGAAATTCAGAAAGTGCATGAAAATGGCACCATTACTTTGACTACTATTGATGGATCTAGACATACCTTTAAAGCAAATGGCCACTGAGTGCGACTGTACCATAAACCGCTTACCCGGGAATCCTTTTACCAGCAACGCCGGGAAGATTCAGATATGTAGATTCTTGCGAAGGAAAACAATCTTTCCTCGAAATTGGTTCACTAAATAATTTCATTGTTCTTAAATTTTGTATATAATTTTTTCTTTTCTGTTTGTATAAATTACTTTCTATACAGATTGTTTTTGCATTTCTGTATTTTTTTTTTTGCATTTTGCTGTTCCTTTCCGAAGGAACAACATTTCCACCATTTTGTTGTTCCTTTTCGAAGGAATAGCATGTTTGCACTTTGTTGTTCCTTTCCGAAGGAAAAACATTTCTATTGTTTTGCTGTTCCTTTCCGAAGGAACAACATTTTTGTATTTTGTTGTTCCTTTCCGAAGGAATAGTATTTCCTCCTTTTCGTTGTTCCTTTCTGAAGGAACAACACTTTCATTTTTTTTTTGTTCCTTTTCGAAGGAACAACACTTTTGCATTTTGTTGTTCATTTCCGAAGGAACAACACTTTCACGTTTTTTTGTTCCTTTCTGAAGGAACAGCGCTTTCGCATTTTTGTTGTTCCTTTCCAAAGGAACAATACTTTCATTTTTTGCTGTTCCTTTCCGAAAGAATAACACTTTCGCATTTTTTTGTTCCTTTCCGAAGGAACAACATCCCCGCATTTTTGCTGTTCCTTTTTGAAGGAATAGCACTTTTATTTTTCTGCTATTCTTTTCCAAAGGAACAACACTTTCATTTTGTCTATTCCTTTCCGAAGGAACAACACTTTCGTTTTTCTGCTGTTCCTTTCCGAAGGAAGAACACTTTCGTTTTTTGTTGTTCCTTTCCAAAGGAACAACACTTTCATTTTTTTGTTGTTCCTTTATGAAGGAACAACACTTTTGTTTTTCTACTATTCCTTTCCGAAGGAACAACACTTTCGTTTTTTGCTGTTTCTTTCCGAAGGAACAACACTTTCATTTTTTTTGTTGTTCCTTTCTGAAGGAACAACATTTCCGCATTTTTGTCGTTCCTTTCCGAAGGAACAACACTTCCGCCAGATTGTTTTGTTGTTCCTTTTAAAGGAACATCCCTCCTTCGCATTTTTTTCCTTTCTGTTGTTCCTTCCGAAGGAACAACAGTTTTGATTTCGGATGATTTTAGGCTGTTCCGCCAAAAGGATCAGTATTTTATTTCGTGCTTGCTTTATTTGCTGTTTCGTTTAAGGAACAATTGTTGTTCCTTTTAAGGAACAATAGTTTCGAGTGTATTTTTTTCTTTTTCTTGATGTTCCTCTTAAAGGAACCACGGTTTTTGCATGCAGATGTCCTTTTGTCGTCCCTCTTAAGGAACAACAACTGTTCCATCTAAGGAACAACACTTTTTGAGTGCATTTTTTTGTTTTTGTGTGTGTGTTTGTTTCATCATTTAGAGGATTTTTTGTGAATGATGGTTCATTTAAGGCACAACTATACATTTATGAAAGAACACAAAAACTAGAGGATATTGAAATTAACAAACCAAAGAAAAATCGTTATCTTTAGAGAAATTGCTTTGAATCAATAAGAAAAAAGAAGAAAGGACACAACTATTTATATCACTTTGTTGTCTTTATTTTCACTAAAACCTATTTGATTGATTATTTTTATCATATTGGTTCTTTCTTAATCTTCATAATTCTATCTGATCATTATTATTGACTAAGAATAAGGGCATATTTTCCTCTATTGAAATGTTTAGACTTCTTCCACCATCCCTACTCTTAAGGAGTGTTGAGCCACCCTCTGTATATAAACAGGAAAGTGCTATATAAAAGAAAAGAAAAAAGAGAAAAAATATATATCTATATGATTACTAACAAGAATTTTCAGATGAAGGATAGGGGGTCTCATCAAGAGCCAGCCTACCATGATCATAAGGAAGCAAGTGAAGTGGCATCCCCACTATGGCCACCACACCAAGGAGATGATCCAAGAGTCATATTAGAAAAAAATAAAAAAGTCCTTCGAACAGGAGGTCTCATCATGAGCCGGCCTGTCCACCTTTCACTTCTTCCTAGTGAATGACATTGTGATTCATCTGGTTACCAAGCCAGCACAATGGCCTCCATTCTGACATTGCACATCACTTTCCTAGGCATACACAAAGTATTATGGTTCCAAGGGTAAAGCAAGCAACTCTGTTAAGGTTATGGACACCTGTAGGCAACAGAGCTCTGCTGATGGTATTGAAGTCATACTTTTCATACACCAATAGTCATTATAAACCCTTTTTCTTATATTTTTATATTGATTTCAAATGAGATTATATTATATAACCCTTTTGAACCTTTTATACATGAAAAATCATTTATAAATCAATCATAATGGTTAAAGTGGATAATCACCGCATAAGAACTTTTACTTACGTCAGTTGTCCTATCCTCTATTTTTCACATCATATCATGGCATTTCCATATCTATTTGCGATTTCCATCATAAGCCTCCATTTCAGTAATTTTCTAATTTTTGTAATCATGTCATGGATATATACGCTGTTCCTTTATGTTATTGTACAACTGCAGTCCAGCATGCTACTCCTTTATTTGCCGACCGAGGACGGCCTATCACATTTTAGGGGGGCACGAGTGACCTCCATAATACACTGGCATACGTGTCAACTCCTTATTTGGAGGTACTATGACTCCATAAAAACTCGAGAATAGCAAGTTTAACGGTATTGATATTTCCCAATATGCACAACTTGTTGTTCCATCACCATTTCTATGTTTTTCCTCTGAAAAAAATCAACAGTGTGCTAAGCTTGAACAGCTTGTTGTTCCATCATCATCTCTGTATTTTTACTCTGTGCTAAAGCTTGAACAGCTTGTTGTTCCATCATCATCTCTGTGTTTTTTCTCTGTAAAAATTAACAGTGTGCTAAGCTTGAACAAAATGGGAGGCAGATCAATACGCAGTGAACTGCAGGTGTTAATGATCTCCGACGCTGCATGCAAAATTTTAATAAGAGCAGGATGGATTGCCTACCTTAATCAACTACAGCAGTCTAATGAGACGATGGCCATTGAATTTCTGCAAAATTTGTAGGAAGATCGTTCCATGGTGAGGGGGAGGCAAATAACAGTAACAAATGCGATAATTGCTAAAGTATCGGGACTGCCAGCTATTGGACCAGTATGGACCCAGAAAAAAGTGAGACTCCAAGATGCTGTAACCATCTTCTGGGATGAAGGACAGAGCCTTACTATCAAAGGAAAAGGAGTCTTGCCTACAACCCTGGGAGAACCATGGGCAGAATTAGCCAGGATTGTGCAAAGCTACATCACATGTGATGGTAGAAAAGACGTGGTAAGACCATGACATCTCAAACTGTTAGCTGTATTAAAACAAAAATGTGTTGTGAATTTGCCCACATACTTAAATTCTTTATTGCATGATGCTGTTAGTAGTATGAGAAAATATCGTCATGTAGAAACGGTAGTGAGTCATCACGGCTTAATTCGGCTAATAGTCAGTTACAGTCTCACTCAACAGCAGAGCAATTGGGAAGAATTGATATTCTTAATAGATGGGGGATTGGCCTTACCAGCCCCAAAATGAAAAAGAAGTGCTAGCACATCACTTAGACCACAGAAACGCAGACAGTCCGCCAGACTGTGGAGAAGTAGAGGAATGTTGGGAAATCCCTGAGAAAACAATAGCCATCCATTAGAGATATATGACTCAGAGAACGAACAACCCCCACAACTTGAAGGAGGGGAAAATGAAGAGGAAGAAGTAGAAGAAAATGAATAAGAGGAACCGGAAGAGGAAACTGACCAATCCGGCAAGGAAGAAGGGGAGGAAGCAGAGCAACCCAGCAAAAGCCCATTACAAAACCCTCTGCAAGAAGACAAATTGGCCCAAATTCTGGCCAATATGGGTGAATACATCCAGCCCCACAGCCCATTCAACTTCAATATTGAGGCGAGACCATCACAGGAACACTCTGACCATAATGAGAGTGCATCTGAGGAGCTCAATGATGAGCAAGAAGAAGAAGGGAAATCACACGAACACTCCGTTAATAGTGAGAGTGCATCCGAAGAAATGAATGATGAAGAAGAAGTAGAATTAGAAGCCGCCCAAGAAATAGCAGATCAAACCAAGGTTTCCTCCCCTGAGAAACCTAATCAGGAGGATGAGAACACTGAAGAAGTGTTCCAAGCAGAAAACATGGAGATAAGCCACGGCAAGGGTACAATCCCTAAAGAACAAAGCCCAAGCCTGAGAAAAGAAACAACTATTCCTTCGAAGAAAATGAATGAAATTAAAAGGCTATGAAAGGAACAACAAAAACTACTAAATGTAGTAAAACAACCCATACAACAAATAAGGGTCCTAAAAATGGGGAGAATCTCAAAAAGAACCCCTGGAACAAAGGATGCAGCCACTCAGGTGAAACCCCATAAAATGAAGACCAAAAGGGCTCAAACTAAACCCATTATCATTCAAGACCACAAAGAATAGCACGTGGCTCTTACAAATGTAGAGGCCCAAAGAGAAAACACACCAGTCTGTAATAAGGACATCCAGACAGAGGCATTGTCCTCTAGCATCACGAACGATCGGACAATTCATGAGAAAGGAAATGCAGACTATAGGAACCAAATGTCGCAATAAGGAGATCCGAGTAGATCTCTAGCCTAGAAATGTTTTGATGGACAATGATCCGAGGATAGTGAGACTTCAAAAGGATCTGGCACAGGCCCAACAAACGATAGAAAATCTCACAGAGGAAACTGTTCCTCAGGAGAAATATCAGAAATTACAACAGCAAATAAAGAACATCAATGCATCAGAGAGCAAGGCCTTCGATAGATGTCAAAGAGTAGAGGAAAAAGTTAAAAAGGTAACCAATAGACTAGACATAGTTATGAGTCAAATGGATACCCTATGTTCTCTATATACTTATGTTTTAGCCTGTAGGGCACCTACCAAAAATTATGCTTTGTTTTTTATGGAAAGGTACTTACAATTAAAAATTAAAGCTATCAAGGCAGGGGTACCTATAGAGTTAAAAACTATTGATAATTTTGTAAACTGTTGTAAACATAATGGGGTGAAAGTCCAGCAATTGCTATGTGAGTTTTATTTGCATAATCTTGTGTTGGATGGTGAAACGAAAGAGAACCCTAGTCCTTTTATGGGTGATATTCAACTTCAGGCATTCATCTCTTTTGTTGTTAACCAGATAAAGTGGCTTAAAGCCCATAATACCTTTTAGAGACAAGAGAACGGGTTAGATCTGTGGGTAAGGGGTGAACCAAGAAACCCATTACAATTGTGGAATAAGCATAGAAGCTTAATGAGAAAGAAGGGTGTGATCCAGACACTGGGACCCATTCACACAGCAGTTGTCTAGCAAGGGGTAGAATACTTCTTATCCATCAAAGACCTTGCCATAGCAGCAGCTAAACTCCGATACAAAACTGCCAATCAGAATGTTCAGGACAGAGAGCCATTCAATTATGAAAATTTTAAGTTAGCTGCTAATTGCTTGGTTACCTATAGTAACCTCATCCTGAGAGAAGGCCCGTATTGGTTAGGTTGTAGGTTTCGAAGTCCAATCATCTAGTATCTTGCACTAGGGTATAAGGCCCTATATGAATTCCCTGAAGGCTAGACAGGGCATATTTTTGAAGTTTTAGATAGACACCATGGTTTCAGATCACTGCATGAAAATCCCTCTCCAGCCTACTCCCTAACTATCTTACATGTCAATTACAATGTTTTCATGAGGGTATGAAAAAGGGTAAGTAGGGGGGTGTGTTGAGTATTGGAAAAGGTATGTATTTATCATTTATTTCTTTATCTTTTCCTTTAAATCACAACTTCTTTACATTCTAGGATGGTAATATGTTAAAGAATTATGATAGAATTAAGGGGATTTGTGATTGATGAAAAATGACTAATTATTGTCTTTTTCTACACAAAAAGTGAAGAAAATGGAAAATCACTATTCAGGAGGAAAAGACAAAGAAGAAGCAATTGTTGTCCCTTTGATAGGAAGCTGTATCAAGACAAGGAGATCAAGATTAGAGCACATGGTCCAGGAAAATGAAGATAAAATGCAACATCAGTGAAAGAGGACAAAATGATAACTGGAGATCAAAGATAGGGCGAATCCCACAGGATCCTTTGATCCTGAGGGATCACTGCTTCAAGACTGATGTGTATTTTTGATACTTCTGCCTAGCCATTATAAAAAGGGATAGCGCTGCTAGCCCAAGAGCAGAATATGATTGTCAATTTGTAGACTTACTATTGTAATCTTAACTTTGATCATCGACTCTCTTTAAAGAGCGATAGTTGTAACTCTGCCATTTATGATTAATATTTAACTCAGTTGTTGTTCCATTATTTGATCCTGGAGTAACCGCAGTAGTGTTTCCCTGGTGGCTAAGGGCCCGAACCTAGTGGATCACTTGCTTCTTGTATCATTATTTTACAATTACAGTCGTGTGTGGTTTGATTTCTTTTGCATTTCTTTAATTCGCTTTACTCAGTAATCTTTTGTTTCTAAACATTTCATTGAATTTCTCTATTATATAGAAATCGTATTTGGATAGCGAGATTATTATTCACAGCCTGAAATGTTATGTTGTTCATTCTGAGATAACATCGCACTGTCTAATTTAGATTCTGTTGTTCATTTACAGATTGGTATTGTTGTTCATTTACAGTTGCGATTGCTATTAATTTAACTATGATTTACTTACAATTGCGATTGTTGTTCATTTAACTGTTCTTTAGTTATAATTGCAGTTGTTGTTCCTTTATATCTATGGTTAATGTCCCGCATGCTAGAATAAGATTATTGATTCTACAATAATTGTGTATTTACACTTAATTAAGTTTGTTGTTCAATTCCTGTATATTTACTTCGGTTTGCTGTTCCTTTCTTAGATTGTTGTTCAATTCCTTTATTAGTTGAAGAGTGTTGTTCAATTCCTTTCGGTTAAGGTTGCTACTTAAATAATTTCTGTAAATTAAGCTTTGATGTTCGATCTTTTCAATAGATTAGTTGTTGTTCCTTTTCTGCAAATTGAATTGTCATTTCTAGCATTTCCTTTGGTGTGAATAGTAAGATCTACAACTGTAACGAACATTGACTATTGTTGTCTAAGTTCTCAGATTGGAGGTCTTGTCTGTAATTGATTTACATTTACATTAGTTTACAAGGGAAAGAGTTATCATTACTGCATCCTTGACTGATGATTGCTGTAGTTTCTTGAGTGAATGATTTAGTTACAAAGTATTTAAGTTTCTTGCCATTACAATTAGATTTTGTTTCCAGCATTTATTTACTTTTGTAAGCACTATACTACAAACATTACTCTTGAACAAGTGACCGCCTCAGACTGAGTACACTCTTGAGATAAAAATCGTACCTAGATTGATAATTAATGTAGGGTAAATAGAGGTTAAAAAGACCCTTTTTATAGCTCAGCACCTAATGCCAACTGTTATGATGAATCCACTACTAGTATGGGCATTGTTTCATCTATTTGCACATGTTGCACCCCCTACTGTACCTATTGTTGCTATGCTTCCCTCTCCTATTTGTGCAACTCTTGTTCCTTTTGGAGTTGCTCCTTCAAATCATGCAACTCCTTCTTTGTTTCCTCCATTCTTCTCTTCTCCCTCTATCTTTTTACGATTCACTTGTCACGCTATTGCCCCTTTTCCTCTATAGCCATAGCTTCTTTATCTACCAGTATATATGCTCAGAAATTGCAACATTTCTCTTCCTCCATGCGATTGACAATCTTCCTCTTGCCCTTGTCGCGCACTGGTATGCTTGCCTTTGCTGCTACTGCTACTAGTTTTTGTGCTCTCCAGGATGCTGCTTCATGTTTCTAAGCTAACCACTCCACAATGAAGCTGACTTGTTCATTGGGTCTGGAGAAACTGTAGCAATATCTCCATGGGTCCTCCTCAGCCCAATGAAATGCCCCGTGGATCTAGTTGAACTATACTCTCGTGCAGTGATCTTTCACAATACAATGTGGGTCATACGGATTGTAACTTCAGAGGTTGAATGAATACTTCCTCATCTATTCTACTTCGACATCCTCTTTCTTGAAACTGCATATCTCATATAACCCAATCCACAATGAAATAGTTGGCCAAGGTGCCTTCTTTTTCCAGTGCAGTCTAGCTGTCAATCCCGCTGAGATGTGATATGCTACTTCTTACATGATGAGTATGTCCAAGGCAAACTTTGGTAGAACATGCAGAGGCTTCTCCATGCTGAAAATTTGTATGAAGGTACTAGATGGTGAGGCATAGCAGCCAGCAATGTCTATCAACGCCTCCATTTCTACCCTCGACATGCAGGGTGGATCTTGTTCGAATATCTTCTTGTAAACTGGGGTGATAAAGTGATCAGAAAACCGTGTGATAACTCCTCCGGAGCTGCATTAGGACAACGACTTACAATATGTGTTCACAATAGTCTCCACCAGTGACCATGCACACTCCAAGATCGAGAACTCATGTCAAGCACATATTGCATCTACGATGTAGGTAGACATGTAGATCTTTGCTTGCATACCTCCGGGTGATTGTTGAGCCTTTGTTACTTGTTCCTTCAGCTAATGAGCCAACATGTCAGACCATGTTATGCTCTTTACCTGCAAAATGATACCCAAATATAGAATATGTGAAGAAAAGATACCCAGAACACAGAATAGCATTGATTTTATTATTCAGAGAGTAATGTTCACTTGCCTCTTCAAGGGGGCAACCTCCAATAGAGCAGAGCTCGATTACAAAATAAGACATGATGCTCCTCGCAGGGAGTATCTATCCTTTATATATGACTCATACATGCAATACCACGGACCAATATCGTGGGTTTTATTAATACCATCTATCTAATACTATGGCCCATTTGCAACTAACTGTGGTTCCGTCATTAATTGCGGATTAACCACTTACAATTATTAATATGGGCTTTATTGACTCTTGACTATGACATGATCCCATTACATAAATAAGGGGGTTAGGGTGGGACCCTAACATGTCCCCCTTAAGACTAGCCTTGTCCTCAAGGCTGAAGCTATGGAAATTGCTGAAGAATAGTGGCCGGTTCCCAAGTTGCATCTTCCAGAGAGGTGTCTTTCCATTTGACGAGGACTTCCTTATCATGCGGCCGCGCAGTTGCTTGTCTCATGTGTCTAGGACCTATTCAGGTTGAAGCCAGATGGACCCTTCTTCGTCCAATTCAGGTAGACTGGTCTGAATTCTGCAATTGTTCCCAATCACTTTCTTGAGGCATGAGACATGGAAAACTGGATGGATTTTTGCAGTAGGTGGCAAGGCCAACTTGTAAGCCACTTCTCCAATGCGCTGAAGTACTTGATATGGTCCCTAGAATTTGGGAGATAGTTTTTGACACCCCTTGTCTTTGAGTGATGTTTGCTTATATGGTTGTAGCCGTAAAAAGACTTGATCCCCTTCTTGAAATTGGTGCTCGGAGTGATGCTGGTCTACTTGTTGCTTCATGCGTTTCTGAGCTTGATGAAGATTCTCTCAAAGATGGGCAAGCATGGTTGTACTTTTGAGCACCCCTTGAGATACGAATTCGGTGAAGGCGGGAGTTGACCATATACTGCTTCATAGGGAGTCATTTTGGTGGTGGCATGATAGTTGGTGTTATACCACCATTCAGCCAAAGGTAACCACTGTACCCAAAGGTGTTGCTTTTCTGAAGTGAAACACCTAAGGTAGGTTTCTAGACATTTGTTGATGGCTTCGGTTTGACCATCTATTTGCAGATGATAGGAAGCACTGAGTTTTAGTTGAGTGCCTTGTATCCTGAAGAGTTCCTGCCAAAAATTACTAGTGAAGATCGGGTCGCGGTCGGACACAATAGAAGTGGGCATGCCATGCAATTTGAAGATCTGATCCATGAAAGATTGAGCAACCAAAGTTGGTGTAAACGGGTGGGGTAGGGCGAGAAATGAGCATACTTTGACAGTCGGTCCACAACCACCATGATGACTGACTTGTTCCCTGACTTTGGAAGACCTGTAATGAAATCCATAGAAACCTCCATCCAAATTGATGCCGGAATGGGCAATGGTTATAATGTGCCTGGTCTGTTGACGGTTTCTGCTTTGTGGCGTTGACAAACATCGCATTCTGCTACGAAAGTAAGGATGTCCTTTTTCATGCCTGTCCAAAAAAATGATCTTCTGGTGTGAGCATATGTCTTCTGAAAGCCCGAATGTCCTGCAATGGGAGATGAGTGCAATTCTGCCAAAATGCGACTTTTGAGGGTGGATGTTAGTGATATTATGACTCGGTCCTTGTAGCGAAGAATATCATCCTGCCACGAGTAGCCCTTGGTGGAATTTGGATCTACCTTCCATTGAGAAATGAGTTGGGAGAGCCCGAGGTGTGAAAACCATTCCCTACGAGCCTCTTCAATCCATTTTGGAATGGGGAGGGAAATTGCTAGCAGAGTACTTTCCTCCTCAAATTGGCGAGATAATGCATCTGCTACACTATTGTCTTTCCCTTTCTTGTAAATGATCTCATAATCATATCCCAGCATTTTGGCGAGCCATTTATTTTGTTGTGGGGAGGATAGGTGTTGCTCCAAAAAATATTTAATACTGTGATGATCTGTGCGGATTTGGAAACGTCGCCCCAATAAGTAAGGTCGCCAGGTCTCGACTGCATGTAAGATGGCCATCATTTCCTTCTCGTAGGTAGATTGGCCCAAATTCCTCCCACTTATTTGTTGGCTTGTGAAGGCCAACGGTCGCCCTTCCTACATTAAGACCACCCCAATACCTGTACCCGAAGCATCACATTCAATGACAAAAGATTTGGTGAAGTCAGGTAGTGCTAAGACTGGAGTGGAACACATGGCATTTTTTAGAGCTGTAAAGGCCTGTTGTGCTTCCTCATTCCAGAAGAATGAATTTTTCTTTAAGATTTGGGTGAGGGGCTTCGCTATGTGACCATAGTTGCGGACAAATTTACGATAATAGCCTGTGAGACCCAAAAATCCTCTCAAGCTCTTCAAGGTCTTAGGTTGAGGCCATTCTTGCATTGCCTGGATCTTTTTGGGGTCCACCTTGACACCATCACGCCCCACAATGTGGCCCAAATAATCTACTTCTGCCATGCCAAACAAACACTTGGACATCTTGACAAATAATTTATGCTTGCGGAGCAGTTGCAAGAGTAGATCTACATGATGAAGATGTGCAACCCAAGTGCAACTATAGATGAGGATGTCATTGAAGAAGACAAGGACAAATTTCTTGAGATATGGTTTGAGAATGTGGTTCATAAGGCTCTAAAAAGTAGAGGGGGAATTACAAAGACCAAATGGCATGACCAGGAATTCATAATGGCCTTCATGAGTTCTGAAAGCAATCTTAGGAATGTCGACTTCCTTCATGCGAATTTGGTGGTAGCCTGAGCGAAGATCCAGCTTAGTGAAGAATTGAGCCCCATTGAGTTCATCCATCAAATCATCAACCACCGGGATGGGAAATTTATCTTTGACTGTCAACTTATTGAGGGCCCTAAAGTCGGGACATATCCACCACTCCCCATCTTTCTTGATCACCATGACCACTGGGGATGAATAAGGACTAATGCTGGGACGAATGACACCTGCTTCCAAAAGTTCCTTGATGATTTTTTCTATTTCATTCTTTTGGGTGAATGGATATCTGTATGGGTGAACATTTGGGGGTTGGGCCCCTGGAACCAAGGTGATGATATGATCATGTTCCCCTCATGAGGGTGGAAGCTCATGAGGCTTGTCAAAGACCGGTAGATGGTTATTTAAAATCTGTTGCATCTCAGGATGAATTGGCAGAGGCTTGGTTTTGACTGCCTGGATGGCATTAAATTGAGCTACAACTCCATGATTGCCCTTTTTTAACAATTTTTCCATCCTATGCGAGCTGATGATAGAGGGGGCTCCCGCCTGGAGTCCATGGAGGGTATGTGTGTAGTTGTTCTGCTTAAAACTCATATATAACTCCTGGAAATCCATTGTGATTGGCCCAAGAGTGTGGAGCCATTCAGCGCTGAGGACAATGTCGCAACCCCCCATGTGTATGGCAAACATGTGGGTTTTCAACTGATAATCCCCCATTTGAAGTTTGACATTTTCACAGCGGCCTTCACATTTCATTGTGCCTCCATCCCCAATTTGAACTTGGAAGTTAGAAACTGCTCGTACAAAACAATGCACTACTTCTGCAACTTTTTGATGGATGAAATTATGTGTACTTCCACTATCAATCAAGACTACTACTGGGCGATGTTTAATAAAACCTCTGATTTTGAGAGTTTGAGGGGAAGAAATCCCTACCAAAGCATGAAACAAAATAGCTGGTTCGTCAGAGACATTGTCCTTTTGGTTGTCTTCTTCTAGCGGCTCATGTTCCTCAAGTGGTGGATCTTCCTCTGTTTAGCTGTAGTCAGTGGCATCAATTTGAAAAAATTTGGGCTCCTTGCATTTATGACCTGGGGAGTATTTTTCATCACAGTAGTAACATAGTCCTTGCTTTCTTCTGTCAGCCATTTCCGTAGGGGACACTTTTGGACCTTAAGTGTTTGAGTCGTGTTGTGAGCCTGTGGGGGGTGACCTTTAGCGGAGAAATTTGGGCGACTGTATTGGGCTGCTAATGCACATTCCATGTTATGAGCTACCTTGCAAGCCTCCGTCCATGTGGGATGGTGGTGCAGTAGGACTTGAGCTTTGATGGCTTCTTTAAGATCGCTGATAAAACATTCCGTGTAGAACACATCTGAGAGACCCCAAGTGCGAAAAGCTAAGGCTTCAAAAGCTGTAATATATTCATTCACTGTACCAGTCTATCGGAGCTTAGTAAGACGACCTAAAAAAGATGATTCCTGGTCAAAGCGGTCTTGAAGAGCTTTGGTGAATTTGGTCCAAGTCCTAAAAGGTCCAGTGCAACGTTGATGCCATTCCCACCATTACCACCTTTCATTGTCCAAGTACATGCTCCCCAACATAAGCTGATTCTCATCATCTAAGATGTGATTTAGTTTGAAATACTACTCCATTTGTGCTATCCATGTCGACGGGTGAGAACCGTCAAATTTATGCATATCCAACTTGGGAGGTCGCTAACTGGGTTGTTGGTGGGTGTGCCAGATGTGAGGAGAGTGGCTAGACTCACCCTCATTGTGTCCATTGCCATTATACTCCTCCTCGTGGGCTTGCTCCTTGCCCTTTGGGATTATTTTCTCGACCATGCTACATAGTCCGCTAAGATGAATGTGGAGGGTTTGCATTGATTCTTCAAGTTTGTCCATCCTTTCATTGGCCATCGCTTGAGCTCTAGTTTCTACCATACACCAACCTAATTTTTTTTAAATTGGGACCGCCTAAAAAAAAAAAAATTCCACTAAGAAGTGAATGGTACCACCGTGCTCAGCTCGTCATCCTGATTCTGATTTATTTATTTATTTTTTTCTTGAAAACTCCTAATGGAGTTTTACTCCTTCCTTATCAATACTGCAGTCGCCAAATCCTTAAAATGTCAATGCGGCCAGAAGTCTTGCGAAAATTATACCCCAGTATAGGAACCCATCACAACGACTCCGATCTGGTGGATCTGAGAGATCTGAATGGTGGATTTGATAGCTCTGGGCGGCGGAACAGACTACTTGTATGGATCTGATGGATCTAATAGATCGGAATGGCTGATCTGCGAACTCGAGACTGCGGGACTGATGTCTACTGCTGCTGCACCCCTTTGCACAAGCGGATCTGGAAGAGATGATGTGTGATCCCCCGATAGAAAAGGGAACTATGGTCTTGAGGAGTGTTAGGTGCTGCAGATCGCAATATACATAAGGGTCTAGCAATAGTACTCGGCCCAAGGTTTCAGGGCTCTAAGGAGGATTGACCGTACCCTTAGCCATACAACCCGACTACCTTATCGTATGGCTGAGTAATCTCTCCAAGTGTTGTTCTCGATGTACTGTAGCCGCAAGACGCCCGACGGTTTACCTATGGCGAGGTTTCAAGGGAGCCTAGGGGGCTTCCGCTATACCCAGAGGGTACGTGGAAGACAGTCTGTGCATGGTTCTGTCTAATGCGCTACTACTCAAAGGGGTACCCACAGGGGTTACAAAAGAGTCCAACAGATGTGACCACCTCTTGTATTTCCTGCGTGCATGCCTCCCCAAATCCACAGGTTTATGCGCTCAATGACAGATCCCGTGGTTTAAAGATGCCGGAACACGTCTCTAGCCAAAAAAAAAATTGCTAAGAAATGGATATCCCATCGGCCCTGGAAAGTGCTCTGATACCACTTATTATGCTTGTCACACGGAATAAGTCGATCTTGCAGACAAGATAGACCTTCCTAGAATCTAAAGAAGACCTAATGACAAGCAAACCAACCAGACACTATCTTTCTCTAAATATGCTTTGATAAAAAATAGCAAACAAGCGTTTTTAGGGCCTACCTTAGGTCCAACGCAAGCTTGTGGATGCCCTCGCTCTTTCGATCCAAATGAGCTCCTTTTCTCGAATCTGCAAACACAAACAAGGCAAACAAATTAAATAGCACCTAAAAAGCCAATTGCATAAAACATATTTAACATGAAAGTCAAGGAGTCCATGAAACAAATAACATAAGATACTTGTTGAGAAAAATGAGTTTGATTGTATTAATTCAAAAGAAGAAGAACTTTACAACCTTTGCCTTGACGCTGTACAAGCTCCTCCCAGGGTCTAGCAAGAAGTCTCCTCTACTTTGACAAGTTTAACTCACTCCCCAATGAAGCCAAAAAGATGTGTGATCTCTCCTCTTAAGATCAACTAGGAAGTCTTGATTTCACCAGCATTTACCCTAAAAAATGTTCAGCTTCTAACCTCCTCAGCAACCAGCCCAATGCCTGTATTTATAGTGCAATGGAGGGAGGTTACTAGGTCCTCCTTCAAAGGGATAAAGCCCTCCTTCAAAGGGATAGCTCCTCTCATCAAGGGATTAGCTCCTTCTATTTTGGGATGCATGAACCACCTCAAAGCGAACAATCCACGTCAAAATTCCTTCTAGAAACCTCTAGAATTAACCCAAAGTGAGTTTTTTAAGATAAAACTTGCGCCTTTTGACTTTCACAGGGGTCTGCACCTACACCGTTAGGGACAGAGCGGGCAGGTCCGTAGTTTTTGTACACAGAAGGTGCGGGACCACAGGTGACCATGAGAGAAAGTGCAGAACCAGAGTTACATTGATTTTTAATGTCTTTCTCTCATTTCCAAAGCTTGATTTGAAGAGATGAGGTCTGAGACTTGCTTAGGAGGACAGTACAAGTGATGATAAACCCATACTGACTGCAAATAATCATGGTGACGATATTTTTGTGTAACATATTGCCCCCTAAAGTGCGAAGTCTGTAGTAGATGAGGATTTCTTATCATTTAGGAAGAGTGAAGTACTTTATCATTTCGAGGATCATCTTGTGGAGAGCTCGGTTGGAACCTATAAAAACATTCAATGCAAAATATATATATGAGATCATATCATCGCTGAGGTAGGCATTCCCATACTCAGATCAAAACTGACTAGAAAAACTAACTACTACTCTGATACAGGAATGATCTTGTAAAACATCACAAGTATAGACTCATGTGGACACAATATGGACGCAGCCATCTGTTTATGAATAGTCCATTATACAATGAATACAAAATTCCTCACAGCCTGGATTGTGGAAACTAGATCTAGGGTCTTCATTTCTACTTCCCGAAACAGTACGATTCTATCCATGCGAATGAATATGTTGATATCGAACATGGTAGAAACCACTTGATTACCAGTCAATGATGTAAACTATTAACAAGTGTGAGAGAAACCACCAGTGATGTCAATGGCTCTCAAAGTACCCAGTACAATCCATCAGATGCAAATAAATGTGTTGGTGTCGAACATGTCATAGAATCCTTTGATCAAAAGTCAATGATGTAAACTGTCGTTAAAGGTGAGAAACCTGCCATTGAGGCATGAAGATCCCAAGGTACTGACGATTCCTAGATCATCTTTCTGGATAACGAGTTGATGTCGATAGAAAGCGATCCGTCGTAGGCAAGCCCACAACACGAAATCATAAATCAAGTTGAAGAAATTTAGTTGCAAGGACTGACTCAGGGATGGTCAAGATGGATGACAGATATTTTGCAAATGAATGGCTTATTGGTAGTGACCTCTTGAACACATAACGACACGACAGATGGCTTGGTGACAATTGACCCAAAGTTAATACCCAGAAACTGGCTGAAGACTTTCAATGTGGTTTGATCAATTGTTAGGCAAAGGATTTCCCAACCCGGGTGAATGAAAGTGTCATGTTCAAGAGTGGTTACAAAGTATGACAAACAGGTTCATTTTCTCTCTTTTCCCCCACCATTTTTGGCAAGTACCTCTTTATTTTTGACAAGCTTGAGGAGGATAACATTTGCTTGATTATAAGCTCATCCTTCGGATGAGTCCAACTTGGTTTAAATTCGAACTCTAAGAAGGAGTGGTTCATTCCCGTTTGTAATTGAACAGGTCCTTTAATGTGAAATTTTAACGAGTCCAGTATAGGAGAAACTCGGTGTTTTTCAATTTTAGAGAGTCTGAAAAACTTAAGAAGACTCCAAGGTTGACCTTTTTCGTAAATTTGTGTCTCCCAAGCCCGAAAAAGTATAAAATAATACTTGAGAGAATTGCTTGATCTTTTACGACCAAGGAGTACTTTTCGTCATTAGTGCCTTTGACCCAAAAAAGTAAAAAAGCGATCAATGACACGTCGTTTTATGACTGATATCGAATTTGAAACGACAAAAATCCAGTAATCTTTTCATGTTTTTTACGGTCGGAAAAGAGCTGTAAGTGGACTGTCTTTTAATTCTGTTTTAATGAGTTTAAAAGAAACACTCGGCAATCTTTTCATGTTTTAGGAGTCAGAAAAGAGCTTAAAGATGACTCTACATGTTTTTTCATCGAAAATGATAGATTTCGCCTGAATAATCCTTTATTCTGCACAAAAACACAAACATTACCCATACCTGTTTGAAATGGATAAAAATGTCGCAAAATAGCTTTTCAAAGTGAAACATAAACAAATTTGCAATTTATTTACTCAAAAAACTTATAAAAAGGGCCTTTGTCAATTCATTTTTACCATTTGAGTTTGGGTGAGAAAATAGTGCTTTTTCTCAGAAAACTTCCCGTGAAGATTGCGGAAAATCCAACCGTCGGAATCGAACGCCGTCTTCTCCAGGTAACCCACATCATCCCACTCTTCATTTTTAACTATTTAATTTTTTGTTTTAGTGATTTATTTCATTTTTGGGACAGTTTTTAGGCATAAAATCTGCGCGCGGGGGCCCGTAGGTTTACCATTGCGGGCCTGCGGACCCCGACTTTTTCTCCATTGGGAAAAAGCTTGGGGTCCGCACCTTCCGTGTAGACAAAGTGCGGTCCCATGCACTGTGTCTAACCTAGAGGGTGCGGTCCCCACTGCAAGGGTTTTTAACCCAAAAATTCTCAAAAATGGACCACACAAAATATTTTCTAGCATTTTAATTTGTCTTTATACTTGATGCAGAGAGTACATCATGCTAGATTGGCGTGAACGAGAGCATGAGGACGTGGATGCTGCCACATGGAATCATCAAACTTCACTTGATGCTTTGAGGGTGTGCATATTGTACAAATACTGGGCCATTCCTAGCATGAGGGCTCAGGTGGATTTCTTACAGTGGCTGGTTGACAGATGGAGCATACAGGACCAGTGCTTCCTCATTGGTGGCCACCAGCTCAAAATCGAGCCGGCGGACATATATTTCTTGACTGGTTTGCCTAAGAGAGGTGAAGACTTGACTCTGTTTGGGGCTAGGCCAGGTGGCCAGTCTGTCGATAGCCTCAGGCTAGAGTATTGCAACAGCCAGGCTAGAGATAAAGGGATAGACATAAAGACCATATCCCATCCTGAGCTCATGGTGATTGCGTTCACTGTCACTAGACTTTGCGGAGCTACCACATTACATATTGCCACCGGATCCCAGATGCGTATGGCAGTTGATTGCTTTCGAGGCACCATCTTCAACTGGTGCGATGCCGTGTTGGCCAATCTGAAAGGCCAACTGACCAGGGCCAAAAACGGACAACTAAAGACCTTTGGTTATGGGGCTTTGGTTGTGAGTTTTGGCCTGGAGAGGGTTCCTATGCTGATCCCACAGCACCTTACTGTTGGAGCTGGGCTTCCTCAAGAGCCCAAACTGATGCGATGGGTCGCAGTCATGGCCTGTCACCCGGACGAGAGGACAGAGGTTGCTCGATTCAAACCTGAGTATTTCCAATGGTTGGAAAACCAGGTCTTTTCCATTCAGAACTTCCCTTACGCTGGGATAGATTTTTGTGGTGACCCAGACATGGTTCTTCCACCAGGAGAGCAGTGGGATGAGTCAGGTAAAATCCTTTTCAACATTTTTGCTATTTTAATTTTTTGTTATTTTTTCATCGTCTCAAAACTGATAGTAAAAATTTCAAATGCAGATGTGGGTCCACACCGACCAGCCGCTCTCCGACCTTACGAGAGGAGGCAACCAGTTGCACTCGCGCCAGCCCCATAGGACGAATCAGTAGAGGTTTTGGCCGAGTTGGAGGGTCATCTCGAGCGCTTGACAGGAGATATTCTTGAGACCACTATAGACGACATTCCTCGTCGACTTCAGCGCTATGTGATTGGGGTCCCGAGACCTTTTAGGAGGTTCCTTTGTAAGGTGGCCCGTGTAGTGGTTTCTTATAGAGATCATCACCAGTGATAGGATGATCGCCTATTGTGGGCACATGTGACATTTTTGTTTTTTGTACTTATCATTTTTGCCGATCATAAGGTGTTTTTCGGCCTATGATCGAGGACGATTTATTTTTTGACACACTCCTATATATATATATCACTATTACCGGCTTATCTTGTAACTCATGTTATGGAATGGTTTTAAATTTACATGTATGATTATTGCAAATGTCTATTTAACATTCGAGAAGCAATTGCATCCACTAATGTATTTAAAGACCTTGGAATGTGCTGATATTCAATATAATCAAATTCACGTTCCAAGAGACGCACTCTCAAAAATAATCTTAAGAACACTGGATTTCTAATGGCATACACTCTATTAAGTTGTAATACAATGAGTTCAGAATCTAACCTCACTATCAAACTCCGAATCCCAAATGAAATAGATTCAGATAATAACTCAATCACTGCACTATACTCGGCAATGTTGTTCATTGTTTGACCGAGGCTTACCGCATGCATAGATACTAACTCGTCAGAGGGCGAATAGATAACCCAAGCTGCGGAAGAGATGTTCCGTGTATTACGACAAGCACCATCAGCAAAACCAATGTATGTTTGGAGGGGCATCGACATCTGCAATATCAAAAGTAAAACGAAGATAAGCAGGAATAATGACGAAAAAACACTCTCTAAGCTAAGCACACTGTTTAAACTAAAACACACCAGCTAGAAAGAAAAACTATCCTAACTAAAAATCTCCATACCCATTCTTTTAAGCATAATACCTCTTCAAGTAAAGGCCATTTCTGGGTTTACCCAAAGAGTCCCCGTCAAAGTCTACCAATTCATAGGCCCCTTTGGCTAGCTTTCGCTTGACGACATAGGGACCATGCTACATAGGAACGAATTTTCCAGCGCCTAATTTATCATTAGCTTGATCATAAACTAAGACTAGATCTCCTTCCAAAAAACTTCGAGGGGTCACATTTCGATCATACTGAGCTTTCATTCGTTTTGCATGAGTCTCGATTGCCAATGCAGCATCACGTCGATTCTCATCTAATTGAGCCAAGTATAAAAAACACTCTTCCTCTTCGGAAGTGGCTGGAAGTAACTCAATGGCCATTTGCAGTGATGGGATTTCACATTCAATGGGTAACACAGCTTCCAAACTGTAGACTAGTTGGAAAGGAGTGAACCCTGTTGATGTTTTTACTGAAGTTCGGTACGCCCAAAGCGCTAAAAATAGCATGTTGTGCCAATTCGACCAATGAATCCCAATGATTCATCGGATCATGATGACTAAAACTTTGTTGATGGATTCAACCGGACCATTCGCTTGTGGATAATAAGGGGTTGAACTATCGTGACATAAACCAAGCTGGCCTGTAAGTTCGGTCATCATAACGTTTCAAAAATGACACCCATGATCAGTGACTATCACTTGTGGGACACCAAACCTAGCAATTATATGATTGAACATGAAAATTGCAGCTGTCTTGCCGTCTGCCTCAAATGTAAGCATCGCCTCGACCCACTTAGTAAAATAATTTACCGCAAGGATGATATATGCATGCCCCCCAGCCGAGTGAGGGTTACATGTAATAAAATCGACACCCCATTTGGCAAAAGGACCAACGGCAATTATAGGGTGGAGAAGAGCAGGTAGAGCACGCATCTTACGATCAAAAATCTGGCAGTTGTGGCATTTTCGGACCGCCGTAATACAATCTTTAAATGAAGACGGCCAGAAGTAGCCAGCGCGCAATATCTTTTGGGCTGTGGCAAACCCAGACATATGACCGCCACATGCTCGAGAGTGACAGTCATTTAGAACCCTTTCAGCTTCCTCATGAGTTAAGCAACATCGAAAAACAGAATCCACCCCACGGCAATAAATAGTATCTCCAATAATCCTGAATTGTTGGGACTGGAATCGAATTTTTCGACGTTCTGACCTTGAAATTTCTAGCCGAAAGGATTGGGTTTGGAGATAAACGATGATATCCTCATACCATGGATCTAAAGTGCTGATTAGAAGCAAGGATTCGTCCGCAATGGGCTCCTCTGCCACAGTTTCCGTGTCAGCATGCGGGAAGTCACACATTAACTCCGCAAAAACTAAAGATTTCTTAGACTTAGATTTCTCAAATTCCAAGTCGAACTCCTGCAGGATAACGATCCATTTAGAGTACTTGCCCCCTAGCAATTTCTTGGTCAAAATGTAGATCATAGGGTTGCAATCCGAAATTATCGTAGTTTTGCGTAGTAGAATGTAGTGACGAAAATGTTGAACAGCTTGAACAGCTGCCAATGCTGATTTCTCCACATGTGAGTATTTTAGCTCAGTTGGATTTAAAGTGCGACTAAGGTAATATATCACATGTTCAGTTCCTAATTCATCTTCCTAAACTAAGACCATTCCAATGGTGGAATGAGAGGCGGCGAGATACAAGAAGTAATCCTGGTTGTAGTTGGGAGGATGCAACAACAGTGCATGGGTCAACGCGTGTTTGAGTGCATCAAAAGATTTCTGAGCTATCTCATCCCAATAGAATGGAGTATTCTGCTTCAACAACTGGGTAAAACCCTTTGTAACCTCGGCATAGTTCGGAATGAATCATCGTAAAAAGTTTGCTTTCCCTTGCAAACTTTGGAGTTGGCGAAGACTCGAAGGAGGAGGCAATTTGATGATAGCTTCGACCTTCGAGGGATCAACGCAAATGCCGGCTTTTGAAACTACAAGCCCTAGCAATCGACCCATTTCGATACAGAAGACACATTTGTGTGGGTTCAACCGAATACGATAATGCCTACACATCATAAAAATTGCTCGTAAATGGACGAGGTGATCAGCTCGATGTAAGGAATGAGCAGGCAAATCATCAAGATATGGTTGCACGATGTGTTTGATGTCATGAAACACATAAGACATCGCCCTTTGAAAAGTTTCTCTGGCATTCTTAAGCCCAAAAGGTAATTTGCAATAAGAAAATGTCCCCTATGGACAAATGAAAGCCGTTTTTGGTTGATCGGTAGGTAGAATGTTGATTTGATTGTATCCGGAAAAACCGTCTATAAAGGAGAATATTTCGCTGCTGGCACAATCATCAATGATTTGATCAATATAGGGAGTTGGGTAATTATCCTTTGGACAGGCTCGATTAATGTCCCTATAGTCGATGCATATTCTTATTGTTCTCTACTTTTTGTTAACCGGAACAATATTCGATACCCAATCTGTTAACGAGATCGGATAAATGAAACCTGCTTTCAATAATTTTTCAACTTCTGCTTTAATTGCAGCAGCTTTTCGTGGGTGAATCTGACGCAAATGTTGCCGGATGGGTTTAGCGTCCGGGTAAGTCTTGATTTCATGAACAACAATCGCAGGATCAATTCCTGGCATTTCCTCATAGGACCAGGCAAATACGTCGCGGAATTCTTGAAATAGGGCCTTATATAATTGAATTTCGTCATCTGTACATGAGGCACCTATATGAATGTTCTCAACAATTCCGGGCTTAACCAAAATGTCAATATGAATATTTCGAGAGATGTTTCCCAAATTTAACTCTGAATCAGGATGTTTCATTGGATTCTGAGGTTCCTTGACATATTCAGTTGTAAAAAATGATGAGAAATCATTTTCAAAAAGATCATCCTCAGGTAAAAACGAAGATCTATGATGGAGATCTTCCCATGGTAAATCATCTACACATAGGATTTCATGAATTTGCTCGTCAGAGTGAAGAAGTTCAGAAAACGTAGTTAAATCTGAGGTTGATGTGAAAAGTGATTCCTCACGGACCACATTCATTAAGTCATTTTCGGTTGAACATGGGTTGGCAAAAGACTACACGGCTTCATAGGCAATTTCATATGGACTCAAAGGCATGGTATTACCAAATGAGTCTATCTCAGTTTCAGAAGGGACAATCCAAGGATCATCATAAATAATGGTGTCTGTTGTAATCATATGAATGGTTGCAAATGAAGATGATGCATTAATTGGAGGAAAAGGAAAAGTTCCCAGTAAACCGGCATCTTTTACTAATCCTACTCCAACATCCTTATATGGGATAGTCGTTTTAACAACATGCTGAATACTCTCCGAAGAGGCTGGGTCGGATGAAAAGTAAGCCAGCTGGTCTATTGTTACGATCTTTCCATTGTGTGGAAACTTTATTACTCGAAAGACCGATGAAACGACTGCTGTCATAGCGTAAGACCAACTTCGACACAAGAGAAGTTTGTAATCTAGAGGGGCATCAACCAGCTCCACATCTAGACTAACGGTTTTTCCTTCAATCCCTATAGGCAAATCTTGTAGAATGCCAAAAGGATGAAACCCACGGCCATCAAAGGCCTTTAGAATCATTGGGGATTGATTTAGCGAAGGAGAACCAAACGATCTCCAACATTGTATCGACATAATACACGTTGAGGCTCCCTCATCAATTACAGTCCGATGAATAGGGCTGTTTTTTACTATCACTGGAATCTGGAAAGCCATTTGAGGAGGCAAACACGATGTACTATTTTCTAGATCGAAGATTATTAGGTTCGGGTCCTGAACATCAACAGCTCCTATAGCCGTCAAAAGTAATTTACGTTATGCTGGACATGATTGCAGCACTTCCAAAGCCGACATTGCTGAGGGTGAAACAGCTAAATCCTCAATAATGTTATAATTCTGAGCCGCTCTCACATGTGGATTGAAAGCTAACTTTCGAAGTATACCCTTGGCAGGCGGTTTGATTACCAAGTCTGGATTAGGTTTCTCGATCTGTAGTGGACCGGAACTGGGAGCTGAGGTTGATGGATTAGAATGAGAAGATTCTGCTTCTTTACCATCAACAGGACTTTTACTACCATAATCTTGCAATCGAGTCGCAATCTGAACATGGGACATTATCAGTATGGGTTCTTCATTAGCATTTGAGGATGAACCTATCATCTTACTGTCTTGAGCCAGAAAAGGATCCTTCAAAACAGCAGGAGTTTGGGAACCCTTGACAATCTTCGCAACCTCTGCATGATGAGGGCAGTCTCTTGTAAAATGTTCGTCGTCACAAATGAGACAAGGATAACAAGGTTTGCACTTTTCATCATTGGATTCCGCTTTTTCAGGTTTCTCCTTTGAACTTTTGTCCGTTTTATTCTTCTTCTTTCCTTTCTTCTTCCCACCGGATTTTGATTTGGCTGTAGATGACTCTACAACATGAATATCGGCGGAGATCTCTACAGAAGAATCTCCTGTTGGGGAATCAGGCAAGGTTATGATAGGGGAAGAATTCTTGGAAGACTTCTTCTTACTTTTAGTGTTAACCGTGCCAATCATACCATCGGCGGCATGAGATCCCGAAGGAGCTGCAGTGATTTGATTTTGCTTGGGAAGATCAGGGATTTTTTCATGTAACATACCCGACTGAGTATAGAACAAGTCAAGGTACTGTTCTTGAGCAATTACTTGCTCCTCAGTAAAAACTCCGGCTTTAGCAACATCTTCAGTGATCTTTGGCAACAAAGATTTTACAAACCACTCAGCCAATATCTGATCCGGAATAAATACCTTCACTAAACATCGTTGACGTCTCCACTCATGAATATGATCTGAAATGTAAGTGGATGTCGATTGTTTTAGAGAAGTTAACAATTCCGTGCCATTGTCATATCGGACTGGCAACTGAAAATGAGTCAAAACCGAGGTAGCTAACTGACTAAAATTATAAAAAGTGCCTCGCGGTAACTCAATGTACCACTTGGCTGCGAGACCAATTAGAGTGCACTGGAAAAGTCTAAGACAGATTGAATCATCTGTAATGGAGTTAGATGCACACCAGAGGTGGTAAGTCATCACATGGTTCGATGGGTCCTCTCCTGATTTACCTTCGAACTTGGGAATGTCACTGGGCAACTTATTCAGCATTGGCAGCCAAAATGGAAGATAATTAATGTGATCGTTCATTAGGCGCGACAAGTCAGGTAAGTCCAAAGTTGCGATAAATGGTAATTGCTGATTAGGATCCCTAAAACTCTGGGTCATGAGACCAGCCCCAGGAGGAGGATATCCAGGATAACTAGGAATGGGAATGGCGTTTGGGATATTGTATCCTCCCAGATAACCAGGATTAACCGGACCGTACTGGGGTTGTTGAGGTTGTTGATAAGTGTACCCAGGATACGGTTGATACTGATAGACTGGTTGTTGCACAGTAGGACCGAATTGGTACTGTCCTTGGTACGGTTAATAAGTGAATTGTGGTTGACTTGTGACCACCGTACTTAAACCAGGTTGTCCTACAGGCATCTGGACCGAAGTTTGAATCATAGGTCCAGACGGTGGTAAAGATGTCTGAGGAGTAGATACAGGAACAATAGAAACTAGAGCTGTCGATACTCCAGAAGTAGGTGGGGTAGATTGAATAGATGTTGCGGCAGTTGTAGCAGTTGTTTGAGGCGAAGTACGAGGTGTACTAGGCCCAGGCTGAGAAACTACTGAAGGCACAGAAGTTTGAATGTTAGACTGGACTGGTTGTTGGGATGTACCAGAAACTAAGGGTTGTCCAGTTTGAGATGACAACTGTACACTTGGCTGCAAAACCTGTTGAGTTTGCGATGGATCCCACACTATATTCATTCCGGGGTACTGACCCATAACAGGTTGAGAATACTGAGGACCATAACCGGGTTGAGGGTAGGATTGATAATTGAAAGGTACATTTCCCATTCCTTGGACATACGTTTGACCTTGGGGTGGTTGGAAACCTTGGTTTGAGTACAGACCTTGGGGTTGATACCCTTGAGGCACATACTGATACTGGGGTTGACCTTGAGGTATAAATTGATACTGGGGTTGACCTTGGGGTACATATTGAGTTTGGGGTTGATCTTGAGGAACGTACTGTCCCATAGGTATGTACTGTCCTTGAGGTTGCCCCCCAGGTGTTAATTGAGGCTGACCCCCAGGCGGTAACTGGCCACCTTGAGGTTGAGGATTGGGAATAGAACCTGACATCATAAGAATGTCTTCTACACTCAACAGCTTAGTACCATTGTTTCCAGTTAATAACCCTTGCTCAATGGGTTGAGGAGATGCTCCTGAAAAAGTACCAGAAAGTGACTGATACCCGGAGGGAACAGAAGGACCGCCATACAAAAAAGATTCGGGTGACTGAGTAAACATGGATGACTGTCCTACCATATTGATGGGAGTATAAAAACCTCTAGGTGTTGGGTGATAAGGAGCACGAGGTGGTGAAAAACTTAACCCTGAGTTTTCTAGAAAATTAGTCAAAGAAAGATACCAAGAACTACTCCTACGTGGACTGTAAAAAATTGATTCACGCTCCCTTAGTTCAATAACAGGTTGATTTTCAGGGATAGGGATGCCTACTTCTTCTTCCGAAGCAAGTTATTCAATAGCAATAGGTCCAGAAGGAAGATCTTGGGTGATTACTCTTTCTACCCTAGGTGAACCAGGACCACTAGAAGTTGGAGAAACAAACCCCGATGTCGGAGTAGCAGCAAATTCACTTTCAGGCTCGGATATTTTGGGTTCTTCACCTATATCACTAGTAGATGAAAAGCTACCAGCGATTTCGGAGACAGACACTAACTGTGGATTATACTCTGCTACTAACGGTTGAAAGTCAGGATGTACTATCAAAGAAGATTCTCCTTCCTCAGGTGACCCAACTCTACTGTCTCTAGGAGTTACGAGGAATTTCAAGCCTTTGAGCTGGCTCGGTACTTCCTCAGGAGGTTGGCCCCGAAGTCTACGGGACTTCCTCAGTAACTCGGCCACGTTTACAAACTCAAGAGACTGGCCTCGAAGTCTACGGGACTGTCTTGGTAATTCAGCCACAGTTAAAGACTTTTAACTACTTCACACGCAAAAAAAGTAAAATCTCAATGAAAAGCACCTAAAGTCTCTAAAGAACCAAACAAATTTGAATCACATGCCTAAAGAATCTAGGAGATCAAACACACACAAACACTAACTTTCTGGACTGAAAACACTAGTTGGTGATGAAATCCAACGTCGCAGAGTTCAATACAGAAATGGCGGTTGGAACAGTTACTTCGGCAACCTGCTTAATGAATAGACTGGCACAAGTTCCTCCACTTAACTGTCTCGAGTGAAGTGAACCCCCCAAAAAATCCAAGTGAGTCTAGCTGACATCTACTCCAGGTACAATGGGATCTTCCCACCACTGTCACCTTAGGAAGAGTCCTAAAGAATATGGCCACTAAGGTTACCAACTGAGACAAATACACTTGGGGGAACAGTCTACGATCCGATATGCACACAAGGGCAAAGTAGCAATCTCAATCCCCTTGAAGGCTCCTTGACATAATTCAAGGTTTACCATTAAGTGACCCCAGGCTCCTCGACAATGGTTAATCCGAGGTTTACCGTTTTTAATACGCGAATATCTGGCATCGTTCCCAATGAGGAAGGATTGATTCCCACACTGGTTCGGACACGATCTTGTGCTTCTCCTTTAAGAGGAGCTTTCCTAGAGCATAAATGCAACAATTGGATTTCTTCCCTACCACAAGATACAGCGACTTGTTTGTTTTTACTGTCTTGGAGAGTTAATTACTCTCCTACTCCAAGACACTAGCCTAAGCTAAGTTGGTGTATCAGAGCCCTAGAAATAAAAATGTTACTAGGTGAATTTTACTTTAAGCGTTAATTTTAGTGATTTTTGTTTAAGTCCAAAGGTGCGGAGATGAAACTCGTGGTATGAAGACTTGACTCAAAATCACTAAAAATGCACCTAAGATGATCTAAACAATCTTTTTCTCTTCGATGAACTTCTAAACTAAGAAAGAGTTTGAGAATGCAAATACTTTGTAAACACAAATCTTTCTCAATTAAACAAATTAAAAGAAGAGCTTTTTCTTTTCCAAGCACTCAAAACGAGACAACTAGTTATTTAAAAGAAAATTCCTTTTTCGTTTCAAAGCACTCAAACACTACAAAACAAAATTTTTTCAAAAGAGATTTTTATATTTTTTAATAAAACACTCAAAACTATGAAAATGACTAACTTTGAGATCTACAAACTATAAAAACCTATTTGAAGTCAAAGCCTACTAAAAGTCTTTTTAAGGATGTTTTACTCAGCTAGATGTAAGCTAAGGACCAATTTATGAAAAATCACAAATAAGTCAAGAACAACCAATTTTGTTTTCTTTTTGAAAATGAAAATCCAAACTCTCAAACACAAGCTTTTCGAAGTTTTGTAAAGAGAAAACTCAAAATGGATTCCTCAAACAAGGGGAGATTTCATCAATGGTCAGACTCATAAGAAGGCTGGTAGACTCTAAGGTGATCTAAAGTCTCTACAACTTCTAAACTCAGAGCCACTACACAACCACAATGAAAAACAAATCCAACAAGCAAAACTCCTAGGAATTTCACCTAAAACCCTAACACTAACGAAATCAATCCAAGGAAAGCTTCTGACAAGTTATATGCAGGTCTGGGCAGTGGATAACAATTTCTAAAAACAAACTAAGCTAACTAATAGAGGAAATCTTAGGGTATTCAAAATTTTGACAAGGTCCACAGGCCCACAGTTGGCACAGGTGCGGTCCCGCTCTGTGCTAAAAGCCAAGCTGCGGGTAGGTATGCACTGTGTCAAACGGCTAGGGTGCGGTCCTCTCCCATAGCTATGAAAACAAAAAATAACCCTGGATCTACAAACTCTACCCAATTTTACACACAACAAGCCAAAAACAGAAACAAAAATAGAGTTTCTCAGGTCAAAGTAAAAACAAGGAAAACAATCAAGTCCCCAGCGGAGTTGCCATTTTGTCACACGGAATAAGTCGATCTCGCGGACAAGATAGACCTTCCTAGAATCTAAAGAAGACCTAATGACAAGCAAACCAACCAGACACTATCTTTCTCTAAATATGCTTTGATAAACAATAGCAAACAAGTGTTTTTAGGGCCTACCTTAGGTCCAACGCAAGCTTGTGGATGCCCTCGCTCTTTCGATCCAAATGAGCTCCTTTTCGCGAATCTGCAAACACAAACAAGGCAAACAAATTAAATCGCACCTGAAAAGCCAATTGCATAAAACATATTTAACATGAAAGTCAAGGAGTCCATGAAACAAATAACATAAGATACTTGTTGAGAAAAATGAGTTTGATTGTATTAACTCAAAAGAAGAAGAACTTTACAACCTTTGCCTTGACGCTGTACAAGCTCCTCCCAGGGTCCAGCAAGAAGTCTCCTCTAATTTGACAAGTTTCACTCACTCCCCAATGAAGCCAAAAAGATGTGTGATCTCTCCTCTTAAGCTCAACTAAGAAGTCTTGATTTCACTAGCATTTACCCTCAAAAATGTTCAGCTTCTAACCTCCTCAGCAACCAGCCCAAACATGTATTTATAGTGCAATGGAGGGAGGTTACTAGGTCCTCCTTCAAAGGGATAAAGCCCTCCTTCAAAGGGATATCTCCTCTCATCAAGGGATTAGCGCCTTCTCTTTTGGGATGCATGAACCACTTCAGAGCGAACAATCCACGTCAAAATTCCTTCTAGAAACCTCTAGAATTAACCCAAAGTGAGTTTTTTAAGATAAAACTTGTGCCTTTTGACTTTCACAGGGGTCCGCACCTACACTGTTAGGGACAGAGCGGGCAGGTCTGCAGTTTTTGTACACAGAAGGTGCGGGACCGCAGGTGACCATGAGAGAAAGTGCAGAACCAGAGTTACATTGATTTTTAATGTCGTTCTCTCATTTCCAAAGCTTGATTTGAAGAGCTGAGGTCTGAGACTTGCTTAGGAGGACAATACAAGTGATGATAGACCCATACTGATTGCAAATAATCATGGTGATGATATTTTTGTGTAACAATGCTCTTAACCTGCAAAATGATACCCAAATACAGAATATGTGAAGAAAAGATACCCAAAACACAGAATAACAATGGTTTTATTATTCAGAGAGTAATGTTCGCTTGCCTCTTCAAGGGGGCAACCTCCAATAGAGCAGAGCTCGATTACAAAATAAGACACGACGCTCCTTGCAGGGAGTCTCTATGCTTTATATATGACTCATACATGCAATACCACGGACCAATACAATGGGTTTTATTAATACCATCTATCTAATACTACGGCCCATTTGCAACTAACTGTGGTTCCGTCATTAATTACGGATTAACCACTAACAATTATTAATATGGGCTTTATTGACTCTTGCCTATGACGTGATCTCATTACATAAATAAGGGGGTTAGGGTGGGACCCTAACAGACCAGTTGCATGGTTTGCCCTCTTTGGCCAATTGTTCTAGTGCAATCACCCAAATCTGTGGGAATATTTTTGTGCTTTCTTAGTCGTACAATCGACATGCAAATATGACCAAGTATTGATACGCTTTCTGTAGTATCTTCATCTTTTAGATCTGGTTGGGTATCATCTTGAATCTAGCCAACTCCTTTACCTAGTTCTTAAGAATGTCTTGGGAGTTGGCGCTGCTACTAGGTAAGCTAAACGGAGTCTCCATGATAGTCACAGGCTCTGATATCTGATACATATCATCATAATCTTGTGCTTAGAAGGTTGCAATATTCATCCCAATGACACTACCTAAAGTCATCGTCTCGGGATCAGTGTGCGATACAATATAGTGTATCATGTCTGTGCCTGGGAACACGGGGTATCTACATGCAATCCGATACAATTTGGACTTGTGAATGTTCACATACACCTAGTGGTTTTCAAAGTCTTCCCTAAAAGTGCCTACAAATTCTTCATTGACCTCTTGCCATTTCAGTTTGATGTCCTTGTCTAGAAACAACTTGGTATCTTCATAGATCGGTAGACATGCGGGCACCTATACAATTGTTGCTCCAATTACACTTCCATCAGTGTCCTTTGATCCTAATCTCTTGGAGGCCATTGATCCTTTACTGCTAAGAGGTAGATGAACACCTGAAAGATCTAGAGACAAAGAAACATGCATGATAAGAAATTTGTTAGCGAAAACCAAAGAAAATTTGGGGAATGACATAACAGATACCTAGGGAATGATAGGCAAATATTGCACAATTTCTTCTGGGAGGTTGGGTGACTAGCTTCCAGAACAGTGAAAAAGGAAATTTGGGTTGCTTGGGAGGCAAGACTGGCTGCTAGATTTGCGCAATGCGTAATCCAGGCTAACCACTGGGATTACACAATGCGCAATTCCAGCTGGCAATGACGATAGGCTCAAGAAATGCATTGCACAATTTTATGGGCTAGCATTCATTGTCCCTCATAAATGCACAAATCAGTCGTGGAGGATAGTACCTGGGAAAAAATGTGCATTTCTGGAGAGGAAGACAGAGCCTTCCTTCCCCAGATTGTGCAATGTTGTCTCAGTGAGGTAGAGTCTGGGGCAAGGATGGCCAAACTCATCGATAGGAAATTGAAAGTAAATGTGAAAGTGAATGCATGGTGACACTAAGTGAAAGTGGAAGCGATTGATTGTGAATGCAAACATTGAATGAAAGATTCAGGAAACATATCAACATGCATGTGGGTGAAGCGAGTCACTGAATTGGCGACCATTCGTGCAAAATAGTTTCATGCATGCGACAACAGTGAGATAGCAATGAAAACTGAAATGGTTCTAGTACAAGCTAGTATGCATGTAAACGATAGTAAGCGTTGAAAGAAATAAAGAAAACAACACTCACAAAAGAAAAAACACAAAAAGCGACAAAAATGCTGAAAAATACAAGTTGAGACCACTTACCCATGAATAGCTCAGCCGAATGTGTCAAAGAGTCCTAGGTGTGCTGTGGGATGTCAGAGCTCCAAGATTGAGGTGAAAGAATGAGCTTTGATATGTCGAATAAATAAGTATGAGCTCATGACGCACTTGCCACAAATCTAGGAAAAAGCAACATTTGGAGGAAAGTTTCTAAAATGATTTTGCATGTAACCTCTAATTGCTAAAAATAGCTCCCTGCATCATGGGATGCTTTTTGCATGTTTCCTTTTTCTATTCTGGGAAAAAGAAAGTCATGCATGCAAGTCAAGTTTCCCTTGTCCCGGTTGGAACTGGTCAACCCAACTGGTCATACATGAGCCTACTCAACTGTTGGGAGAAAATGCGCATTTTTGGATGGGAGCTAGGCTGGCTACCTAGGAGATTTGTGTTATTTCTGGGTAGAGCAGCTGACTGCTTCCCAATATTGCGCAATTCTTGGGCTGACCAAGTCTGCTGGGAAGGATTCTGTAGTTTTCTGGGTGAAGCCTGACTGGCAAGATTACTCAATTCTAAAGCCTAGTAGGCTGCTAGACAAAATTGCGCAATTTCTGGAAGGAAGGCTGGTTTCCTTCCAGAATTGTGCAATTTCTTGGGGAGCTACTTAACATGTAGCTGGACCAAGTCTGAGTGATTAGCCTGTGAGGGGAATGCATCAAGCTTTGATCAACAGGTTGTCTTTGTGCAAGAAAAACATTGAAGCTTATGTACTTGACAAAGCAAGACAAGGTGCTTTGAAAGGTTGGCAGGGAGGCTCCAAAACAAAGCTAAGGAAAAATTTTGGAGGGTGGTTATAGTTGCTACAACACAAAGAATAACTAAAATATACCTAGAATCCTAGCAATAATTGTTTTCATGTATACTTTCTCTTTTAAAGTAGTGTTCCACCATGAGAAGAGAACTCATTTAATTCTTCTGCAAGTCTTAACAAGGATGCTCAAATGTCATGCTTTAGTGTTCTAATTATGGTATTCATGTTTTTTCAAATACCTTTATTAAATGTCATTATATGGACCTTAACTATATATTTTAATAAAAAATTTCTTATTGATAATCATAAATATATATGAATAAGAAAAATGAAATCCCTAGGTGAAAAAGGAATAACCACATCCAAAATTATCAGCTATGAATAGTTTGTAATTAACACTCAATTCAAAATCTATGAAAAAAATTGTATAACCAAGTGTCTTTGTGAAAGAGTAGTCTTAAAATACATAAGTAATGTTAAAGCAAGAATGCATCATTTTTCTTTAACAACTTAAGGGAAATGTTTTAGGAAATATTCCATCAAATACTCCCCAAAGTGTTCCATTCTATTGATAAAGATGTCTTCTCCACCTTTGAAAATATCCTTCCAGTAATATGCATGCATGCAAAGGATGTTGTTGAAGAGATGACCTTCTCATAAGATTCCAAACACAATTTTCATAGCTTACATAGTATTGAAAAGAACATTTTAAATAAAATAAAACTAGAAACAAATATTACTATTGGAAAGAGATAATAAGTGGAAAGGAATTGTAATAGAACTATTTTTCCATTTGAAACAAGGCTAAATAATGGGTAGTTGAAATAAATATTAGTCATAAATTGATTATGGGAACAAAGATCTCCCACTTTCTAGTTTCCTTATTACTATTGACATTCCCACCTATGAAAAATAGAAGAAAAGATGTTGTATTGTACTATGAAGCTAACTAACAACTACATGCAACATTTATTTATTTATTTAATATCCTACTCTAGTTTAAAAAATAAATAAATTAAGTATAGGAGTATTTCCAATGAAGCCATGTGTGTAACAGGATTATAATTATACTCACATTGAGATTTGAAATGCATTCTTCGATAACTTCCATAACATGAGGAACAAACTGATTCAAGTAATGGGGTGTCAAGAATTGAAGAAGAATGAAGGAGTGATGTGGTCTGATAGATGTCTGTAACTAATACTCAATGAAGTCATGGTTTCATTGGTTCACTTATTTATATAGATCACTCATTATGTCTTCTTCTACCATGTCACACATATTATCTTCTTTCAGATGATTGGTTTCTTGAGTAAACACAAGGTCTGTTGATAGGCATGTTAGCAACTCCCCATTCTTAGGTTCTAACAACTTTTCTCCATCGAGTGAAATCCATGACTCCTCGGTCTCCTTGGTAGATTGGAAAGGGGGAACACATGAGGATTCTAGATCTTCTTGTGGATGTGGAGATTTAGATAAATTCTTGACTGTTGGCAAGATTTGTTCTTCCTGAGAAGCAAAGATCCTAGTTGTTGTTAAGATTTGAGAGAGTTCTTTCAAACTCTTGATCATCCTTGAATATTTATTTTCTAGTTGTTAATCCCTATCCTACACATGGGTTAGTTTACGTGGTTCTTGTAGAACCAAACACTTTAAAAATCCTAAATAAATGAAAAGGAAACACACTTAAAGAAAATACAAGCAAGCTAGTCATTTACTCAAGGCGCCACCATGCTTACTAGGACATTGTTATCACTAAGTTATCTATTCACACAAGTTAGGATTCTCTTATGTTCATGAATCAAACTAAAATAAGACACACTTGGAAAAATACTAAACAATATGATAAGGATTTAAAGGAACCCACTAAAGTGGATGCAATAGGCTAAGACCCTTTTCTAATATTTTGAAACAAGGATGTCTTTGCATATTACAGTTTCTCCTCCCCCCAGTCACAAGTTTTATTGAAGCTCTAATCCCCTTTTTAGCACCACGCCAAAAACAATCCAAAAAATGTTGGTCAAAATATAATTTTTTATATATAAAAGATTAAATTATCAAATCGGGACTCGCAACCTAGAGGTACCAACAAAGTATATGCAGGATGATATCTCTAATAAAATAAACTTTGAAAACTGAAATGAAAAGTGCATGAGATTTACATTTTTCTATCTAGCCTTTACCTTTGACCCCTAGCTTGGCTTAGGATACTCTCTTTCACTACTCATGGAAATGTTCAAGTATCCAACGCAAGATTATATCTAAATGGTAGAAGTTTCTAGTTCTAGTCCTAAAACTATTTGAAACCAAATGCTAGATTAAAAGGTAGAGTAGGTAAATAAATGCTAAAACATACTCATATATATAATCTATTTAAATAACCTCCCATTTAAAGTCCCCTATTTATGCCTTAGGAATATAATCTTTTGTTGCACCTAAGCAATATTCATGTATTCATTTATAGATTAGATTTAAAAGATAAAAGGTTCTAGTTTTAAATCCTAGTTTTTTGAGATCAAAATCAAAATTTGGAATACTATTTATAAAGAAGTTATTGAAATCTAAATTGAGATCATTTCCTAAGTCCTTTAAATGTTTCTCTATTCTACAAACTGTTTCAAACAAAACTTATGTAAATTTTATATATAAAACCAAATATAATTTTCCTAGGAAATATCAATACTTCACACAAATCACTTACATAACTATAAAACTATATATTCACATCAATTCTCATTGTTCATCAATGACATTTTGTTCAAAAAATAATTTCATGCTCAAATAAAAATATTTAAGGCATTATAATAGCACTTTAGGTATGTTAATTTTTGGTATTTTTTAATTTCTTTTCCATATTAGGAATCACATCAGCATAAAGTAAACTGTAGATAGAACATAAATATAAATCGCAGAAGACAAGCCAAGACAAGAGGACACAACATTGGCACTAGCTAGGGACAAACCCCACAATGTGTGGGGAAACCCTTGATCAATTCTTCTTTTATGTTCTTCAAAGTTCAATAGAGAAAGAGAGAGAGAGATAGTACATTTACAACAAAAGTCAACACTTTGACTTATCTAGATCTAGCATAGAGTATTTCGTATAACGATGAGATCAGTTGAAGACATTCTGCTTCAACTGATTCTCCATGGTGACTCCTTCACCTATCATCGTTCTGCATCTTGTCCATTCACTGCAACTGATCGTGTAGCACAATCATGTTGCTCATGATCACTGTGCTACCCACACATCATGTTGTCCATGACCTCATACATCATGCTGCCCATGTGTTGTGCTGCTTCATGATTCTATCATGCTGCCCATTCATTATGTAGTGTTGCATCCAAATATCACTGAGCTATTCTCAATATCATGGATCTGCACCTATCTGATGTGTACTCAATGACTGTTATGTTGCTCTCATTATACAACATCACATTGCTACCCCAAATCAACAAGTATGCTGAGAATGACAGATCCGGTCTTCTCATTGTAATATACTCCTTTAGTATGGCTATGGGGATTCATAGATCTTCTTTGTTGTATGGTGAGTTAGTACTGCTGTAGGGTTTCACTGATCCCATTCATGGAGGTGAATATCACCAAGGAGGTTACAGAGATAAAACCCGAGTTCTGTTCCTCTCCTTATAGCATATACATGTGCCCATATTTCAGAGAGGAATGCGAAGTTCTGTATCTCCTTTTGATAGCGAGAACAGATCTCATAGCTATGCTTAGATGTCTCCATTTACAACATTGTAGGAGTTTCATTGATGGAGTCTTCACTAACTGTGAGATTAGGTCTTGTGTGCCTGCTAAGCTTGCATGGATATGGTCACCCTTTGCTCAGCATATCATGACTATCCAACATTTCAATATACCGTTATGAGACCTGCGGTGTATATCTCTGCGTGGACAACATATATATATATATATCTATATATATATATATATATATATATATATATATATATATATATATATATATATATATATATATATATATATATATATATATATATATTGCGTATAGTTTCCAGATCTACGCTGCTAGATCTCACACGGCTTCATTGTTTCTGCCCTGCGTATGATATTTTCAAGACAATGTATTAATTACTGCATACATCACTGTAATGTTTGCTGCGTATGACTGCATGTTAAGGTATCACTTAATTGTTTCCATACGTAATGAATATGACGGGCTATATGACTGCGTTGTATATATATATATATATATATATATATATTTGCATTCCATATATTGAAGTGGATATATATATCTGCGTCCCATAATATGACTGCGTCCAGACTGTCTTTCATATTTTATATGACGGTGTTCCACTGACAACGTTTATCCCTTGACTGCGTGTAGGGGCTTCAGTGTATGGGTGCTCTCTATGTGTTATATGACCAACGTATAACCTCCTCAAAGAACAGTGTATAACATCCATCACTTGGCTGTAGTTTTAGGGCTGTGATTAATTAGGGCATCATCTTTTGGATCTTTTCTTCATCAAACCCAAAACAGGATGAAGAGAGATCTCAAGAGAGTGAGTGTGTAGAATGACTTAAAGTCTCCTTCTATTTATACTAAAAATGTGGATGATGAATAGACATGACGTTTGGGCTTCTTGAGCCTACATAAGTTGTTTGTCGGCTAGATAATAAATCCATAATTAAGATAAATTCATATCTTCATAAATACTTATCAGAATCGGATGATCTTTAGATCAATCCTACACCTCTCGATGAGAGGGATCCAATAAAAATATCAGCTGCCATAAATAAGCTGACCCACATGGAGTTTGGCCTTAGTTTCCAATTTAGCAAGGTACCCATACACTCTGTCATAATGGATTAATATATGCTCAATTAACATGACATCATGCATTCATATCCAAAATCGTATGTCATGGAATAACCCTTCTTCAATAAGTAATTCATTCTTATAGAACTGTGTAATAAATATCAAATATTTTTTTGATGAAAGAGACTAATCAAACACACAACATATGTGAATATATCCATTCTACTACAAATCAATATCTATATACAAACATATATTATTAGAGTTCAAATAGAGTTTCAATATAAGTCTTTACAAATAATCAACAAGTGGGGTAATGTTGTTTGCATATGGATTCTGAGAAGACCGTGTAAGATTCAGAGTATGACAGAGTATGATGAGATAATGTATCTCGAAACCCACTCTATGTAAAACTTAGGATTAACCTAGTTCAACTGATCACAAATCAATGGTCAATGTCTACAAATGGGGGTAGGGTTTCAATAAAGTAACCAATTAAATGAATCTTTAGACCATAGCAAAAATATGAGAGTTATGTAAACACGGATAAAACACCAATATGAAAAATATCATATTATTCTATTCATAATATAACTTGTTAAACAATCATAGACCTTTTATGATCTCACAAGTAATATAACCAAGAAATATAATTTGTTCCTTTATGACAATGATTCTTCATGCAAAGTCAATCTATATATGTATAACAAATCCAAGTAGTAGAAATAATGATACCAACATATAAATAAACCAAATGGATACTATAATAATCATCAAAGAAATCATATTTAAAATAATCCACGCATAAAATAGGAATGGAATACTTTACAACAAAATTTCTCCTATGAGGGGTCCTCCCACAATAACATTCGACTCTTCTAAAACTTCAAATATTTTTATTCACCACACCAATAGGTAAATTATAAAATTTCATATTAAAAAATAACCAAAATTACATTAATTCAAACATCATGGAACTTCAAATCACAAAGGTGCAAGGTCTGATAGTACAAGTTATACATAATACCAAACCATCACCCCCCCTGACATTAAAGTGCTTGAGGGATTTTGATAAGCTACATCCTTGATTTACAATCAATACATTCTTAGAAACTTTTGGTTCAATTATGAGACCTAATCCATGAATATGAGGAATATAAATTCTCATATTAGCCATAGATAAAAATTAAAATATCCTTTGTTACTTTGAGAACTTTGTTGAATCTTGTGTGGTGCTAGTAGAAATGACTATATCCTTCATGCTTTATATCCATAAATGGAAATATGGTATGTTGAACTTGTTAAGCCTTAGAACCTTCTTTTCTTTACTTAGAAATGATATGGATCCTTGTTTGAAGCTCCACTTGAGGTGTGATCTCATAAATGGTCGAACACATGTGCACATTCATAGGTTTGAGGGTCCCTTTGGGTATAAAAATTCTTCATTTAGTACTGAAAACAAATTAGAATTATTTCATTATCAAAACACTCTCTAAAATACTTAGTTATCTAGCCTAAAACATAGAATTTAAGGAAATAACCATAGAGTACTTGACTAGGTTGTTGATAGGTTTTAGAGAGTGACACTATATATTTAAAAGGAGAAAAAGGGGATATTTTTGGCTTGAGGGGTCTTGACCCAGGTTCAGAGTTAGTTGTGCCAACCAAAAAACCCCTAAACTACTGGCCCTTTCATCAACAACCCACGTACCGCAGGTTGTAGTCTCACCCGAAGCAGTATCGGGGGATGACAAAACTAGGTTTCTGCTCGTCTATGATCTTATTGACCTCCTAGACACGCTATGAATCCTTTATATATCTTTCTCTTTTACAATACCATGGTCCACAGACCATGGGCAAGTCACAAAACTCCCTATCTTATAACAAACTAAGGGACTAAAGCCCCTTTTGACTCGTATGAACTTTGTGCTCCACTCCCACAAAATGCAAAGACTTTACAATTATAAAAAAATTAGTGACAAAATTTACCCTAGTGGACCCTGTCCCAACAGGCCCCCAACACAATTTGGTGACTCATCCTCAAGTTGCTTTGTTGGTGGTGCCTCAATCTTCTTCTGTAGCTCACTGAAATCGATTTTAAAAGCCTGTAGGTCTATGGTTCCCTCTATGGTAGCTTGTTGTAGTTCTTTGACCAAATTTTCAGTAGTTGGGCCTTCAACTACAAGGCCCATGGTCCTTTGAGTCTATTGCATCCCTTTGAGCTTACTCTACATGGACAGAGTCAACTGGTTGGCCTCATCTACTCATGGATGCATCCTTGAAGAGATGATCATTTCCTTGCGGTGCAGCTCATCGATCTCACTTTGAATTAACTTGCCTTCCTACAGTTTGGCGAACCTTTGCACTAGTGCTAAGGTCTATGCTGTTGACCTGATTTCGTTGAATTTCCTCTACTTCTTCCTAATGTCTGCGATAATATTTTGTAGAGTTGGATCCTCCTACAGAGAGGTCCACAGTTCCATGGCTTGCTCAATGGCATAGTGCAGCCCTTGACTACATCTTCCAATGTTTTCATGCCTACTTTGATAGCATCTCCGCACTTCTCTCTAACTTCCAAAGGAGTTGTAGGCTTCAGTTTAAGCTGTAATTCTGATATTTGTAGCTCCAACTCGAACTGAAATCGGTCGATTTCATCCTTGGACTCCTTCATTGCATCATCCAGTTTCTGAATCTTTTCCTCTGAGGCCGCATCTTCTTTGATCTTGATCTCTAGAAGCTCACTGCAGGCCTATGCAAGGGCTGCTTCCAACTATTGAATTTGGACTGTGATCTCCTCTTTTTCTTTAAGCGCCTGTGCCTTCTCATAAAAAAATTGTTGATTGTTTGTCTTGACTTCATTAATTATCAAAAATTTGCGTTGCTCCCAAAACCTCAATTGATCAGACACCCCTTGGTGTAGTTCATGCAAGTTCTAGATGAGGAGCGCCATGAGGTTTAATCTCAGGTTCTTCATATGCATCAGTTGGGCCCTTTCTTCCTCTATCTCGGTGAGTAGAGATCCTTATGGTAATTGAATGGAGTGGAGATCCAGAGTCATCTCTATGTCTAGAACTGACCTGCTCGCTTGACTCAGGCTCACTTTTTTCCCGCTTGCTTTTCCCACGCTCGCTTGTACTCTACATGTTTTGACTTGCAACTCGTGCAGGTCTTGTTAAACCTTTCCCAACATTTGCTGGTACTATCCCTCAAAGTGGCCCCAAAGCTCTGAGGTCATGTTGTAGATCACATCACTTATTTCATCTAAGTCCCCCTCAATGAGAACCAAAGGCATCACGCTCACTATTTTTTTGGACTTTTTCTTCTTACGGTTCCTTGTGGTAGTCCTCTTCTTTCGCTTTTTAACCACAAAGGGGGATCCCAACTCCGTGCCCCTTTCTTCGTCTGCCTCGGTCTCTTTCTCCTCCAATTTTTTTCGGGGTCTGACTCTTCGACCTCAATGGTAGTTTTGGCCTGCTCGACTTCTCTTTCCTTGGTCGCCTCTTCAAAAACTTCCCTTACCACAACTGCTTTCTCCTAGTAGCCTTCTCTTGGGAAACTTTCTGAGCCTGCTTTTTCTTTTCACCTATTGTGCTCTGTGCTGCTGACCCTTTAGCAGCCGCACTGGTACCTCCACCGACATTCAAAGGGGTGCCAGTTGCTTGGCCACTTGCTAATGACCCCTACGATATCTTCTTTGGCAACCAAGTAAAGTAACTTCTGCCATATGCACCGAGAATCCTTCTTTGCTGGAATATGCAGATTGTGGAAGTCAGCCTTTGAAATTTGCAATGCTGGTGTACTACGCTTGGAAAGTAGGTGATAGACTTAGTCACTGGCTAATCACCATTCATAGGTCCATCTCAAATGATACCCAAAACATTTTGGTTTCCATGATGTGCGTGGGGTCTTTTCTAGCCCACAGCGAAGCGAACTTTGCTGCCTCCGGTAGATCTGAATCCTGCTGAGGAAATTGACTTTCCTCGGGCATCTGCCATGCCACTAAAGAAATTAGCAATAGTAACCACGTGTAGTGAAACATATTTCCCTCATCCTGGGCCTCCTTGCAGTCCTCCAAAAACTCCTTACACATGTATTGAGCCCAGTTATACTGGAACCCTTGCGCACATTGCGAAACCAGTGAAACAATTGATGCTGATACATCATTGGTGCAACACTTTCTCATGATCTTCCCGACCAAGATATGTGCAACGAATTGAACCATGCCATCTGAGATGGACTGGATAGAGTATATACACGACTTCTTGACTCAACACTTTCTTCATCTGGTCTGCCAACTTCTTTTCATGCGAATTTCATACATCTGGTCTGCCTTTGTAGGGTCCACTCCTTGGGATGGCAACAACGTGATCCAGTGTATCAACATGTCTTTAATTAGGATGGGATCTCCCAGCCAGAGACACCCATTCTGCACTAGTGTCAGCATTTGGCACACACAAACTGTGTTGACGATGGTGTGGCTAAAGTGCGACACCCATAACATGTTGAGTAGCCCCGTGCCCTTAACTCCAACCACCTAGTTCATTGGCTCAAGGAGCATAACACCCTATTCCTCATAATAGACCAATTTGAGGTACTTGTGTAGTGCTAACTAAGGAAATTTATCATGGTCCCCAAGGTCCTAGTCCTCCATTTTTAGATTTGGTATCTGACCGAGCACTGGACCCTCAAACATCATATTCTCCTATAGTAAATGAGTAGAGACAATGAAATTCATAACATCTGGATCTTTGGGCACCTTTGTTGTGGATTTTCTAGGTGGTATGTATTTTGGAAGCTGATTTATAGGTTCAACCTCTTATGCATCAAGCTCCTCTATTCCCCCTCCATGTAGTTCTTCCTCAAATAAATCCATTGGTTTTGTCGATTGTTTGGTCTTGTCCATTTTTCCCTTCTAGCAGATTTCTGTGGTGTTTTTCCTCAGTGATTGTTGCATTGGCACTTGTTGAGGCTTCTTCTACTTCGTAGATGTGGACGGTTTAGGCCTAGGAGACCTGGGCACGGTAGTAGGCAATCCGGTAGACATAGTTTCAGCTGGTGCTACCTTAGCTAGGGCTAGCTCCATCTCTGGGTGAGTTGTAGTCATATTCTCAATGAAACTCTTTAGGAAGTAGTTAGGTACATTTTCTAAAGATGGTCGGGAAAATAATGCTTCCTAATCTGGCTCAGACACATAGCACTCCTCCTGGTGCAAATCACAGTGAAAATTCTTAGGGAAAACTCACAGGAAGAAAAGTGTTTGGATGCGGGGCGATATACCGTATTTATAGACCAATTTGAATTTAAATACAACCATTCCCTCCAAATATTGGTCATTAATGCAAATTCGGTGGCAGATTTCCAAAGACCTGTATCTTAAACACTCCCCCCCCCACTCCTTTCAACGGAAAATTCTCCATCCAATCAACTAAAGTGCTGTCAACAGTCACTTTTTGGCTAGGCTACGTGGGGCTCACCTCCATATCATAGCTCCTTTGGTGTAGCTCTCTTTAGCGCCATCGTTCGATTTATCGCGTAGCCCCTTTGCTTTTCCTTCCAACTCTCAGGCAGTGTAGTTTAAAGTCTCATACCTCCTTTCAACTACCAAGAGTACTAAGAATATTTGGCAATCATATAGTCATTGCTCAAGGGTAGGATCACCCCTATAAATATTCAAGTGACTTCCATTTACCTTTCCAAGAAATAATTCACCATTCAACCTTACGAGATGAACTGAGCCACCATCTGTAATTTCCTTTACAACATAGTGTCCTAGCTAATGTAATTGATATTTTCCAAGGAACTTTATAAAGTTATTGTCATATAGCAATACCAAATATTCATTCTTGAAGGTACACTATTTGATATGGTGATCATTCCCTACCTTTTCATGGTCCTTCTGAACCGGTTGATGAAATCTTGCCAAGAAGCAATCCTCTTCCAGTTCTATGAGTTGCGCGAGTCGCTCCTCCATATTATCATGATAGACCATGTTTGTAGCTGTTGCAATCCACAAACTGGGCAAAATATATTCCATGGGAATTATAGCCTCCTACCCATACACCGGTCTAAATGGGGTTGTCCTGTCAATTTCTTACAAGTAGTCCTATATGCCCAAAGGACCGATGGTATGTGCACGTCCTAGTCATTCTGCTTCGTGTTGCAAATCTTTGTCAAGGCACTCTCTAGAATTTTATCAAGGACTTCCATCGTTCCATTCACTTGAGGGTTATAAGGCATACTATTTTGATGATATACCTAGAATTCGTCAAGCAATGCAACAATTGTTTCATTTAAGAAGTGCATACCCCTATCACTCATTAAAATTTTAGGGCAACCGAACTGAGACAAGATGTAGTCAAAGATAAAATTTAGGGTTGTAGCTGCATTATAGTCTTTCATAGTTTGTGACTCACCCACTTGGTCAAGTATTTAGTTGTGGTAATAATGTATCTAGCCCCCGTCTTTTTCCATGGTGGTTGCAGTGGACCCACAATGTATATCACCCATTTTTCAAATGCTTGCAACGTCACTTGCAAATTTAGGGGAAATTCATCTTTTCATGATGGTCACCCCATTCTTTGACAAACATCACATGCCCTACAATACATCTTCAAGTCCTTATGCATGGTTAGCCACCAAAACCCTTTGTGTAAGATTTTCTGTGTAGTCACTCTCCCTACATAATGTCCTCCCTCTATTCCTCCACGTGCTTCTGCAAGAATTCTTGGTTGTTCATACTTCGAGACATATCTGTGCAATATTTCATCAGAGCCCATTTTGTATAAATGTTCGACAATCACAGGAAAATAAGCCACCCAGGCCACCAGTTATTTCCTCTGTTGTGTTGAATATCCTTCCGGGGCTACGCCTGTAGAAAAAAATGAATTATATCTGCAAAGTGATCATCTGCGACATGAACAATGAAGAGCTGCACATTAGGCAACCATTCCTCCAAACTTGTAGGCTCATCACTAGTCTCAATCTGCGAGAGGTGATTAAGACCAACATTCAGGCATCCTAGCTTCACAATTACTTCAAAATCATATTCTCGAAATAACAACAACCACCTACAAATCTTCCCCCCTCCAACATAGGCTTGTTGACAAAATATTTTAGAGCATAATGGTCCGTGTACATCTTGAAGTGTGCTCCTAATAGATAGTTACAAAATTTATGCAGCGCGTAGACCATTGCTAGTCCTTCACACTCTGTGGTTGAGTAGTTCTTTTATGCCTTCAACAACTTCCTACTCGAAAATTCTATAGGGAGGCCAATATCTCCTTCACCTGGTTGGGTTAGTACTGCACCTAGTGCAATAAAATACACATCTATATGAACATGAAACTCCTTCTTTCAATCTGGGAATACTAAAATGGGTGTGGTAACCATTTTATCCTTTAAAACATCCAAACTCTTCTGAAAATCCTTGTCCCAAAAAAATGTTGTATCCTTTTTCAACAGTCTTTCCATCGGCGCAATTATTTGCGCATATGCCTTGATGTACTTACTGTAATATCTGGTATGGCCCAATGTTGCATCCACCTGCTTAATGTTCTTTGGGGCCTTTAAATTGATGATGACTGCAACCTTTGCAGGGTCTACCATCAATCCCTACTTGCAGACCACATGACCCAAGAGTATCCCATATGGTACACAAAATATGCACTTCTTCAGGTTAAGGGAGAGTTGATGTATTCGATAGGTATCCAGCATGAGGCACATATTAGAAACATGGCACTTGACCAACCCAAACTCGGTCCAACCATCAAAGTAGACCTCTACAAATTTGTGGATAAATTCCTTAAACTTCGAAATTACCAGTCTTGAAAAGATTGCAGGTGCATTCTTTAGCCCAAAAGGAATTACTGTATATTGAAAGCAACCCCATTCCATTGTGAAGGTGGTCTTACTTCAATCCTCTGACGCAATCTTGATCTGATGGTACCCTGAGAACCCATCAGTGAATCAGTAGGATTCCCGCCCTCCAACGTTCTCTGCCACCTCATTTGTAACTGGCGTAGGGAATGGGGCATGGATGCATGCATCATTCAACTTCCTCATGTCCATGCATAACCAAATTTCACCCAGCTGCTTCTTTTCTTGGACTACCATGGGACTTACCCAATCTGATTCCTCCACAGGTTCAATGATCCCAACTTCCAACATCTTATCCAACTCTTTGCACACCTTTTCCTTATATTTGGGATTTAATTGGTAGGGGCACTACTTTACTGGCTTCACATTTGGCTTTAAATTAATCTTCTTGATGCCTAGATCACCTACTATCCCTTTTAGATAAGAGAACTTGGTGGGAAACAAGTCCTAATATTCATGCAACAACTCCACAACTTTATCAACTGTATCTTCATCCCAATAGTCTCCTATCTTCACAAACTTTGGCTACGCTTCTGATCTAATATTCACTTGTTTGGTCTTTAAAGGCTCTGATATATCAGGGATCTCTGCCTTAGGTCCCTTGACTTCACGTTGTCCTTCAGACTTAGGGATGTTGATGTTTCTGGGATTTTCTTCACCCTCCTTTACGACCACATTATAACATTCGAGTGCATGGCACAACTACATACTCCAATCTAGTTGTAGCCATGTGACCGAATCTTTAGGAATTTTGAATATCGCAGCGTTGATCTCTTGGAGTGCCTCATGTATACACTCAAACCCATCTTCAAAGCTAAAAGTTAACATAAATCTTTCCTTTAGGATATCCCATTCTGTTGTCCCATGTCGTAGCTCAGTTTCCAAATACTAGTTCATTGGAATGGTGTCCAAAGTATGACAAAATATGTGAACCCACTCCAGTTGTGGTTCTTCTCCCCATGCTTTCATCCATCGCACCAAATGCTCATGTGGATCGTCCTTCCCTATGTATTTCTCCACCAAGTGGGTATTGGCATACCTAAATCTTAACTTCATCATTCTTCGGTACTTCTTCCAATTAGCGAAGTTTTCCTTATGCATACCCCACGAACGGGTAGGCGTAGCTCGCAGCACAATATCTAGAGCTTAGAACCATTGTTCCTCCTGTACATCGCTTTTAAACTTATCCAAAAGCACATTAACATCTTATAAATCATCATAATAAGGTAAATTCCATACCTCTGCGGATATGCATTGAAGTGACTTTGTAAGCCTGTTACAGTGCAACTATGATACTTCATGTAGTCAGTTCTGTCAATTCTCAAGCTCCTCATCAGAATCCGACGTGCAAGAACTATCCCTATCCCACGTAATTCATCCATATGCAGTATGGTTGATCCTATACTCGTCATGCACAATGATATTATATATTTGATCGAGGTTGTCTTCTTTTTCATAATCGCGGTCTGGTTAAGTGTATCACGTACCCTTAGTCAGATCTAGTGGAACAATAAACCTAAGCTCCTTCCTTTCAAATGTCATTATGCACTTTTTGAGATTGATGACTACATCCATGCCGAAGGCCCAATCAATGCCAAGTAGCATGGGGTATGGGTTACTATCATTAACTATCTCTATTACTTCAAAATCAGCTAGGGTGCTTTCTCCTTCAATATCCATCGTTACACCATATTGGTGCCCCATAGGAATGATCTTTTGCTGATTTTTCATTCGTAGCTAGATAGGAGACCAATGCAATGCAGGTCTCCCCATTATTTCCCAAGTTTTCTTTCACAAAAAGTTCTCATCAAATCCTAGATCAATAATTACATGATCCATTTCGTACTCTCCAATTTGTGCAGTCAGTCTCATCTCGCAACTGGTTCGCTTCTTGATTTTGCCTACTTAGCATGCTGCAGGGTGTTTTGGAAGAGGTTTATTTTTACCCATACAATTATCTACTAGTTCCTATAGCCCTTCCACCACCTTCCTATCCCTTATAAGCTTCATACAAGTCTTCAAAAATGTCGCTAGCAATGAAGGGTCTACATCTTGCGTGTTATTGTTTCCTCCAGATTTTCCTTGACTTCCTAATGTAGATTCTTCCACGAAGTTCTTCTTAGCCTCTATAAAGGTTTCCTTTTCTTTGCTTAGATTGAAGCCCACTTCTTTTTCAGTAGCCTTGCGTACCCATCCATCAAATTATGGCTGCTACCCCTTGTCTTCTCTAGTGGCAATACCACTTCGCGTAACGATATTAACACTACGCTCATCTTCGTGAGGCTCTGACCTCATCATTTGGATGTTATGCATAGGTTGTTGGGTATGATTCTTCTTTTCTTACATCTTCGCTATAAGTATTGGGCAATCTTCTATGAAATGGTCAAAGTGCCTACAATACTGACAGGAAGGGTGCATTGGAATTTGATAGTCGTGCGCAAAATGACCCACCTCTCCACAATTGTCACAAATAACCTGCCCGTGACCCTATCCAACTCCTCCTCCTCGTCCTCTTCCTTAGCCTTGGAATCCTCTGCATGCTTCACCCATACCTTAATCTTTAAGCTGATTTTTGCCTGCATTCTATATGTAGGGGTCCTTTCCATCATCGATTCATAGCTTCGAAAATTGTGCTCATCATGTCCTACTGATTTGCAGAAAGTGAAAAACAACTATTGCAGAGTCTGGAAATTTTTTTGTAGAAGATGAAAATTATCTGTCACATGTTTCCCATAAATTTGACAAATAGCACATCATAATTCTACTCCTACACTCAGTCCAATGATGTTTTTTGGCTTAAGGGGGACAGAGCCTCCCCCTATACGATAATTCTGATAGACTAGGCAATGGTCCTTATCATGACCATGGCCCTTTCATTTCAAGCACTAGACTTCTACGCGTACCTTTGGCTGGACTTCCTTCCATTTCTTGAGAATCTGCAACTCCATGTGTAAGCTTGCCAACTGTGATTGAATCTGTTGCACCCCCAGATTCGTATCCTGCACTAGTGAAGCCTCTAACCTCATGGAAATCTCCAAGGCTTTAGCTTGTGTTCCTATTTTCTATTGAGATAGTGGCAATCTCAAATGAGGCAATAACGAAGTAATGTACCAGTCTCTGTGTTGATCATCCATGATCTTCATATTAGCCTGCTGAATCAGGCACCTCAACCTTTGATCAAAATACCACGCAGACTCATTTATCCTCTGTTGGATATCTTTAAACTCTGCCATTAACTGGGCTTGTGATTTAGGCTTCCTAAACTCATTGTTCATTGCTTGTTGTGTTTCCAGCATAGTCGCATTGGGTTTACCCGAACAAAACTTGACATACCAGCTCAGTGCTCTATCCTGTAGCGTCGTAACCAACTATATTTTATTCATGTCATCATCTGTGATCTACTATGCCTTCCATACAACATTTGTGGCAAACCAAAATTGTTTAGGGTCTTAAGTCAGACCCTTAAACACAGATATATTCATGGCGTTCGACATGTTTAATGCTGGAGGTGGAGGTGGAGGTGGAGGTGTAGATGTATGAGGTAGCAGTGATGGTGGAGGTGGAGTGGATGGATTCGGTATCCCTCCGATACCTTGTCTTACTATCTGCAACACACTTAGCAGAATCCTCATAGCACTACTTTCTTCATCATTGTCATATGCTCCTAACAGAGGACTATATTCAGCACCTGAATCTAGGTCTCTTCTAAATGTTTTCCCACTTCACGTAGTCCCAAACATCAATTTAAAGGCATAAACCAATTTTTTCACAATAACATCTTAATCCAGGTCTTCAGGTATTTTAGGTACTTACCTCTTGGTCCCTTGAAAAAACTACGCTCTACTTCATTGTAACTGGTGGATGTATCGATTGCGAACTTAGTAATGAATCTTCCCATAATACTGTCGATCCAATGGTCGACAACCCACATGTTTTTTCTTTTTTCTGAAGCCTCTAAACGTTTCACCCATTCTAGGGTCCACACAATAGGGTTTTCCAACTTCCACGTGCCCTGGCTATCTGCCAATTTTGACAAACACTAGTGTAATTTGCATGGAAAACAACATAATACAATTTCATGCTCGTCGGTATATAAATATCTATTCAGCCACTCTTCCTTTGACAGACACAGGTTATTGTTTTCCTTAGCCACAAATTCATGCAGCTTCTGATCCATCCACTTCTCAATTTATTTATTACTTGGGAACCATTTATTTGACATCACACATTCCTCAGATAGATCCATTTCCTGACGGAAAAACCATTTGTTGGCCTGAGGGGTCCTGACCCAGGTTCAGAGTTAGTTGCACCAACCAACAAAACCCTAAATTGCTGGCCCTTTCGGCAACAACCCACGTAGCGCAGGCTACAATCTCACCTAAAGCGGTATCGGGGGATGAAACAATCATGTTTATGCATCCAGAGGTCAGTGTGATGGTTTCTTGCAGATTCTAGGGCTTAGTTTCATCTTCACCAACCCTAATCCTTCCAAAATAGATAATTGTTCTAATCCATATAAATAGGATTTATACCTTCGTGAAGGCCCTTAAACATTCATAAAATAAAGAAATTAAGATGATTTATCACTTTAGCACATTCATTAAGAATTTGTTCATATAAATTTAGATATAGAGCAAAAATACAAAAAATGAAAAAATAATTACAAAAGCATAGATACATAGGTCATGGCTCAAAACTTTCTTTATCAGATCTATTCTTTTAGTTACAGACTCTTCTTCCCTATGCACTTAGTTGTAGGGGCCCATGCACTCTACTTGCAGACTTACTAAGGTATCCGCACACTCAGCTGCAGGAGCCTTACCCTTCGCGTAAGTACAGGAACAGAGTTCCCTACGTTAGACTACGTGCCCATACAATGCTCTTCTATGATCTTATTTACCTCCTAGACTTGCTACGCCTCCTTTATATATCTTTTTCTTTTACAATACCATGGTTTGCAGACCATGGGTGGGTCACAAAAATCCCTATATTCTAACAAACTAAGGGACTAAAGCCCCTTTTGACTCCTATGACCTTCGCGCTCCGCTCCCAAAAAATGTAGAGACTTTACAATTATAACAAAATTAGTGACAAAATTTACCCTAGGGGACCCTGTCCAAACATATATGATAAGTAAGGAAAGTGTGAAAATAATTAGTTGAAGATGAAACTTTTAGGGTTCAACAAGAGGGTTGTGATTCCCTCCAAAAAATCCTAAAAAAGGGGATCTTTCTCCTAGTCCACACCATATAAATAGGAGGGTCATTAAATTCCCTCAACAATCCAATAATCTAACTTGAGGCCCTCCTACAATAGGGAATAAGTCCCAAAAATATCTACATTATTGGATCTCTTGGAATATATGTATATCTTGCCAAAATCATGCACAATAAACATGTTAAGGCACATAAAATATGAAAAACTCATTGAGCTCTTCTAAGAACCCATTAAGTTATGAAAATGTATCATTAAGTGCAAAAGGTGGGTTCAATATAGTTTTTATGTGCTCAGGATTGGATTGATGGGTCTTATAATCTACCTATCTGGAAGGCCCGTCATACCCCACTACTAGAACTATTTCTCACCCTTGAGAAACTCACTCTTCTTCTCTTCTATGCTCTTTTTCATTCATCTCCTTGATGACTTGATTAATATCACAAGTTGAGCTAATTTTGTTTACCCCTGTTTGGTAGAATCCTGCATTTTCCTTATATACTTCCATTCACTAGATTCTTCTTCCTAATTTTGGTGTTCTTGGAGCCCCAACTGTAAGCGTGGATTGAACCTAAGCCCTATTCCCTGAACTCCAAGTATTTGCATGATCCTTTGGTACAAAGTAATTTTTTGTAGTGTTTCCTACAACCGATCAGGAGAGTGATACTCCCTTATATTCATGCTATTGGGAAATTATTTATGTTGTGGAAAAATTCACACACAATGAGCCATTGCTTTGTAACACTATGGACCTATAAAGGTTACCATACAGAGAAAAGTATTTCTAAACTGAGACAACAAACACTTCCAAATTATATGATCATGCAAGAAAACATTCATATAATTCGTAATGTTATAGGATTTGAGTTAATACCCGGCCTCCTCGCAGGTTGGTGAAGGGTTTTGCATATTTCTTCAATTAGGAGATCTCCCTCTCCCACTACCAATCCAAGCCTACACACAAACACAAATGAACAAAGACAACAAATAGTCTTATGTAGAAGACCGCTAGCTCCAAACATGAAGTAAAACATGAATATAGATTGTTTCAAACATGAATGTAAAGAGAAGAGACCATGAATCTTCATTTACCGTAAATCAAAAGTGCATCATATACCTTCAGCTCTGGAACTCTTCTCCAAGTTCTAGTAGAGTATCCCCACTATAATGAACAAGGATTCAAAATAATATTTAGCTCTTGTTGGACCCACCAACATGTCAAGGGGATCTCCTCGGGAAGAAGTCCCAATTAGACCTCAGAATGTTTGATGTAGGAGTCCCAATAGTGGGTTGTAAGGTAATGCCTTGACTGCGATGTTACATAGAGGTGAGTAGAATAACCCTGTCAGCAACAAGGGTGTGACTAATGCAATGAGTCAAGGAACATGTATGAGAGGTTCCAAAACTTCAAAGGGAGAAGGAGGTGAATGTGAGTTCCAGGTTGAAAGGGATCAATCCCAACTCAGCGAGGAACACACAACACAAATGACATGCACAACTTCCAGTGGAGTAGTCCACTCAGATGCGGAAGTCACATCATATAATGTACGATAACACGTACAACACTCATGGATCAGTTTGAGATGAGTGTGACAATTATTATAGCAAGGTTCAAGTGAAAGGTTTGTCTGATGTCTGACAGAACAATCAACACAGATGATGACAACATTAACAACATATGCAACACATTAACAACAAGATTCATATAATTTCATGTGAATTAGTTCATACAAAAGTATGTAAGTTAAACAACACATATCATTAAAGCAACTGGAGTAGTCCAGCTACAACAACAACATATGCATCAAAATTTGTTGGTTCTTATTATATAAAGAAGTGTAAGTCACAATCATACAATACATCCATGTAAATCTACTATCCCTAATAGTGGAATGTTATAGCCACATCCACCTGCTCCTCCAAAGAGATGTACTAGTTCCGTGTAGTGGAGAAGCCAAGGCGCATTACAATACTGTCCTTCAAGATAGTCTTAGTAGAAGCTTGGGTGACCAAAAGCCCTTACAATGAGTTATGAGGGACTATTTATAGCAAAGGGTGGTGTGACCCTTGACATTCCCCTTTGTGATAGTCCAACTACCCTCATGACTCTTCGCCTACTCTATGACTGTTACATCTAACCATTGACACTTGACTTACACTTGACATGACTCAACATTACAATGCACATGTACTCATGTGAGACAACATGGCTTGGGAAAGCCTTGCAAGACATCACTAGCACTCGACCCGCCATGATAAGACCAACTCTTTGACATGCTTGCGATGGTGAAGGTGGTGAGCTGATGCCAAGCTTGGTCATCCATGATGGTGTGCATGCACCTCATGGTGACATCTTGCTGAAGCGAACTCTTGCCTACATTGTAATTGGTGCATTGGTTCGACCCCTTCATCTAACTCGTCTACTAACATGTGCATGGTATTCTTGGGTGTGGCTGAACCGAAAACACACCAATGCATGGTGTCCTTGCTGATCTTCAAGTGTGTACTGGTGGTCATGCGCATCAACTTACCGAAGTCATGTTCAGCTCTAGTTGGACTTGCTTCTTGTCTTCGCCTTGGTGAGTGTGTTGAACAGGTTGGATTGCATGCATGTAGTTAATGACATGCATGCTGCCAAATCCCTTGCATGTGATCAACAACACTGCTCACCATGTATGCTCTATGTCAATTGTTGGGATAGATCCTTAACTTGTACAGGTGCAGTTTCATCCGTGAGTGCATGTTGTGCCCAATGCTCTTCCTGTTCCTACTGCAACTCATTTGTCTCTTTGTGCAGCTTCATGTTCTTCCTGAGTTTCTTCTTCAACACATGAAACTCCTTCTTTGTTCCATCTTTTACCTTCATGTGATCTTCATGTTTTTCCATCACTTTATAGCCAAAGTCTCCAAAGTTGCTTTCATCATCAATGGACCTACTTGAGCTTACAACCTTGTTTCGCCTCCGTGTTGTAAACAACCCTCCCCTTGCATTAATTGCATTTGGTTTGCTGTCTTCAACTGTTGTTCATGATGCTGCTCACTCTGATGCTGTTGTTGTCATATCTTGATGTCCTTGTCTATGAACAAATTGATGCCTTCGTGGGTAGTCAAGTCCATGGACACTTGATCGAATGCATCCCCAGGCATGTTCTGAACGATGTCTTCATCTTTTCTCTCCTCGAAACCATTATACCTGTACTGCTCAGAGGAAAATGAACACCTATGATACCTGGAGACATGGAAACACTCATGGCAAGCAATCTGTCAATTGAAAACCAAAATGAACACGAGAACTGACTTGTGACATATATGGGAAAATGATCATGATGGGTTGTGAAATTTCGGCTAGGAGGTCGAGAGATCGACTACCAAGACTGCACAAGGCACAGTCCGGGCTGCAGGGAGACTGACTGACTGCTAGAATTGTGTAATGCATAGTCCAGTTTGGCTGCTAATTGCTGGGATTGCACAATGCGCAATTCCACCTGGGAAGGACTACTAGCACAGGGACATATTTGCTCAATGTTTTGGGCCAAGAAGCCACTGTCCTCAAGAAATGTGCAAAATAGTCCTGGAGGGTAGTGCTAGGTAGGAATGACCAAATATGGAGAGGAAGGTGAGCCTTCCTTTCCCAGATTGCACAATGTAGTCTTGGTGAAGGTAGAGCCCAGGCCAAGGTTGGCTCGACTCGCCAACGGGCAACTGAAAGCAAGTCAGTGAATGCATCGCGACACTAAGTGATAGCAAAAGTGATTGACAATGCATGTGAAACATGAATGAAAGATTCATCAAATAGATCAACATGCATGTGGGTGAGGCAATTTTCTTGTTGGGCAAACGTCCATGCAAAACAGTTTCATGGATGTGACAATAGTGAGATAGCAACGAAAAACTAAAATAGAGCTAGAAAAAACTAGTATACATGTAAATGATAGCAAGCGTTCAAAGAAATCGAGAAAATAGTACTCCCACAAGTGAAAACACGAAAAGTGATAGAAATGCAGTACAAGGCATGGGAAGCGGGCTTACCACAAAAAAACTGAGCTAAATGTGTTGATTGCTCCTAGATGTGATGTGGGATGTCAGAGCTACAAGGTTAATGTGAGGAATGAGCTCTGCAACATCCAATTGATGAGTTTTGATAACATCGATGTTGTGACGCACATGCCACGAATCTATGGGAAGCGAACTTGGTGTGAGGTTTCAAAATTGCTCCTTGCATGTAACCTCCAAATGCTAAACATAGATCCCTGCAACAAGGGATGCCTTTGCATGCTGCCTTGGGAGAATAAGCCCATGCATGCAAGTCTACTTTTCTTAGTCCTAAAGCGAACCGATCAACTCAGCTACACATGTAAGAGACTTCTCGACTGCTGGAGAAAAATACGCATTTCTGGCTGGGAGTTGGGCTGATTGCCAAGGAGGTTTGCGCAATTTCTAAAAAAAGTAGCTAACTGCTGCCCATATTTGTGCAAATCCTGGTGTGAATAGCCTGTTGTTGGGAAAATTTGTGCAAATCCTTCTGGGAGGGTGGGCAAGACTATGCAATCCTAGAGCCCAGCAGGCTGCTAAAGAGGATTGCACAATTTCTGGAGGGAAGGCTGGTTTGTTACAGGTATATTTGGGTACATCACTCCTGACGATTAGATCAGTAAACTTAGGACTCATCAAACCCTAATTTAGGTTTTACATGCCCTAGACAAGTCACCAAATTGAATGCTTCCATCCATCAAAGTTTCCTAGCTTGAAACCCTACTGAAATGCCTCCTTGGGACACCAGCATAGCCTTGGTCAAGGGTAACTATGCTGCAGAGCAAGTAGCCCCATTCAGGCCTTCATTGCAGTGAACTTAGGACCACTTTGACCCATGCTGGGTGAGAATGAGCGAAATTGGCATAGGATTCTAGGAATATTCCTTAATTCTAGACCATTCTGGAAGGATGCCCAACTCTTCTCTCATCCTATGAGGTCGATTTTGGATAGGCTATGGATCAATTTTCCCTCTATCCTCTCATCTCTTTCTCCATGGAAACTAACTCCAATTTTGGAAAACCATTCAATACCCTCATTTATGATAAAACCACCTCCATTTCCTATAAATTGAGCACTCATCATAGTGATCAAGGGGGCTAGAATCTGAAGTTTGTAAGGAAATTATGTTGGTTTGAGAATTGAGTTCATGTCAAGCAACGTTATGCTGCTAGATTGGTGTGCTTTTGATGTGGTGAGGATTGGACTGAAGCTGGAGGAGTGGCAGAGGATCAAACTATAATGGGTGAAGCTCTTCCTTCTACATTAATAAAGACTTTATTCCTTTTCTCATATTATTGTTCATATCTATGATGATTATGTGTTTCAATGTATTCGATTCAATTGGTTTATAGTAGATAGATCATGTATGCTTTAATCATTTGTTGTTTTTGTTTCTGTTGATACAGGTACTAATTGAGAAGATTTAGTTCAAGTGAGAGTGACGGGAGCAATTCAAAGGGGATCAAGGAAGAGAAAGACTACAAGTAAGTTCCTTCATCTCATCTATCTACTATAGGAAAAGGTTAAACTACTTTCTTTCTGTTGTTCTAGGTGTAGCTACCCACCTAGGGAAAATGTGTTTATCCATAGATGAAAATTCCATATAACAAATTGGCGACCATACTAGGGAATGACCATCGTTCCTGGTAGTTTACCCTTATCATATTACATCCTAGTAGACTTTACTTGAGTTCATTGATCTCTTTTCAGTCATCTTGAAGTGGTTTTTGGTCAAAAAGTATGCTTAAATGTCTCCTGATTGGGCTCTCTGGCACCAGCGTAGTGTTGGTCTTGACACAATGCGCTGCAGAGTAGCCTTAGCTTAGAGAAAATGCACTATCTTCCACTCAGGGCTGCACTGATCCCTGTCAAGCTAAAAAACCATCTTTTGCTTGGTTTTTTTCCAAATTTGCTTCTGATGTTGTTTGCTAAAAGATCAATGTTTTCTGTGTCTTTGAAATCAATTTTCATTTCTTCTCCTAGCCCTACTTTGGTGTTGATTGTCTAGTGTTTCTTAAGAGATTTTTTTATCATTATCAATTCATTTTCAAAGCTATCCTACATCGATTAGTCTTTTCTGAAAAGGAATTGTTGTAAAGTCTTCATTTCTTTGAAAAAGAAATTGTCGTAAAGTCTTCGTTTCTTGTGAAAAGCATTGATTGATCATTTGTGCATTTAATTTCTTTATGTTCATCTAAACATTAAAGGAATGAAAAGAAAAACATGCATTATGCATTTATAAGTTTGTGTGTGCTTGTAGGAATGGTATAGGGAAAGTTGCATTAGATGTGCTCTATGCTCTTTGTTTAAATATTTTGATTGCTCTATCCCTTTTAGTTACGATTTTCATTATTTAAATCAAATGAAAAGAATGTTTCTCATTTTAGTTGCATTCTAGGAGTTTCAGAAACATCACGTGATGAACCTGAAAGGAAAACTTTTAAACAATATCAAGTAAAATTTATCTCAATTAACCTAATGGAGCATTGTAACTTAACGCATAACATTTAGAGGTCTAGGATAGAGACATGTTCTGGCATAGTTAAACATAGCAATTGTCGCTAATTGTCTATGATACATTCTGAGTGCGATACCTCATTCCATGTATGTAAGTATATCGTAGCTTGTCCATGTACTTTCGGGTATATTGGGTGGTGTTATAGTATGGAATGCTCTCACTATGTTGTTTCACATTAGACAGCGCTAACATGGATTGGGCCTCCAACTACTTATGGGTATATTTTGGAGGAGTACATTAAGTTGCTATCCATCCATAGGTAGCCGAGTTGGCCACCTTGTATACTATGATACAATGAAAACAACATTCAGGGAGATTAACTGCACATATGTTAATTCCTTGGCTTCTCTGAGGCGGTATATTGAAGTTCACAGTTGGTAATTCTTTTGCCTAGATTATCCCTCTTTTTTTTTGTTATGTTATTTTGATTAAAATAAAATTAATTGACCGTGGATAACTCCGGAGTCCACCGATCAAGGAATTCCTTTTGATGGGAATCCTAGGCCTTTTCCTCCTTTCGGAAGTATTAGTGCTCCTTATATGACTACATTGTCCCTTCTAAGACTTACCATCAGCTTCCCAGTATGGTTGTTCTCAACCTCCTTGGCCCCACAACTAAATATTCCTAGAATTGGACAAAATCAACCTGCAGTTGATCCTAAAGATAACCCTTTACCTTCTTCGCCAATTGTTTCTTCCTCCCCTTCTTCCTCTTCGCCTGGTGAAATTATTGACAATAGTAACTAGGTGGATAAGAAGAAGAAAGGGAAGAATAAGAAGAAGAAGAAAATTCAGCGAGGGGCAAACAAGCAACCATTGCTTCGAATGTGACTTTTTATGATAAACTATCTGATAAGCATCACAAACTTCGATATCCTTGAAAACTTTGTATGGGAGACCATCTTCTTCAAAATTGTTCTGGTATTCCTTAGATCTTAGAAGAATGGTATTCTCGTTCACATCAACCTGTGTCATCAACTTCTAGAGATCATGCTGGTGACACACCATCAGCTAGTGGTAGTAAAGTTCATGGAAATGAGGGTAAAGTTAAGTTTCCCTATAGGTTATGCGAAGGGAATCACCCCATCACTTTTGTCCCTATCTAGATGAAGCCCAAAAAGTTTTGGATAACTGTCCTGCTTCTTTGCAACAACTTCCATTTGGTTACAGGAGACTCTCCCTTAATCCTTCACTAGTTTATGAAGTGACTGACCTAAATCAACCATCGTTCAAACCCACTCTCTCTGAATGTGAATCCCATGAGTCTATACCTGACCAATCATGGGTCAAGGAAACAGTTGACCCGATTTCACCTTTAGTTAATCGTACCTTTCCCGTAGAGAGTGAGTATGATACCACTTAGGTTCTTTTCATTTCTTAAAATTCCAATGAGCTTGGAGGAAACCCTCCTCTTCCATTAAGATAGGAGGAAAATCCTCCTGTTCTCGTAACTCAAGGGGGTAATTATATTGTTCTTACCGTACCTCCTCCAAGTAGTTTGGTCACTTCCTTTTATTGGAATTTACTGGCAGGATGTCATCTTCCTTCTTATGTGCCTTTCCAGATCATAGTACAGGTTTATAATATGATTGTATATGGCACTATTATAGGTGAAGGTGCATCTGTGAGTATCCTTTCCTCCATTGCTTGGAAAGTGCTCAGTTCGCTGCCACTTGTGCCCGTTACCCAGAATTTGTTGGCTGTTAACAGAGGAACCAGTCAACCATTATGGATCCTTCCTCAATTTCCTATTACTTTTGGAGGAAAAATTGTTTATCTCAATGTGATGGTAATCCCAGGCCCTTTAGATTACAATTTACTTCTTGGGTGCAACTATGTTTATGACATGGGAGCTATTATTTCAACACTCTTTCGAGTGATGTGTTTCCTGCATGAAGGTAGAATTGTCACCATTGACCAAATTTCATTTCCCGGCCCAAATATGGATTCCAATCAACCATCTTCCCTAAATGGTCCTTTTCTCCCAATGGTATATTCCCCGCCACAGGTCAATTATGTGGCAACCCGTTCCATGCCTACATCAAATGACGATCAATTCCGTAATGTTGTGCATTATGTACTTGGGGCATTGGAACCAGATCTCTCTAATGGATTCCTTGCTACGTATCCCTTCCAGAGCATTATTCTCCCATCTGATGAGAACCTATTGGAAGTCATGACCTCTTATAGGTCATGATCAAGGAATATGAGGATAGTTCCTGGTCATGTGTCAACCTCATTAAAAAATGAAACAAATGGTATGAGCATAGTTCATTGTCTTGTGTTAAGCTCATTAAAAAATGAAACAAGGAATTCTTTTATTGTGTCATTCTCATTAAAAAAATGAAACAGGTCCCAGAGCATAGTTCCTTGTCTTATGTCAAGCTCATTAAAAAATGAAAAAAGGAATCTGAGAAGAGTTCCTTATCTTATGTCAAGCTCATTAAAAAATGAAACAAGGTCCCCTGGAGAAAAGTTCCAATTCGAGTCTTTGATTAGATCTCGTAAAATCCTAGTCGAGTCTTTCACTTGATATCATAAATGAACCTTCATTCCATCCACCTCATAGCCACGAGTAGTCTACTTAGGTGAATGCAATGAAGCTTGGGGGGCATGCACCTAGAATCGAGTCATCATGCTGGGGGCATGTAAACCAATCTCAAGTATAGTTCCCTATGGTTCAAGCTTGTGTAAAAATGAACCCATTTAACCCTTTTGATTGCCATTCTATTAGCCTGTTCCGTCAGATGAGCCTTGTTTTTTCTCCTTCCATCGTCACTATCTACTTGGCCGATCATACGCTTTCACTTGGTTGTTTTACCCATTTTGAGGAATAGTTACAATGAGTGGTCTTACTAGCCAACCTCTTCACATAAATCAACAAGTTTTGAAAAGTTCCAACATCACTGGAACCAATTGCTATCCTATATACCACTTGTTCCTCTAAGTGGAGTTCTCTTTAAGCTCTTTTCAGACTCTCGAAATATAAAAAGATTGCCGAGCGCTTGTCCTTTTCAGTTCGTAAATGGATTGGAAACGAAATCTACTCAGTATAAGTTTAACCATTTTCCAGAATGAGATAGATTACTTACGAAAAAGGAATACGTTGATCGAACATGGTCAATAGGTTCTCGTATTATTTTATGATTTTTCAGACTTGAGAGACAAATTTACGAAAAATAACTTGTGGAGTTTCCTTTTTGTACCTTTTCAAACTCTCTAAACATGAAAAGGACCGAGTTCTCATTGTCGTTAAACTTGTTAAAACATCAAATAGTGACAAATTTTTCCATCATGACAAGATCGAGTTTCATCTTTGCTAGGCTCGTTAAAACATCACATAGCAATGGATTCACCTGAAGAGTGGAATTATACTACAAACATATGTTATCCTCCTCAATCTTGTTAAAAAATAAAGAGGTACTGGTCAACAATGACTCGGGAAAATGGGAAAAGGAATAAATCACTTTATGTTAGTAAGTCACTCTGGAACATGACACTTTCACTTCATCTCTATGACTATTTGGGTTGGGTTATCTGCTTGATGGTTATCATACCTATGGTCTATCACACCATCCATAACTTTGGTTTTGGGTCAATGCTGCTAATTCATTTAGTATCGCCGACATGTTCAAGAGAAGTGACTCAGTAAATTCATGTTTTGAAATACTCATAAACCTTCATTTTCATGGCCGCCATTCTTGAACCTTGTGTCGTCAGTAAAATTTTGTCTTCAAAATTGTTACATTTTTTTGTTTCGTTGATGGGGGATACATCAAGGCCCTCCTGCAATGAGACACTTCTTGTTGACATCAGCACATTATCCAAGAATTTGACTTAGAAACACCCTTCTAGTACCTTGAGGTTTGCATACATCAATGGAAAGGTTCTCGCTTTCGGTGATAGGTTGACATCACAAGCCTTTGATCGAAATAATTTGTATGGTGTTCGACATCAAAACATCTATTCACACAATGCAGAATGTAATGTAGTACCTTAAGAATCATTATCATTATTGATGATTTCTCTCGTGTCTATTAACGACTTACATCATTGGCTGGTAATTAGATAGTGTCTGTTAGGTTCCTATACCAATAGGTGTCATATTTCATGATTGGCTATGGAAGTGCCAAATATGATCATCCTTTCCATGCTGCAAAGGTTCCATATTTTGTATACAGATAAAGAAAATTAAAAAATGTAAAGAGGGTATGCCCTAAAAGAAAAATCAAAGGGCAAGAAAAATGAATTGGTCAACAAAAGATAAAGAAAATGAACCCCAAAGAAAGACCAGGAAAGTGGCCAGTTAAAATGCCACTACTGTCCTATTTGTGCAAAGCAAGTTCACAATGTGCAAACACTGTTTCTTAGCACACTTGATGGATGGCCCAACAGCTCAATCTGGGCTAGTCCATATTTAAATTTCCTGTTGTAGAATAGAGAATGAAGGTCTGTCCAAATAGTTCAAGCCTGGCAGATCACCAGATAAGAGAGAGAAATAAAGGGCCCAACTACTTAATCTGAGCCCTTGGAGGAGACAAGGATAGATTTAGATAGGAGGGTAGCCAAAAGAAAAGAGGAAATCAAGGTTTGTTGGTTCAAGTGCACCCAATCAAAAATGAAGAAAAAATGTTAGGAATTGTAGAATGGGTAAGTAGATTGAAGTTGTAGAAATAGGTCTGTCAGCAGTGTCATCTTTTTGAATATGATCTATTTCATGGATATCTCAAATGCCTTGGCAAAGGTGTGACCAGAAGTTGCATGTATAACTCCCCCCTCTCTCCCCTCAAAATAATCATTCACTAACATCCCTCAAAGAGATTGGGATCTGCTCAAACTTTTAACCTCATTCCATTTCTATAAAAGCTTAAGTAAAACTTCAGGTTTACTTAAAAGATCAAAGCCACATTCCTTGTGTAAAGTTTTATTTCTCCCCACACCCAAGCCTAGGTGATTCAACTTCATGCACCTAGCATTTCCCCTTACATTCATATTAACATACTAACCCTATTATATAACTCCCACTTATATTTTACCTCCCCTATTATATATAAAAATACATCCGAAACCCAAAAAATGTGTAATATCCCTACCCTTGGCAACTATAGCCATATAGCAAAAGTTTCGAGAATTATAACGTTTACCAGAAACATTATAATAGCCCTCCGCATCATTGGAATTTATTTAACCCCCCGTTAAATAAATAACCACCCCTAACCCGCCCACATAAACCATACAAAACCTTTTAAACCAAAGTTTTCACCTGCGTATATTCTCAAAAATATTAAAATATTAACACGGGCCCCTGCGCCATACCTTACCGCCAACTCGCCATCCTGTCAACCATTGGATCGCGCCTTCCAGATCCAACGGCTCTAGTTGATATCGGAGCCGCTCTGGTGTACAAGAGTTAGCGCCCAACGGAAAGCGGTTTTCCCGCCGTACCCCGAGACGCGTGTCCCTTTCCTATTACATCGAGCCCGCTTTAACGTACCAAAAGTGGTCCGATGGAAACCACAAACCACCTCCTGTTCCCGCTGCTTACGTCATACGCCACGTCTGCACCCACGCCAGCACTTGCGTTACTATTCCATCCGCCTTGTCTGCCATGTCATTCGTCCATGTCAGTGACCACATCATCCGCCACGTCACCTTCTGTACCCTACTACAGGACAAGGTTATGTCATGATGACGTCAGCACAAAAAGCGCCAAAAAGTCCGAAAAAGGTCCAAATTTGTTCAAAAGTCACAAAAGTGATGTTTTTGTTTATTTCTTATGCGTCGTATAGTGAAGACTGTGCATGTGAATTACGTTGAATTTGCTACCAACCTTCCAGTTCGCCACCCAGGCATGTTCATGCTGCTAACCCGACCTCCTAGGCTCCGTCTGCAACCGCGTTTCACACCAAACTCTTGTAAAACAAGTATTTACTCGACAGTCACCCATAAACCCTGTTTTTTCGTGATTTCTCAGTTAAAATCACCGGGAGAGCTAAATTCGAGTCAAATACACTGTTGCCTGCGAACCTCTGCACTCTAAGTCACTGATTCACCATCTTTCCAAGGGAAACCTACTAATTCTGTGGCCCTCTGTAAATTTCCCATTGAACTTAAAGTCAAGCTCATTTCCGCCTGCAAAACCATTAAAAAATGCCTGCTGAAGAGGCGCCCTTTCCACTGTTATTTTAACTTCCTAACTAAAGTCTGCAGACTCTGTCTCTCCTTTGAGTTTTACTCAGTGAGGCCATTTCCATATAAAACTCAAAATTGTAGAATTCCTGAGAAAGACCCATTGTCAATGGTCTCTTTCCTGTTGAGACACAAACTCAAAATCCAATTATAAACACAGTGAATCATGGAGGCTCCAATGGCCCTGAATATTGCACCCCTGAATGCACCACATAGGGAGTTGGAGTGGCTGCCTCTTGCTGATAGAGATTTCCAGATTAAGGACATGGAGGGTGATAAACCTCACCTTCAGGCTTTTTGTGAAATAAGGAATAGATACAAGAATAAAACTAACATATTTAGAATCTGGGAGTCTAATATGCCTATATGCTACCTGCCTTCAGTGAATGTCTTCCCTGACCTCATCCATCAATGTTGTGCTAATTATGAGCCTTCTCAAAGGGTAGTGATGGACCCTTCTGGCAATGTCCTCTTTCATATCACCCCTCATTCTATAAATGAGATGTTGCACTTCAAGCCAACTCAGCCTTTGGTCCCTCTCTCCATGAAACATTTGCTAGATCAAGCCTCCAAGCTATCCTCTGCAGAAATTGACTGAATTGCCAAGATGTTCATGCCACTAGATTGCTACTCCAGATAAAAAATTCCCTATCACCATGCCTGGTTTGATGAGCCCGGAAAATTGCTCATAAACATGATTTCTTACATCCTGGGATTCAGAACAAGTGAAATAGTGGATGAGACTGTCTTTGCTTTGATGTCCATGTTTGATCCAGGACAGCCCCCTGCTGTCAAGTATGATTATGCCACCTTTATAGCTAACAAAATTCATGAGCAATTCTTGAATTTAGACAGAGAGAGAGTGTTCAAGTACACTTCATATATATACCATTCGCTGCTGTACTATCAACCTAATAGTTTCCCAGTTCCCCTTAAAAAATTGGATGCTAAGGGGGAGCAAAGGTCTGTAATATTTTGGTCCTTAGTATTCCATCATGTTCGTAGCTCCCCATATACATATTGTGAGTTTATTGACCTTTTCATATATCCAGCCACCTGTTTGTTATCAACAACTCCTCCTGTCAGGCTCTCTGCTGAAATGCAGAATATCTTACACCTCTCAAAGGAATACAGTATTAGTGACTGGTATTTTTACCAAAACCATATAGTGATCAGGATCTATGGCTGTCAATTAGCTCCCTACAAGCTGCCAAAGTATGTCCCTATAAGACTCTTTGCCCTGGAATACTACCAGCAATTAAGTAGTTCAGATTTGACTCATTTCTATGGTGCTAGGAAAAAAGCACAGCTCAAGATAAGGCACCAACTGGGCCCTTTTATCTTTAATAAAAGGGAAGAAGCATGGAAGGAAGCTGACACTATTCTGAGAGAAAAACTTAAGCTGAAACAAAGTTTTCTTTGGGCACCATATGACCTTGAACATTTCATAAGCTTTAGAAGAGTCAAAAACAAGCTTACAGGATATGTGCACCATAGTATCCCTCAGATTGAACAATATGCTAATCAACAAGAGTGGATAGAAGGAAAAACTAGTTGGGGAACTTACTGAAGAAGAGAGATTAGAAAAAGAAATGAAAGAGTTTGAAAAGACACTTGACCTGGACTCTGTTGGACAGGTGTTTTTCACATTACCTCGACACCTTGGAGCGGGCACATCAGCTACCACAACTTCACAACAGCCTGCCCAAGGGACTATTCCTCCTGCAGGGACATCTAAGGGCAAGGAAGTGCAGCATTCAGAGAAGCAGGAGACAATGGCAGACCGGCCAGATACAGCAAAAGAACAAAGTCAAGGGCAAGCCCCTTCAACACAAGCAAAAGCACCTGAAATCCCTGTCTTACAAACTCCTCTCAATGAGGAAAGAGACAAGAAAAGGGACAAGCGGGAAGAGACATGCACAGGGGCGTCCACAACACAACAAGGGAAGAAAAGGCAAAGGTTGAACCCCTACTCTGAGGAAGAATTTACAGAGGAAACAACAGGCAACCAAAGGGGTGAGGAAACAACCGAACAACAGATTCCCCCAAGTATGGAAACATCAGCTAGCTCCTTTCAGCAGGAGCAAGAGAGGAAACAAGGTGTGGAGGTTACATCCACCAAGCAACAGAGCAAGCAAGGCTCTGACATCAAGAAGGCATTCACTGAAATCAAGGCCAAAAATGAGCCGGTAAGGTTCCAGCTCTATAACCAATTACTAAGAATGGCTCCCACCAATCAACAGAGGCTAATGGAAGCCTATGATATCCAAGAAGGGAAAATGACCCTCAGTCACTTCAGGCCTACAGTACAGTAGCCCCAGTCAGCTGCTGATTATATCAGAACCAATCTGGAAGTCCTTGCTAAAGACATCCACCCAATGGACTAGATTGAGTTACACAAACAAACTAGAGAAATGGTGTACTCTACCTTGGCAGATAAAGCAATATTGGCCCACAGATTGCAAAATTCACTTCATAATACTTCTGCCCAATTGCAATTGGAGAAATCTTCCTCGTTAGCCAAGGACAATAGAATCAAATCATTGGAGGAGATTATTATGGAGCTGGGACATGATCCCAACGATCCCAAGGGCATACAGGCTTTAATTAAGAAGAAAGAAGAAGACATAGCAGCCCTCAGAAAACAACTCAGGCTGCCAGCTACAATACATCCTCAAACCACAGAAGTAGCACAGCAGAAAGAAGAGGAGGATGTAGTAAGTTTGCTAATGAGGATGAATGAAAGACTGCTAGAAACAGAGAAAGCCTTGGGGGCAGCACTGCAAGGAAAACAGGGAGAGTTGGCCTCTCAGCCGGCTCAAACAGCTCTAACTCTTGAAACTGCTCCTCCTACAGTCACCACAGCAGTCCCTCCTACTGATCCAGCATCAACAACAGGTACCTCAGCTCCAGCCTCAACTTCAGCAACAGTTACAGCAACAACTACAGCAGCAGCAGAACAAGAGGCCAGCCTGAGTATGGAGGAAATGATGAAAGAAATAAAAGCTCTGGAACTCCAAATGGCAGAATTAAAAGAAGCCAAAGAAAAGTTGGCCAAGATTGAGGTAAATTATGACAAATCAAAAATGGCTGTGGCTAAGAAGACAAGGGAAGTAAAGGCCCTGGAAAATAAGATAAAAGCCTTGGAAAAGGACCTAACTCTTCACAAGACTCTAACAGAAATCAAAAAAAAATTATGGAGTAAAATTGGCCAGTCCATCACTGATCAATGGACATCAATCCAGACTATTCATGACCAGATTGAGTTGATAGGGATAGCTCAATTTGAGACTCAAAAGGCCAGAACATTATTGGCAAACAAGCCCGAAGAGGCCAACAAAATGATCCATTTTTTGAATACTCATACTAGAGAACAGTTAGCAGCTCTGGATATCAGGAACAGAACAGACACAATTTTGTTAGTAAAAAAGGTGCTGACCATGAGGAATTTTGTGCAGACTTTGGAAAGAAAGTGCCAAGAGATGCAAGCAGAAATAAATACCTTCAGACAAAAGTTTGTAGTGTTGCAGAGCAAGGGGTTTCCCAGCTTACTGACCAGTAGTGGAAGACTATTAACACATGAACAGTATGCTCAAAGGGTAAATACCTATATTACCAATCAAATCACAGCATCATCAAGCAGCAAAGAAGAGACAGCACCTCCCTCTGGACAGGTTTTATATGACAAATTGGAAAATTTGTTTTATATTGAACATGAAATAAATCATCTTTTTGAGGTCCAGCCAAATTACTACAGATACACTGAAGTTGATGAAACATTGATTAAGCTACAGAGAGACCAACTGCCTATAGATCAATGGTGGGAGGGCATACTTGAGGTTTTCGCCAAGGTAATTTTATTGCTCTTTTTTATTAGCTACAGATTTAGAAAATTCAAATATACGGGCCACGTACCAGAAAATCAAATTGACAAAGGATGGAATTCACGCTAAAAGGTGTTAAGACAAACTCAGGCACATGTGGCAAGTGGCAGCACATCAAGAACGCAAATCAGAGAAGCAACCATCAACCGACTAGTTGAACCGAAAAGTCAACAATAGCGGAACACTTAAGGCGGCCAGTACAACATAGTTACTCCATTCATTTCTGCGTGGTTTTTCCACAGTCAGTTATTGCCTTTGCCAAAGTAGATGGATGAATTTATCACTTGATATTTTTCCTACAGGATATTTTGTAAACTCTTCTATAAATACTTCCCCAAGATATGTATTGTTGTTGGCTGGTGAATATCATTCTGGACCTGTGCTGTATGTTTTGAGAACTCTTCTGAAATAAAGATTGCTGGAATGTTTTGCTGGTGAATTTGTTGGTTATGGAATCAATGGCAGAAGGATATACTGCAGAATTCTCGTGTTAATGCATGGATCAATAAGTCTTCTTTACTCTCGTGTTATTGTACTTTTGTTTTATTTACCATCTAAATTTCATGCTCTAAGTTACAGGAAAGAAGGATAACACTGAATTTACTTTGTTGTACTATGTGTTCAATTCCTGTAATTTCTTATGTTTTCTACAGGACTAGCATAGGCAAGAATTCTTGACTGCTCTTGTCTCCCTGGTTCTTTCACTCTAAATATCATCAAGGAATTCTTGAACGCTCCCTGATAATGTTTACACAATTTCCCTCTGTTAGCATAATGAAAGATTCTTGATTGCCTTTCATTTCCTAACTTCATTTCATCTTATTCCAGCTTGAAAATTGTTTATGTGTTTAATTATCTTGCTCTGTAGTTTTCCTATTGCCAAAGACACCATACCCAAAGGTTTATTTCCATTAGACTCCATCAACCCAATGGTCTGAACTTCTCTCACATTGCAGCCCTTTTCTACTAAATTTCATCTTCCAAACATCAAACAAAACTTATGCTTCATAACTAGCCTAACATATAACAAAACAGATCTAAATTATAAAGGGAGAGCCCTCTCTGGTTGCAAATTGGCTAGAATCTGTAGCTAAAAGAATGGTTAGTGGTTAGCTCGGCCGTATTCCCTTCTAGAGGCAGGGAACAAACTGAGTGATAACATCATTAGAGACTCCACTGGGGATCTGAATGACTCTTTTTTACTACTGCCTATTTTCCAAAGCTACAGATGGAGCCTGAAGTTAGCTAGGTAGCCTCTGAAACTGTTTTTGCTGTGCATTTACAGGAGTAAATAAAAGCTGCTTCAGTCAATCTCCAATATAGCTTTAGGCTTTAGAACAATTGTCCCAAAGATTTGATCAGTTTCCCTGTTTCAACATATTCAAAGGAAAGCCCAAAGCCTCCTATATCTCAAAAAACAGTTTCTTGCAGAATATCATCAAAAGCTGTGATCTCTAAACATTTCTGGAAAATACCAAAAATATATTTAGAAGTTGGCTCCAAAGAAGAAAACTCGGTACACCAGGTCAAATCCTGATCCAAATCCTCCAACTATTTTTGAAAATCCTAACTTGATTTCTAAGACCCTTAGAAAACAAGAAAAACTAGAAAAATCTGCTGAAGTAGACCTTAATATACTTCAGTATAACCTTACAAAATCTGAGCTTACTCCTGGGAGAGTAGCACTCCTTTCTATCAATACTATAGCCTCTCTGAGTTCTTCATCCACTCCTCAAAGTATCCTTTCCACTCCCCCATCCACTGCACATATTTCCACTACTGTCCCTACTGTTCCAGCTATCTTATTTCTTCCTGTCGTCCCACTTATCCCTGTAAACATGGCAAACCGTTATGCTCCTCTGCAGTTACCTGGAAATCCAGGGGCTATGCCTCAGGATTATTATAGAAAAATCACATATTTTGATGGTACTGGCTCCTATACAGCCCAACAACACACTAAGAAAATGATGGACTACTTTAAGAACTATGAAATTGATGACAATGATGTCAGAATGAAAATTTTTGCTCAAAGTTTAACCGGTGAAGTAAGGACCTGGTTTAGGGCACTTGGGGCAAACACAATTTCTGATTTAGATGCCCTTTCCAAACCTTTCTCAACAGATGGGAAAAGAAGAAAGATCCATTGCACATCTTATCAGAGTATGACAGTTTAAAAAGAGGCCTGCAAGAAACTGTCCAAGACTATTGTGCTAGATTTAACAATGTGTACAATGCTATCCCTCAAAACCTTAGACCCCCACCTGACTTAGCCCTAATCAAATTCCCTGATGGATTTGACTCTGACATGGCATATCAGCTAAGAGAAAGAGCTCCTGCCAGCTTGGAAGACATGCAGAGCATAGCTGTTAGTGTAGAGGCAAATCTGATCTCTAAAAGAGCCCGAGCTAGAGCTGAAAGAAGGACTACTTTCAAAGAAGAGCCTTCAGTATTTGAACAAAAAATTGATGCAATCATCAAAGGCATGGATAGGCTGGGTGATAGGGTGGAAACCATTGAAAGAAAATCTTCTTAGGAGGGTCAACCAAGTAACACCACTAGGAATCCGAACTTTAGAAAAAATTCAAATCCTAACACCAGGAAGGCTGGCCCTGATCAGAATATCAGACCTCCATTTCAAGAAAACTATGCTGAAGCCTCAACCTCTAGTGAGCCAACAGAGGACACCCAAATCAACATAATGGGATTAAACAATGAGCAAAAAATCTTTCTAACACAAGATGACCAAGAGGCCCATAATTTCAATCAATTTCAAACCAAGTCCGGAGACTCATTTGATTTCAGAGAAGGGTATGATGCAGCAGTCTATGATGTTCATAAATAGTACAAATTAAGGAGCAGAACTATAGATGTGCCTGAACCTGCCAAGCTGAAAGATACCAAGCAGCCAAAGAAAACAAAAGATAAAGCTGCCCTAACAGAACTCCCTGCTAGAACAAATCCCAACCCAAAGGAAGCCACTGTGGAAGACATATCAGATGTACAGCCCTCAAAGAATCAACCATCCACATCCTTTCCCTCAAAAGAAAATCTAAACTCCCCTCCTGAAAATAATTTCAAAACAGATTCAGTTCAAAACATCACTCATGATGAAGAGGAGGTTACTGAAAATACAATAGAAAAGGAAAATCTTGTTGTCCACAATACAATAATTCAAGTGGAGAAACATTTTAGCTTAGAGACAGAAATAGGCAAACTGAAAATAGCCATTCCTCTGTCTAAATTGGCTAAACATGAAGTTTATAAGGAACAAATAAATAGGTCACTTCACATTTCAGATAATAGGGATGCAGTCAATGTTTTATATGACCAACCAGAACTGATTTTTGTTCCTGAAGTCAATGGTAAAACCATAGATGGAGGAATTCCCCCATTCTATGTGAGCTTGAACATTCATGACAAAGTGCTGCACAACACAATGTTTGATTCAGGAGCTTCCCATAACATAATGCCTAAGTCTGTGATGGAAAGGCTAGACCTAGATATCACAAGGCCATACAAAGACTTTTTCTCATTTGATTCCAATTAGGTCAGGTGTCTAGGCCTAATTAAAGACCTTTGTGTATCTTTAGTCCAATATCCAGCGAAAACAATTTTGATGGATGTGGTGGTCGCTGATATCCCACCTAAATATGGAATGCTTTTGTCCAGATCATGGGGTGCAAAACTCCAAGGATCTTTGTAGCTAGACATGTCCTATGCCACCATTTCAGTCTTTGGACAGCCAAAGAGATTGTACCGGGAAACATTGATGAAATATGTGGTTAGTAGTCAAGAGAAACCCCAAAAATTCCCCATCTATTCTATGCATTCTGATATGGATTCATTCATCTTATACAATGGTGGGATGTGTCCCAAAACTGATGCCAAACTCCTGGGAATAGCATAAACAAAAAACATGAATGAACAATCTAGTGTTCAAGATCAAAAAATTGTTGATGTGATTGATGCAACAAATGAACAAGACATAGCACATGAGCTACAAAATCCAAATCTGCCCACAGAGCAAGTTCCCAAAACTCCTAAGACTAGTCACAATCAAGAAATCTTATGGTACTTAGAGTTTGATGGGTCAGTGAACAAATTGGGAGCAGGGGAAGGGAATTGGATACACAATATGCAAAATGACCATGCTCAAGGTCATGCATATAGGTTAAATTTCAGATGTACAAACAATATGATCGAGTATGAGGCCCTTTTGCTGGGATTCAAATTTATCAAAAGCATAAGGGACTCAGACTTGATTATCCAACAGATAAAGGGAAGCTTTGTCACAAATGATCTTAGGCTAAGAGCTTACAGAGGTACAGCCATTGAAATACTTAACACCTTCTCAGAATCTCAGGTCACCAAAATCCCAAGAAAGCACAATTTACATGCACATAGTTTGGAAACCTTTCCCAGCACTTGCAAGCTACCATTTGAGCCCAACCACCACTTTATTGCTGAAATCAAACACAGACCTGTTGTACCAGATAATGTCAAAAACTGGCAGGTGTTTGAAAATGATACACAAATAAATAATTTCCTAAATTTGAAAGAGGAATTCTCAAGTATAAACATTGACACAAGCACCATTGATGATCAACAACAAATAGACAAAATTGAGAAAAGCATATCAGCTAAAATAGTAAATCTGATTTTGCATCCAACAACCTTTGACTGTAAAAATTTACAAGAGCTGAAACAAATGGACCTTGATGAGATGGTTGAGGGAGAATCCAAAGTAATTGAACTAAAGGATAATTTTCTGCCCACAGGGTTAACTCCTTTGGAGGATATATTTGATTCAAATGACATTCCAAGGAAACCAAAAATGCAACCACTAAATGCATAAATTGAGGACTGCAATATTGGAACCACAGAAAATCCCAAAATGGTAAAATTCTCCAAAACATTGCCTCCTGATCAAAAGCTCAGATACATTGAGTTATTTAAGGAGTTCCAAGTTGTCTTTGCATCGAGCTATGAGGACATCAAGTCCTATGATACTTCTGTCATCCAACATACAATACCCTTAAAAGAAAATCAAAAACCTTTTAAACAAAATCTTAGAAGGGTGAATCCTGTCCTCCTGCCCCTGATTGAGAAGGAAGTCAAAAGAATGTATGAAGCTGGAATAATTGCACCTATCAGGTTTTCAGAGTGGATTTCAAATTTAGTGCCCACTAGGAAGAAAACTGGAGAGATAAGACTCTGTGTTGTCTTAATAAATTTGAATAAAGTCTCTCTCAAAGACCACTACCCCTTACCAAAAATGGACCATATTCTACAGAGGGTAGTAGGAGCTTCTAGGATCTCACTGTTAGATGGCTTCTCAGGATTTAATCAAATTTTAGTCCACCCGGATGATCAAGATAAAACTGCCTTTACAACACCTTGGGGAACCTTCAAATATGTGAAAATGCCTTTTGGACTCAAAAATGCAGGGGCCACATTTCAAAGAGCAATGGACATAGCCTTTGCAAAGGAGATCCATGATTTTTTGGTCATATACCTTGATGACCTCACTGCTTTTTCAAAATCAGACCAAGAACATTTAGAACATTTGAGGCAAGTGTTCCTAATTTGTAGAAAATATGGCATATCATTGAACCCAAAGAAATCACTGTTTGGCCTAGAAGAAGGCAAACTCCTAGGTCACATAATCTCAAAAGATGGCATCAGAATTGACCCAGACAGAATTCAAGCTATCCTCCATGTCCCTCACCCAAGAAACATCAAGGAATTACAATCCTTTCTAGGGAAGATCAATTTCCTAAGAAGATTCATTCCCAATTTGGCTGAGCTAATAAGACTATTGAATAATATGCTGAAGAAAGATTCTAAAGTTAAATGGACCATAGAAGCTAAACAAGCCTTTGAGGAAATCAAAATAGATTTGACTAAAACGCATGTTCTCACAAGCCCTAAGTTTGATAGAGAATTCCTAATTTTTTCTTTTGCATCTTAGCAAACTATTGCTGCTGTCCTACTACAAAAGGATGACCAAGGATGTGAGAAGCCTATTGCTTTCTTCAGCAAAGAACTTAGAGATGCTCCACTAAAATATCAAATTATGGAGAATCAAGCATATGCCCTAGTAAAGGCCATCAAGGATTTCAGAGTTTATATCTTGTACTCACATGTCATAGCCTATGTCCCAAATGCTATGGTAAATGACATTCTGAATCAAGAAGGAATTGAGGGTAAAAGGGGCAAATGGATAGCCAACATTTTAGAGTATGACATTGAAATCAAGCCTACAAAACTCATAAAAGGACAAGGGTTAGCTAAATTAATGACTGAAACCAATTTTCAAGCCCTTGACATAAATGAACTGGATAGTAATAGGAGATAGTGACTCCACAGATCAATCAAGCCTTTTTACAATCACCCTGGTATGCTGACATATGTTTTGTATTGTTAAACCTGCAAGCTCCTCGAGGGTTATCCAGGACTAAAAAGAGATTCTTGAAAATGAAGGCATCAAAGTTTTGTATTATAGAAAATGTTTTATTTTGAAAAAATCATGAAGGTATTTTAGTAAATTTCCTAATACAGGATGAAACTAACAAAATACTCAAGGAATTTCATGCAGGAGACTGTGGAGGACACTTGCATTGGAAGTCAACAGATGATAAGATTCTAAGAGCTGGCTTTGATTGGCCCTCCCTGTTTGCTGATGTGAAAAAATTTGTAGTTTCTTGCCATAAATGTCAGATCTTTGAAGGCAAGAGAAAGCTATTACCTTTACCCCTCAGACCCATTACAACTGAAATACCATTTCAACAGTGGGGTTTAGATTTCATTGGAGAAATTCATCCTTCCTCTTTTGGCCAACACAAGTGGATTCTCACTGCCACAAAATACTTTACCAAATGGATAGAAGCCATCCCTTGTAGGCAAGAAAATGATTCAATCATCATGCAATTCTTAGAAACCAACATCTTGTCTAGATTTGGTTGTCCGGAAAAGATTATTACAAACAATGCTGCAGCCTTTAAATCCAAAAGAATGGTCAATTTTTGTCATAAGTACCACATTACCTTGGGCCACTCCATAGCCTATTACCCTCAAGGTAATGGTCTAGCTGAGCCATCCAACAAAAGCTTAATTAACATCATTAAGAATGTCTTGGAGGAAAACAAGAAAAATTGGCATAAAAAACTTGTAAATGCACTATGGGCAGATAGATTGACCACCAAAAGATCTATTGGAACCAGCCCATATGAATTGGTTTATGGCATGGAGGTTGTGTTCCCCTCATCCTTGGGCATCCCTGTAATCAAATTGTTGCAAGAGTTATAGGTAGAACCTAATGACATTCAGAGGAGAATCAATCAAACTATTTACTTGCAACAAACTAGAGAGGAAGTATATTAGAGAACTCAGGTTCTGCAAGATAGACTCAAGAATATTTTTGACAAGAGAACAAAAGCTGAAGATTTCTTCATAGGAGACAAAGTGCTGAAGTGGGATTTTAGAAGGGAAGACAAAGGAAAGCACGGAAAATTTGATTTCCTTTGGAAAGGACCTTATGTCATTCAAGCTGTACAAGGAAACAACACCTATTTTTTGAAAAGTTTGGATGGCTCAGAAGCTGAGGAAGGGCCAGTCAACGGGCGAATGCTCAAGCATTATTTTGATCCTCTTTGATCAACATAACAGAACTATATATTGTACATAAGTAGTGTCTATTTTAGCAGTTCATTACAGCAATTAGATTAGGGATAAGATGCAGCAGATTTTGAGGAAAAAAGCAAGGAATTGTATCACCCTTTTGTACATATTTGAAATTCATCAGAGGAAATCAAAAAGAAAGCTTGGGAGCCATGAAGATGACTGAACATTTAGACCATTTACCAGAACAGAGTTGTTATTCTGTTCACATTAGCTCATGAGAAGTACGTACATGTTACAAAGATTCAATTGTGTGTCTACAACAGAAGGAAGTTACAGATCATAGCAAGAGTTGAAAATAAGGCCATCTGACCTGCCGTTCTTGGCTTTTCACCTGGAAAATCCATCCCCAAGTGGAGCCACTGTTAGGTTCCTATACCAATAGGTGTCATATTTCATGATTGGCTATGGAAGTGCCAAATATGATCATCCTTTCCATGCTGCAAAGGTTCCATATTTTGTATATAGATAAAGAAAATTAAAAAATGTAAAGAGGGTATGCCCTAAAAGAAAAATCAAAGGGCAAGAAAAATGAATTGCTCAACAAAAGATAAAGAAAATGAACCCCAAAGAAAGACCAGGAAAGTGGCCGGTTAAAATTCCACTACTGTCCTATTTGTGCAAAGCAAGTTCACAATGTGCAAATATTATTTCTTAGCACACTTGATGGATGGCCCAACAGCTCAATCTGGGCCAGTCCATATTTAAATTTCCTGTTGTAGAATAGAGAATGAAGGTTTGTCCAAACAGTTCAAGCCTGGCAGATCACCAGATAATATAGAGAAATAAAGGGCCAAACTACTTAATCTGAGCCCTTGGAGGAGATAAGGATAGATTTAGATAGGAGGGTAGCCAAAAGAAAAGAGGAAATCAGGGTTTGCTGGTTCAAGTGCACCCAATCAAAAATGAAGAAAAAATGTTAGGAATTGTAGAATGGGTAAGTAGATTGAAGTTGCAAAAACAGGTCTATCAACAGTGTCATCTTTTTAAATATGATCTATTTCATGGATATCTCAAATGCCTTGGCAAAGGTGTGACCAAAAGTTGCATGTCTAACTCCCCCCTCTCTCCCCTCAGAATAATCATTCACTAACATCCTTTAAAGAGATTGGGTTCTGCTCAAACTTTTAACCTCATTCCATTTGTATAAAAGCTTAAGTAAAACTTCAGGTTTACTTAAAAGATCAAAGCCACATTCCTTGTGTAAAGTTTTATTTCTCCCCACACCCAAGCCTAGGTGATTCAACTTCATGCACCTAGCATTTCCCCTTACATTCATATTAACATACTAACCCTATTGTATAACTCCCACTTATATTTTCCCTCCCCTATTATATATAAAAATACATCAAAAACCCAAAAAATGTGTAATATCCCTACCCTTGGAAACTATAGCCATATAGTAAAAGTTTCGAGAATTATAACATTTACCAGAAACATTATAATAGCCCTTCGCATCATTGGAATTTATTTAACCCCCCGTTAAATAAATAACCACCCCTAACCCGCCCACATAAACCATACAAAACCTTTTAAACCAAAGTTTTCACCTGCGTATATTCGGAAAAATATTAAAATATTAACGCGGGCCCTTGCACCATACCTTACCGCCAACTCGCCATCCCGTCAACCGTTGGATCGTGCCTTCCAGATCCAACGGCTCTCGTTGATATCGGAGCCGCTCCGGTGTACGAGAGTTAGTGCTCGATGGAAAGCGGTTTTCCCTCCGTACCCTGGGACGCGTGTCTCTTTCCTATTGCATCGGGCCTGCTCTGACGTAAACTGCCCCCGTACCAAAAGCGGTCCGATGGAAACCACAAACCACCTCCTGTTCCCACTGCTTACGTCATACGCCACGTCTGCACCCACGCCAACACCCACGTTACTGTTCTGTCTGCCTTGTCCGCCACATCATTCATCCATGTCAGCGACCACGTCATCCACCACGTCACCTTCTGTACCCTGCTATAGGACAAGGTTACGTCATGATGACATCAACACAAAAACCGCCAAAAATTATGAAAAAGGTCCAAATTTGTTCAAAATTCATGAAAGTGATGTTTTTTGTTTATTTCTTATGCGTCGTATAGTGAAGACTGTGCATGTGAATTATGTTGAATCTGCTACCAACATTCTAGTTTGCCACCCAGGCGTGTTCATGCTGCCAACCCGACCTCCTGGGCTCCGTCTGCAACCGCATTTCACACCAAACTCTTGTAAAATAGGTATTTACTCGACAGTCGCCCATAAACCCTGTTTTTTCGTGATTTCTCAGTTAAAATCACCGGGAGCGCTAAATTCGAGTCAAATACACTGTTTCCTGTGAACTTCTGCACTCTAAGTCACTGATTCACCATCTTCCCAAGGGAAACCTGCTAATTCTGTGGCCCTCTGTAAATTGCCCATTTAACTTAAAGTCAATCTCATTTCTGCCTACAAAACCATTAAAAAACGCCTGCTGAAGAGGCGCCCTTTCCACTGTTCTTTTAACTTCCTAACTAAAGTCTGCAGACTCTATCTCTCCTTTGAGTTTTACTCAGTGAGGCCATTTCCATATAAAACTCAAATTGTAGAATTCCTGTGAAAGACCCACTGTAAGTGCTCTGTTTCCTGTTAAGACACAGACTCAAAATCCAATTATAAACACAGTGAATCATGGAGGCTCCAGTGGCCCTAAATATTGCACCCCTGAATGCACCACATAGGGAGTTGGAGTGGCTGCCTCTTACTAATAGAGATTTCCATATTGAGGAAATGGAGGGTGATAAACCTCACCTTCAGGATTTTTGTGAAATAAGGAATAGATACAGGAATAAAACTGACATATTTAGAATCTGGGAGTCTAATATGCCTATATACTACCTACCTTCAGTGAATGTCTTCCCTCACCTCATCCATCAATGTTGTGCTAATTATGAGCCTTCTCAAAGGGAGTGATGGACCCTTCTGGCAATGTCCTCTTTCATATCACCCCTTAATCTATAAATGAGACGCTGCACTTCAAGCCAACTCAGCCTTTGGTCCCTCTCTCCATGAAACATTTGTTGGATCAAGCCTCCAAGCTGTCCTCTGCAGAAATTGACCGAATTTCCAAGATGTTCATGCCACCAGATTGCTACTCCAGACACAAAATTACCTATCACCATGCCTGGTTTGATGAGCCTGGAAAATTGCTCATAGACATGATTTCTTACATCCTGGGATTCAGAACAAGTGAAATAGTGGATGAGACTGTCTTTGCTTTGATGTCCATGTTTTCTCTAGGACAACCCCCTACTGTCAAGTATGATTATGCCACCTTTATAGCTAACAAAATTCACAAGCAATTCATGAATTTAGAGAGAGAGAGAGTGTTCAAGTACACTTCATATATATACCATTTGTTGTTGTACTATCAACCTGATAGTTTCCCAGTTCCCCTTAAAAAATTGGATGCTAAGGGGGAGCAAAGTTCTGTAATATTTTGGTCCTCAGTATTCCATCATGTTCGTAGCTCCCCATATACATATTGTGAGTTTATTGACCTTTTCATATATCCAACCACCTGTTTGTTGTCAACAACTCCTCCTGCCAGGCTCTCTGCTGAAATGCAGAAAATCTTACACCTCTCAAAGGAATACAGTATTGGTGACTGATATTTTTACAAAAACCATACAGTGATCAAGATCTATGGCTATCAATTAGCTCCCTACAAGCTGCCAAAGTATGTCCCTATGAGACTCTTTGCCCTGGAATACTACCAGAAATTTAGTAGTTCAAATTTGACTCATTTCTATGGTGCTAGGAAAAAAGCACAGCTCAAGATAAGGCACCAACTGGGCCCTTTTATCTTTAATAAAAGGGAAGAAGCATGGAAGGAAGCTGACACTATTTTGAGAGAAAAACTTAAGCTGAAACAAAGTTTTCTTTGGGCACCATATGACCCTGAACATTTCATAAGCTTTAGAAGAGTAAAAAACAAGCTTACAAGATATGTGCACCATAGTATCCCTCAGATTGAACAATATGCTAATCAACAAGAGTGGATAGAAGGCACACTAGTTGAGGAACTTACTGAAGAAGAGAGATTAGAAAAAGAAATGAAAGAGTTTGAAAAGACACTTGACCTGGACTCTGTTGGATAGGTATTTTTCACATTACCTCGACACCTTGGAGCTGGCACATTAGCTGCGACAACTTCACAACAGCCTGCCCAAGGGACTATTCCTCTTGTAGGGACATATAACGGCAAGGAAGTGCAGCAATCAGAGCATTAGGAGACAATGGAAGACCAGCCAGACACAGCAAAAGAACAAAGTCAAGGGCAAGCCCCTTCAACACAAGCAAAATCACCTGAAATCCCTGTCTTACAAACTCCTCTCAATGAGGAAGGAGCCAAGAAAAGGGACAGGCAGGAAGAGACACCCACAGCTGCATCCATAGAACAGCAAGGGGTGGAAAGGAAAAGGTTGAACTCCTACTCTGAGGAAGAATTTACAGAGGAAACAGCAGGCAACCAAAGGGGTGAGGAAACAACTGAACAACGGATTCCCCCAAGTATGGAAACATCAGCTAGCTCCTTTCAGCAGGAGCAAGAGAGGCAACAAGGTGTGGAGGTTACATCCACCAAGCAACAGAGCAAGCAAGGCTCTGACATCAAGAAGGCATTCACTGAAATCAAGGCCAGAAATGAGCCGGTAAGGTTCCAGCTCTATAACCAATTACTAATAATGGCTCCCACCAATCAAAAAAGGCTAATGGTAGCCTATGATATCCAAGAAGGGAAAATGACCCTCAATCACTTCAGGCCTACAGTATAGTAGCCCCAGTCAGCTGCTGATTATATCAAAACCAATCTGGAAGTCCTTGCTAAAGACATCCACCCAATGGACCAGATTGAGTTACATAAACAAACTGGAGAATGGTGTACTCTACCTTGGCAGATAAAGCAAAATTGGCCCACAGATTGCAAAATTCACTTCATAATACTTCTGCGCAATTGGAATTGGAGAAAGCTTCCTCATTAGCCAAGGACAATAGAATCAAATCAATGGAGGAGATTATTATGGAGCTGGGACATGATCCCAACGATCCCAAGGGCATACAGGCTTTAATTAAGAAGAAAGAAGAAGACATAGCATCCGTCAGAAAACAACTCAGGCTGCCAGCTACAATACATCCTCAAACCACAGAATTAGCACAACAGAAAGAATAGGAGGATGTAGTAAGTTTGCTAATGAGGATGAATGAAAGACTGTTAGAAACAGAGAAAGCCTTGGGGGCAGAACTGCAAGGAAAACAGGGAGAGTTGGCCTCTCAGCCGGCTCAAACAGCTCTAACTCTTGAAACTGCTCCTCCTACAGTCACCACAACAGCCCCCCCTACTGATCTAGCATCAACAATAGGTACCTCAGCTCCAGCCTCAACTTCAGCAACAGTTACAGCAGCAGCAGAACAAGAGGCCAGCCTGAGTATGGAGGAAATGATGAAAGAAATAAAAGCTCTGGAAATCCAAATGGCAGAGTTAAAAGAAGCCAAAGAAAAGCTGGCCAAGATTGAGGTAAATTATGACAAATCAAAAATGGTTGTGGCTAAGAAGACAAGGGAAGTAAAGGCCTTGGAAAATAAGATAAAAGCCTTCGAAAAGGACCTGACTCTTCACAAGACTCTAACAGAAATCAAAACAATTTTGTGGAGTAAAATTGGCCAGTCCATCTCTAATCAATGGACATCAATCCAGACTATTCATGACCAGATTGAGTTGATATGGATAGCTCAATTTGAGACTCAAAAGGCCAGAACACTATTGGCAAACAAGCCTGAAGAGGCCAACAAAATGATCCATTTTTTGAATACTTATACTAGAGAACTGTTAGCAGCTCTGGATATCAGGAATAGAATAGACACAATTTTGTTAGTAAAAAAGGTGCTGACCATGAGGAATTTTGTGCAGACTTTGGAAAGAAAGTGCCAAGAGATGCAAGCAGAAATAAATACCTTCAGACAAAATTTTGCAGTGTTACAGGGCAAGGGGTTGCCCAGCTTACTAACCAGCAGTGGAAGACTGTTAACACATGAACAGTATGCTCGAAGGGTAAATACCTATATTATCAATCAAATCACAGCATCATCAAGCAGAATAGAAGAGACAACACCTCCCTCTGGACAGGTTTTATTTGACAAATTGGAAAATCTGTTTTATATTGAACATGAAATAAATCATCTTTTTAAGGTCCAGCCAAATTACTACACTGAAGCTGATGAAACATTGATTAAGCTACAGAGACACCAGCTGCCTACAGATCAATGGTGGGAGGGCATGCTTGAGGTTTTTCCAAGGTAATTTTATTGCTCTTTTTTGTCAGCTACAGATTTAGAAAATTCATATATACGGGCCACATACCAGAAAATCAAATTCACAAAGGATGGAATTCGCGCTAAAAGGCGTTAAGACAAACTCAGGCACAGGTGGCAAGTGGCAGCACATCAGGAACGCAAATCAGAGAAGAAGCCGTCAACCGACTAGTTGAACCGAAAAGTCAACAATAGCGGAACACCTAAGGCAGCCAGTACAACCTAGTTACTCCTTCATTCATTTCTGTGTGGTTTTTCCGCAGTCATTTATTGCCTTTGCCAAAGTAGATGGATGAATTTATTACTTCATATTTTTCTTACGAGATATTTTGTAAACTCTTCTAGAAATACTTCCCCAAGATATGTATTGTTGTTGGCTGGTGAATATCATTCTGGACCTGTGCTGTATGTTTTGAGACCTCTTCTGAAATAAAGATTGCTGGAATGTTTTGCTGGTGAATTGGCTGGTTATGGAATCAATGGCAGAAGGATATGCTGCAAAATTATTGTGTTAATGCATGGATCAATAAGTCTTCTTTACTCTCGTGTTATTGTACTTGTGTTTTATTTACCATCTAAATTTCATGCCCTAAGTTACAGGAAAGAAGGATAACACTAAATTTACTTTGTTGTACTCTGTGTTCAATTCCTGTAATTTCTTATGTTTTCTACAGGACTAGCATAGGCAAGAATTCTTGACTGCTCTTGTCTCCCTGGTTCTTTCACTCTAAATATCATCAAGGAATTCTTAAATGCTCCCTGATAATGTTTACACAATTTCCCTCTGTTAGCATAATGAAAGATTCTTGATTGCCTTTCATTCCCTGACTTCATTTCATCTTATTCTAGCTTGAAAATTGTTTCTGTGTTTAATTATCTTGCTTTTTAGTTTTCCTATTGCCAAAGACACCATACCCAGAGGTTTATTTCCATTAGACTCCATCAACCCAATGGTCTGAAATTCTCTCGCATTGCAGCCCTGTTCTACTGAATGTCATCTTCCAAACATCAAACAAAACTTATGCTTCAAAACTAGCCTAACATATAACAAAACAAATCTAAGTTATAAAGAGATATCCCTCTCTGGTTGCAGATTGGCTAGAATCTGCAGCTAAAAGACTGGTTAGTGGTTACCTCGGCCGTATTCCCTTCTGGAGGCAGGGAACAACCTGAGTGATAACAATGTCTTCCCATGTTCAACTTCATATCACATTTTCACATGGTTAGACTCGTACTTGAGTGAACAATTGGATGAGATACAAGACCCCGGATCTAGTTTCATCCATCTGGGTTGCGATTTCAAGAGAGTACTAAATCATCTGTACAATGGATTTACATAGATGGTCATCCTATCATGAGTCTATATCTGTAGATGACTATCTGATTTATTTATATGTAATGAAAAGCTTATATGCTGAGCATGGGTATGCCTTCCCACAACAATTCATGAAAAATTCAAAGATATCATGATATTATGTATTGTAATTGATGTAGGTCACCATCCACATCAGATCCTCCTCATCACATCATAAAGCATATCACTCGACATTATCATTTTCGACTTCATGCTTTAGGGGGAAACTGTTACAGGTCTATTTGGGCACATTATTCCTGATGATCAGATCAGTACAATTAGGGCTCATCAAACCTAATTTAGTTGTTACATGCGCTAGACAAGTCACCAAATTGAATGCTTCCATCTAGTAAAGTTTCCTAGCTTGAGACCCTGCTGAAATGCATCCTTGGGACACCAGCGTAGCCTTGGTCAGGGGTAACTGCGATGTAGAGTAGGTAGGCCTATTCAGGCCTACATTGCAGTGCACTTAGGCCCACTTTGACCTGCACTAGGTGAGAATGAGCGAAATTGGCATAGGATTCTGGGAACATTCCTTGATTCTAGATCATTCTAGAAGGATGCCCAACTCTTATCTCATCCTATGAGGTCAAATTTATATAGGCTATGGATCAATTATCCCTCTATTCTCTCATCCCTTTCTCCATGGAAACTAACTCCAATTTTGGAAAACCATTCAATACCCTCATTTATGACAAAACCACCTACATTTCCTATAAATTGAGCAATCGTCATAGTGATCAAGGGGGCTAGAATTTGAAGTTTGTAAGGAAATTATGTTGGTTTGAGAATTGAGTTCATGTCAAGTAATGTTATGCTGTTGGATTGGTGTGATTTTGATGTCATGAGGGTTGGACTGAAGGTAGAGGAGTGGCACATGATCAAACTGTATTGGGTGAAGCTATTCCTTCTACATTAATAAAGAGTATATTCCTTTTCTTATATTGTTGTTCATATCTATGATGATTATGTGTTTCAATGTCTTCGATTCCATTGGTTTATACTAGATAGATCATGTATGCTTTGATTGTTTGTTTTTTCTCTTTCTGTTGATGCATGTACTAATTGAGTGGATTTAGTTCAAGTGGGAGCGACGGGAGAAATTCAAAGGGATCAAGGAAGCGAAAGACTACAAGTAAGTTCATCTCATCTATCTACTATAGGAAAAGGTTAAACTACTTTCTTTCTATTGTTCTAGGTGTAGCTACCCACCTAGGGAAAATGTGTTTATTCGTAGATGAAAATTCCATATAACATGGTTTCCCTCTAGAAATGCACAATTTTCAAGGGGAAGCTACTAAACCTGCAGCTGGATCAAGTCCGGGTGAGTAGCCTATGAAGGGAAAATATCAAATTGTGATTGATAGGTTTCCTTTGAGTAAGAAAGACACTGAAGCTTGAGGACTTGATGAAGCAAGGCAAGCTACTATGAAGGTTGGTAGGGAGGCTCCAAAACAAGCTAAGGAAAAATTTTGGAGGGTGGTTGTAGCCGCTACAACACTTGGCAACACACTGGTAGAACTCTAGATCTCTGAATGGACCTTGTTCGTGAAAAGCAAGTCTGACACCTCCAGAAGTATTTTTTTAGCTCGCAGCTTGTCTTAGCTTCGCACTACCTTGATTGTAAGATGTAGCATTTTTCAGACTCTTGGTCGATTGACACACATTCCAAGCCAAGGCAACACAGTTGTTTCGATTGGGGTTCAGGGGTATATAGGTGCACAAGTAGTATAGTCGTCAGAGTCTTAACTTCATCTCTAGTGTTCCTCCATTGCTAGCAGATATGGATAGTACGTCGATGGAGTCACATAGGAACACAAGCATGGCTCTGCTGCCAGCAAGCCTGGTCAGTACCCCGACGAAGTTACTTGCATCAACTCCCCATGTAGGAAGCCTTTCTTTTCTTTTGCCTTATTCATTTTTTATTTTGATTTTTTTTTACTTTTGATTTTTCTTTTCACTATGTATAACACTTATTTATTTTAGAGGCAGAAGAGGGATCTTGAATTATTGAGAGCAGAAGAGGTTGTTCCAGCAGAGAAGTAGTTTATTGTACCTCTAACGTGCTTGTTAAGGTTCCCCCCCTCACCTTACTCTACTTGACTGAGATGACAATGGTTAACCCAAAACAATCGACTGGAGAAGGTGAAACTAGTTAGCACGCAAGCTTTTTGTTTTCACCAAGGTTCACTTTGAACTGTACATATTTTCCTTTGACATATCATGGTCTAAAAGTAACAAGATCATCATACAGAGGAGTTATCACTTAAGAAAAAATATTTTAAATTCTAAACATCAATTTTTTAAATTTGTCAAAGGGTTGGTGTCAGTTTTGGGTCTAGTCTTTTCATCTTGTTTTAGAGTCTAAAGAGTTTGAATAGGAGTTTTATTAAGAGTCTTGTTGGCATGTCAAAAGGGGTTAATTCTCTGCTTTAGTCTATCATTGGTCTCATATCTCACATGAATATCATATGTCGAAACTCGTTTCAAAGTTCTTATGTGCTACAAAACTGTCTAGGTGATTTCGTAGCGCAGAGACCCTGTCTAGGTGATTTCTTAGCACAAAACACAGATTTTGCACTGGCTGCGCTAGGAAATCAGGGATTCATGTGGATTCATACCAAATCTTGCTCAGATGTCATATCTATTAAAATCCTTTATATTTACATCATCATTTTTCAGCTTATACACTTCGCTTATCATGTCCAACCGCTTGTCTTCATCATTAGAGTCATTAGGTACATTGGTACGCTCAGATTTCAAGTTTCAAGAAGAGCCAAGCATTGACATTCATAATCATGATTTGTGTTTGGGTTCATGTGTGACAAATGAATTGTTAAGCCTTCAATTTGAATTCCCTGAAGATCAAGCGAGGCCATTTTCAAGCGAGGCAACTTTCAAGAGAGGCAGTGATCGAAGATTAAGGCAATGCAAGTATTTCAAATTTTTATCTTGCTGAATCCCATGTAGAGGGATACAGAAGGAAAGAAGCACAGGTCAGGCAAGTGCTTGAGGAGTGAACCTGAAGGTTTAGACATCATATTAAAGAATAGAGAAGTTGAATGCGCATTAAAGCAGGTTGGTTGTTGGAATTTATGCGAAAAGCTTCAAGGAAGCTCATTTTAACAAAATGGAGGCTCTGTGGGAAGACAAAACAATTCAAATACCCGAGGTAGTATATTGTCATACTCAATACTACACATGGTCAGTTTCCACAATAAAGGAAGCAAAATTAATCAGAAGAGTTAATACGAAATTGAGAGTTGGGATCAGGGTTATGAGGAGACAAATTGAGGATTTGAAGATGTAGCTAAGCCAGCGGGAAAGATTTCCTTAAGGAAATCATATAGCAAGTAAGGTTATATCCCAAATTTTGATGATTTACCTTGTTACAGTTTTTCTTGAAGAATGATGCATCCCCATTCAGTTTTAAATAGCTTCAGGGTAGTTGAAAGGGACATTTCAATAAAAAAGAGGCTCAAGACAGTCAGATTTTGGTATTAAAACTATGTTTTGTGATTACATAGCAGTTTCGTAGCGCGCTACGAAACTGTTGAAAAAGATGCATAATGCACAACAGTTTCGTAGTGCGCTACAAAATTGCTGTAGTTACATAATTAAACTCAGTCGACCGATTTTGAGTAATCAAGGGGAATTTTTTTTGAAAAGGGGAGTTCACAAAAGGATCATTTACAATGTGCAAGCAACCAGCAAGGGTAAAACAAGCAGAGGAAAAAATATATGAACGCTAAGTTTTTGTCATACAAATGATCATCGCTAGTATTGTCCACGACATTTCAAACAACTTTGAAGAGGTTTTGTCTTCATACGAGTATATGGGAAGGGTCTACAGCACATCAGGAATGTGGCACTCCAATACACTTTTGTGTAATCAAAAATGAACAACATGCTTAATTGGTTTCAAATATCCTTGAGGAAACCAAAAGCAGAAAAATAGGAGCAGTTTCCTACTTTGCAGGAGCAGTAAAGGAGATGAGACATTAAGGGCCAGCAAGGAGTTTTAAACATCCACCAAAGTTAAACTGAAGGGACCCACTTGTCAGAAAACAATTTTTGATTGTAATAAATGTTATTATTAGCATGATGTGGAGTTAGACTCCTAATTGTCTTAGGTTTCTAAAACTTCCAGTTAGCAGTTGTTGTATTTAATAGTTGGTTAAAGTTTGAATAGGTTTCATAGCAAGCAGAATTCGAGTTCCCCTCATGCTGGAGGAGGAATCTCAGCTATGTAAAGAATTCTATATATAGGAGATAGAGCAATGTACTCAGGGTTGGAAATTTATTGAGAAAAGCTCTGATATTTGGCTTTATGTAAAAGACTTTGTTTTTTAGTAATACAATATTGTCTTTGCTTCTCAGGAATCAGAAGGAATTCGATGTGATGAATGTCGTGTGTTCTCTTTTCCTATTATATACAGTGTTATGAATTTGTGATTACCTAGAAATCACTAACAATGCTCTAATTTCCTTCATATATTTGTAAACTGTGCTAGCCTTCTATGTGTTTGGTGTGTTCTACATATGTTGGATTCTGAATGCCCTGACTTCTATGCAAAGCTAACCTTACTGTCACTACTAAAACATATCTGACTCCTTAAGCTCAATGGATACTTTCTAATTGTGTTTCAACCTCTTATACTTGTTCATTTTTTTCATAGAGTTAGCCATCTTATTCATTATCCAAATCTTTAATCTTGTGAGAGAGCCCTCTCAGGTTGAGGAGGCTAAGCCTCAACCTAAAGTAGGTTTGAAAGAGTTACTTAAAGTCTTCCTGATCAGTAGCCTATCAAGGACTAGTTTTGAGATAACAAGAGGCAAGATGATAGATAACCAAGTAGTGATATTTGTACAAGCCCTCTTGCACTTTACCCAGCTCGTTTCATGAGTCACACATGGTTTCATGCAAAACTAACCTATGAAACAAGCGAATGAACTAACAATCAACAAAACAAAGTAAGAGTAGAAGAAAAAATGAAAGCGAAGCAAGTAAACAATAAGAAAGCAAACAAACAAGAAAACAAAGCATGTAAGAAAACAAGCATGCAAGCAAACAACTGAAAGAAAACACTACTCCTACTCCAACACTAATGGTGCACGGGCCCGATCACGTGAAGTGATACTTCCAAAGCAACCAACGGCACATTAGTAGACCCATGTTGGTGAAGGCTTGCTCCGTGAGCAACCCAATTGTGCGAACTAACAACCAAGAAAGATATAACAATTATGACAACCACACTTCATGTTTTAAAGTGTCCATGGGACATAAGTGAGTGCATGTGCATGACAGGTAGTCTGCGGAGTTATCGTGATGATGTGTGACACGAGTGCTTGCAATGTAAGACTCCTCTAATGCATGAAAAATGGGATTGTGTAGTTTGATTGGAGGAAGTAAAATATGAGTGTTAGATTGATCTTAAGTGCATACAGATGAGTGATGATGAAACTTGAGTGTTTGAACAATTTCCTGATCAGAAGCGAAACCAACCTCAGGACAACGAGGGCTTGACATAACCATCAACATGGGCTAAAGTGCCTCAACGGTCTATGGGGTTTTGACTTCGTTGATAGATGGGTCTTCGTAGATCAGTGGCTTAGATGGATTAACAATGAGTGAATCAACATCATGATCAGATGATGAGGTGAAGAGATCAAGACAACCAAGATTAGAAAATTGAAGATGTTGGTCGGTAGCCTCATGAGTTGATGAATCACACAGTGGTAGATGAGAAGGAAGGATGTTCACCCTCTGCGTTTTTGGAAGAGCAGATGAAAGATAAAGTGGATTTTCAATGAATGATTGGTCCTCTCTGTTTTTGGATGATGGGCTAACCTATGGTGTTTCTAGCAAAAGATCAACAATGGGTGCATCTGTGGATGAAGACACACATGAAAAATCATGGATGGCATGTTCACCAACAATGTTAGGAAAAAATGGAGGGGGATCGGATGGAAAGGTGTCATCCTTCACCAAGTGTTGATGCTCAAGCTCCCAATCATACTCTTCATGAATGACAATGCGTGTTGGTTGTGCAACACCAACTCCGTTAGTGAGTTTTTTGTCATTAACAATAAGTGAAGAGTCGAGAATGGATGAACATAAGATAACATCATCTAGAGGAAGACCCAGGTGTGAAGATGTAGGTTGAGAAAAAGAATTGATATGAGAACTCGAAGGACTCACAACCAAATCTACGCGAAAATTGAGTGGAGTGATTTTGGGAGAGTGTAAAGGTTGAACAGGTGCGTAAGCATGATCCTCAACATCACTAGGAAATGGTGGAGCTGCTGAATGAGAGGGAGGCAGACAGTTGGTTGAGACAGTGCCTGCTCCCACATGAGATTTCACAGTTCCATCAACGAAGAAGGTTGAGCGAGGCTTGATCACAAGCTTTCTCTTGGGACGGGAAGATTTAATAAGGCAATACCTGAACCGGTCCTAGAGAAGCAAATTTCATCTGGCTCCTCGGAGCTTGAAACTACAAGTCATGGAAGTGCTGCAAAAAATAAATAATGGATTCATGCAGAGCTCTCCATTGCTGTAACAGTTTCTGGTCAAGATGGTGTGTATCAAAATGATAGAAAGCATCTTCAATAAGATCACAGAAGTGCTCAAAAGAGTGCACGGTGTCATCCAGTAGGCGTACGCTGAGCACCCAATGAAATGGAGATTCACAAAGTGTGTATGCAAGTAGCAAACTGACTTGTTCATTAGTAAAATCATCTTCCTCATGAATCGTGGAAATAAAGTTATATAAGTGTTGGCTTCATGGGGCCTGACCCAAGTTCAACGTTAGTTAGCTAAAAAAATCCCTACACTATTGGCCCTTTCAGCATTAGCCACGGAGCACAGATCGAAGTCTCACCTGAAGTAGTATGGGGGGATGCTGGAACTAAATTTCTACACCCTGAGATGGTCGTGATGTCGGTTTATTCCTTCTGTTCCTACTTTTGTGCAGGTCGTTAAGTTCTAGGGCTCTGTCTTTCTAGCCATTTAGTTCGCCCTTCAGTACCTCCACAAAGTGTGATAAAGGAAAGTGTTCCCTCTGTGGACAGAGGCAACCCCTCTAGCCCTAGAGTTTATCTAGTCACAACAAAGAAAAATCAACAATCGATTCCCTTAAATAGTCATCGTTGGAGGCCTACCTCAAACCGGTGGTTGATGAAGTTTTCGTTGTGCTGCTCTAGCTTCTGTTTCTTTCTCCTCAATGAGAAATAAACCTGAAACACCACAAGAAAACAACAGAGCACATAATCGAGAACAATAATGGTCTATTTACTCGTAAAGTCAAGGAGTCACAAGCTATCAAGTAGATTATACACAGGATATAGGAAATCATCATTGCCTGTATTAAAAATGAAACAAGAGAAAACTTACAACCATGCCTTGATGTCGCAAGTCTTCTCGATGGGTCCAATCAGTATGTTCCTTCAAGCATTCACTATTAAGAATGGGTCTCCCAATAGAACATATCTCTCTCTCACTCACAAGCTCTAATACAAGGTCATGGCACTCCACAACCTCTTACCAAACTATAAGCAATCCCACACTTGTCACACTCACACCAAAGCTATCTACCTAGTTTCAAATCAAACTCAAAAGAACTAGCCAGCACTGCCCAACTAAAGAACTAAAGAACTAACAGATCATAGCAATGGTGAGTGATTTTATAGGAGAAGGAGTCTCCATGAAATGAGGGAGAGGGAGCTTATCCTCAAGGGAGGTTGCACAAGAGACGGAACCACCATCCCAGAGGAGGAAAGGCGACCCAAACTGACCCAACAACCAGCTCTAGAGACATCCAGAAGGCTAACTATTTGAACTAATTTGCCAAATCTAGATCACCACAAGTAATGAACTGGGGACTAGCGATGGCGTTGCAATGATACAGTGCATGACAGAGAACTGTTGTGCATTTTAAGGGTTTACTAGCGACGATGCAAGAACTTAGTAAAGAAGGGTCAATCTTCAGCATTAGAGAGCATTTTCTTAATATTTTTTGCATGAGTGGGAATATATGAACATGTTTATTTGATACATGAGACAATAGAGGGACTGAAATCAGGATAGTGACAAATTACTGTGTAACAAATGCCCCCTAAAGCATGAAGTCTGAGAGTGTGGGAGGGGTGAAATGCTTTATGAAACCATGACCGAACTGGAACACTATCACGAAGAACCTATGGGCGCAAGTACAACTGATATCTCTGATAGTGAAATACATGTAGTCTAGGCATGGGCACAGCCATCCAAAAGACATATGAAACTTGGTCTATGGTATAGATGTAGCCACCCAGTTGATAAGACCATGATAATGATAAAGGTATGGTCACAGCTGTTAAAACCCAGGTTGTTCCCTTTGACTCCTGAGGGAATACGGCCGGGGTAACCACTAACCAAGCTTTGGAATACAGGTTCTAGCCTACCTGTAATCAGAGAGGGCTCTCTCTTCTAGTTTTAACTTTGTTTTTTGAAGATTTTAGGCTAGTTATGAGATGGGATTTTTGTTTGAATTTTGGTTGCAGGCTATTGTTCAAGGAAGGGCATGCAAATATCAAAGAGAGTTCAATCCATTGGGCACGTGGAGTCCATGAATGAAAGTGTTTGATATATGTGATAAAGAGAGGTTCACTGTAGGGCCAGATGGGTATTCATGATACAAAATTTGATTTTTAGATAATAAACAGTATAGATTACACCAATAAAAGGCAGTTAAGAGTTCTTTCACAGTGTAACAGAGAATAACAGACAAATCATAATTAGCAGCAAGTGAGAATTGCTGAATAAAGACTCATCATATGATTAGAGCAAACAGGAGCATTTAAGAATTCCTAGCTGCAGCTAACCCTGGAAAAACATATTTAGTAGTAAGGATTGAGTTTAGGGTGTCTTTAATGGACAAATCCTGAACTAGTCTTTCACCTTTCTACCAAGATTGATCACCATACATCACAGACAGATTAAGTAGGAAATGAAATACAAATACGGTTAGAAAACACTTATTGTATCATGCCATAACACGAGAATCCTGCAGCAGTCAATAGTTTCATCACATCATTTCCAAGCCAAAATCATTCCTTTGGAAACCAACAGCTCCTTTGTATTATATCATTCATAGGAAATACAGCCGAGTTCTCTTGAACAAATGAGTAACAACAACTCCCAATAAGCTATACGGGAGTGCATATATACAAAATATCATAGAAATATCTCAACAGTGAGTTATTGCACAATAACTGCTCTTACCAACTATCAAAAGATATTTCTTACAGAATTAAAAGCTACTTTAATAAATATACAACAGCTGCTTGCTATTTGTCAGAAATTCTTGACTTTTGAGGGCAACTGGGTCTGTCGGGTGCTTTGTATTGATTCTGAGTAATACGCCCTTTATTGCTTTGTCGTGCTGCAGCTATCTCAGCCCCGTCATCTGCATCTGTCGATGTTGCTTTAGTGGCCAAATTTGTTTGCTGAGTTGGCTCTGTCCACTCCTCTCCAGTCATAGTGAATATATCAATTCTTTGAACATGATGACTTATAATTGATATACGAAAGTTTGGTGAAAAATCTGTTTCTTCACAGCAATGTTTGTATCATGCTTGTCCACCATTCCTGAGTGGGCAATTGATGTCTCAAAATTATGCCTAAGGTTTCATCTGCCTCAGTATATTTGTAGTAATTTGGAGGCACTTCAAATAGATGTCTAATCTCATTCATGATAAAAAACAAATTCTCTATTTTATCATAGAGAGTCTACCCAGATGCAGGCCCTATTTCCTCTGGGGCACTTGATGCTGCAGTGATCTGATTGGTGGCATATGTATTTACCCTCTTGGCATAGTTTTCATGAGATAGTAGCTTACCTGCACTGGTTAATAAGCTGGGAAGGCCTCTGTTATGCAATGCTATAAATTTCTCCATGAATTTGTTCACCTCTGTCTGCATTTCCTGGCACCTTCTATCCAATGTTTGCACATGATTTCTCAAAGTGAGCACCCTTTTTACTAGTAAAATGGTATCAGTTCTGTTAGAGATACCCATTGCTACCAGCTGGGGGCCTGTACGATTGTTTAGGACATTGATCATCCTATTGGCTATCTCAGGCATATTGCCTAGAGATGCCCTTGCTCTTTGGCTTTCTTTTTGGGCCCTGCCTATGAGATCTATATGCTCATGGATGGTTTCAATATATTGCCATTGATCTGTTATAGACTGACCAATATTGGCCCATAGGACTTTCCTGATTTCAGCTACAACTTTATCAAGAGAGAGCTCTTTCTCCAGTTCTTTTATCTTCTTCTCAAGAGCCCTTACCTCTCTTGTTTTTTTAGCTACACTTTGCTTTGATTTATCATATTTTTCATTAAGCGTGGCTAATTTTTCCTTGGCCTCATTTAGTTTTGCCATTTGGCCCTCCAGAGCTTGAAGTTCTTTCATCATATTTTGCATATCAAGGCTGGGTGTCTGTCCTGATGTTGTTGCTGGTGCTGCTGCTGAAGGGCCCGCCTCTGGTGTTTGTCTTGTGGGAGGACTTGTAATTTGAGGAGGCTCCTCAAGGTTAATTACTGGCTGAGAGGGCTGAGATATCTGCTCTCATTGTTTTTGTTTCAGGGCTGCCTATCTATCAATCATCCTTTGGTTTCTACCAATTGTTTGTGTAGTGTCAACAGCATGGCCACTACATCTTGATCCTTTCTCTGCTGAGCAACATCTTCTGTTTGGGGGTGAAGGGTTGCTGGAAGTTTGACCCTCTTCCTTAAAGCTGATATATCTTCATCTTTTCTCTTCATGAGCGCCTGCACAGCTTTAGGATCACTTGGGTCATGCCCAAGCTCTATAATGATATCTTCCAAAGATCTAATCTTGTTGTCTTTGGCTTGAGATGAAGCTTTCTCCAATTCTAGTTGGGCAATAGTATTATGGAGAGAATTTTGCAGTTTGTGTGCTAGAAATGTTTTATCTGCAAGAGTGGAGTAGACCATCTCACCCGTTTGCTTGTGTAGCTCTATTTGGTCCATTGGGTGGATGTCTTTTGCAAGTACTTCTAGGTTGGTTCTGATGTAATCTGCAGCTGACTGTGGCTGCAGCATGGTAGGAATGAAATGGCTCATAGTCATCTTCCCCTCTGCAATGTCATATGTGGACATGAGCCTCTATTGGTTGGTGGGAGCCATTTTGAGCAAGTGATTGTAAAGTTGGATTCTGACTGGCTCATTCCTAGCTTTTATGTCCATAAATTGTTTCTTGATTCCGGACTCTGCTCTTCTTTGCTGGCTTGAGGAGCTGACCTCTCCTCCAATTGGTCTTTCTTGTTCCTGTTGGAAGGAACTGGCTAATGCTTCCATGCTAGGGGGGCCCATACCCATGGATGGTCCAATAGGCATCTCTTCTTCAGAAAAAGGGTTCAATCTTTGCCTTTTCTCCCCTTGTTGACTTGCTGATGTAGTGAGGGGAGTTTCTTGCTGTCTGTCCCTCTTCCTGGTTCTCTCTTCATTCAACGGGGTTTGGAGCACCGAGGTATCCACTGTTGTTTCCTGCCTTGGGGGCACATTTTCTTGAGCCCGTTGCTCTGTAGATACAGGGGCCTCAGCCATTTCTTCTTGTTGTTTGGTCTGCTCATTCTGATGTTCTGCTGTTGGGAGCGGCTGATCCTGCTCCATTTCTTTCCCTTTATCTGTGCTAGCTGCTTGAGGAGTAGTTTGAGCTGCTTGCTGGGGAACTGTAGAAGATGAGGCAGCTGCTCCAAGTTGAGTATGATAAGAAGAAGAAACCTGTCCACAATTTTCCAAGTCAACTTCCTTCTCAAGTTTCTTTGCTTATTTTGGTGAATTATGCAAAAACCACGGTACACAGAGGGATAACGATAAATACCTGGGTTTACTATGACAATGGCATTGACATGCAGGTGAATCCACAGTGCCAGCAGCAAGGAAATGGTCTTGAAGGTTAGTGAGCAAGCGACTTAATCGCTCATGTAGGAGCACAGTAATTTTTTTTTTTGGAAAAAATGTGAAAAAACGCGTTTTCGGGCAAAAATATGGAAAATTTGGCCTTTGGCGCCTTTTGTCGGATGACGTCAGCATGACGTCATGGGTGGGGTCAGGTACGGAGTGATGATGTGGCAGCTTGTAAGTGGTCCACGTGGATGGGGGACGTGGCGGACAGCTCAGGGCGATGGCGGATGGAGCGGTGATACGACGCTGAGGTGGCAGTGACGTAGGCGTGACGTATGGCGGAGAAACAAAGGCGGTAAGTGGTAATTTCGGACTGCTTATTGTATGGGAGCGGTTTTGGCAGGTGGCCTCCCGATACGATCTAGGAACGACACGCGTCTGAGCCCTGACGTCATGGTCTGACAGATTTCGGGCGCTATCGTCTGGGCATCGGAGGCGGTCCGATATTGATGTGAGCCGTCGGATGGGAGGGCCCAGATCCGGCGGACGACGGGAGAACAAATCGCCAACATGATACGGCGGGACCCAGCGGCATTTTTAAATAATATTTCCTTTTGTTTTTTGTGGTGAGCGCGCCGAGAGGTAAAACTTAGGATATATGACATTTGTGGGTTTTATGGAACAAGTGGGTAGACGACATATTTCTTTATAAAAGGCGCTAAGGCTATTAAACCAACCGGTTGTTAGTTTAATTCCCAAAACAAGATATGAACACAAATTCGCACTATTGCCCGACCTTTTTTAAAGCTATAAGGCTATATTGCCTAGGGAAGGGGGAATATATACTTTGGGGCTTTTTATATACAATAGTGATATAATGATAGGGAAAAGGGGAGTATAGGGAGTTAAGTAATATAGAGTTAGTAGTTAGTATTGGATGGGAGATATGGAAGAGAGGAGGCACACACTAAGTTTTTAGGGAACAAACTTAGTTAGGAGAGTAGATCAAAATGAAAAGATTTTTACACCAGAAATGTGGCTCTTCTATACAACAAGGATCAATAAATGAGTTTGATTTCTCTCATGAACCAAGGTGATAGTGGGATGTTAGCAAGGAGTTTGATGGGGAATGATTGGGAAGTTAGACGTGCTTCACTTTATTGCTACAAAACTACTGAATAGGAAGATCTGCACTGGCCACCATGTGTTTCCTTTGCTTAGGCCAGTGATATGAAAGAAATCATGCTTCTGCAACCCCATCTACCTACCCATTCTATTGCCTAGCATTTTTTGTTACTTCAAGGAGGGTGCACTTAGACTGGCAAACCCTCAATTGCTCTTTTTCTTTTCTTTTTCCATTTTCTTTTGATTTTCTATCTAAGGCTAGCCTTATTACTTCCAAGGCCCCAGATTAAGCAGTTGGGAACCTTCATTCTCTACCTAACTACTTATCTGCCAAGATTGAACAGTTTGGACAGATTTCTTTCTCTAGTCTACAACAAAAATTGAAATATGGCATGACCCAGCTTAGACTGTTGGATCACCCATTCAGAAGTAGGACAGCATCAAACAACTGTAGGTATGTGTTTTCCACAAATATGAGATCTTTGCATCACCAAAGTAGAGCATATTTGGCACTTCCCCTGCCAATCATGAAAAATGAAACCTATTGGTATAGGTAGCTAACAGTGGCTCCACTTGGGGATGGTTTTTCTACTTGAAAGACCAAGAACAGCAGGTCAGACTGCCTTGGCTTTTGACTTCTTATCAAAACTTGAAAGCTTTCTCTTTGGATTTCAAAACTGGAATCTGTCACCATTGTGGAACTTCTGAAATAAAAAGCCTTTTCCTGCTTATTTACAAAACTTCTGAAGCTGAACTATCTATATGCTGAAAGAAAATACTATATACAACTGATAATGTACAGGGCAGAGCCATGCTATATACATGGAAAGTAGTCAAAATAATGCTTTAACATCCGGCCATTCACAGGGCCCTCTTCAGCTTCAGTATCATCTAAATTCTTCAAGAAATAAGTGTTATTTCCTTGTACTGCTTGAATAACAAAGGGTCCCCTCCAAAGGGAATCAAATTTGCCATGCTTTCCCTTGTCTTCTCTCCTTGAATCCCATTTAAGCACTTTATCACCAATAAAGAAATCTTCAGCTTTGGTTCTTCTGTCAAAGGCTTTCTTCAGCTTCTCTTGTAGGACTTGAACTCTGCTGTACACTTGATATTTGGTTTGCTGTAAACAAATTATCTGATTGATTCTTCTTTGCATGTCATTTGGTTCAGTCTGACTTTCTTGAAGTAGCTTCATGACAGGGGCCCCTAATGAAGAAGGGAATTTGGCTTCCATTCCATAAACCAACTCATATGGGCTGACCCCAATAGATCTTTTAGTTGTTAGCCTATCTGCCCATAAGGCATTTACAAGCTTCTTATGCCAATTTTTCTTATTCTCCTCCAATATCTTCTTAATGATGTTGATAAGACTTTTATTAGATGATTTAGCTAAACCATTGCCTTGAGGGTAGTATGCAGTAGAATGGCCCAAAGTAATATGGAATTTGTGGCAAAAGTTAACCATCTTCTTGGATCTGAAAGCAGTAGCATTGTCTGTTATAATCTTGTCAGGACAACCAAATCTGGAGAGAATATTAGTTTCAAGGAACTGAATGATAGTAGAATCATTTGCTTGTCTGCATGGAACAGCCTCAATCCATTTAGTAAAATAATCTGTAGCTGTTAGGATCCATTTATGTTGGCCTGAAGATGAAGGATGAATCTCCCCAATGAAGTCCAAGCCCCATTGCTGAAAGGGCCTTTCTGTTGCAATAGGCTTTAAGGGAAGTGGTAGTAACTTTCTTTTTCCCTCAAACACTTGACACTTGTGACATGAGGTGGTAAAATTTTTAACATCAGAGAATAGGGTGGGCCAATAGTAACCTGCCCTTAATATCTTATCCACAGTGGATTTCCAGTACAAATGTCCACCACAATCACCTGCATGAAATTCTTTCATAACATTGTTTGTCTCATCCATATTCAAACAATTCAGCAATATACCTTCATGATTTTTCCATAGTAAATTACCATCTATAACACAAAATCTTGAAGCTTTCATTTTTAGAAATCTAGATTTGGTTCTGGACAATCCTGGGGGAGCACACAGGTTTTGCAATATATAACAGATATCAGAATACCACAGGGATTGTTCAAAGGCTACATTGATCTTTGGAGTCGCTAGCTCCGATTCATTGTCCAGTTGGTTAATATCCAAGGCTTGGAAGTTTGCTTCAGACATCAATTTAGCCAAACCTTGCCCTTTTATCAGTTTTGTAGGTCTGATTTCAATGTCAAATTCTAAAATGTTAGCAATCCATTTTCCTCTTCTTCCCTCTAAGCTTTCTTGAGTCAATATGTCTTTTACAATGGGATTTGGTACATAAGCAATAACATGGGAGTATAGGATGTAAATCCTGAAGTCTTTGATGGCCCTGACCAAAGCATAAGCTTGCTTTTCCATGATTTGATATTTCAGAGGTGCATCTCTAAGGGCTCTACTAAAGAAAGCAATGGGTTTTTCATTCCCTTGATCATCTTTCTGCAATAAGACAGCAGCAATGGTATGCTGGGAGGCAAAAGAGAAAATGATAAATTCTCTGTCAAATTGAGGATTTGTTAAGACTGGGGTTTGGGTAAGGGCCAATTTAATACCTTCAAAATCTTGATTTGCTTCTACTGTCCACTTTACCTTAGAATCCTTTTTTAGCATGTTGTTTAGCAATCTGATTAACTCTGCTAAGTTTGGGATAAATCTCCTTAAAAAGTTGATTTTTCCCAAGAAGGCTTGTAATTCTTTAATATTTCTTGGATGGGGCATTTGCAAGATGGCCTGTATTCTGTCTGGGTCAATTCTAATGCCATCCTTTGAAATGATATGACCTAATAGCTTACCCTCTTCCAAACCAAATAGAGACTTCTTGGGATTTAAGGAAATTCCATATTTCCTACATGTTGTGAATATTTGTGTCAAGTGTTTTAGATGTTCTTGGTCAGACTTTGAGAAAGGTGTGAGGTCATCTAAGTAAATAACAAGGAAGTCACAAATCTCTTTAGCAAAAGCAATATCCATTGCTCTCTGAAATGTAGCTCCTGCATTTTTCAACCCAAAAGGCATTTTGACATACTTGAAAGTTCCCCATGGGGTTGTGAATGCTATTTTATCCTGATCATCAGGGTGGACTAGGATCTGATTAAAGCCTGAAAATCCATCAAGTAATGAGATTCTTGAAGCCCCCACCACTCTTTGGAGAATGTGATCCATTTTAGGTAAGGGATAATTGTCTTTGAGAGACACTTGATTCAAATTCCTTAGATCAACACAAAGCCTAATCTCACCAGTTTTCTTTCTTGTGGGGACCAAATTTGAAATCCAGTCTGAAAACCTGATTGGTGTTATGATACCAGCTTTAAACATTTTTTGTACCTCTTTTTCAATTGAAGGGAGAAGCATAGGATTGATTCTTCTTATTTTTTGCTTGAATGGCTTTTGATTAGGCTTGAGAGGGATGGTGTGTTGAATAACAGAGGTATCATAGGATTTCAAATCCTCATAACTCCATGCAAACACATCTTGGAACTCTTTAAAGAGGTCAATGTATTTGGGCTTCTGGTCAGGAGGTAAAGATGCAGACAATTTTATTATCTTGGGTTTTTCAATAGTTCCAATGTTGCATTCTTCAATGGCAGCATTAAGGGGTTGCATTTTTGGTTTTCTAGGAACATCATTTGAGTCAAAAATGTCCTCCAAAGGAGTCAGGCCTATTGGTAGAAAATTGTCTTTTAGTTGTATGACTTCAGCCTCTGCACCAGTTATTTCATCAAAATGCAATTGTTTGAGTTCTTGTATATTTTCTTTGTCAAAAGTTGTTGGACAAAGTATTTGATTTGCTATCTTGGGCGATATAGTTGTTTGGTCTTGTTCACTTAGTGGTTGTGTGTCTTTCACAGAATCAACATCAATGTTCAAACTTGAAAATTCATGCTGCAAGGTCAAGAAACTATTTATATGTGTGTCATCCTCAAATACTTGCCAATCTTTGACATTGTTTGGGATAGAAGGTCTGTGTTTAATCTCAGCTGTAAATCAGTGGTTGGATTCAAAAGGCAATTTGCATGTACTGGCAAATGTAGCTAAACTATGTGCATGAAGGTTGTGGGTCCTAGATATTTTGGTCATTTGAAATTCTGTGAAAGCCTTGAGTATTTCAATAGCAGCAGACCTGTATGATCTTAGTCTTTTGTCATTGGTGACAAAATTGCCTTTCACTTGTTGAATAATGAGGTCTGAGTCTCCCAGGATTGAAACCTTTGTGGACTGTAAGGATCTTACCAATTTGAGGCCTAGCAGAAGAGCCTCATACTCTGCCATATTATTAGTACATATGAAATTAAGCCTATAGGCTCGGCCTTCTGCATGATTTCTTTGTTTGTTATGAATCCACACTCCAGCTCCTGCCCCTAATTTGTTGACTGATCCATCAAACTCAAGAAACCAAAGGATTTCCTGATTTAGGGGAGAATTAACAGCTTCTCTATGACTTGGGATTATAAGCTGGAGATCTTGTTTTTCATCTGGTTTGTCTTCTAGGACAGTCTCATCAATTGATTGCCCAGCCTGGATTTCTTGGGAACTTGATTGCTCATTCATATGTAGATCTTGTTCAAGTAGGACATATTTGTCTCCACATATTGGACTTATGTCATTATTGAACAGAATTAAGGAATCCATGTCAGAATGGACTGCACAAATAGGGAAATTTTGAGGTTTTTCTTCACTGCTCACCATGTATTTCATTAGTGATTCTCTGTATAGTCTCTTTGGCTGCCCAAAGACAGAGATAGTGGCATATGACATGTCCAATTGTAGGGAACCTTGGAGTTTAGCTCCCCATGATCTTGATAATAGCATTCCATATTTAGGTGGGATATCAGCAACCACAACATCCATTAAATTTTTTTTATTAGGGTACTGGACAAGGGAAACACATAGATCTTTTATCAAGCCTAAACACTTAACTTGGTTGGAGTCAAATGAAAATAGATCCTTATATGGTCTTGTGATGTCTAAATTCAATCTTTCCATTACTGACTTAGGCATCAGGTTATGAGAGGCGCCTGAATCAAACATTGCATTGTGTAATATCTTATCATGAATATGAAAGCTGACATAAAAAGGTAAGATTCCAGTACCTCCTATCTTTCCATCAACTTCTGGACCGAAAAGAAATTCTGGGGTATCATCCAACACATTAACATCATCCTTATTATGGGTCAGTTGAAGGGACTTCTTGATTTGTTGTTTGTAGATGTTATGTTTAGCTAGCTCTGAAAGAGGAATGGCTATCTTTAATTTACCAATTTCAGCTTCTAAGTCAAAAGGTTTTTCAGACTGGATCTTGGTGTTCTGGTTAACAACTTTTTCTTTGTTAATTAAGTTTTTTGAGGTTTCTTCTTGGCTTTCTATCTGATCTTGTGGTTTGTCCTTTTTAGTCACCTTTTGAAAAGTGTTGCTTGGATTGTGCTGCAGAGGAGGTGTAGCCAATGGTTGTTGATTTGAGGGAAATGCTTCGGTTACCTCTTCAACTGTTACTTCATTTGTAATTGCATCAGTTTTGTCAATTGGTTCTATGATAACAACCTTCTTAGGCTGTTGGCTATCCTTTGTTTTCTTAGGCTGTGTCACATCTATAGTTCTGCTTCTCAATTTGTATTGCTTATGAACTTCAAAAACAGTTGTGTCATAGCCTTGTTTGAAATCAAATGATTCACCTGATTTAGTTTGGAACTGATTGATGTCATCATCCTTATGATCTTCTTGACTCAGAAAAACTTGCTGATCATCGTTCAGGCCCATCAAATTAATGTGGGTATCATCTATCTGCTCATTAGAAGTGGATGCTTCAGCATAGTTTTCTTGGAATGGAGGTCTAATCTCTGGTTCAGGGCTGGCCTTGCCAAGATTAGGATTTTGATTTCTTCTAAAATTGGGATTCCTGATAGGATTATTCTGTGGTGCTTCCCATGATGACTTCCTCTCAACTGATTCTACTCTGTCACCTAATCTATGCATACCAGAGATTATTGCATCTAATTTCTGATCCCAGCCTGAAGGCTCTTCTTTGAAGGTAGTTTTTCTTTCAGTTCTAGTCCTATTTCTCTTAGCTATCAGGTTAGCTTCTACACTAACTGCTATATCTTGCATCTCAGCTAAAGTTCGGGGAGCTCTTTCTCTCAATTGGTATGCCATATCTGGATCAAACCCATCAGGAAAGGTGTATAGAGCCAGATCAGGTGGGGGTCTCAGATTTTGGGGGATAGCATTGTAGATGTTGTTGAATCGAGCACAATAGTCCAAGACAGTTTCTTGGGGACCTCTTTTGATAGCATTGTATTCAGATAAAATATGGAGTGGATCCTTTTTCTTCTCCCATCTATTGATAAAGGTTTGATACAGGGCTTCAGGGTCAGCTATGGAGTTTGCTGCGAGTGACCTAAACCATGATCTTACATCTCATGTTAGGCTTTGCACAAAAAATTTCATTCTAACCCCATCATCATCTATCTCATAATTTTCAAAATAATCCTGCATTTTCTTAGTATGTTGGAGGGCTGAATAAGAGCCAGTACCATCAAAATATGATATTTTGGTTTGATAATCTTGGGGTATAGGCCCTGGATTGGCAGGTAACTACAGTGGAGCATATCTATTAGCCATGTTTGGTGGGACAATAGGGATAACAGGAACAAATGGGACAAGGGGAGGAAAGGGGATGAGAAGGGTATGTGTAGTTGATGGAGGGGTTGAAAGGACACCTTGTGAAGTGGATGAAGAACTAGGAGAGTGTGGAACAGTGCTATGAGGATGTAAAGAAACCTTAGCAGGGGTTGGAATATTAGTTTGAAATCCCGCTTCAGAACTTGAATCTGATAAAGTCCCTTCTGATTTGTGTTTCTTAAGGATTCTTGAAATCAAATTTGGATTTTGGAACTCAGGTGATGGATCTGGATCCGGGTTAGATCTTGTATGACAAGTTTTCTTCTTAGGAGCCAGCTTCTATGATTTTCTTTAGGAGAATTTTCTAAGAGATGTTGATGTTTGACAAGGACTGATCAAGTATAGCACAACTGTATGGAACTTAAGACTGAATAAAGATTGACTGAGGCAGCTTTTATATACTCCTGCAAATGCAAAGCAGAGGCAGTTTCTAAGGCTATCTGGCTGTCACTCAGGCTTTATCTACAGTATTAAGAATCAGACAAGGGTTTATGAATTTCATTCAGTCCCCAGTGGAGTCGCCATTTATGTTAACACCCAGGTTGTTCCCTTTGACTCCTAAGGGAATACGGCCGGGGAAACCACTAACCAGGCTTTGGATTACAGGTTCTAGCCTACTTGTAATCGGAGAGGGCTCTCTCTTCTAGTTTTAACTTTGTTTTTTGAAGATTTTAGGCTAGTTATGAGATGGGATTTTTGTTTGAATTTTGGTTGCAGGCTATTGTTCAAGGAAGGGCATGCAAATATAAAAGAGAGTTCAATCCATTGGGCACGTGGAGTCTAAGAATGAAAGTGTTTGATATATGTGATAAAGAGAGGTTCACTGCAGGGCCAGATGGGTATTCATGATACAAAATTTGATTTTTAGATAATAAACAGTATAGATTACACCAGTAAAAGGCAGTTAAGAGTTCTTTCACAGTGTAACAGAGAATAACAGACAAATCATAATCAGTAGCAAGTGAGAATTTCTGAATAAAGACTCATCATATGATTAGAGCAAACAGGAGCACTTAAGAATTCCTAGTTGCAGCTAACCCTGGAAAAACATATTTAGTAGTAAGGATTGAGTTTAGGGTGTCTTTAATGGACAAATCCTGAACTAGTCTTTCACCTTTCTACCAAGATTGATCACCATACATCACAGACAGATTAACTAGGAAATGAAATACAAATACGGTTAGAAAACACTTATTGTATCACGTCATAACACGAGAATCCTGCAGCAGTCAATAGTTACATCACATCATTTCCAAGCCAAAATCATTCCTTTGGAAACCAACAACTCCTTTGTATTATATCTTTCATAGGAAATACAGCCGAGTTCTCTTGAACAAATGAGTAACAACAACCCCCAATAAGCTATACAGGGGTGCATATATACAAAATATCATAGAAATATCTCAACAGTGAGTTATTGCAAAATAACTGCTCTTACCAACTATCAAAAGATATTTCTTACAGAATTAAAAGCTACTTTAATGAATATACAACAGCTGCTTGCTTTTTGTCAGAAATTCTTGACTTTTGAGGGCAACTGGGTCTGCCGGGTGCTTTGTATTGATTCTGAGTAATACGCCCTTTATTGCTTTGTCGTGTTGCAGCTATCTCAGCCCCGTCATCTACATCTGTCGGTGTTGCTTTAGTGGCCAAATTTGTTTGCTGAGTTGGCTCTGTCCACTCCTCTCTAGTCATAGTGAATATATCAATTTTTTGAACATGATGACTTATAATTGATATACAAAAGTTTGGTGAAAAATCTGTTTCTTCACAGCAATGTCTGTATCATGCTTGTCCACCATTCCTGAGTGGGCAATTGATGTCTCAAAATTATGCCTAAGGTTTCATCCGCCTCAGTATATTTGTAGTAATTTGGAGGCACTTCAAATAGATGTCTAATCTCATTCATGATAAAAAACAAATTCTCTATTTTATCATAGAGAGTCTACCCAGATGCAGGCCTTGTTTCCTCTGGGGCACTTGATGCTATAGTGATCTGATTGGTGGCATATGTATTTACCCTCTTGGCATAGTTTTCATGAGATAGTAGCTTACCTGCACTGGTTAATAAGCTGGGAAGGCCTCTGTTATGCAATCCTGTAAATTTCTCCATGAATTTGTTCACCTCTGTCTGCATTTCCTGGCACCTTCTATCCAATGTTTGCACATGATTTCTCAAAGTGAGCACCCTTTTTACTAGTCAAATGGTATCAGTTCTGTTAGAGATACCCATTGCTGCCAGCTGGGGGCCTGTGCGATTGTTTAGGACATTGATCATCCTATTGGCTATCTCAGGCATATTGCCTAGAGATGCCCTTGCTCTTTGGCTTTCTTTTTGGGCCTTGCTTATGAGATCTATATGTTCATGGATGGTTTCAATATATTGCCATGGATCTGTTATAAACTGACCAATATTGGCCCATAGGACTTTCCTGATTTCAGCTACAACTTTATCAAGAGAGAGCTCTTTCTCCAGTTCTTTTATCTTCTTCTCAAGAGCCCTTACCTCTCTTGTTTTTTCAGCTACACTTTGCTTTGATTTATCATATTTTTCATTAAGTGTGGCTAATTTTTCCTTGGCCTCATTTAGTTCTACCATTTGGGCCTCCAGAGCTTGAAGTTATTTCATCATATTTTGCATATCAAGGCTGGGTGTCTGTCCTGATGTTGTTGCTGGTGCTGCTGCTGAAGGGCCCGCCTCTGGTGTTTGTCCTGTGGGAGGACTTGTAATTTGAGGAGGCTCCTCAAGGTTAATTACTGGCTGAGAGGGTTGAGATATCTGCTCTCCTTGTTTTTGTTTCAGGGCTGCCTGTAATGCACCCTCTGTTGCTATCAATCGTCCTTCGGTTTCTACCAATTGTTTGTGTAGTGTCAACAGCATGGCCACTACATCTTGATCCTTTCTCTGCTGAGCAACATCTTCTGTTTGGGGGTGAAGGGTGGTTGGAAGTTTGACCATCTTCCTTAAAGCTGATATATCTTCATCTTTTTTCTTCATGAGCGCCTGCACAGCTTTAGGATCACTTGGCTCATGCCCGAGCTCTATAATGATATCTTCCAAAGATCTAATCCTGTTGTCTTTGGCTTGAGATGAAGCTTTCTCCAATTCTAGTTGGGCAGTAGTATTATGGAGAGAATTTTGCAGTTTGTGTGCTAGAAATGTTTTATCTGCAAGAGTGGAGTAGACCATCTCACCCGTTTGCTTGTGTAGCTCTATTTGGTCCATTGGGTGGATGTCTTTTGCAAGTACTTCTAGGTTGGTTCTGATGTAATCTGCAGCTGACTGTGGCTGCAGCATGGTAGGCATGAAATGGCTCATACTCATCTTCCCCTCTGCAATGTCATATGCGGACATGAGCCTCTGTTGGTTGGTGGGAGCCATTTTGAGCAAGTGATTGTAAAGCTGGATTCTGACTGGCTCATTCCTAGCTTTTATGTCCATAAATTGTTTCTCGATTCCGGACTCTGCTCTTCTTTGCTGGCTTTAGGAGCTGACCTCTCCTCCAATTGGTCTTTCTTGTTCCTGTTGGAAGGAACTGGCTGATGCTTCCATGCTAGGGGGGCCCATACCCATGGATGGTCCAATAGGCATCTCTTCTTCAGAAAAAGGGTTCAATCTTTGCCTTTTCTCCCCTTGTTGACTTGCTGATGTAGTGAGGGGAGTTTCTTACTGTCTGTCCCTCTTCCTGGTTCTCTCTTCATTCAACGGGGTTTGGAGCATCGAGGTATCCACTGATGTTTCCTACCTTGGGGGCACATTTTCTTGAGCCTGTTGCTCTGTAGATACAGGGGCCTCAGCCATTTCTTCTTGCTGTTTGGTCTGCTCATTCTGCTGTTCTGTTGTTGGGAGCGGCTAATCCTGCTCCATTTCTTTCCCTTTATCTGTGCTAGCTGCTTGAGGAGTAGTTTGAGCTGCTTGCTGGGGAACTATAGAAGATGAGACAGCTGCTCCAAGTTGAGTATGATAAGAAGAAGAAACCTGTCCACAATTTTCCAAGTCAGCTTCCTTCTCAAGTTTCTTTGCTTATTTTGGTGAATTATGCAAAAACCACGGTACACAGAGGGATACTGATAAATACCTGGGTTTACTATGACAATGGCATTGACATGCAGGTGAATCCACGGCGCCAGCAGCAAGGAAATGGTCTTGAAGGTTGGTGAGCAAGCAACGTAATCGCTCATGTAGGAGCACAGTAGTTTTTTTTTTTTGGAAAAGATGTGAAAAAACGCGTTTTCGGGCAAAAATATGGAAAATTTGGCCTTTGGCGCCTTTTGTCGGATGACGTCATGCGTGGGGTTAGGTACGAAGTGATGACGTGGCAGCTTGTAAGTGGTCCACATGGATGGGGGACGTGGCGGACAGCTCAGGGTGATGGCGGATGGACCGGTGATGCGACGCTGAGGTGGCAATGACGTAGGCGTGACATGGACGTGACATATGGCAGAGAAACAAAGGCAGTAAGTGGTAATTTCAGACCGCTTATTGTACGGGAGCGGTTTTGGCAGGCGGCCTCCCGATACGATCTGGGAACGACACGCATCCGAGCCCTGACGTCATGGTCTGACAGATTTCGGGCGCTATCGTCCTGGCATCGGAGGCGATCCGATATTGATGTGATTCATCGGATGGGAGGGCCCAGATCCGACGGACGACGGGAGAACAAATCGCCAACATGATACGGCGGGACCCGGCGACATTTTTAAATAATATTTCCTTTTGTTTTTTGTGGTGAGCGTGCCGAGAGGTAAAACTTAGGATATATGACATTTGTGGGTTTTATGGAACAAGCAGGTAGACGACATATTTCTTTATAAAAGGCGCTAAGGCTATTAAACCAACTGGTTGTTAGTTTAATTCCCAAAACAAGATATGAACACAAATTCGCACTATTGCCCGACCTTTTTTAAAGCTATAAGGCTATATTGCCTAGGGAAGGGGGAATATATACTTTGGGGCTTTTTATATACAATAGTGATATAATGATAGGGAAAAGGGGAATATAGGGAGTTAAGTAATAATAGAGTTAGTAGTTAGTATTGGATGGGAGATATGGAAGAGAGGAGGCAAACACTAAGTTTTTAGGGAACAAACTTAGTTAGGAGAGTAGATCAAAATGAAAAGATTTTTACACCAGAAATGTGGCTCTTCTATACAACAAGGATCAATAAATGAGTTTGATTTCTCTCATGAACCAAGGTGATAGTGGGATGTTAGCAAGGAGTTTGATGGGGAATGATTGGGAAGTTAGACATGCTTCACTTTGTTGCTACAAAACTGCTGAATAGGAAGATCTGCACTGGCCACCATGTGTTTCCTTTGCTTAGGCCAGTGATATGAAAGAAATCATGCTTCTGCAACCCCATCTACCTACCCATTCTATTGCCTAGCATTTTTTGTTACTTCAAGGAGGGTGCACTTAGACTGGCAAACCCTCAATTGCTCTTTTTCTTTTCTTTTTCCATTTTCTTTTGATTTTCTATCTAAGGCTAGCCTTATTACTTCCGAGGCCCCAGCTTAAGCAGTTGCGAACCTTCATTCTCTACCTAACTACTTATCTGCCAAGATTGAACAGTTTGGACAGATTTCTTTCTCTAGTCTACAACAAAAATTGAAATATGGCATGAGCTAGCTTAGACTGTTGGATCACCCATTCAGAAGTAGGACAGCATCAAACAACTGTAGGTATGTGTTTTCCACAAATATGAGATCTTTGCATCACCAAAGTAGAGCATATTTGGCACTTCCCCTGCCAATCATGAAAAATGAAACCTATTGGTATAGGTAGCTAACAGCAGCCATCCATGAAGACTCAGGTATGGTTGCAGCCATCCAATCAAAAGGTCATGTATGTAATCACGAACCAATCCATGCAACCCGAACATATGTAATCTTCGGGGTCTTGAAACCCTAACCAATCTTAGTACAAATTCTAGCATGTGAACAAATGTGCTGAAGTTGAGCATGATAGAAAGTTGCTTGATTACCAGTCATTAATGAAAACCATTAACAAGTGTGACAGAAACCATCAATAATTCCAATGGTTCTCAAGGTACTGCCAATACAATCCACTAAGTGTGAAAAATGGGCTGAAGTCAAACACTCATGGAATCACCCATTCAAAGGCCAATGATGAAAGTCTTTCATCAGACGCGAAGAACTTGCCATTGAGGCATGCAAGCTCTAAGGTACCGAAAGGGATCTATAGATCAACCTCCTGGATAATGAGCTGGTGCCGACAGGAGGTGATCCGTCGTAGGAGGGACATAATGTTTCCCTCATCAACGACGCAAGATAAGGAAAAAATGGTAGATGGTGAAGCAGGGCATTAGAGGAGTAGGTAAGGGTGTGAACTGCAGAAGGATTATACTCTTGAACATATTGGTGACACGACTCCAGAATGCGGCAGCATTTTGGTGCCAAGGGAACGAAGGTCTAATGGAGACAACATGGATCAGATGGAATGAGGCAAAATGGCAACCCAAAAAACCCTGGAAGGCCAATGACGATGTGATGATATCCCAACACAACAAGAAGCAAAAGTGTCGATGTTTAAGAGTGACTAGTTGTCGTAGGTAGCCAATGATGACTACCAAATTTTCCCCCACCATTTTTGGTGAGTACCCCAATTATTTTTGAAAAACAAGCTTGAAGGGGATAGCATATGCTTGTGATATAAGTTCGACCTTCGGACGAATCCAACCTAGTAATAGTTCCACGAGCCCTAAGGAGGAAAAGCTCGAGTCTCGTCATGGTGACGAGTCCAATGTCATCAGGGTTTAATGAGTCCGACATAGGGAGAACTCAGAGTCTTTTTCATGTTTAGAGAGTTTGAAAAAGACACAGAAAAGAAAGCTCCAGTGGGGTCCTTTTTTGTAAATTTGTGTCCCTCGAGCCCGAAAAAGTAAAAAACAATACTCGAGAGAACCACTTGACCTATGACGACCAAGGAGTACTTTTCGTAATTAGTGGCCCCGATCCGAAAAAGTAAAAAAAGAGATCAAAGACACGTCATTTCATAACCAACATCGAACTCGAAATGACAAAAGTCCGGCGATCTTTTCATGTTTATATGGTAAGAAAAGAGCTGAAAGTGGATCGCCTTTTTAATCTGTTTAACAAGTTAAAAGGGAAAAACTCAGCAATCTTTTCATCTTTTACGAGTCAGAGAAAAGCTTAAAGGAGACTCGTCCTGGAGGAATGAGTGGTATAAAGGGTAGCAACTGGTTGTGGCAATGGTGGAACTGCTCAAAACATGTAATGGTCAAGAGGCTGGCTAATAAAACCACTGATCATTGTAGTCCCTCAGGAAAGGAAAAAACAACCAAGTGAAAGCATATGATCGGCCAAAGAGATGGCGATGATGGAATGAAACAACCAAGGTTCATCTAGCAGAATTAGCGGATAAAAAATGACAATCAAGAGGTGTAAATCGGGTATGGGTTCATTTTTACACAAGCTTGAACCATGGAGAAATCTGCTTGGATTCGGTTTCATGTTTACACAAGCTTGAAATGAAAAACTATGCTTTTTATATGTTCACATGGCCCCAGCATAATGATGCAAATCGATGTACATGCCCCCCAAGCTTCATTGCATTCAACGAGGTGGATGGAATGAAGGTTCACTTTTGAGATCTCGGAAAGACTCGACTTGGATTTGATGAGATATTCATCAAAGACTCTATTTGGAAAGGGAATTGTTTCATTTTTTAATGAGGTTGACACAGTAAAAGAACTATCCTCATAACCTTGTTTCATTTTTTAATGAGGTTGTCACAAGATCAAGAACTTTCCTCAACACTGCTCATTTCATCTTTTAACAAGCTTGACACAAGACAAGGAACTATGCTCCACACCCCTTGTTTCATTTTTTTTAACGAGGTTGACATAGGGACAAACTATTGTCAGGACTCCTTGTTTCATTTCTTAACGAGCTTGACACAAGATCGGGAACTAGGCTTGTCACTCCTTGTTTCATTTTTTAATGAGGTTGACATAGGAAAAAAACTATCCTCGTACTCTTGTTCATGGGCCATATGAGAACATGGCTCCCAAAAGGTCTTCGCAGGATGGAAGAAGCATGCTCCGGGAGAAACACATGTCATTAGACACTAATGACAGATCAGGTTCCAATGCCCCCAGTACATGATGTATGAGACCATCTGCATGATCATTAGTAGAGGTGAAGACAAAACAGGTAGCCACATAATTGACCTAAGGCTGGGAAGGTACTGCTTGTGAGCAAGAACCGATAGGGGACGACGACTGCACAGGAGGCACTGGGGGACTAAAGAAATATAATTGATCTATGGTCACCATTCTTCCATCGTGTGGAAAATAAACCACACGGAAAAGTGAAGAGACAAGGGCCCCCATGGCATAAATATAGTCACGGCCAAGGAGAAGACTGAAACCTAAATCACCTTGGACAACCATTACATCTATATAGACGGTTTTTCCTCCCAAAGTAATAGGAAACTTTGGAAGGATCCCTAAAGGTTGACTGGTTCCTCCATCAAATGCCAACAGATACTGCATGACTAGCACAAGTTGTGGGGAGCCCAAAGCTTGCCAAGTAGTGAAAGGCACGAGGCTAACCGACGCACCCTCATCCAAGACGGTTCCAGGTACTGCCTTATCATAGGCATGTATTGTACTCTAGAAAGGCACATAGGATGGAAGGAGGAAAGAAATCAAGTGACTCCAGTCGAAAGAAATGACCTAACTACTTGGTGGGGGTATCATATGATTGCTCCCATGCTCTACAGGAACCGAAGAAGGACTCTCTGAATCAGCTAGGATAGGAGGGTTTTTCTCAGACTCTGAAGAATCTGACGAGATGAGAAGAACATGAGCATGATGCTCTTCCAAAACCAAGTGAACAATAGGTGGTGAAGCCAAGTCGACACTCTCTCTGAACAATGGTTGGTCTGGAAAAGGTTTAGCATAGCCAGGCTTGGGAAGAGAAGGATGGACAAGAGAAGAATCCATATCAATCTATTTGTCAATGGGGAGAGGGTCTGAAGAGAGTTTTTGATAACCAACGGGAGGTTGGGGTGAAGAAACTATAAGACTTTCCAAAACGATGGAAGCTTTATCCATGAGCGGACAAAGGTGAAGGGGATGGTTGCCTTCACACAGTCTATAGGGGAATCAAATCTTCCCTTTCTTCTTACCACTGCCAGTTGATAGGGTAGCATCATCATGAGCTTCAGAGGATGATGAGGGATGAGCCAGATCATGAGACCATACTTCCAAGACCTTAGGAATTCCAGGACAATCACGAAGAAGATGGTCGCCCTTGCATAATTTACAAGGAAACTTAACCTTCCGTGGAGGATCAGAAGGTGTCTGGACCTGAGATGTACTTGGAGCAATAGTTGCATGGGTGGCCTCTCACTTATCCAACTTCTTCTTCTTCTTTGTCTTCCTCTTCTTCTTCTTAGCCACCTGGTTACTGGATGTGGAACTTTCACCAGGCGAAGGAGGAGAGGAGGATGAAGAAATAGGGGAAGAAGGTGAAGGCTCAACCTTGGAATCATTGTGTCATGATTCAAACGAAGGAGATGACGGAATAGGGTTCATGACGCTTAGGACCACCGAGGTTGAAAACAACCAAATGGGCAAACCGATGGTTAACCCAGGCAAAGACAATGTTGCCATGTACGGAGCACCGACATTTCCAAAAGAAGGAAACAGACCAGGGTTCCCATCTGGGGGAAGACCTTGGCCAGTAGACTCAGGGAATGTTGCCATCGGGAACGAGCCTGAAAAACACTCGTACTGTAACCAAGAACTCGAACTGTTACCAGGAATATTTCGTGGGCAGTAAATTTTATGACACAGGAACAAAACTTGACCTTTTCATGTTTCAAGAGTTGAGAAAAGGACGAAAATGTGACTCTATCTCTTTTGAGGTTTAATGATCCTGAAAGGACAAGTGCTCAGATGATCCTTTTCTTTTAGGGAGTCGAAAAGGAATGGAAGTGACTACTCTAGAGAGCTAGGAAAATGGTTTATCAGACAAGCCATAAAACTGCATATACACCTTGGTGATCAAATGAAAGAGAAATGACCAAGGACTTTCCATACGGTAGTCAATCTTCCCGAATGCTGTGTTCAGTGCATTACAGTTCAGAAGGTGGTAGACACAGCTTCCTATGGATGTAGGATGATAACCTAGTGGGGTCTCCTGATATATACTTGATGGTACAGGGAGCATGAGTCCGTACTATCAGCTATTAAGTCACAGAAGGAGGAATCACCCAACCTTAAGGGAAAACAAGAGTGACTAGGTTTAACGACATCGGAGCACATCTCTAGTCTAGACCTATAAATAATGTGCATTAAGTTCCAATGCATTATTAGGTTCATTCAATTGGTTTTAGAGTTAATCATGAACTAAGTTTTAGTTTTCAGGGCCTACCATATGTATATCAAAACCCTAGGATGCAACTAGAATGAGTAAAGCATCATTTATTTCGATGAACACCTACTTAAAGAAGGGTAGAAATTTCATTCCCAAACCAAGACAAATGAATGCAAACACTAAGAAACACAATGCGTCAATACACTAATCTTACGATGCATCGATACTACTGATGAAAGAGTTAGAGTTCACTTTTCAATTTCTCAAACATGAAAATTTGAAATGGACATATACTTTCACTTTCGTATATCAAATGAATGCAATCCCTTAATTTTTTTTTTGTTTTGAATTGAAAGAGACAAACAAGAAAGTGTGAACTGATCGATCCAAATAATTGTGATCTATGCTTGGTAGTGAAGAAATCGAATCAATATCAAAAATTGGTTCAATAATCGACACTAAAAATAAACTGACAAGAAAACAAGCAATGAAAAAGCCTCAAGAAAATCAATAAGATGGTCATGGATGAACCTTGGACAGACAAGTAACCCAAGCAAATAGTTTCTCGACGAAACCTCTAAAGAGCTTGACACAGTCTAAAAACATAAGACTCACTCAATGAAACCAAAGAGACAGTACCTTAACCAAAAGCAATCAAAACAAGCTGATGGGAGAGAGGAAACAACAGGGGATAAACAAGATTGGTGGATTCAGGAGGTAAAGTTGTAAAAAAACCTACACAAGGATCGTCGTGGGTATAATAACCAGCAACTAGTGATGATAAGCCAATATTTGTAGTAACAGAGCGATGTCATTGCGGTAGTACACCTATCTTCTGCGATGTGCCGATTTGAGGAATATTCATGACTGTATGATAGGATTCAGCAATGTACAGGTTTACAAAACGAAGACAAGGCGACGTCGTCGCGACTATCAAGATTTTTTTAGTGTCGAGCTTGAAAACAAGGAAAAACAAGTAAAAACTCCCAAACAAACACCAGACTATCCTTCCACACAGTAAGGGGGATTCCCAGATTGACCCAGGTAACCCAAAAAACTGATGGTTTAACCCCAAATTCAAGAGACACTAAATCAAAACCAAACAAAAGCAAACAAGAGAAAAATATACAAAGGATGCGCCAGCTTAGTCTCCAAATTGTGAAGAAGGAAAGTGTTCCCTCTGTGGACAGAGGCAACCCCTCTAGCCCTAGAGTGGGTCTAGTCATAGCAAAGACAAAACAACAATCAATTCCCTTAAATAGTCATCGTTGGAGGCCTACCTCAAACCGATGATTGATGAAGTTTCCGTTGCGCTACTCTAGCTTCCGTTTCTTTCTCCTTAATGAGTAATCAACCTAAAACACCATAAGAAAACAACAGAGCACATAACCAAGAACAATAATGATCTATTTACTCGTAAAGCCAAAGAGTCACAAGCTATCAAGTAGATTATACACAGGATATAGGAAATCATCACTGCTTGTATTAAAAATGAAACAAGAGCAAACTTGCAACCATGCCTTGACGTCACAAGTCTTCTCGGAGGGTCCAATCAGTATGTTCCTTCAAGCATTCACTCTTAAGAATGGGTATCCCAATAGAACATATCTCTCTCTCACGCACAAGCTCTAATACAAGGTCAAGGGACTCCACAACCTCTTACCAAACTATAAGAAATCCCACACTTGTCACACTTACACCAAAGCTATCTACTTAGTTTCAAACCAAACTCAAAAGAACTAGCCAGCACTGCCCAACTAAAGAACTAAAGAACTAATAGATCATAGCAATGGTGAGTGATTTTATAGGAGAAGGAGTCTCCATGAAATGAGGGAGAGGGAGCTTATCCTCAAGGGAGGTTGCACAAGAGATGGAACCACCATCCTAGAGGAGGAAAGGTGACCCAAAATAACCCAACAACCAGCTCTAGAGACATCCAGAAGGCCGACTGTTTGAACTAATTTTCCAAATCTAGATTGTCGTAGGTAATGAATTGGGGACTAGCTACGACGTCACAACAGTACAGTGCATGACAAAGAACTGTCACGTATTTTAAGTGTTTACTAGTGAAAATGAAGGAACTTAGTCAAAAAGGGTCAATCTTCAGCATTAGAGAGCACTTGCTTAGTCTTCTTTGCATGAGTGGGAAGATATGAACATATTTATTTGATACATGACATAGCAGAGGGACTGAAATGAGGACAGTGACAAATTACTGTGTAACATGAAGGGGTATGAATGACCTTCGTGTAGCCCTAATCTACAGTTCAGGTACTTCCGTGCTGTTAAGACAAAATATTGCATTGATTCCCAAGTTATCTTGAGTGTCTTACTTATCTTATTAAACCATCACAGTTAGCATCGCGTAAACATATATTCTTACTTGCGTTCAATTAACCAATGTAATTACATACATTTGCGCATCACATAAGAATTTTAATTGAAATTCATACACAATAAGGCAAGATGCGTTAACAGGAAACAAAGACACAGAATTTATAGAATGCTTCTATTTATTGATATCTTCATATGATTACTGACTCTATCCACCTTGCGCACACAGCTACAGGGGTCCGCGCACTCAGCTGTAGGGGTCTACGTACTTAGCTGCAGACTTCCACCCTAGGCCTCTGTGCACTCAGCTGCAGAGCCTCTACCTACACTAAGACCCAAAACTTAGACTTCCAAAGACTTCCTCCTTATTGCTCAAGACTTCTTACTTTTCTCTAACTACTTAGAGCTTACTTACTCAGCTCTTTTATACAATCCCATGGTCCGCAGACCATGGGTAGATCTTTATAGCCAACTTTACACTTTACAAAATAAGGGTAGACAAACCTTTATGAATCATGATGCCTTCACGCTCTGCAACCACAAAATGTGGAAAATTTACAACTTTATTACAAAACTTGACCCAAAACATAGGATTTTAGCCCCAAAACTGTCCTTGGGGAATCCCTTTCCCAGCAATAAGTGCTCAGGCTAGGCCACTTCACGTTCACCGTCATACATGTGAGTGGAAAAAATATTGAAAAGCTTCCCCGAGATGGAGACATCTTCACGATTCGAAAAACACCTTGACGGAAGAAGAATGCAAGACTCCATGAAAGATATGAAAAGGTTCAAAACTGGATGAGAGGACACAACTTTTCATTAGGCCCTCCTTCTAGCACCAGAAATGTTGATGGTGTTGGACCCGCCAACATGTCAAGGGGATCTCCATGGTAAGAAATCCTAATTAGACCTCAGACCGTTTGATGTAGGAGTCCTAGTAGTGGGTCGTAAGATAATGCCTTGACCGCGATGTCACGTAGAGGCAAGTAGAATAACTTTGTCAGTAGCAAGGGTGCGACTGATGCAGTGAGTCAAGGAAGGTGTATGAGAGGTTCCAACACTTTAAAGGGGGAAGGAGGTGAATGTGAGTTCCAAGTTGAAAGGGATCAGTCCCAACTCGGCTAGGAACACACAACAAAAAGGACATGCACAACCTCCGGTGGAGAAGTCCACTCAGATGCGGAAGTCACATCATACGATGTAAGATAACACGTACAACACTGATGGATCAGTCCAAGATGAATGTGACAGTTGTTATAGCAAGGTTCAAGTGAAAGGTCTGTCTGATGTCTAGTAGAATAATCAACATGGACAGTGACAACATTAACAACATATGCAACACATTAACAACAAGATTCATATAATTTCATGTAAATCAGTTCATACACAAGTACATAAGTTAAACAACACATATCATTAAAGCAACCAGAGCAGTCCAAATACAATAACAACATATGCATGAAAATGTGTTGGATCTTATTATATAAAGGAGTGTAACTCACAATCATACAATACATCCATGTTAACCTGCTAGCCCCAACAGTGGAACGTTACAGCCACATCCGCCTGCTCCTCCAAAGAGATGTACTAGCTCCATGCAGTGGCGAACCCAAGGCACATTACAATACTGTCCAAGCCTTCTTCAAGATAGACTTAGTAGAAGCTTGGCTGACCAAAAGCCCTTACAATGAGTTATGAGGGACTATTTATAGCAAAGGGTGGGGTGACCCTTGACATTCCCCTTTGTGATAGTTCAACTACCCTCATAACTCTTAACCTACTCTATGACTGTTACATCCAACCATTGACACTTGACTTACACTTGACATGACTCAACATTACAATGCGCATGTACTCATGTGAGACAACATGGCTTGAGAAAGCCTTACAAGATGTCACTGACACTCGTCCCGCCATGATGAGACCAACTCTTTGACATGCTTGTGATGGTGAAGGTGGTGAGCTAATGCCAAGCTTGGTCATCCGTGATGGTGTGCATGCACCTCATGGTGATATCTTGTTGAAGATAACTCTTGCCTCTGTTGCAATCAGTGCATTGGTTTGTCCCCTTCATCAAACTCGTCTACTAACATGCGCATGGTTTGTCCCCTTCAAGTGTGTACTGGTGGTTATGCGCATCAACTTGCCGAAGTACATGTTCAACTCTTGTTTGACTTGCTTCTTGTCTTCACCTTAGTGAGCGTGTTGAACAAGTTGGATTACATGTATGCACTCAACAACATGCATGCTGCCGAATCCCTTGCATGTGATCAACAACACTGCTCACCATGTCTACTTTGTGTCAATTGCTAGGATGGATCCTTAACTTGTACGAGTGTAGTTTCATCCGTGAGTGTATGTTGCACCCACTTCTGTTCCTATTCCTGCTACAACTCATTTGTCTGTCTGTGCAACTTCATGTTCTTCTTGAGTTGCTTCTTCAGCACATGCAACTCCTTCATTGTTCCATCTTCTACCTTCGTGCAATCTTCATGTCGCGCTGTCACTTCATAGCTGGAGTCTCCAAAGTTGCTTTCATCATCAATGGACTTACTTGAACTTGCAACCTTGTTTCGCCTCCATGTTGTCAACAACCCTCCTCTTGCATTCACTGCATTTGGTATGCTGTCTTCAACTGCAATTCATGATGTTGCTCACGGTGATGTTGTTGTTGTCATATCTTGATGTCCTTGTCTATGAACAAATTGATATCTTTGTGGGTAGTCAAGTCCATGGACACTTGCCCATGGGGCTTTGGATTAATGGTGAATGGGTGCCTTGTTAAGGCACTCCTTGTGATAGGTCACCGGTTCAAATCCCCGTGGGTACTTAGGTTAGTCTTAACTAGAAAAAAAAAAAAAAAAGTCCATGGACACTTGATCAAGTACATCCCCAGGCGTGCTCTGAATGGTGTCTTCGTATCTACTCTCCTATAAACCATTGTACATGTACTGCTAAGAGGCAGATGAAAACCTGTGATACTTGGTGACATGAAAACACTCATGGAAAGAAAACTGTCAGTTGAAAACCAAAATGAACATGAGAATTGACTTGTGACATACCTGGGTGAATGATCATGAAGGTTGCGCAATTTCAACCAAGAGGTCAAGAGACCGACTACCAAGACTACACAAGGCATAGTCCAGGCTGCTAGGAGACTGACTGACTACTGGAACTATGCAATGCACAATATAGTCTGGCTACTGACTGCTGGGATTGTGCAATGCACAATTCCAACTGGGAAGGACTGCTGGCCCAGGGACATATTTACACATTTTGTTGGGCCAAGCAGCCACTGTCCTCTAGAAATAAACAAAATAGTCCTGGAGGGTAGTGCTAGGCAGGAATGTGCAAATTTGGAGAGGAAGGCAAGCCTTCATTTCCCAGATTATGCAATGCAACCTTGGTGAAGGCAGAGCTCAAGCCAAGGTTGGCCCGACTCGTCAACGGGCAACTGAAAGCAAGGAAGTGAGTGAATGCATAGCGACACTATGTGATAGCAAAAGTGATCGACAATGCATGCAAAACATGAACGAAAGATTCAACAAACAGATTGTTGGGTGCAGGATCCCCCAAGGCAAGTTTTGGGGCTTAAAGCCCAATTTTTGACTAAGTCCAATGAAAGTCTCCACAATTTGTGGGTGCTAAGTGTGAAGATTGTAATTGAGTCATAGGGTTGTCTGCCCTTACTTTTGTAATGTAATGCCTACTTGAGAGATCTACCCATGGTCCACGGACCATGGGATTGTATAAATAGAGCGAGGCTTTAAGTTGTAAAAGATATCTAACAGAAAGTAAGGGGAAAAAGATGAAGCATTGAGTCTGATTTGAAGTGTAAATTCATGTCTTTGGGTCGTAGAGTAGGAGAATGCTTTGCAGCTGAGTGTGCAGAGGCCCCGAACCCATGTAGTTGAGTAAGCAGGGTGAGTCGAGTCTATAACCACTAATGAATTAATAAAGAGAAGTTTCTTATCATTCTGTATATCTTTTCCTATTTTGTGCATTAAAGTATATTGGGTATGAATTGCAAGTTTACTGTTTATATGTTGTGTGAACTTATATGAATATGTTGAATAAGTGAACATAAGATCAGTATCCATTTATGCGAAGTTAACTAACTCTTATAAGGAAGATAAGTAAGATCCATGGGGGAACTTGGGGAAAACGCGTAGATTGCTACCTTAATAGTGAGAAAACACCTTAGCCCCTGGTTAGGGCTGCATAAAGATAATTATAACCGATTGTGAAGATATTGTTGGTCAAGAGAGATCATGAAGGGACTTGAGTGAAGCTGATCCACAGTTGGGCTCAAGTGACACCTCAAACATCTCAAGGGTGCGGAAACTTGGTTCCAGCATACCCTTCTACTGCTTCGGGTGAGATCTCAGTCTACAATACGTGAGATGTTGTTGAAAGGGCCAGTAGTACATGGATTTCTTTGCCTAATTAACTCCGAACCTAGGTCAAGCCCCATCAAGCCAACAAATGGTTTTGTTGCCAGGGCTAGAATCTACATAGAGATGTCTGATGTCACATCATTGGAATCCAAATAAGAAAGAGATTGAAGGGTGGTTGGACAGGAAAATTCACAAATTCATGGCGCAGGAGAATAGGAATTCGTGACTATCGAAGGAAAAGTGGTTAGACTACTGCCTGTACATAAGTTCCACAAAATTTTCTTCACATCGTTCCCTACTAGCCTATACGAGTGGATCATAAAGCTAACAGATAGCCAAGGAAGGTGGAAGCTCAACGGACCTATTGTGTGGACCCCAGAGTTGGTGCGCATATTGGAAGCATCAGAGGATAAGATCATGCGTGTTATTGATCACTGGCTTGATTGGATTATAGGAGGATTCATTACTGAGTTCGCGGTAGATACTTCGGTCAGCTATAGCGAGGCAGAGTGATGCTTTATCAAAGGACTGCGAGGTTAGTACGTAAAGTCTCTGAACACTTGGATTAAAATGATATTGTGCAAAAAGCGGATTATGTAGTTACATTGATGTTCGGGGCTATGCGAAGTGGGAGAATTTATAGGAACAAAGGAAGTGCAGAACTAGAGACTAGCCCCTTGATTTCACCTCCATGAGGGGATGAGGAAGAGCTCGTGAAGGTATCTACGTGAAGTGCAATCCATTTGATAAGGCAGAGGATTCTGTGCATACCACCCCTACCCACACAACCACCAATTTCACTATCATCGCCTTCGTTTTCACTCGTACCACCTCCGCCACCACTGCGTTTTAATATGGTGAGCTTGATAAAGTTTCCTGTGTTCAAGGGAGTGGGAAATGAAGATCTGGACCAGTTTTGGTTTGTTGTAAAAGTTGTATGAGAAGTGCAGGGAGTTGCAAATGATGCTATCAAGAAGGCAACATTGGTTAGCGCTCTGCAGGATTGTGCACTAACCTGGTACATCAAGCACTCAAGTGATGATCTGAATGCGGGAATTACAGTTATCCAAGCTACGCTAACTAGGGAGTTCAGCAGGCCGAAGTCAGAAGCGCAGTCGATCATTGGGTTCAAAGAGATCATGATGCTACTAGGTGAGACTCCTTGGGAGCTAGATTAGAGGTTGAAGTGCATGATTCGCGAAGCTAACATCACTCTGACGGATGGACAACATTGCGAATGGTTTGTAGCATTGCTATTGCCACATTTGAGGAAATCGCTATCGCAGCAAAGATTAACAACTCAAGCATAAGATTTAGAGATCGTGATGAGGATGCATGAGAACCAAATAAAGGATCCTAACTTGGGAGTTCAGTAGATCAACGTGCAGTTGAAAAACTTATGCCTCAAGATGAAAACTCTGAAACAGGATAGAACAGTTTGACTAGACACGCGCGAAGAGGTGTGGTGTGTGAAATACAAAGGTTAGGTTCATGATAAGGACCACTGCTCGGTATTCGCAAATTACCTGGTGGGAGAAGGATTGATGTCGTTAAGACTGGAAGCGCAAGCAGGACTGAGTGCGATGCTTGATTTGTGGTGTGTGATTTTTCAAATAGGAGGAAAGCATGCTACAAACAACTATCATCTGTTGCAGAAGTACACGCAGAATTTGCAACAGTGGTTCTGTAATTTCTGTAGATCGGTGGGACATGATGAGCGCACATGTATAAGTTATGAGTTAATGATGGATAGAACTCCTACCTATAGGGTTTAGGCTAGAACGCAGTCCCTAGACCATGGTACAGGAATGGCGTGAACCAGATTCGAGGGGCGCAGACGAGGCCGAGGTGAAGGACTTGGGAGAGGTTGCGGACAACTGATATGTTTAAATTGCGGAGGGTCAGGGCATTATGCCTACGATTGTATGAATTTGACGCGTCCATCATGTTTGTGTTGTACCTTATTCGATCATGAGACAGAAGATTGTCCTGCACTAGTAGCTAGGATACGTGACAAAGGAGGGCTACAACCTCCCCTGACTTATAACCTACAAATGATGAGGTTTGAGCTACTTGAGGAAGAACCAAATGTGAATATTGTGCTCTGAAGTAGAATTACGATGGGAGATGATAAAGGAAACAACCTAAAGAAAGTACTTGGGTTCACAAGGCTCTAGTGAAGGAAGCAAAGTTTGATTTGGAGCATGCTCGAGAAACCTTTATGGAAGCTAAGAAGAGCTTCGTTGATGCCTCCACTTCAGGAAGCAAAGACAGACCGGAGCCGAAAATGGACCCATCAATGCTCATGATGTTCCTAGAAACATGTATGAAGCTACTGTGTGACAATATGGTGGTCAAGGGATTATAGGAAATCATTAACAGATGTGATGGGACCATGATAGGAGAACCATGCGTAGTCTAGAAGATCAGAAAGCATAAGACCAGAACATGAAGAGAAATGAGGTTAACCGCGCAGATTGGGGAATACGATATGGACCAAGTAATTCTGGATCTAGGAACAGATGCGAACATCCTACTGAAGCAGACATGGGGATGCATGGGGAGGCCGATGCTGCAGTGGTCTCCTATCCATTTACACATGGTGAACCAATAGAAGATAATACCCCTGGGGTGATTGCAAGGAATCATGGTGGATATTGAAGGAGTGAGCGCACTAGCCGACTTTAAGGTGATAGAGATTGTTGATGACTGATGAGCCCCATAAATGGGTAATTATATGGGCTCATTTTGCCTCCTAACTTAGCTTAATCCACCATTTTCATTAGTTTATTGCATGTTTTTTATTATATTTATGCTAATAGAGTGAGTTGGGTTGGTCATTATGCCTTGAAGTCTAATGTGTGCTTAATGCATATTTTTGGTCAATTTTAGAGACAAGGTCAAAGATTTAATGAACGTTTGGCAGCAAATATTCGATGAAAACAAGGGAGAGGATTTATAGGAGGGTGTTCCCCTCATTTGTGACTCCCTACTTTGAATTATCCTTCAGAAAGCTCCAAGCACAAGCAGCCACATCAATGCACAAAAGAGGCAGCTGATCAAGTGGAGTATAACTGTTGTCTATCTCAAGTTTTGGGAGCCAAGCCTCCCTAATTTTAAGGGAGCTGTTGGAAGCTCTAGTTTTCTAAGTAGAGAGGCCTAGGGCCTCATTAGGTTGTTGGATGTTAGTCAAATTTTCACACTTTTGTTGCAGCTTTGCTCTGCTCAACTTCAAGCTTACTTTTGTAGATAGTTTCATGTAACCTTACTGTTATTTTGATAATGAAGATGAGATTGTTTTTGAGCTATCACTGAGTTACCTCAGAGGGCTAAAGCTCTTGGGTTAGGGCCCAATCCAAGCATCCAAGCACCTCTTGTTTTGTATCTATATTCTTTGTTTCAGTTTATGAATGAGTTGCTGATAGATAGATTTCTTTCTTAGTTAAGAATAGGTTGCTTTTGGTAATTTAAAAAGTTGTTTCCATTTCAGTTTGCTGTAGCAAGTTGAATAGTGATAGAAGAAGATACAAAAAGGCCATCAATAGAGCCTTTACCTCCTTTCTCCCCTTCGGGACCATGAACTGAGGCCAAGACCCTATTGCTTCCACAAAAAACACAAATTTGTCTTTGCCATAGGATTTCTAGTGTTGCAGCTTGTTAGAAGGTTAATGCTTTGCTATAGATATATTTCATCATGCTAATTTTTATCTTTACAATAAATTTCTTTCCATGTTTTCTTTCCATATAGCATTTTTCAGCATTTACTTCCCTAGATCAAAACTTAGACTAGCTTGACGGGCAGTTCTACTTTTTAGTGTAGCTAGTTTCTTTGCTTTCTTAGTTTCAGAGCTTTATTTTCAGTTCTCATGTATTACATCTCTGCTCACAATAATTCAACCAAGAAGCCATCACCATATCTTTTTGATCCATGTTCCACAGGTCATCCGAAGTCCCTCACAAATCTGCCTTAATTTTCTGCACTTTTCTTATGAAATTTCCTCTCTTTCCTTGAACAATTCCAACCATATTTCTCTTCCCTGATCCTCCTTGATGAACCTTAGACACCTTAACACATCCTCCTAGCCATCAGATACCCTTTCCACCCATTTTCCCACCTTCAAAACCTCTAAAACAACTCTCGGCATCCTCCTACAGACCTCCTGTAGATCCTCTATAGATCCCCTACAGCCTCTTGTAGATTTTCCTGTAGGTGTCTTTTTGAAGTCCAATTGCAGGGAAAGCCTCCAGAAGGCCACATGGGACCTCCTAGGACCCCTCCACACCTTCCTACACCTATGAAAACTCCCAAGTCACCCTCCATCGCCACCTAATTTCTACCACATTCACAAAAAAATAAGTTACATGCATGACAATTTCACCTAAAAATACATAAAAATCCAAAAAAGGTGTTTTTTTCTCATTTCCTTCTAGAAATAGCTTGAGTAGATGGTGTTTACTTCCTAAGTAGGTAATGGCATTCATTTTATGGTTTTTCATCTCTCTTTCTGCAAAAGTAGGATTAGCAAGTTAATTAGGGTTTGCTAGGGTTACTTCCCATTTCAGTCTTCTTTCACTTTATGCAAGTAGAGTAGCCTCTGTAGGTTAAGCTTTTCTTTCTTTCATAACATATAAAGCTTCTTCTCGAATTCATAGAAGTTGGCTTGAGCTCCTAGTGATCTTGCGCCAGCTGACCAAGTGACAACCTACAATAAGAACTAGTACTTGTGCACACAGCACTGTCACTTCCAAGTTTGTTACGAACTACCGGATTGATAAAAATTAAAGTAGGAAGCCCAAGAGTTGCAGCATTATTGCTGCAATACTAGTGCTCACCACTTTTTATTGTTGTTGCCGAGGAAGCGTCAGGGTACATTGTGATTACTGCTTTTCTTCTGTTTTCTATTGCAACATTCCGCTAAGTAGTTTATTTCAGCAAAAGTAGAGTAGTTGTTTCCTTCAATTCCTGCATTTCCTTGCTTTCATTTCAATTCTGCAATTCCCATTCCAAAAAAAGTAGATTAGCTCTTTCCTTGCTTTCATTTCAATTCTGCAATTTCCATTCCAGCAAAAGTAGATTACCCTTTTCCTTGCTTTCATTTCAATTCTACGGTTTCCATTCTAGCAAAAGTAGATTAGTCATTTCCTTTCTACATTTCATTTCACTTTTCAGTTCTACAATTTCATTTCAGCAAGTTCATTTCAGTAGTTGCAAGTTGTTTGTTAAACCAATTTCAGTTTTGCAGGTACAAGCAGAAAAAAACCAACCAAAAAATATTTCCTTTCCTGCCTCGTAGGAATAGAGATAATTCAGGAAAATTCTTACCTAACACCCCCACCACATCACATAGCCACCCTTCTCTCTTCTTTGCTGGTAGTGATCCAGAAAAACCTTTAGGTGAACAACTAGAGATATTTGAAGAACCTATAGGGGAAGAAGAAGAAGAAAACATCCCTCCTGAGACAATGGCTGAAAACAGAAATGTTAGGGGGAATGGAGAAAGAGTAGAGGGTACCTTTCCCATCTGAGAAACCAATGGGGACACTAAAATGAAAAGCATAAGCCCTTTAGCCCTACCTCACTTCCATGGATTGACTACAGAAGATCCTAACACCTTCTTATTTGAGTTCGTTGTTATCTGTCGAACCTATGACTATGCAGAAGATGAGAAAAAGTTGAAAATATTCCCTTCTACCCTCAATGATGCAGCATTGCGCTGGTTCATGGGGTTCCCTGGCAATAACATCACCACTTGGACTCAGATGCGGCAAGCCTTCAATAACAAATATCGAGACTACTATAGGTCAAAAGACACTAAGGAAGAAATCTTCCAAATGACCATGGGAAGTGATGAATCATTGGAAGATTATGAAGAGAGGTTCTAGCTCAGTTATAAAAGGGCTAGGTGCGCACTTGACCCTAAATCGCTGAAGTTGGTCCTACTCAGGGGAATTCCAGAAGACCTTCTAGACACCCTCCATCTGCTGGCTGGGGGAGACATCTACCAACTACCTTATGAAGACATAAAGAATATTTTTAGAAACCCTTCTAGGGTAGCCATAAAGAGAGGTAGGGGGATTCAACCCATAGCCAGTACCTCCTCATCCAATTCATCCATAAAAGGTGAACTTTGACACATGATGGAAGAATTCAAGAGTGAGATGCTGCAGACTCTTGCTAGGCAAATGGATACCTTGCATATCAAAAGGAAACAAGAGGAAGCAAAGAGGGCTTTGGCCATTTTTTGTCCTAGGTGCATTAGAAGGCATCCTAGGAATGAATGTCCATTGAACTCCATAGAGTTTTGTTCAGTCTGTGAAGAATATCATTCGACAGATAAGTGCCCTTCCTTGCCCAGACTTAAAGCTGTATACCAAGGGGCCGAAGGAGCCACTGAACCACTCTATTTCATGAACCAAAGGAGACTGCATAGGCCTAGACCATACCAGCAGGGAATGCAAGGGACATCTCAAGCATACTACAACCCCAACCAAGCCACTTTCATACCTTCTTGGGGCCCTCCTGCTCATCCTTCCTGGTCCACACCTCCTCCTTGGTCCTATCCATCTCAATATCATGCCAAACCAACTGCTCATGCATTCCAATCCTATTCTTAGCCACAACCTCAGTGGAATGCATCTCATCAGGGGTGGAGGCACCAGTACAACTCTCCTCCCACTCTTTTGCCTCCACCACTTGCTCAACCACAACCATTGGCTCCTGCTCCACCAAGGGAACCCCAAATGCCTACTCAAGCGAACCCGAACCCAAACAACAGATAGGCTCAACAAGTATATAGTTGGGAGCCATCATGTCCAACCTATGTTGTGGAGATTCAGGAGATTAACATATGATCTGGGAAGGTTCTCCCAGATAGCCAGCCTCCCCTTCAGGAGGTTGAGGAAGATAAAGAGGAAAGTGAACCAAAATTAATTCCACCCTTTCCTGAGAGACTATCCGGGACAACACAGCCCACCCTAGAAGAAACTGAACTTTTGGGAGAATTGAAATAGTTATGTGTAAAGATACCACATCTCCAAGCCATAAAGGATGTGCCTATATACAATAAGATGATCAAAGAGAAGTTATTCAGGCATCCAAGCAGGCACAAAAGAGATGCCCAAACCATCAGTGTCATAGGAAAATTATCCGACCTGATGTTGGGGCATGTAATATGTCTGAAATATCTAGACCCTGGAAGCCTAGTTGTTGATATCCACATCAATGGCACCATGATCCCACATACCTTGATTGATCTGGGAGCTACCATTAATGTGATGACAAAGGACACCATGCTCAAGCTCAAACTCCAAGGCTCCTTGAGAAAGACTGTTAGCACTCAAATCTGCCTCAGGCTGAAGAAGGCAAAACTCGAGGCAAAATCAAACCAAGCTCAGCCTCGTAGCTAGCCCTACAAGGACAGGAGAGGGCTCTCTCCGGGTCTATCTCGGCAAAAGGTCTTCAGAGGGGTTGAGATGACTCAAATTTAATACTGATTTTAGGCTAGTAAAGAGATAGGAAAGTTTGATTTAGATTTTTGAGTTTTTTGTTGGAGAAATGGGAAAACCAATTTTGGGTGCGGGGATTGAGGTCAGATCTTTGTAGAAATCGAGTTGGGGCGAGGTAGGAAATAGTCTTGATGCCTTTGATCAGGTGTATGATTGGATCAGAATGACAAGGAGCTAAAGAGGGAAAAGGAGAACATGGATCCTCTCCAAACTGACGAAAACATGTAAAACTAAACAAATTTTAAAGGAAGAGCACTGTGAACAATGAATTCCACCTCATTTACTCATTCATTTAGTTTCAGAAGCATAAGAAGGAATGGAATACATGTAAAGATGAATAAACTTACAATAACTGAGAAAAAACACCATCAAGAGCTGAAATCCACAAGAATCCCAACAGGTGCTGCAAAATCTCTGATCTTTCCTTAGCCAAAATATGAAAAATATGTACAATAGTGTGCCAAAATCTTCCCAAGATTCCAACCTATGCTACTGAATGAAAATTTACATATATAGATCAAGCTAACCTCATTCCCTAACCTCTAGGGGTTGAGCTCCTCCTTCTAAGAGCAGTTTCAACAAATTCTAAACATGGAGCAGGAATCTAGGTGATCAAAACAACCTGCTTCTAAAAAGAAGGAAACTGATTCATTACATTTAATGGTTTGCTAATTTGTAAATGAATCATCTAGAAGAAGGTATATAGGTGCCATGTTACCTTACATACATCAAATTACATCATGTTGGGTCAAAAATTACATCAAGGAGTGAAACTGGTGAAAACTGGCCGAATTCCTGAGCTGGAGGATGAAAACTGGACCAAAAACCCCAATGCGTAGCGCCCTGATCCCAATGCGTAGTGCACCTTTCAGCCTATTTTTGGGGCACTTCTCGAAATCCAAATTGAGCTCATGATAGCTCATTGGAAAGCCCTGGATGTCTACTTTCCAACCCAACTGGAATTTTCCAATTTGGAGCTCATTTTCCCCTCCAAACCTGCATTCTCCCAGAAGTACTTCCTGTTGTTGCAAAAGGTGGCAGCAAGGTGGTTTTCATGGTGTTTTTAGGCCTTTTGATCATCCAGAACTTGATGAAATTCCTTGGAAATAACTGAGCATGTATAATTCACCATGAAAAACCCAAAAATATAAGGTTTTTCTCCAGCAAGTGCCCCAATCAAAAGCAAGCACGCTGGTGCGCTACCCATTGAGCGGAAAAAACTGTTTTTTGAGACCAAAATTTCAAAATGAAAAAATTTTCTCCGAATTTGTTCAAATTCGGAGCGAAGACCCTCCATCATGTGTCATTCTCAGCTAGAGAAGCCTCGGCCAAAACTCGAAGCGGATCTAGCCTCTTTCGCCGTTTTAGTGCTTTGCTCAACTTCCTTTGCAAAATCTTCATTTTTGCTTTGCCAACATGCATGCGAGCCCAATAATGATTCTTCATGTGATGAAGCAAGTCTTTGTCTCTATTGGCCTTCGCCAACAACTCCTCCAAGTGTCGATTGACTTTCTCAAGCCAAAATTGCCGCTCAACAGGTGTCAAATCACCTGGTCTCTTTCGGGCTAGCCTTCCGTCCTCACGGATTTGTCATAGCTCTATAAGTGTGTGCTCATCCTCTAACTGTTTATTGCGTTGCTCCAAGTATTTGATTAGACATTCCACCTTTAGCAACTTCTCATTTAAGCTATCAATCTCGGTCTTTTGCTCTTGGATGATCTCTTTCAGCTTCGAGCTAGGAGAGCTCCTATCCACGTCACCCAATCCATCATCAACATCATGACCACCTAAATGACCCTCCTCATAAATTGGCCCCTTGCCTTTGTCCTGAACCTGTACCTGTACTAAAGAAGAAGGCGAGACCCCTTCCACACCATGTGTAGATAATACTCACCGTATAGTTGCAAATAAGGCCCTGTGGCCTCGCTGATATGTCACACATGCTGGAGCGCTAACATGCTCGGTCTCAGGAATGTCAAACTGATGTGAAGGCCCTCCCTCATCATGAACTATCTTGGGAGGTGGCTGTGGCACTGTGAAAAAGTCGCAAGAAATGAATTCCTCCCAAGTAATGCCCTGCTGTGTCAACTAATGAACCACTATGATCTTGATCAACGCATAATGATAAATACTCCTGTGCTGTTGTGCTAGGGTCTTCCTTTGTACTGATACAACCATCCTCTCTATGTTGCGAAACATGAAGTATGGAATGTTCATCAGACGTACCCTTGTAAAATGCATCAACAAACGGACATGGTACGCATAAAGACGGGAGAATCTGCCCTCACAACTGAAATACCAAATGATGAGCTTCATCAAAGGTGCAAACTGATCATTCAGGTACTGGAAAGGAAAAACTCTACTCAAGTGCCTCACATACCCAGGTTTGATGTATGGCTCATAATAGGATTTCTCTATCTGCTGACGTTTATTCCATTGCTCTCCAATATTTGGTATCCCAGTGGCCTCTGCAATAGTCTCTGGTGACAAAATGAAATTAACTCCGGCAAGGTTTACATGGCCATCATGTAAATGTAGAACAAACAAGCGAGCTAATTCACGATGATGCTGAATTTGTGAAATTAGCTCACAATAGTGATAGCATGACTGGTGGCGAAAACAATCCATTGCAAGTGGGCAAGCCTGCAATTGAGCCAAAGAAGTGGGCTCTTCTCTGAGATGCTTTCCACCTTTGCCACCTCTGCGAGGCCTCCGAGGCACATTACCCTCTGTTGTGGAATCACTGTCATTCTCCTGCTCATAAACTGAATCTGTGTCTGACATGGCTTTAAAAACACAATGTCTGCAATATGTATGGTGTCTGCACTATGTATGGTGTCTGCAATATGTATGGTGTAGGTATGGTGAAATTACAATTTCAATGCATACTCAAAAGCTAACCAAAACACATAAGAATTCTGCCATAATGATGATACTCTGTTTCAGTGTATTGGACATGAAACAGTCACTGGTTTGATTACAATGACAGTTTTGACAGATAAACAAAAGTATTTGAAATGTACCCTTTGTGATGTTGGCAAAACTCTTACAAATAAGTATGAAGCTGTGTTTCATGAAGGGAGAGTGGAAAAATCTTCTCCAGCCACCCACATGTTCTTTAAAACCCTAAAGAATGATTTTGACATGAGCCTAGGGTTTCATTTTTTTTTAACACCCCATACATCATATTTTCCTCTCAAACACACTACAAGCAATTTCAAATTGAAAGAGTAGCTAAGAAACACCTACTTGCACGATTTAGAGGTGATTTGATAAGATCTGGTTGTATGCACAAATAATTTCGGTGCTGTGACTGAGTGCGTAGTGCACAAACCCAGTGCGTAGCGCACACCTCAGTGCGTAGCGCACACCTCAGTGCGTAGCGCCTATGTATTTTTACACTTGCCGCGTGATCCCAATGTGTAGCGCTCAGCTTGGTGCGTAGCGCACACCTCTAATGCTCCCCACGGGGTATGTAATCACTGTTTCGGCCTTCTAACACTTAAACACAATTTCACCTTGGGAATTTGTGATCAAATGGACTTGTTTTCCCTTTTATATGCAAACAAAATATCTCACCAAATCTGATTTGATTTAAAACCCACTTTGTAATGTTTGGCACTTTTTCACCTTTGGTCTTTTAATACAACACTGCTTTTTGATTTTCTCATGCTTTTCTGAGGTTTGGACTGATCATCTTTTGTTGATTTTTGCAGGGATCTGGCATTTTGGCTTTGGAGAAGATCAGAGGCTTGCTCTGAAACCCTTTGAGATAAAACAAATACAATTATTTACATCAACAATTTTTAGGTCCAAAACAGAGTTTTGAACTAAAAATGTTTTAAAATGCTTTATGAAAAACTCATTACATAAGAGTCTATTGATATCAACCTCATGACCTGCAGGCTTGTATTATGTATATGCAAAGGACTGACAACCCTAGACTCTAGGACTTTTTAATGAAACAAAACTTTTATGACAATGAATGCATGATTATGGACTTCAGTGATTTTTGAGAAAATTTGTTTTTTCACTAACCCTGCAGGTACAAACATGAGGAAACACAAGACAACCAGACCCCCTCGTCAGTCAATGGCATGCCCCTAGTGGAATGCAACGAAGTGGAACAAGCGAGACACCTAAAATGATATGCAAAGGCGGAAAGATCTCTGACGGAGGGCTATAAGGATCGACTCTAACAAAGACCACGACATTACTGTAGCTAGCAAACCGCTCCATTGTGACCCCTAAAGGGATTATGGAGGATGTGATGGTCTCCAATGATTCTTGGGAGTACCTTGATAATTTCTCGATTCTCCAACTGGAGGCAAAGCTCACTGGGTATCCTCTCATCTTGGGAAGACCCTGGTTGGCCACTGCCAATGCTTACATCAGTTTTCAGGCTGGGAACATGACCATCAAGAATGGGCATATGTCCAAACAGCTAATCATATACCCTCCTGCCCAACCCCTGGTAGAACATGATCTACCTCTCTGGTTGGAGGAGGAGGATGAGGATGAAGCCTATTTTGCACCACTGTGTGCAGTAGAAACTATCATGGGGGGGAACTGCAAAATGAGGATGATATCATTGGAAATTTAATTCAGAATCCACCCCCCAGTATTTTGCCATTAGAAGATATAGTGAAAGAAACCCAAGGCAATCCCCTAACTGATCTCTGTGTGGCCAACCTAACCTCTCTCCATGTTAAGAATATAGAGTTTGGCCCAGAAAGAACCTTGAAAATCAACTCATCCCTATCCACCTCCCAGGAGAAGGAACTATGCAACTTATTAAGAAAACATTTAGATGCCTTCGCCTGGAGTTATAAGGAGATGAAGGGAGTGCATCCTTTAGTATGTACTCATCATATATACATTAAGGAGGATTGTAAGCCAGTCAGGAAGCCTCAAAGGAGGATGAATCTAGCCCTTAAAGACATTGTTAAGGAAGAATTGCAAAAAATAATTGATGCAGGATTCATCTACCTCATCTCTGACAGAGAATGGGTCTCTCCTTTGGTGCTAGTGCCAAAGAAAAATGGTAAGTGGAGAATCTGTGTCGATTATTGAGAACTGAACAAGGCCACTAAAAAGGATCATTTTCCCTTTCCTTTCATAGATCAAGTGTTAGATGGTATGGCGGGGAAAAGGTTTTTCTCCTTCCTAGATGGGTTTAGCGGGTACAATCAGATTCAAATCATCCCGGAAGACCAATATAAGACCACTTTCAATTGTTCCTTCCTTTTGGTTTGTGCAATGTTCCAACCACTTTCCAGAGAGCAGTATTGAGTATATTTTCTGAACTGGGTCATGATGCTGTGGAAATATATATGGATGAGTTTACTCTGTTAGTGTCGGTATCTTCATCCCTCCATCAGTGATCAAATTCTCTTGTTGTATTGCATGTTAGGTGTCTCACCTGATCAGTTGCATTCCATTATGGTCATGGATCATCTGACAGTAGTGGCTTATTATACATTTTCCCTCATGTGCTAGCCCATTTTCATTCATCGAGATCATCTGCAGTCAATTTTTGTCTTTAAATTTGCAAAAGTCATTTTTAGGGTTTTAGGTCTCATTAGGTCTAGGGTTTCATCAATAAGGTCTTCAAAATGCTCAATAATGGTCAGCAGGTGCATGAGGATGTCAAATAAAGTTTCAACAACAATAATTTCAATAATCACATGCTCAGTGTTTGATTTTTCCTCAAAACCTTGTTTTGAGGAAAAACAAAGTTTTTTTTATGTTTTCATGTATAAAATTGATGTAATTTCATTTTTTTTATATGAAATAACTTCAGTGGCAACCCTGGTCACCTTGCCAAGCCTCTGCAACTCCATCACCTACAAGGCAAACAAAAAAGTCAAAGCATTCAGTTCATCAAAGGAAAAACTGCCCAAAAACAGAGTTTTAAAAGCAAGTCAAAGGCAAACATTACAAAGTAGGTCTTTATAAGTGAAAAATTAAAATCCTTTGTATATAAACCATTTGATATGTATAAAGAGTTCATTTGCATCTAAAGGAGAAAGAGTGAACAAGAGAAAGGTCGTGTTGAAGCCAAAGAGCAAAATTGCAGCAACTTTGGCAAATTTTAGGGGCGTGGCACATCCATCTGGTGCGACACATTGGGCAGCACTCTTCAGCGTAAAAATTACACAGGTGTGGCGCATTGAAGTGGCATGGCACACTGGATTTGTGGCGTGGCGCACAGGGTTTGGAAGCCGATTTCATCCACAACCACCTCCCAAACTACCAAATTTGCTCAATATTCAGTTGTTCAAGTAAGTCAAACATTCCTCCATGATCAGTGAATGAGTTCCTCTTGATGCTTATGGTGATTTAATGAGAAAAAAATTGAAACCCTATCTCCTTGCAATTTTTGTCAAAAACAATTGCATAGGGTTTACAACTTGTGTTTTTTGCTGCTAACTCCACTCCTGGCCATTTCTCACTCCCTCACTCTTTCATTCCGTCATTCATTTTCTCCCTCTCATTACATTTTCATCAACCCATTCCCCCAATTCCCATATCCCTAAGTTTACTAATTCTAAATCCCTAATCCCACTATCCCAAACCCTAACTACTGTCCCAAAGCTTAAATAATGTTCCCTAAACCCTTCTATTCCCCAAAATACTGTCAACAACATTCCCAAAAACCCTCATAAAATTTCCCTCCACAGTCCCTCATACATTCTCATCCTTGACAACAAAAACCTAAAGACACCATAAATATCTTCATATTCATCAAAGAAAACTCAAACATTGGCAAACATGGAGTCATATCCTTCCTATGATCGAGATGAGGAGACACTTAGTGATTCTTCTAGAGAAATGTATGCACCAAGGAGACCTCACAAGGGCGGTAAACATATACGAGAGGCTTGCACCAAGGAGACCTCACAAGGGTGGTAAACATATATGAGAGGAGCCTACTTCACTTGTCGAGCTGCTGGCCTGTCCTCTTGCTGTCACATGCTTTCAACACCAATCTTGTTATCAGTTCTGTGAGATGGTAGAGAGAGTCCAGTACCATCATGAGTTGGCCAGATTGTTCGTGCTCCATCTTCATAATGGTCAAGTCACTTTGGTAGGTGTGACATTCACCTTGACACCCGAGACTATTTCTCAAGCAACTAGCATTCCAAATGTTGGCGAACAGTGGAATAAAAGGTATCAGATTGATAGAGAGCATTATGAGCCTTACATCAAGGCTTGTTATTAGAGGCATCTCAGTAGAGTTTTTCCCTTCAGATATATGAAGGACACATATGCTCCCTTGATGAAACTCATAATTAAATATTTCAACTATGAGGGCCGGTTTTCTCGCCTATATGCCTATCACATCAAATTGTTGATGCACTTCACTAGGGTGAGAATTATGAATCTCCCCTATTTTATTTGCTGAAACATTGAGAAGATGACCACCTTAGTGCATAGGAAGCCTCCTCAGTAGCAGTATAACAGTATATATCATTTTGCACTAATCAAAATTATGGTCTTGCATCAACTTGGTTTACAGAACATCTCATGGGAGGATTTCATTTAACATGAGGTCTTTTCAGGTCCTCAAATACCCCCAGCAGTTTTTCATGAGACAAGAGGACCTTCACATCAGCAGGAGATTCATGAGACATAAACCACTAGTGTGCCAGTGTTTGTCACATATCAAAAGGGAACTAGAAGGTTATTTGCAGTGGCAAAATGAGTATTATCTCCACCTGGGGTGGAAGGGGTCTCGTTTCCTCCATCAGCAGAGAAAGTACAGGACAAGGGAAAAGTGTCCATTACATGATGAGGGGCCTTCAGGAGGGCAGGAGACAGATTTCATTCTTATTTAGAATGATGACACCGATTTGGGTTCACAGAGCTCAAAGCTCAAGGAGATCATTCAGGAGCAACAAGTGGACATTCATGATTTGTCTCTCAACCTAGAAAGAGCTAAGTGGATAATCAAATATCTGGAGCAAAGAAACAAACAGCTAGAGGATCAGCAAACCATTATGGATCTACAAAACATACGAGAAAACCGGCAAGCTGCCAAGAGGAGGAAAGTCAAGCTCACACCACTTGAACAAGAAATCAATGCTGATCGTGAATATTGGCTTGAGAGGGAAAATATCCACTTGGAAAAGATGCTAGAGAAGGCCAATAGAGAGAAAACTATGTTGAGACACATGGCCCATCATTACATGGTGAGAAACAAGGTGTGCAAAGCAAGAATCAGGATTTTGAAGGCCAAGTTGACGAAGGCATCAAGGAAGCGAAAAGAGAAAGATAGACTTTAGATATTGGTTGAGGCTTCCTTGGCCAAACACAGCACTTGATGAAGGATACTCAACCCAAATTTCAAGAAATTTGGGACATTTTTTGCAATTTTGAAACTTTTGGCCTAAAAAACAATTTTTTCTACCTGATGCGCCGCACCACCTAGTGCGTGCTTTTGCTAGGGACCTCCTTTTGAGGAAAACTCAGCATTTCTGAATTTAGCATGGAAAGATATGAATTCCAAAAAATGGTCAAGAAATTTTGACAGGTTTTGAGCATCTAAAAAGGTCAAAAACACCTCAAAAATGACCTTTCTGCCCCCTTTTGGACACATAGGAAGTAGTTTTGGGAGAACTCAATTTTGGAGGCACAAATTGAGGCCAAATTCAGAAATTCCACTTGTTCTGGAAAGTAGATAGGTAGACCTTTTGAAAAAGCCCACTTTGAGAAAAGTTGGACACCGGGAAGGCCTCCAAAATCAGCTGCAAAAGGCTCTACGCATAGGGAAATTAGCGCAGCACATAGGAGGAAATTTGCTCATTTTGGCCAAAAAACTCTGTATTTCGCCTAGTTTCTTCACAATTTGACTTTTCTCTTTCTAATAGTCAAAATCATGATATAATTTAATGTGACTTGATGGATTTTGATGTAATTATGCTAAATTTTCACTCATAGAGGTAGATTCATCCATTAAAAGGTAGTTTGCAACTGAATGAATCAGTTCCCTAGTTTTTAGAGGCAAGTTGTTCCATTGCCTACTTTTTAGTTTTCAGTTTAGACTTTGTTGGAAAAGCTCCTAAACTTATGAGCTATACCCCTAGAGGCTAGGATGATTTGTTGGTTTCCTATATCTTGTAATTTTTCAGTCATTGGTAAGGGTTGGACTTTTGGGAAAGCTTGGAGCTTCATTGTATACTCATTTCAACAGTTTGGCTAAGGAATAGACTAAGGTTTGCAACACTTTATGGCATTCTTGTGGAATCTTGCTTTGGTATTGTGTTTCCTTATGTAATTATAAGTTTACATGTGTTTTATGTATGCCATCATCTCTCTTTGCTTCATCTTAACTAAATGAAACAAGGATAAAGGTAGAATTCATTGATTTTCAGAGCTCTACCCAGGGTTTTGTTTAGTTATTTATGTTTTCAATTGTTTGAAGAGTATCCCTAAAGCTTTCGTGCCCTCTTCAACTCCTCACCAGTCTAAAATCTCTCCATCTCACTCAATTTTAAGTACCAAACCATTTTCCTACCTCGCCCCAAAGAGATCTCTGCAAAACTGAGCCTCATTCTCGGACCCAAATTTGCCTTTCATATTTGAGCCAACAAAACATCATAAAATTCAATAAAACTCCTCTAAGCATATACCTAGCCTAAAATTAGTCTTCACATAAGTCGTCTCAAGTCTTATTGATCATATTTTGTTGAGATTGACAAGGAGAGAGCCCTCTCTCGACCTGGTAAGGCTAGCTACCAGGTTAAGCGTGGTTTGATGTTACCTTAGATCCTGTCTTTCTCAGCCTGAGGTAGATTTAGGCTCTAACATAGTGGCGACTCCGCTGGGGACGAAAGTTTATTTTTATTGTTTGGCTTTATAGACTATAGATGGAGCCTGAAGTTAGCCAGGTAGCCTTCAAAACGCTCTTGATTTGCATTAGCGAAAGTAGATGAATGCTGCTTCAGTCAATATCCAATCTAGTTTATGAACTGAACATCTGATCTAAATGATTACCCCAGTATCATCAAACAATTCTAGGCTCTTGGATGATGAGTTTAGAATTTTATAGGCTGAATAAGTTGATTTTTTCCGTTTGAGTTTTGGGAATAATTCAACACACTAGCTTCCAGATGGCACACCAGAGCAAATTCTGATCCTGATCCACCTCTTGTGTACGAAAATCCCAATCTTATTCTGAGAATCCTTCATCAAGAAAGTTTTGTGATTCCTATGTTCAAATCTCGTTCATGTCCTGTTTTTTTTTAGTATCTTGAAGATCTTGAGTTTGACGAACATTTTGATCTGTCGTTGTTTGAGACCAAATCCGAAAGTGTTGTTGGTTCTACTATCCTAAATCCGGAGTTTGTCAAAGATCTTGAAACTGAAAAGGCCAATAAATAAATTGACGATTATATTTTGAAACTTCAAACTTCCATTGTGGCTACACACATTCCGGAATTCTTAGAGTTGGAATTTGCAACTCTTGGGTCATCTACTATTGCATCTAGTTCAGAAATTCATACCAACCTCCTTTCATTCCCACCATTCTCATGCAGCCTTCCATCTCTGATCAAAAATTTGTAGAGTTGTCACCTCCATCCACTCCTTCTACACCTCAAACATCAAATATTTCTTCACCGCCTTCAACACCTCATACTCCTCACACATCAGCTGCTCCAACTCCTCCTACATCCCCAAGACCAGTCGTAAATCCACATAGAGCAATGGCTACCCGATATGCAACCCTTGTGTTGCCTCAAAACTTGAATGACATGCCCACTAATTATCAAAGAAAAATTCCATTGTTTGATGGTACCCTTCAAGGTATCACAGCTCAGCAACATGTGGATAGGATGGCATATTTCTTTGATCTCCATGAGATTGATGCAGAGAATGTAACAATGAGATTGTCTATGCAAACTTTTGGAGGTGAGGTCAGAAAGTGGTTTAGAGCATTGCTGGCCAGAACAATCAATTCATTAGAGGCACTTCAAAGGCACTTTTTGGATCGTTGCGAAGTGAAGAAGAACCCTCTTCAGATCCTTTCCAAATATGAAAACATCAAGAGGAATTTTGGTGAGAGTGTCTAAGAATATTGTGTTAGATTCAATACTATTTACAATGCAATTCCTGCTGATATAAAGCCACCTATGGGTCTGGCTTTGATTAATTTTCCTGATGGTTTTGATCCTGATATGGCCTATCAATTAAGAAAAAGAGATACAGCCACATTAGAAGATATGTAGAAAATTGCAGTCAGCGTTGAAGCAAATCTGCTTGCCAAGAGAGCTAGAACAATGACTGAAAATAAGGTAAAAATAAAGGAAGAGACTTCCACTTCAGATCAAGTGCTCCGTAAGATTGAGAAGATGTTTGAAAAATTAACCATTGATAAGCCTGAAACACAAGTTAGAAATCCAAACTTCCGTGGTCTGCAGCAACCACAATTCAGAATCAAGCAACGAGAGCAATGAGCACAAGACCAAGCGGCACAACAACAGGTGAAGACACCCTTACAACAGAATTTTGTACATGGTCTGGAATAAGATGATGAGAAGAACGTAATTGGTGAGGAGAATCATTTCTTTATGCCTAATGATATGCCAATTTTTATCACTGAAGATGAGGAGTATTAAGATAGCCCAGATGTACAAAGGGCTGAAAATTTCATCTTGGCAAATGAAACAATTATTGAAGAAGAGTTTGATGAATATCAGAGGTGTTACATGAATGCTTTGACAGCCCAACAATGACAATATTCACTCGGGAGTAGAGATGTACCCATAAATCCAATTCAGAAAAGGAAGGAGGTGACACTGCCAAAGAATGATCCTCCCATTATGCAGAAAAAGGGAAAAGAGACAACTGATCCTACCACCAGCAAAACACCATCAGCAGATGAAAGATCAAATCAGCCAAGTATATCAAAGGATAAAATTGAAAATAAGGATGTTTCAGCTAAAGAGGTAGAGAAAACTTTAGTTTTTAGTTTAGAAAATGAAATTACTAAGTTAAAAGTATCTTTACCTTTCACTGAGTTAATGAAGAATAACAGCTATAAAGGTCAGGTGTCTAAGATTTTGAATTTAAATCCATTATCTGATATGGTAAACGTGGAGGATGACCAACCCGAGTTGATCTTTGGTCCAGCATTGGAAGGTCAGTCTCAAGATAGTGATGTAGCTCCTTTTTACATCAGCCTTAGGGTGCATGAAATATGTGTTACACAATGCTATGTTTGATTCTGAAGCCACTCATAATATCATGCCCTAAGGCAATCATGGAGAAATTGGGTTTGGATATCACCAGAAAGTATCATGACCTTCAATCTTTCGATTCTGGTAGAGTAAGATGCATTGGTCTAATTAAAGATTTGGTGGTCAGTTTGGATCAGATTCCAACAAAAAATGTTCTGATGGATGTGCTTGTGGTGGATATTCCTCCTAGATTTGGCATGTTTCTTTCCAGATCTTGGGGAGAAAAACTTAAAGGGACATTGCAACTTGATTTCTCCTATGCTACTATTCCCGTGTTCGGTAAAATGAGGAAATTATACTAGGAGCAAAAGATGTAGTACATGATCACTAGCAAGGAGAAACTAGTAAATCATCCAATCAACTATGTACATAGTGATTTAGAATCATTTGTTTTATATTGTGATAGATTAAATGATGTAAATAGCCAATTAGTTGAAGTAGAAGACATTATGGAGATTACTAAAATTTTCAGAGATGTATTAAAGAAAAAAAGACAAAGACATGATAGTACCGCTGAGCAATTAGCCTTCCGACAACAGCAAAATATTGATGGATAGAAAGGAAAAGTAAAAGAGAAAACAGAATTTCAGCATTTGGAAGAAGATGAAGCCAGTTTGTGGAGCATGGACTTCGATGGCGCAATATGAAGGGAAGGTGCTGGAATTGGCATTTGGATACACAACCCTGTTTTCTCACCAAACAAAGTGCCAAGTAATGTAAGGGTTTGCTCATATAAATTGGCTTTTGATTGTTCAAATAATGAGGCTGAATATGAGGCTTTACTTGCTGGTTTGAAATCCTTAGAAACTTAAATGCTAAAATAATTTCAGTCTATGGTGACTCTGAGTTAGTTATCAAGCAAGTAAAAGGTGAATACCAAGCTAAGCATCCTCGAATGCGGGCCTACCACAATGCGGTATTAGATATCTTGAGATTGTTTCCAGATTACACTTTGACATGTGTCCCTCGTGTTCAGAATGTTATTACAGATTCACTTCCAATAGTAGTAAGTAATTTGAAAATTTTGATGAATTCAAACAATAAGTTTGAGATTCATGTGAAACATTACCCGGCTATCCCTGATAATCAAAGGTATTGGCAGGTGTTTCAAGATGATAAAGAGATCGAAGAATTTCTGCAAAATGAAGGTAAATTCAAAGACACTTCTATCGATGGGGAGCATGATGATGGTGAAGCAGATATAGAAGTCAATCAGATGGAAGTTTTGCAGCTCAAAGACAATGTCATTCCTAAAGGTCTAATACCTTTAGAGGAGTTGTTTGATCAAGATGATGTAGCTTGAAAATCGAGCTTACTGCCAACCGAGAAAGGAGTTGAGGATGTGAACATTAGATTAGTAGAAAGTCCTAAAATGGTGAAGTTATCAAAGGCATTGCCTCCACAGGTAAAAGCAAAGTACATCAGTTTATTTTCCTCATTTACTGATGTGTTTGCATGGGACTATTCAGATTTGAAGGCATATGATACGCACATAATTTAGCATATAATTCTGATCAAGCCAAATCAAAAGCCATTTTGACAGAAGCTAAGAAGAATAAATCCAAAGCAGCTGCCCTCAATAGAGAAGGAAGTGAATCGATTGTACAAAGTTGGTATAATCATCCCCATAATATTCTCAGGTTGGATTTCTAATTTGGTGCCCGTGCGTAAGAAAACAGGGGAGATTCGATTATGTATTGATTTCAGAAATCTGAATAAAGTATCTTTGAAAGATAACTATCCATTGCCCAAGATGGATCACATACTTCAACGAGTAGTTGGAGCATCCTGCATGTCGCTACTCAATGGTTATTCCAGTTATAACCAAATTCTGGTCCATGAGGATGACAGAGACAAAACATCGTTCACCACTCTGTGGGGAACTTTTTATTATGCCAAGAAGCCTTTCGGATTGAAGAATGCTGGTGTGACTTTTCAGTGGGCAATTGATATTGCATTTGCTAATGAAAAAGATGTCTTTTTTTAGTTGTTTATCTTGATGATTTGACAGTTTTTTCTAATTCAGATGAAGAGCACCTTTATCATCTAAAGATTTTATTTCAACATTGTAGAAAGTATGGCATATCTCTCAATCCAAAGAAGAGTCTATTTGCTATGGATGAAGGAAAACTTCTCAGTCATATTATATCAAAGGAGGGCATCCGAATTGATCCAGATCAAGTGGAGGCCATTCAGAAGATTGATTTTCCATGAAGTAAAAATGAGATCCAATCATTCAACATAAGATGAATTTCTTACGTCGCTTTGTGCTCAATCTTGCAGAACATTTAAGGGAAATCACAAATGTGCTCAAGAAAGATAGTGTAGTGAAGTGGACCGAGGAAGAAATTAAGTCTTTCAACTTGGTGAATTAACCCTTTCTTCAGGTTTGGTTTTGATAAGTCAGCATTATACTCAAGATTTCATTTTGTTTTCTTTTGCCTCGGATCATACTATGGCAGCGGTCTTGATGCAGAAAAGAGACCAGCTTGAGAAACCAATTGCATTTTTCAGTAGGACCATAAGGGATGCAGCTTTAAAGTATAATATTATTGAAAAGCAAGCTCTTGCTTTGGTAAAGGCATTGAAAGATTTTCGAGTCTATATTCTGCATTCTCACATCCTTGCATATGTCCCTAACGTTGTTGTTAAAGATGTCTTAGTGCAAACAGATCCAGAAGGGAGACGAGGCAAATGGATCACTGCTTTGTTGGAATATGATGTGGAGATTAAACCAACAAATCTCATCAAAGGACAAGGGCTGACCAAACTAATGGATGAGTCAAATTTGCATGCCTTGGACATTAATCTCATTGTTGTTATGTCCGAGGAAGATGAAGAAAGTTTGCCCGCTCAGGTATAGAAAATTTTCTTCTTTCTCCTTGGTATTCGGACATTGTTTATGTGCTCCAAAATCTATCACCACCACCTGGAATGGATAAGAACAAAATTTGGACTCTGAAATTGAAGGTTGCCAAGTTTTGTATCATGAATAATGCACTCTATTGGAAAGATCTCGGTGGTGTCTTTCTCAATTGTTTAGTTGAAGAAGAGGCAAAACAGGTTATGGAAGACTTTCACAAGGGAGATTGTGGAGGTCATCTTTTCTGGAAGACAACAACCAACAAAATTTTGAGAGCGGGATATTATTGGCCAACTCTCTTTGTTGATGTGTACAAAACTGTTACAAGCTGCCATGAATGTCAGATTTTTCAAGGTAGGAGAAAATTGCAGCCTTTGCCTCTCAAGCCGATTGAAGTAAGTGCTCCATTTCCGCAGTGGGTTTTGGACTTCATTGGCGAGATCCATCCTACTTCTTTAGTGCAGAACATGTGGATCCTCACAGCGACAGACTATTTTACTAAATGGATTGAGGTGATTCCCACTAGGCAGGCCACTGATTCGGTAATCATTTCATTTCTTGAAAACAATATTTTGTCTCGTTTTGGCTATCAAAACAAGTTGATCATTGATAATGAGACAACTTTTAAATCTAAAAAGATGATTGATTTATGTAATAAATATCAAATTACCTTGGGGAACTCAATTGCATATTATCCACAAGACAATGGATTGGCGGAATCCTCAAAGAAATCCTTGGTCAATATTATCAAAAAGCTGTTGGAAACGAACAAGAAGAGTTGGCACAAAAAGCTTGTTAATGCACTTTGGGCAGCCAGAGTAAGTCAAAATAAATCTACAGGCATGTCCCCTTTCGAGCTCGTGTATGGTGTTGAAACAGTATTCCCGACGTCTCTCGCAGTCCCAATGGTTAAACTTCTTTAGGAAGCTGGCAGCGAGGATGATCATTTGCAGCGAAGAATCAATCAAATGATCCATTTACAGTAGACTAGAGAGGAGGTTTTTCAGAACACTTTCAGGCTGCAAGAGAGAATCAAGAAAATATATGATCGAAAGGCAAAGGCAGACAAGTTTCAAATAGAAGACATAGTGTGGAAATGGAACGCGAGAAAAGAAGATAAAGGTGAGCATGGAAAGTTTGAGAATCTTTGGAAATGACCTTTTAGGATTGATGCATATCGGGGCCAAAATGATTTCCTGCTGAAAGAAATGAATGGAGAAGATTGTCCAAGTGGGCCAGTCAACGGTCGGCTGCTCAAACGGTACTATTTCTAAAATGTTTTCTATTGTCATATGTATCATTGTACATTCCAGTTTATTTTATTTCATTGCAAGTGTGTACTATCATCATTCATTTAGTTTGGGGCCCGAGGTGAAGGTTATAAAACTGAGGTTTGATTTCAGTTTTGGTTTGGATTGTTTAAGTTAGGTCTTTCAGCCGATTTCAGTCTTGAAATTGAGTCAGATTTCAGTCCTGAAATTGAGTCAAGAGTTTGGTTTTGGTTTGTCGAAGTTATTGACTCCATAGCCCAATGGACAAAGTCACGGCCTGCTTTCCCAGGGATCTGTAGTTCTTGGAACCTCCAAGGAGCTGCCATCCCCATTGGAGCCAATGTTAGTGTTGGTATCTTCATCCCTCAGTCAGTGATCAAATTCTCTTGTTGTATTGCATGTTAGGTGTCTCACCCGATCAGCTGCATTCCATTAGAGTCAAGGATATTCTGACGGTAGTGGCTTATTATACATTTTCTCTCATGTGCTGGCCCATTTTCATTCATCGAGATCATCTGGAGTCAATTTTTGTCTTTAAATTTGCAAAAGTCATTTTTAGGGTTTTAAGTCTCATTAGGTCTAGGGTTTCATCAATAAGGTCTTAAAAATGCTTAATAATGTTCAGCAGGTGCATGAGGAGGTCAAATAAAGTTTCAGCAAAATAATCTGCATAATCACATGCTTAGTGATTGATTTTTCCTCAAAACCTCGTTTTGAGGAAAAACAAAGTTTTTTTTAATGTTTTCATGTATAAATTTGATGTAATTTCATTTTTTTTTATATGAAATAACTTTACTGGCAGCCCTGGTCACCTTGCCAAGCCTCTGCAACTCCATCACCTGTAAGGCAAACAAAAAAGCCAAAGCATTCAGTTCATCAAAGGCAAAACTGCCCAAAAACAGAGATTTAAAAGCAAGTCAAAGGCAAACATTACAAAGTGGGTTTTTATAAGTGAAAAATTAAAATCCTTTGTATATAAACCATTTTATATGTTTAAAGAGTTCATTTGCATCTAAAGGAGAAAGAGTGAACAAGAGAAAGGTTGTGTTGAAGCCAAAGAGCAAAATCGCAACAACTTTGGAAAATTTCAGGGGCACGGCGAATTGGGTCATGGGCACGATGCATCCATATGGTGCAGCGCATTGGGCCACACTCTTCAGTGTAAAAATTACACAGGCACGGTGCATTGAAGTGGCGTGGTGCACTGGGTTTGTGGCACGACGCACAGGGTTTGGAAGCCGATTTCATCCACAACCACCTCCCAAACTGCCAAATTTGCTCAATCTTCAGTTGTTCAAGTAAGTCAAACATTCCTCCATGATCAGTGAATGAGTTTCTCTTGGTGTTTATGGTGATTTAATGAGAAAAACTTGAAACCCTACCTCCTTGCAATTTTTGTCAAAAACAATTGCATAGGGTTTACAACTTGTGTTTTTTGCTGCTAACTCCACTCCTAGCCATTTCTCACTCCCTCACTCTTTCATTCCCTCATTCATTTTCTCCCTCTCATTACATTTTCATCAACCCATTCCCCCAATCCCCATATCCCTAAGTTTACTAATTCTAAATCCCTAATCCCACTATCCCAAACCCTAGTTAAAAATTCCCAAACCCTAACTGCTGCCCCAAAGCTTAAATATTGTTCCCTAAACCCTTCTATTCCCCAAAATCCTGTCAACAACATTCCCAAAACCCCTCATACACTTTCCCTCCATAGTCCCTCATGCATTCTCATCCTTGACAGCAAAAATCTAAAGACACCATAAATCTCTTGATATTCATCAAATAAAACTCAAACATTGGCAAACATGGAGTCATATCCTTCCTATGATCGAGATGAGGAGACACTAAGTGATTCTTCTAGAGAAATGCATACACCAGGGAGACCTCACAAGGGAGGTAAACATATATGAGAGGCATGCACAAAGGAGTCCTCACAAGGGTGGTAAACATATACGAGAGGAGCCTACTTCACCTACTGAGCTGCTGGCCTGTCATCTTGCTGTCACATGCTTTCAACACCAATCTTGTTATCAGTTCTGTGAGATGGTAGAGAGAGTCCAGTACCATCATGAGTTGGCTAGATTGTTTGTGCTCCATCTTTATAATGGTCAAGTCACTTTGATAGGTGTGACATTCACCTTGACACCCGAGACTATTTCTCAAGCAACTGGAATTCCAAATGTTGGTGAGCAGTGGAATAAAAGGCAGCAGATTGATAGAGAGCATTATGAGCCTTACATCAAGGCTGGTTATCAGAGGCATCTCAGTAGATTTTTTCCCCTCAGATATATGAAGGACACATATGCTCCCTTGATGAAACTCATAATTAAATATTTCAGCTGTGAGGGCCGGTTTTCTCACCTATATGCCTATCACATAGATTGTTGATGCACTTCACTAGGGTGAGAATGATGAATCTCCCCTATTTTATTTTCCGAAACATTAAGAAGATGACCACCTTAGTGCATAGGAAGCCTCCTCAGTAGCAGTAGAACAATATATATCATTTTGCACTAATCAAAATTGTGGTCTTACATTAGCTTGGTTTACAGAACATCTCATGGGAGGATTTCATTTCACAAGAGGTTTTTACAGGTCCTCAAGTACCCCCAACAATTTTTCATGAGACAGGAGGAACTTCACATCAGCAAGAGATTCATGAGACACAAACCACTAGTGTGCCAGTGTTTGTCACCTATTAAAAGGGCACTAGAAGGTTGTTTGCAGCGGAAAAATGAGTATTATCTCCACCCATGGAAGGGATCTTGTTTCCTCCATCAGCAAAGTAGGTATAGGACAAGGGCAAGCAACTATTACATGATGAGGGGCCTTCAAGAGGGTAGGAGATAGATTTCATTCTTATTCAGAATGATGACACCGATTTGGGCTGACAAAGCTCAAAGCTCAAGGAGATCATTCAGGAGCAACAAGTGGACATTCATGATTTGTCTCTCAACCTAGAAAGAGACAAGTGGATAATAAAATATCTGGAGCAAAGAAACAAATAGCTAGAGGATCAACAAAACATTATGGAGATACAAACATACGAGAAAACCGGCAAGCTACCAAGAGGAGGAAAGTCAAGCTCACACCACTTAAACAAGAAATCAATGCTGATCGTGAATCTTGGCTTGAGAGGGAAAATATCCACTTGGAAAAGATGCTAGAGAAGGCCATCAGAGAGAAAACTATGTTGAGGCACGTGGCCCATCATTACTTTGTGAGAAACAAGGTGTGCAAAGAAAGAATCAGGATTTTGAAGGCTAAGTTGACGAAGGCATCAAGGAAGAGAAAAGAGAAAGATAGACTTCAGATCTTGGTTGAGGATTCCTTGGGCCAACACAACACTTGATGAAGGACACTCAGCCAAAATTTCAAGAAATTTGGGATGCTTTTTCAATTTTGAAATTTTTGGCCTAAAAAATAGGTTTTTCTACCTGATGCGTCGGGCCACCTGGCGTGCGCTTTTGCTAGGGACCTCATTTTGAGGAAAACTCAATATTTCTAGATTTTTCATGGAAATATATGAATTCCCACAAATGGCGAAGAAATTTTGACAAGTTTTGAGCTTCCAAAAAGGTCAAAAACACCTCAAAAATGACCTTTCTGCCCCTTTTTGGACACACAGGAAGCTGTGTTGGAGGGGCAAATGAAGGCAAAATTCAGAAATTCTACTTGTTCTGGAAAGTAGACATGTAGAAATTTCCAACAAGCCCACTTGGAGCAAATTTGGACACCGGGAAGGCCTCCAACATCAGCTGCAAAAAGGAGCTACGCATAGGGAAATCAGCGCGACGCATAGGAGGAAATTTGCTCATTTTTGCCCAAAAAACTCTGTTTTTCACCTAGTTTCTTCACAGTTTGACTTTTCTCTTTCTAATAGTCAAACTCATGATGTAATTTAATGTGACTTGATGGATTTTTATGTAATTATGCTAAATTTTCACTCATAGAGGTAGATTCATCCATGAAAAGGTAGTTTGCAACCGAATGAATAAGTTCCCTAGTTTTTAGAGGCAAGCCGTTCCACTGCCTACTTTTTAGTTCTCATTTTAGACTTTGTTGGAATAGCTCCTAAACTTACGAGTTCGACCCCTAGAGGCCAGGATGAGTTGTTGGTTTCCTATATCTTGTAATTTTTCAGTCGTTGGTAACGGTTGGACTTTTGGGAAAACTTGGAGCTTCATTGTATACTCATTTCAGCAGTTTGGCTAAGGAATAGACCAGGGTTTGCAGCACTTTATGGGATTCTTGTGGTATCTTTCTTTGGTGTTGTGTTTCCTTATGTAATTGAAAGTTTACATGTTTTTTATGTATGCCATCATCTCTCTTTGCTTCATCTTAACTAAATGAAACAAGGATAAAGGTAGAATTCATTGATTTGCAGACCTAGGGTTTTGTTTAGTTATTTATGTTTTCAGTTGTTTGAAGAGGATACCTGAGACTTTCATGCCCTCTTCAACTCCTCACTAGTCTAAAAGCTCTCCATCTCACTCAATTTGAAGTACCAAACCATTTTCCTACCTCATCCCATAGAGATCTCTACAAAATTGAGCCTCATTCCCGGACCCAAATCTGCCTTTCACATTTGAGCCAACAAAACATCATAAAATTCAATCAAACTCCTCTGAGCATATACCTAGCCTAAAATTAGTCTTCACATCAGTCATCTCAAGTCTTATTGATCATATTTTGCTAAGATTGAGAAGGAGAAAGCCCTCTCCCGATCTGGTAGGGCTAGCTACTAGGTTAAGTGTGGTTTGATGTTACCCTAGATCCTGCCTTTCTCAGCCTAAGGTAGATTTAGGCTCTAACATAGTGGCAACTCCACTGGGGACGAAAGTTTACTTTCATTGTTGGCTTTGTAGACTACATATGGAGCCTGAAGTTAGCCAGGTAGCCTTCGAAATGCTCTTGCTTTGCATTAGCGAAAGTAGATGAATGTTGCTTCAGTCAATCTCCGGTCTAGTTTATGAACTGAACATCTGATCTAAACGATTACCCCAGTATCATCAAAGAATTCTAGGCTCTTGGATGATGAGTTTATAATTTGATAGGCTGAAGAAGTTGATTTTGTCCGTTTGAGTTTTGGGAATAATTCAACACACTATCTTCCAGATGACACACCAAAGCAAATCCTGATCCTAATCCACCTCCTATGTATGAAATCCCAATCTTATTCCGAGAATCCTTCATCAAGAAAGTTCTATGATTCCTGTGTTCAAATCTTGTTTATGTCCTGTTGTTTTTGAGTATCTTGAAGATCTTGAGTTTGACGAACATTTTGATTTGTCATTGTTTGAGACCAAATCCAAAAGTGTTGTTGGTTCTACTGTCCTAAATCCTGAGTTTGTCAAAGATATTGAAATTGAAAAGGCCAATAAATAAATTTACAATTATATTTTGAAACTTCAAACTTCTATTATGGCTACAAACATTCCTGAATTCTTACAGTCTACATCTGCAACTCTTGGGTCATCTGCTAATGCGTCTTGTTCAGAAATTCATACCGAACCTCCTTTCATTCCCACCATTGTCGTGCAGCCTTCCATCTCTGATCAGAAATCTACAGTGTTGTCACCTCCATCCACTCCTTCTACACCTCAAACATCAAAGATTTCTTCACCGCTTTCAACACCTCATATTCCTCACACATCAGCTACTCTGACTCCTCCTACATCCCCAAGATCAGTCGTAAATCCATCTAGAGCAATGGCTGCCCGATATGCACCCCTTGTGTTGCCTCAAAACTTGGATGACATGCCTACTGATTATCAAAGAAAAAATCCATTTTTTGATGGTACCCCTCAAGGTATCACAGCTCAGCAACATGTGGATAGGATGGCAGATTTCTTTGATCTCCACGAGATTGATGGAGAGAATGTAACAATGAGATTGTTTGTGTAAACTTTTGGAGGTGAGGTCAGAAAGTGGTTTAGAGCATTGTCGGCTAGAACAATCAATTCATTGGAGGCACTTCAAAAACACTTTTTGGATCGCTGCGAAGTGAAGAAGAACCCTCTTTAGATCCTTTTCAAATATGAAAACATAAAGAGGAATGTTGGTGAGAGTGTCCAAGATTATTGTGTTAGATTCAATACTGTTTACAATGAAATTCCTGCTGATATAAAGCCACCTATGGGGCTGGCTTTGATTAAGTTTCCTGATGGTTTTGATCCTGATATGGCCTATCAATTAAGAGAAAGAGATCCGGCCACATTGGAAGATATGCAGAAAATTGCAGTAAGCATTGAAGCAAATCTGCTTGCCAAAAGAGCTAGAACAAAGGTTGAAAAGAAGGTAACAATAAAGGAAGAGACTTCCACTTCAGATCAAGTTCTCCGTAAGATTGAGAAGATGTTTGACAGATTAACCATTGATAAGCTTGAAACACAAGTCATAAATCCAAACTTCCGTGGTTAGCAGCAACCACAGTTCAAAATCAAGAAATGACAGCAACGAGCACAAGACCAAGCGGCACAGCAGTAGGTGAAAACACCCTTACAGCAGAATTTTGTACATGGTCCGGAATCAGATGATTAGGAGAACGTAATTGGAGAGGAGAATCATTTCTTTACGCCTGATGATATGCCAATTTTTATCACTAAAGATGAGGAGTATTCAGAGATCCCAGCTGTACAAAGGGATGAAAATTTCATCTTAGCAAATGAAATAGCTCTTGAAGAAGAGTCTGATGAATATCAAAGGGGTTACATGAATGCTTTGATAGCCCAACAGTGACAATATTCACTTAGGAGTAGAGATGTACCTATAAATCCAATTCAAAAAAGGAAGGAGGCGACACCACCAAAGAATGATTCTCCCATTGTGCAGAAAAAGGGAAAAGAGACAACTAATCCTACCACCAGCAAAACACCATCAACAAATGAAAGTTCAAATCAGACAAGTATATCAAAGGAGAAAACTAGAAAGAAGGATGTTTCAGCTAAAGAGGTAGAGAAAACTTCAGTTTTTAGTTTAGAAAATGAAATTGCTAAGTTAAAAGTATCTATACCTTTGACTAAGTTGATGAAGAATAGCAGCTATAAAGGTCAGGTGTCTAAGATTTTGAATTTAGATCCATTATCTGATATGGTAAACATGGAGAATGACCAACCTGAGTTGATCTTTGGTCTAGCATTGGAAGGTCAGTCTCAATATAGTGATGTAGCTCCTTTTTACATCATCCTTAGGGTGCATGACTATGTGTTACACAATGCTATGTTTGATTCTGGAGCCTCTCATAATCTCATGCCTAAGGCAATCATGGAGAAATTGGGTTTGGATATCACCAGAAAGTATCATGACCTTCACTCTTTCGATTCTAGTAGAGTAAGATGAAGTGGTCTTATTAAAGATTTGGTGGTCAGTTTGGATCAAATTCCAGCGAAAAATGTTTTGACGGATGTGGTTGTGGTGGATATTCCTCCTAGATTTGGCATTTTTCTTTCCAGATCTTGGGGAGAAAAACTTAAAGGGACATTGCAGCTTGATTTCTCCTATGCTACTATTGCCGTGTTCAATCAAATGAGGAAATTATACCGGGAGCAAAAGATGAAGTACATGATCACTAGCAAGGAGAAACCAGTAAATCATCCAATCAACTATGTACATACTTATTTAGAATCATTTGTTTTATATTCTAATAGCTTGAATGATGCAATTAGTTGAAGTAGAAAACATTCCAGAGATTACTGAAAATTTCAGAGATGTATTAAAGCAAGAAAGGCAAAGACTTGATAATACCGCTGAGCAATCAGCCTTCTGACAGTAGCAAAATATTGATGGACAACAAGGAAAATTAAAAGAGAAAACAGAATTTCAGCATTTGGAAAAAGATGAAACTAGTTTGTGGACCATGGAATTCGATGGCGCAATAGGAAGGGAAGGTGCTGGAATTGGCATTTGGATATGCAGCCCTATTTTCTCACCAAACAAAGTGCCAAGTAATGTAAGGGTTTGCTCGTATAAATTGGCTTTTGATTGTTCAAATAATGAGGCTTAATATGAGGCTTTAATTGCTGGTTTGAAAATCCTTATAAGGTTAAATGCTAAAAGAATTTTGGTCTATGGTGACTCTGAGTTAGCTATCAAGCAAGTGAAAGGTGAATACCAAGCTAAGAATCCTCGAATGCAGGCCTACCGCAATGCGGTATTAGATATCTTGAGATTGTTTCTAGATTACACTTTGACATGTGTCCCTCATGTTCAGAATGTTATTGCAGATTCACTTGCAACAACAGCAAGTAATTTGAAAATTCCAATGAATTCAAACAATAAGTTTGAGATTCATGTGAAACATCGCCCGGCTATCCCTGATAATCAAAGATATTGGCAGGTGTTTCAAGATGATAAAGAGATCGAAGAATTTCTACAAAATGAAGGTAAATTCAAAGACACTTCTATCGATGGGGAGCATGATAATGGTGAAGCAGTTATAGAAGTCAATCAGATGGAAGTTTTGTAGCTCAAAGACAATGTCATTCCTAAATGTCTAATACCTTTAGAGGAGTTGTTCGATCAAGATGATGTAGCCCGAAAATCGAGCTTGCTGCCAACCGAGAAAGGAGTTGAGGATGTGAACATTGGATCAGCAGAAAGACCTAAAATGGTGAAGTTATCAAAGGTGTTGCCTCCACAGGTAAAAGCAAAGTACATCAGTTTATTATCCTCATTTACTGATGTATTTGCATGGGACTATTCAGATTTGAAGGCATATGATACGAACATAATTCAGCATATAATTCCGATCAAGCCAAATCAAAAGCCATTTCGACAGAAGCTAAGAAGAATAAATCCAAAGCTGTTGCCCTCAATAGAGAAGGAAGTGAATTGATTGTAAAAAGGTTGTATAATCATCCCCATAAGATTTTCATATTGGATTTCTAATTTGGTGCCCATGTGCAAGAAAACAGGTGAGATTCGATTATGTATTGATTTCAGAAATCTGAATAAAGTATCTTTGAAAGATAACTATCCATTGCCCAAGATGGTCACATACTTCAGCGAGTAGTTGGAGCATCCAGCATGTCGCTACTCGATGTTTATTCCAGTTATAACCAAATTCTAGTCCATGAGGATGACAGAGACAAAACAACGTTCACCACTCCATGGGGACCTTTTCATTATGCCAAGAAGCCTTTCGGATTGAAGAATGCTAGTGCAACTTTTCAGCAGGCAATGGATATTGCATTTGATAATGAAAAAGATGTCTTTTAGTTGTTTATCTTAATGATTTGACAGTTTTTTCTAATTCAGATGAAGAGCACCTTTATCATTTGAAGATTGTATTTCAGCGATGTAGAAAGTATGGCATATCTCTCAATCCAAAGAAGAGTCTGTTTTCCATGGATGAAGGCAAACTTCTCGGTCATATTATATCAAAGGAGGGCATCTGCATTGATCCAGCTCGAGTGGAGGCCATTCAGAAGATTGATTTTCCATGAAGTAAAAAGGAGATCCAATCATTCAATGGTAAGATGAATTTCTTATGTTGCTTTGTGCCCAATCTTGCAGAACATTTAACGGAAATCACAAATATGCTCAAGAAAGATAGTGTAGTGAAGTGGACCGAGGAAGCAATTAAGTCTTTCAACTTGGTGAAATTGGCCCTTTCTTGAGCTCCAGCTTTGATTAGCCTGGATTATACTCAAGATTTCATTTTGTTTTATTTTGCCTCGGATCATACTATGGCAGCAGTCTTGATGCAGAAAAGAGACCAGCTCAAGAAACCAATTGCATTTTTCAGCAGGACCAGAAGGGATGCAGCTTTAAAGTATAATATTATTGAAAAGCAAGCTCTTGCTTTGGTAAAGGAATTGAAATATTTTCAAGTCTATATTCTGCATTCTCACATCCTTTCTTATGTCCCTAACACTGTTGTTAAAGATGTCTTAGTGCAAACAGATCCAGAAGGGAGACGAGGCAAATGGATCACTGCTTTGTTGAAATATGACGTGGAGATCAAACCAACAAAGGTCATCAAAGGACAGGGGCTGGCCAACCTAATGGCTGAGCCAAATTTTCATGCCTTGGACATTAATCTCATTGCTGCTATGTCCGAGGAAGATGAAGAAAGTTTGCCCGCTCAGGTATCAAAATTTTTTCTTCTTTCTCCTTAATATTCAAACATTGTTTATGTGCTCCAAAATCTGTCACCACCACCTGGAATGGCTAAGAACAAAAGTAGGACTCTGAAATTGAAGGCTGCCAAGTTTTGTATCATGAATAATGCACTCTATTGGAAAGATCTCGGTGATGTCTTGCTCAATTGTTTAGTTGAAGAAGAGGCAAAATAGGTTATGGAAGACTTTCACAAGCGAGATTGTGGAGGTCATATTTTCTAGATGACAACAGCCAACAAAATTTTGAGAGCAGGATATTATTGGCCAACTCTCTTTGCTGTTGTGTACAAAACTGTTACAAGCTACCACGAATGTCAGATTTTTCAAGGTAGGAGAAAATTGCAACCTTTACCGCTCAAGTCGATTGAAGTAAGTGCTCCATTTCCACAGTGGGTTTTGGATTTCATTGGCAAGATCCATCCTACTTCTTCAGTGCAACACAAGTGGATCCTCACAGCGACAGACTATTTTACTAAATGGATTGAGGTGATTCCCACTAGGCAGACCACTGATTTGGTAATCATTTCATTTCTTGAAAACAATATTTTGTCTCATTTTGGCTGTCCAAACAAGTTGATCACTAATAATGCAGTGGCTTTTAAATCTAAAAATATGATTGATTTTTTTAATAAATATCAAATTACCTTGGGGCACTCAATTGCATATTATCTACAAGGCAATGAATTGGCGGAATCCTCAAAAAAATCCTTGGTTAATATTATCAAAAAGCTGCTGGAAACGAACAAGAAGAGTTGGCACAAAAAGCTTGTTAATGCACTTTGGGCAAATAGAGTAAGTCAAAAGAAATCTATAGGCATGTCCCCTTTCGAGCTCATGTGTGGTGTTGACACAGTATTCTAGACCTCTCTCGCAGTCCCGGTGGTTAAATTTCTGCAGGAAGCTAGCAACGAGGATGATCATTTGCAATGAAGAATGAATCAAATGATCCATTTACAGTAGACTAGAGAGGAGGTTTTTCAGAACACTTTCAGGCTGCAAGAGAGAATCAAGAAAATATATGATCGAAAGGCAAAGGCGGACAAGTTTCAAATAGAAGACATAGTGCTGAAATGGAACGCGAGAAACGAAGATAAAGGTGATCATGGCAAGTTTGAGAATATTTGGAAAGGGCCTTTCAGGATTGTTGCATATTGGGGCAAAAATGCTTTCCTGCTGAAAGAAATAAATGAAGAAGATTGTCCGGGTGGGCCGGTCAATGGTCGACTGCTCAAACGGTACTATTTCTGAAATGGTTTCTGTTGTCATATGTATCATTGTACATACCGGTTTATTTTATTTCATTACAAGTGTGTACTGTCATCATTCATTCAGTTTGGGGCCCGGGGTGAAGGCTATAACACTGAGGTTTGATTTTAGTTTTGGTTTGGAGTCATTTGTTTAAGTGGATTTCAGTCTTGAAATTGAGTCAATTTTGAGTCAGATTTCAGTCCTGAAATTGAGTCAAGAGTTTGGTTTTAGTTTTTCGAAGTTATTGACTCCATAGCCCAATGGATGAAGGCACTACCTACTTTCCTAGAGATCTGTAGTTCTTGGCAACTCCAAGGAGCTGCCATCCCCATTGGAGCCAATGTTAGTGTCGGTATCTTCATCCCTCCATCAGTGATCAAATTCTCTTATTGTATTGCATGTTAGGTGTCTCACCCGATCAGCTGCATTCCATTAGGGTCATGGATCATCTGACGGTAGTGGCTTATTATACATTTTCCCTCATGTGCTGGCCCATTTTCATTCATTGAGATAATCTGCAGTCAATTTTTGTCTTTAAATTTGCAAAAGTAATTTTTAGGGTTTTATGTCTCATTAGGTCTAGGGTTTCGTCAATAAGGTCTTCAAAATTCTCAATAACGGTCAGCAGGTGTGTGAGGAGGTCAAATAAAGTTTAAGCAACAATAATTTCCATAATCACATGCTGAGTGATTGATTTTTCCTTTTTATGTTTTCATGTATAAATTTGATGTAATTTCATTTTTTTTTATATATGAAATAACTTCAGTGGCAACCCTGGTCACCTTGCCAATCCTTTACAACTCCATCACCTGCAAGGCAAATGAAAAAGTCAAATCATTCAGTTCATCAAAGGCAAAAATGCCCAAAAACAAAGTTTTAAAAGCAAGTCAAAGGCAAACATTACAAAGTGGGTTTTTAAAAGTGAAAAATTAAAATACTTTGTATATAAACCCTTTGGTTATGTTTAAAGAGTTCATTTTCATCTAAAGGAGAAAGAGTGAACAAGAGAAAGATCATGTTGAAGCTAAAGAACAAAATTGCAGCAACTTTGGCAAATTTCAGGGGCACGGCGAATTAGGTCGTGGGCATGGTGCATCCATCTGGCTTGGCTTATTGGGCCACACTCTTTAGTGTAAAAATTACACAAGCACGACGCATTGAAGTGGCACAGCGCACTGGGTTTGTGGTGCGACGCAAAGGGTTTAGAAGCCGATTTTATCCACAACCACCTCCCAAACTGCCAAATTTGCTCAATCTTCAGTTGTTCAAGTAAGTCAAACATTCCTCCATGATCAGTGAATGAGTTTCTCTTGGTGTTTATGGTGATTTAATGAGAAAAACTTGAAACCCTACCTCCTTGCAATTTTTGTCAAAAACAATTGCATAGGGTTTACAACTTGTGTTTTTTGCTGCTAACTCCACTCCTAGCCATTTCTCACTCCCTTACTCTTTCATTCCCTCATTCATTTTCTCCCTCTCATTACATTTTCGTCAACCCATTCCCCCAATCCCCATATCCCTACGTTTACTAATTCTAAATCCCTAATCCCACTATCCCAAACCCTAACTGCTACCCCAAAGCTTAAATAATGTTCACTAAACCCTTCTATTCCCCAAAATCCTGTCAACAACATTCCCAAAACCACTCATACACTTTCCCTCCACAGTCCCTCATACATTCTCATCCTTGACAAAAAAACCTAAAGACACCATAAATCTCTTCATATTCATCAAAGAAAACTCAAACATTGGCAAACATGGAGTCAGATCCTTCCTATGATCGAAATGAGGAGACACTCAGTGATTCTTCTAGAGAAATGCATGCACCAAGGAGACCTCACAAGGGTGGTAAACATATACAAGAGACATGCACCAAGGAGACCTCACAAGGGTGGTAAACATATATGAGAGGAGCCTAATTCACTTGCCGAACTACTAGCCTATCCTCTTGCTATCACAAGCTTTCAACACCAATCTTGTTATCAGTTTTGTGAGATGGTAGAGAGAGTCCAGTACCATCATGAGTTGGCTAGATTTTTTGTGCTCCATCTTCATAATGGTCAAGTCACTTTGGCAAGTGTGACATTCACCTTGACACCCGAGACTATTTCTCAAGCAACTGGCATTTCAAATGTTGGTGAGCAGTGGAATAAAAGGCAACAGATTGATAGAGAGCATTATGAGCCTTACATCAAGGTTGGTTATCAGAGGCATCTCAGTAGAGTTTTTCCCTTCAGATATATGAAGGACACATATGCTCTCTTGATGAAACTCATAATTAAATATTTTAACTGTGAGGGCCGGTTTTCTCGCCTATATGCCTATCACATCAGATTGTTGATGCACTTCACTAGGGTGAGAATGATGAATATCCCCTATTTTATTTGCCAAAACTTTGAGAAGATGACCAACTTAGTGCATATGAAGCCTCCTCAACAGTAGTATAATAGTCTATATCATTTTTCACTAATCAAAATTGTGGTCTTGCATCAGTTTGGTTTACAGAACATCTCATGGGAGGGTTTAATTTCACATGAGGTTTTTAAAGGTCCTCAAGTACCCCCAACAGTTTTTCATGAGACAAGAGGACCTTCACATCAGCAGGAGATTCATGAGACACAAACCACTAGTGTGCCAGTGTTTGTCACCTATCAAAAGGGCACTAGAAGGTTGTTTGCAGCGGCAAAACGAGTATTATCTCCACATGGGGTGGAAGGGGTCTTGTTTCCTCCATCAGCAGTGCAAGTACATGACAAGGGAAAGCAACCATTACATTATGAGGGGCCTTCAGGAGGGCAAGAGACAAATTTCATTCTTATTCAGAATGATGACACCAATTTGGGCTGACAAAGCTCAAAGCTCAAGGAGATCATTCAGGAGCAACAAGTGGAAATTCATGATTTGTCTCTCAAAATAGAAAGAGCCAAGTGGATAATCAAATATCTGGAGAAAAGAAACAAACAACTAGAGGATCAGCAAACAATTATGGAGCTACAAAACATACGAGAAAATCGGCAAGCTGCCAAGAGGAGGAAAGTCAAGCTCAAACCACTTGAACAAGAAATCAATGTTGATCGTGAATCTTGGCTTGAGAGGGAAAATATCCACTTGGAAACGATGCTAGAGAAGGCCAATAGAGAGAAAACTATGTTGAGGCACGTGGCCCATCATTGCTTGGCGAGAAACAAGGTGTGCAATGTAAGAATCAGGATTTTGAAGGCCAAGTTGACGAAGGCATCGAGGAAATGAAAAGAGAAAGATAGACTTTAGATCTTGGCTAAGGCTTCCTTGGACCAACACAACACTTGATGAAGGACACTTAGCCCAAATTTCAAGAAATTTGGGACACTTTTTGCAATTTTGAAATTTTTGGCCTAAAAAATAAGTTTTTCTACCTGATGCACTGCACCACCTGGCACGCGCTTTTGCTAGGGACCTCCTTTTGAGAAAAACTCAGCATTTCTAGATTTTTCATGGAAAGATATGAATTCCCACAAATGGCCAAGAAATTTTGACAGGTTTTGAGCTTCCAAAAAGGTCAAAAACACCTCAAAAATGACCTTTCTGCCCCTTTTTGGACACACAAGAAGTAGTGTTGGGAGAACTCAGTTTTGGAGGTGAAAATGGAGGTAAAATTTAGAAATTCCACTTGTTTTGGAAAGTAGATAGGTAGACCTTTCCAACAAGCCCACTTGGAGAAAATTTGGACACCAGGAAGGCCTCCAAAATCAGCTGCAAAAAGGAGCTACACATAGGGAAATCAGCGCGGTGCATAGGAGGAAATTTGCTCATTTTGGGCAAAAAACTCTATTTTTCACCTAGTTTCTTCATAGTTTGACTTTTCTCTTTCTAATAGTCAAATTCATGATGTAATTTAATGTGACTTGATGGATTTTTATGTAATTATGCTAAATTTTCACTCATAGAGGTAGATTCATCCATGAAAAGGTAGTTTGCAACTGAATGAATCAGTTCCCTAGTTTTTAGAGGCAAGTTGTTCCACTACCTACTTTTTAGTTCTCAGTTTAGACTTTGTTGGAACAGCTCCTAAAATTATGAGCTCGACCCCTAGAGGCTAGGTTGAGTTTTTGGGTGCCTATATCTTGTAATTTTTTAGTCATTGGCAAGGGTTGGACTTTTGGGAAAGCTTGGAGCTTCATTGTATACTCATTTCAGCAGTTTGGCTAAGGAATAGACTAGGGTTTGTAGCACTTTATGGGATTCTTGTGGCATCTTGCTTTGGTATTGTGTTTCCTTATGTAATTGTAAGTTTACATGTGTTTTATGTATGCCATCATCTCTCTTTGCTTCATCTTAACTAAATGAAACAAGGATAAAGGTAGAATTCATTGATTTGCAGTGCTCTACCTTGGGTTTTGTTTAGTTATTTATGTTTTCAGCTATTTGAAGAGGATCCCTCAGACTTTCATGCCTTCTTCAACTCCTCACCAGTATAAAAGCTCTCCATCTCACTCAATTTGAAGTACCAAACCATTTTACTACCTCGCCACATAGAGATCTCTGCAAAACTGAGCCTCATTCCCGGACCCAAATCTGCCTTTCACATTTGAGCAAACAAAACATCATAAAATTCAATCAAACTCCTCTAGGAATATACCTATCCTAAAATTAGTCTTCACATCAGTCATCTCGAGTCTTATTGATCATATTTTGCTGAGATTGACAAGGAGAGAGCCCTCTCCCGACCTGGTAGGGCTAGCTACCAGGTTAAGCGTGGTTTGATGTTACCCTAGATCCTGCCTTTCTCAGCCTGAGGTAGATTTAGGCTCTAACATACTCCTTATGGTTCTAACTTTCAAGAAGCTTTATCTGACCTAGGGAAATTTTTGGACAAGTGTATTGAAATTAACATGTCCCTCAGTTCGGAAAAATGTGAATGTTTTATGACTGAAGGGACCATGCTAGGTCATGCAATATCTCAACAAGGATTGCAGGTGGACCCCAACAAAATTGCCATCATCCAAAGGGTCCCACCTCCTCAAAAGGTGAGAGATGTCCGAAGTTTCCTAGGCTTAGCAGGATATTACAGAAGATTCATTAAAGATTTCAGTAAGTTAGCCTCTCCGTTGTTTGGTCTTTTGGGAAAAGATGTCGAGTTCATATGGACTAAAAACTATCAAGAAGCCCTAGATACCTTGAAAACCAAACTTGTGACTGCCCCAATTTTGAGAGGCCCAAACTGGGCCCTACCTTTCCACATTCACACAGATGCCTCGAAAAAAGAAATAGGAGCAGCCTTGGGGCAGATTGATGAAAATTTACCTTATGCTATATACTTTATAAGTAAACATTTGTCAAAGGAAGAGTTAAAATACACGGTCACCAAGAAGGAACTCCTAGCTATAGTGCATTCCTTAAATAAGTTTAGACATTACATCACAGGCTATCAAACCTTTGTACACACTGATCATGCTGCAATTATGTATTTAATGAATAAGCCAGATGTAAATGCTCGCATTATTAGGTGGTTGCTTTTACTGCAGCAGTTTGATTTAACCATTGTGGATAAGCCTGGTAAAGAAAATGTTGTTGCTGACTTTTTGTCTAGACTAAATTTTCCTGTAGGTGAGGAAGGAATGGTGGATGATAAAATGTTAGATAAGCACCTATTTTCTATCTCAATACTCTCTCCATGGTTTGCTGAAATAGCAAATTACTTGGTTTCAGCACAGTTCCTACCACACCTGTCCTCAAAAGAGAAGAGAAAGATCGTGAGGAAAAGTACCCATTTCACTTGGATTGGGGGCAATCTCTTTAAACTTGGCCCAAATAAGATCTTGAGAAGATGTGTCAGGGAGGAGGAAGTCTTTGACATTCTCCTAACTTGTCATGACGGGCCTTGTGGAAGCCATTTTGCAGCAAAAAGGACTGCCTTCAAAATCTTACAAGCAGGTTACTATTGGCCCACTCTTCATCAAGATGTGAAGAGATATACTAGCCAATGCGATCAATGCCAAAGGATAGGGAAACCTACTCCAAAGGATGAGATTCCCATGCAACCTCAAGTGACTTTTGAGACATTTGAGAAGTGGGGCATGGGTCCTATCAACCCTCCTTCAAAACAGAGGCAATACATCATTGTGTGCACTGATTATCTAACAAAATGGGCAGAGACAAAAGCAATCAAGGCAGCAACAGAGGAAAAAGTAGCTGATTTTTTAAGAGAGAACATATTCTATAAGTTTGGGTATCCAAGAGAACTGGTTACAGATCAAGGTAGTCAGTTCACTTCCTATTTGATTGAAGACCTGCTCACACATCATAAAATCAAGCACAGAACTTCCACCCCTTACTATCCATAAGCCAATGGGTAGGTGGAAGTCACTAACAAAGCTTTGGAAGGAATTCTGACCAAGGTAGTGAGTAGCAGCAGAAAAGATTGGGCGGATAGACTAGTTGAGGCCACTTGGACCTACAACACAACATGGAAGACCACCATAGGGTTCACACCTTATGAACTGGTCTATGAGAAGAAGGCTTTGCTGTCAATAGAATTTGAATACAATACACTATGGATGGCAGCTCAACTAGACCTAGACCTCAGCCATGCATAGAGGGAAAGGCTACTCCAGCTCAATGGATTGGATGAACAAAGACTGCATGCCCTTCTCCACACAGAGGTAGTCTAGCTTCAAAGGAAATATGGCATGATCCAAATATCAGGGAGAAGCAATTCCAAGAGGGAGATTGGGCACTGCTTTATGACTCAAGGTATAAAGACTTCAAAGGCAAGCTAAGGACAATGTGGCTGGGACCCTACACTGTGGAAAAATGCAATGACAATGATTCAGTTCTGATTAGAACCATTGATGAGGAAGCCATCCCCATGCTTGTCAATGGACTGTTGTGACCACCAACAACCCCCCTCCTTCTTTAGTATTAGCAATAACACTAAAGAAGTGGGGACCCTTAGTAAAAAATCCAAAAAAATTTATAATTTTTTTTGTATTATACTCCTCAAAAATACATCGCACGGAGAAGAGTGAAATATTTCTTTATGAGTACAATAAGAAACTGGGAAGAAGTGGCACGAAATTCATCGCATCACATACATTAAGAAGCGCCCATAAATGAAAATCTTAAGAAATCTCCAATGGCCGATATGCGACATCGCATATCGCAACGTCGCATAAACAACACACAAATAACTTAACAAATTGCAACGATGCTACGATCTGCGATTTTCTGCGATCTTGCGATGCTGCGATCAGCGATAAATGCGATCTGTGATCTTGCGATGTTGCGATCCTGCGATCTGCGCAATTCTGCGCCAAACTGATCAGGAAACACTGCGATGACACATCTTGATAATGCGATAAACGCGATGATTCGATACGAGTCGTAGAAATCACCCATCGTAAATTCTCCTCGGCTCAGCATTTAAGAAAAGCTGTCCCTAAACCAAAAATTAGGCACGCACCTTAAAGAAGATTAATGAATGTACGCCAAAGTATTCATGAAGGATAGTTTTGTGTTTTTCAAAGAGTCAGTTCACTGTGGGTGTCATGATTTTATACATTCGTAGAGCTTAAAGCTTTCATGTCAAAATTTATTATCGTTACTCTTTTCCTTTGCGTGAACTGCAGGAATAAAAAAACAGGGAACAACATGAAGCAGTGTGCAGGAAACATCTAAGGAAAAATGGAAAGCGTCAATGCTTGGAGAATAGAGAAGAGATGCCCTCATAAATGGATACCGCATGCAACAGAAACGCAGATTTCAGAGTATTACTGAACAGATGCTGATATCAATAGGCGATTCGACATTCAAGGTCAAAAGCTCACAAAAGCAGCATGTTTACAAAATTCTGAAGCTTATGCCTGGTAAAGGAAAAAGCAATAAAGGCGGAAAACGCACCAGAAAGGCCCGGATCAAAGAACGGAGGTGGTTTTTGATGCGCGATTAACGCCTAGCGCTAAGCATGCATCGCTAAGAAAATTGTTGAGAAATAAAAGTCCCTAACTTGCTTAGTCATCCACGAGTCCGGAAACTGAGATAGCAAAAACAGAGGAAATTTAAGAGGAATTTAGGTTGTTACCAAGTATACACGCAGTAAATTCGCACAGCCAGAAGATGATTCCCAGAAATATCTTCTAGTTTACTAAAAAGTGGTGCTAGTGCTTGCCGTTTCTATTTTCATAACCCAAGCAAAAGCAGAAGATGACCAGCCGACTCTTCCCAGACAAATGTTACATGCTCGCAGCACTAAGGAGCAAATACAGAAATAGTTAGGAATTAAAATCAATTTTTAGAAATAAGTTTCCTTAGATAAAGGGCGGTCATTTAAACTGTATCCAAAATTTGTGTAATTAAGTTATTTAGTTAGCAGTATTTAAACCCTTCTCAGGCATTTAGAGAAGGGTCCAGAAATTTGTCAAAAACTTGTCCTCAGAACATGCACTTTTTCACCCTCAGAGGAGGTTTTGATGAATGAATGGATCAAGGTTTATTAATGTTTGCATTTGATATCTGCCACTGATGTTTCACTTCTGTACTCTTGGTAGATATTAGAACAAGTGGAGATAGATCATTGCTGCTTGAAGCTTATGAGTAAGACCAGTCATAAATGGTACTTTTATCTCTTGGCCATTTCTGCTTATATTCTTAAAGTGATATAAGTTTTTAGTTGTTTATATGTTATTGCATGAATGTTTGAGTTACCATTTGGCACTTTTGTATGGTGGAGTCATTTATTTATGTTTGATATATGAATAACTTATTATGCGATATGTTGTTCACAACTGTTTTGCCTAACTTTTTATGCAAAGTGGTTCATCTTAATTGATTTCCATTCTTATGATAGTTGAATGATCTTTATTACTAGTTATTATTTGAAATCTCTTTAGATCGCATAATAGAAGAAATACATCCCGGGTTAGCATAGATTAGATGTGCTGTTTTCATTAGATTATAATATCATAGAATTAGATTAAATTAGCTTAGATTAGAACTCTTAGATCAGCAACATCCAACTCTGCACACACACACACCCTTAGATTGGGAAACTGGTCCCATTATCCCCAGTCGGACCCGCTATACCAAACGGATAAGGAGCTGCCAACCAAGGTCCGGACTGGACACCTCCATTCCAAACCATCATCCATCCGTCTACCACAACCCCTCTTCAATCATCCACGATCGTAGTATCCTCATCTTCCCAGCCACAAAGATCATCTCCTGCACTTTTCTCTACTAGCAGCTCAACGATGGCCCAGTCTCCATGGAACAACCCTGGGGCAGTCTTAATGCTTGCGCCCTTGAGTCAAATACTAGCCCATCCTTAGAAATGGCTGCCCAAATTCAATCCAGAAGCGGGCATGCTAGCGAAAGAACACATAAACAATTTCATGCTTTCTATCAATCTCAACGGAGTTACTAACGAAGATGTTGGTGTTCGGCTTTTTCCCTATACACTGCAAGGGACAGCCGGGTCATGGTATTTTTCATTACCCTTCGGGTCTATCACAAGTTGGGATATCTTCCAGAATCAATTCCTTATCAAGTTTGGTGATGACAGATCAACGGCAACGTTAATCAATGACCTATCTAATCTTAAGGCCCAAGCTAAAGAACCTATCAAAGATTTCAATTTACGGTTCAATAAAATTCTCAACAAAATTCCCACTGCTTCCCAACCCAGCGAAGAAGTACGATGTGAATGGTATATTACTGCTTTACCATCAAACATAGCAATCTTCGTGGATAGAGAAAATAAAACAACCTTAGTTGAAAACATGATAGAGGCGATAGCAGTAGAGAAACGCGTAATAGCCCTAGAAAAGAGATCTGCGATAGAGGAACGAAAGTCTAAAAAGGTCACCTTCAAGGAAGACTCCAAGAAGAAACAAACAAAAGACCCTTTCGATTTGGAAGGATTGCAGAAAGTATTAGAGACCATGTCTAATGAGATGGTTGACATAAAAAAACAAGTAGCAGAAACTTCTTCAAAAAAGCCCTACAGAGCTTTTAAAAGAGGTCCTTCAACGGATGCAAAACCACCCAATGCTATCTCCAATGCTGAAACTGAGGAAGAGGAAGAAGAAGAAAGTGCCACTGAAGGGAAAACTGATGACGAAGAAGTTGTGGAATTACAAGGAATGTGGGATTTCATCCTCCCACAAGAAGAAGATCAAGAAGTATTTCCGGTTAGCACACGAAGCAAAAATCAGCTTGATCCTCCCCAAACTACCCCTGAGCAGAAGAGCGCAAGCCCTACAACAAAAGATAAAGTCGCAACAAAGAAAACAACTACTAAAGTCACTCAATCTAGCCCAGTCCGAGCAGATCAAACAACTCCATCAAAAACACTGATAGTGTCGGATGAAATGGAGTACAATATTATCGATGACATGAAAAAGACTAGGGCTAATATTACCCTTTATGAATTGAGCAAATTGAAGCATCAACAAAAGATAATGATGAAAGAATTACATGATGTGCCTATTGTACCTTTGCCTACCACTGTACTCTCTCAAGCTTCCCATAACATGGGAAGACCTCCAACTAACGCGATCAATAAGATTGATCCAAATGATATCGCCTTGATTGGAGGAAGATCAAGATCTCACACTCCCCCATTTCTTCTCACTTACGAGATTTTCAACAAAAATGTGCACAATTGTTTGGTAGATTCCGGTGCTTCATCCAATATTTTACCCAGATCAATATGTGCTAAGTTAAATGTTCAACCACAAAAATCCGCAGTGCGCATAGTTCAGCTTGATCGATCTCAAGTCAAAGTGGTTGGTGAAATTAATCAAGTAACCATAAGATTGTCATCCAACCCGAAGGTATGTCAAGTTATTGACATTCTTGTGGCTGATATCCCAGAATTCTATGGCTTAATTCTTAGCAGAGATTGGTCCGAGAAACTCCATGGATACTTTGCAACCGACTGGTCGCACATGTGGTTACCCTACAACGGTAAACCAAATCAGATAAAGATTGAACGAGAGTTACACCAGAAGTACATAGTAACGGAATTATAGGGAGAAAATGAAGCAGTATCGTATAACAGCAGTATTATAGGCAATTACTCGGTAGATTCTTTTCTCGGTAATTTCAATGCTCACACATCACCTTACTTAGAAAATTCAGTTTTGTCCCAAGTCGAAAATTTTTCGCAAACTGATAGTTCAAAGTGCGTTAATTTTGTAGATGAACCTATAAATACATCTTTGTTTTGGAAATTATATTTCGATGGCTCTAAATCTAATGAAGGAGCAGGAGCAGGATGCATTCTAATTAGTCTAGAAGGAAACAAGACCATGCTTACGTGCAGACTCGAATTCAATTGCACAAACAATACAACAGAATATGAGGCCTTGGTGCAAGGCCTATACAAAGCAATCGGGTTAAACGTCAAGTATCTTCAGGTCTTTGGAGACTCTGAGATTATCGTCAAACAGGTACGTAACACTATACATTGCATATCAGGTCATTTAAAGCACTATCAATCTTTAGTACAAGATCTGACTGAGCATTTCATAGCATTTAATATTTCTTCAATCCCGAGACTCCAAAATGCAAGCGCAGACCTTTTGGCTAACGTAGCCTCTAGGCTTATTCCCTCCAAAGACTTTAGTCCAGATAGATTCTCAATAGAATTAATCTTTAGACCGTCCATCCCTGACAACATTACAAATTGGAGAGTATTCAATGACGATCCTCATATTGTAAATTTCCTCACTTCTGAAGGATCCTACTCCAATTAGATAATTGACGAAGACCATCACAATCGACAAATACAACAAAATAGCACTGATAATGTTATACCTAAATTGGTGGTTAAGTTAGAAGACTTATACGATTTGAAAAACTGGTTTAAAAGGTCTATCAATTCAAAGCTCTATAGTCCAACTCTAAACTATGAATTAATAAACCTAGGAACCGATGATAAACCACAAAACGTTAATATAGGCATAGGCCTAGCCCCTGAAGAAAAACTAGCGTATATTCCTCTTTTGAGACAATATAAAAATGTTTTTGCCTGGAATTACGATGAGCTGAAGACGTACGACACTTCTATCATTCAACATACTATTCCTATGATTGACAACGAAAAACCTGTCCAATAGAAACTGAGAAAGATCCACCCCAATTTAGAAATCAGATAAAAACTGAGCTAAATAAGTTATTAAAAGCCAGAATAATTTTCCCCGTCAAAAATTCCAAATGGGTCTCCAATATGGTACCCATTAGAAAGAAAAACGAAGATATTAGAATCTATATCGATTTTCAGAATCTTAACAAAGCCTGTCAAAAAGACAATTTTCCTCTTCCACCTATGGAACAGATATTACAGGTAGTAGCAGGCTTAGAACTGATGTCTTTCTTGGACGGATTTTCAGGATATAATCAAGTGCTAGTACATCCCAATGATTAGTTGAAAACCACATTCAAAACTAAATGGGGCACATACGCATATCAGAAGATGCCATTTGGTTTGATTAATGCCGGCGCTACATTTCAAATAGCCATGGACATCGCATTTAAGGGTTTAGTCAATAAATCTGTAGTGATTTATCTGGATGATATAACAGTGTACTCCAAGAAGCGAAGCGACCATCTCAAAGATTTAAAACAAATTTTTCAATGATGTTTAAGGTATGGGATTTCACTTAACCCAAAGAAATCTTTTTTCGCATTAAGTGAAGGAAAACTTCTAGGATTCATAGTGTCAAAATCCGGTATTCACATTGATCATGACAGAATCAAAGAAATCTCTGAAATATCCCTCCCTCATAATAAAAAAGCCATGCAATCTTTCCTTGGTCAAATCAATTTTGTAAAGAGATTTGTCCCAGATTTTTCACAAATTGTGTCTCCTTTGCAAACCATGATTAAAAAGAATTCAACTTTCAAATGGGGTCAAGATGAACATGAAGCATTCAACCTGATCAAACAAGCTATTATTAATGCTCCATCTTTAGCAACCCCAAATTTTTCAGAATCTTTTGTTTTATACACATTTGCCTCAGAGAAATCATATGCTGCGATTCTAACTCAAGCAAATCAAGAAAAAGCGGAAGCTCCAATTGCGTTTTTTAGCTCAAATTTACAAGGTGTTGAACTCAATTATTCAGATGTAGAAAAACAGGCCTATGCTGTTTTCAAAGTGGTCAAATATTTCAGACCTTTCTTACTCAAAACCCATACTAAGACCATAGTACTGTTTCCAGCGGTAAGAAATCTTCTATTACAGAAGGATATGGGCGAGAAAAGAGCAAATTGGATCACTGCTTTACAGGAATACGGTCTTGAGATTAAACCAACAAACATTGTAAGAGGTAAAGGCTTCTGCAAAATGTTGGCTGGAGCATCGCAAATCCCTGAAATTTCATCCGAAGAGGTACAAATGTATGAGGTAAGCCTAAACGATGCAAAATCATTGTATGCTGATATCATTTATTATCTTAAGAACGGGTATGCTCCTTTACACCTGGATCACACTAAGAAAAGAGCTCTGAGATTGAAAGCTAAACAATATCAGCTCATAAATGATATTCTTTTTAGAAAGAATTATGATTCTGTTCTTCTTAGATGTCTTGAAAAAACTGAAGCCGAAAAAGTTTTGCAGGAACTCCACGATGGACCAGCAGGCGGACACTATGCTAGAGATGCTACTGCACATAAAATTTTACGTGCAGGATATTACTGGCCTACGCTGTTCAAAGATTCACACAGTTACGTGAGGAAATGTCAAGTCTGCCAAACTACTGCTGGAAGACAAAAGAAGTCGTCCCTGCCACTACAACCGGTAAACATCGAGCAACCATTCAGCCAGTGGGGCTTGGACATAATAGGTGAGATCGTTCCTCACTCTTCTAAGCAGCATAGATACATCCTCACGGCAACAGATTATTTTACTAAATGGGTAGAGGCAGTTCCCCTCAAGACAGCTAATTCTGAAAATATTATTGAATTCATAGATCAATTTATAATCACTAGGTTTGGATTGCCAACGGCTTTAATGTTTGATAATGCATCATACTTTTCTGGAAATGCAATGACTGAGTTTGCACTTAAAAGAGGGTTCAAACTAAAATATTCGGCCAATTACTATCCGCAAGGTAATGGGTTAGCTGAGTCAACAAATAAAAACCTAATCAGGATTATTAAAAGAATAGTTGACCAAAACCAAAAGAATTGGCATAAAGCTTTGGTAAACGCTTTATGGGCAGATAGAATAACAAAAAAAGCTTCGATCAGCACTTCCCCCTTTAATTTAGTTTATGGGAAAGAAGTGGTTCTTCCAACTCACTTAGTCATTCCCTCTTTGTCTTTAATACAATACATTGATTAAGTACCTACTTCCTCCATACAACTAAGACAAATGGAAATAATCAAATTAGAAGAGAAACGAGAACAAGCTAAGAGAACCCATGCTCATCATCAAGCGCTAATAAAATCCTCTTTTGATTCAAACATAATGACCAGAAATTTTTTTCAGATGGGAGATTTAGTTTTAAAATGGGACAAGGCTCATGAAGAAAAGGGCAAACATACAAAATTTCAAAAGATGTGGCTTGGTCCTTTTCAGATTGTTGAAGTCATAGGTCCATCAATGTTTGTCTTAAAGGATCTAGCAAGTAGAAGGGATTCTTTGCCTGTTAATGGTCAAATCCTTAAAATATATTTTCCATAGAAGATTAGTCTTCTGTTTTGTAGAATAGTTTTGTTTTTCTTTTCTTTTTTATAATAAAACCAGTTGTTAATGGTTACCATCGGTATTCACGAAAAGACACCAATTCTCTTTCAGATTTTGAGCTTTTCGCTTGTATAAATAGAAAATTTTTGAAAATCTGATCTTTATTATTGATAGATACAATTAAAAACTTTAGCCTAGATATGATACTAGTTTCAACTTCAAAAAATTTGATGAAAGCAACCTTTAGCGAAGGAATTGTTTTATATTAGCACAATGAAAGGTATCAATAACAAAATAAAGATTCTCTGTAAAACTGCTGTTTTCAAACTCTTTTATTGTCGTCCAGAGCTTTCTTAAGGAAAACAATGATATCCTCCCTGTTAAAGAAAATCGCAGCATTCAGAGGGGCAATCCAAGAAACACTATATCTCAAAGAATAAGAGGTCTCATCACGAGCCGGCTTATCATGATCACAGATATTATAACTTTGCTGACTTTGCCAAACACTGTCCGTCAAAACAAGGCAATGACTCAAGATTGTTGAAATCAAAAGACAAGGGGTCTCATCACGAGCCAGCTTGTTCAGCAAAAGTGTAAATTAGGTGAATGACTGTGTCATAATTTGGCTACCAAACCAAGACATTGTTCTTTAAGAATAAAAAAGGAAAAAGTGTCAATATGGATTTTTCTTTGAGGGTTATAGATAATCTTAAACAGGATAAAGGATCATTGTTGGGTAAACTGGTAACCCTGTCGAGGCTATGGATGCCTGCTGGCAGCAGTGGCTCTACCTATGACAAACGAGCATATTTTAAAGCTAGCACACAGAGAAGACTTTATGTTATCTTTACAAGACCAAGTAATGGCTGATGTAGATACAAGGACAAGCCTGAGGAAGCAAACAATTAGAATAGAAAGAGGTTGAAACAAAATATCATTGATAGAATAAGGCATAATGTACTCTATCTGTCCATAAAAAAGTTTAGATTTATGAAAATTTTTCTGTTTTGGAAGTTTAAAGAATTCAATAGAAAAGCAGAGATAACTGGTTCTTCCAAGTGAATCGCCATTGTTGTGACAACCAACAACCCCCCTCCTTCTTTAGTATTAGCAATAACACTAAAGAAGTGGGGACCCTTAGTAAAAAATCCAAAAAATCTTATAAAATTTTTTGTATTATACTCCTCAAAAATACATCGCACGGAGAAGAGTGAAACATTTCTTTATGAGTACAATAAGAAACTGCAAAGAACCGGTGCGAAATTCATCGCATTGCATACATTAAGAAACGCCCATAAATGAAAATCTTAAGAAATCTCCGATGGCCGATATGCAACATCGCATATCGCAACGTCGCATAAACAGCACACAAATAACTTAACAAATTGCAGCGATGCTATGATCTGCAATATTGCGATGCTGCGATCTGCGATTTGCTGCGATCTGCGATTTTCTGCGATCTTGCGATGCTGCGATCAACGATAAATGCGATCTACGATCTTGCAATGCTGCGATCTACGTGATTCTGCACCAAACTGATCAGGAAACTCTGCGATGACACATCTTGATAATGCGATAAACGCGATGATGCGATACGAGTCGCAGAAATCACCCATCACAAATTCTTCTTGGCGCAGCATTCAAGAAAAGTTGTCCCTAAACCAAAAATTGGGTGCGCGCCTTAAAGAAGATTAATGAATGTACGCCAAAGTATTCATGAAGGACAGTTTTGTGTTTTTCGAAGAGTCAGTTCACTATGGGTGTCATGATTTTATACATTCGTAGAGCTTAAAGCTTTCATGTCAAAATTTATTATCGTTATTCTTTTCCTTCGCGTGAACTGCAGGAATAAAAAAACAGGGAACAACATGAAGCAATGTGCAGGAAACATCTAAGGAAAAAGGGAAAGCGTTAATGCTCGGAGAATAGAGAAGAGATGCCCTCATAAACGGATACCGCATGCAACAGAAACGAAGATTTCAGAGTATTACTGAACAGATGCTGATATCAATAGGCGATTCGACATTGAAGGTCAAAATCTCACAAAAGCAGCATGTTTACAAAATTCTGAAGCTTATGACTGGTAAAGGAAAAAGCGCTAAAGGCGGAAAACACACCAGAAAGGCCCGGATCAAAGAACAGAGGCGGTTTTTGATGCGCGATTAGCATCTAGCACTAATCGCACATCGCTAAGAAAATTGTTTAGAAAGCAAAGTCCCTAACTTGCTTAGTCATCCATGAGTCCGGAAACCGAGATAGCAAAAACAGAGGCAATTTAAGAGGAATTTGGGTTGTTACCAAGTATACAAGCAGTAAATTCGCACAGCCAGAAGATGATTCCCAGAAATATCTTCTAGTTTACTAAAAAGTGGTGCCAGCGCTTGCCGTTTCTATTTTCATAACCCAAGCAAAAGCAGAAGACGACCAGCCGACTCTTCCCAGACAAATGTTACATGCTCGCAACACTAAGGAGCAAATACAGAAATAGTTAGGAATTAAAATCAATTTTTAGAAATAAGTTTGCTTAGATAAAGGGCCGTCATTTAAACCGTATCCGAAATTTGTGTAATTAAGTTATTTAGTTAGTAGTATTTAAACCCTTCTCAGGCATTTAGAGAAGGGTCCAGAAATTTGTCAAAAACTTGTCCTCAGAACATGCACTTTTGCACCCTCAGAGGAGGTTTTGATGAATGAATGGATCAAGGTTTATTAATGTTTGCATTTGATATCTGCCACTGATGTTGCACTTCTGTACTCTTTGTAGATATTAGAACAAGTGGAGATAAATCATTGTTTCTTGAAGCTTATGAGTAGGACCAGTCATAAATGGTACTTTTATCTCTTAAAGTGATATATAGGTTTTAGTTGTTTATATGTTATTGCATGAATGTTGGAGTTACCATTTGGCACTTTTGTACGGTGGAGTCATTTATTTATGTTTGATATATGAATAACTTATTATGCGATATGCTGTTCACAACTGTTTTGCCTAACTTTTTATGCAAAGTGGTTCATCTTAATTGATTTCCATTCTTATGATAGTTGAATGATCTTTATTACCAATTATTATTTGAAATCTCTTTAGATCGCATAATAGAAGAAATACATCCCGGGTTAGCATAGATTAGATGTGCTGTTTTCATTAGATTACAATATCATAGAATTAGATTAAAGTAGCTTAGATTAGAACTCTTAGATCAACAACATCCAACTCTGCACACACACACACCATTAGATTGGGAAACTGGTCCCATTTTTCCCCAGTCGGACCCGCTATACCAAACGGATAAGGAGCTGCCAACCAAGGTCCGGACCGGGTGGGTATCCTCCTTGTTGTCGACCCGATTTTCGGGGCCTCAACATGGACATAGGTTGAAAATTTAAAGGAAGCCCCTCTCTAAGCAAGAGTTCATTGAATAGCTGAATAAGACAGTGTTGGTAGTGGAGCAGGTCTCAGCCTCCACTCCACCCACTTACTAAAGAAGCAGAAAGAAAAAAAAAGAAAAATAATAAGGGCTCAAGAGAAAACCTCCATGAGGTGCTTGAGTCCCATCATTGGGTTGAAAACCTCTTTTGAGGCAGCCCAGTGATGACAAAAACAAAAAAAGAGAGAATAAGATCCCTGGGTGAAAACCTCTTGGAGGCGCCCTAGTTGTCTTTCAAAAAAAAAAGGAAAAAGCAGAGAAAAAAGGAAGAGAAAATTGACTTTCAACATTCATTGCAGGTTACAGGTGGACCACAGGAAGCAAGAGAGGATGCCACAGATCTTATTTCACCTCCTCCATACTCTTCTCAATCATTTCTGACCTTTCTTCCACGTCATTTTGTGTTTTTTCCAAACACTGTGTATCCTACAGGAGGCCCTGTGTGTTCTACAGGAGGCTCCTATAGAAATCACAGAGAGCTCGAAATGGATTTTAAAAATAGTTTGAGGAGCTGGGAAGTTTCATGAAGAGCCTGTAGGCCCTCCTACAACTATCCACCCTCCTGGCCATCCATCCCACACCTGCACCACCTCATTATCATGGATTTCTTCCCTTCCTGCAAAAAAAACACAGAAACCAGTTTTTAGAAAAAACAAAGAAATAAAAAGAACAACACCTCCAAAGCTCACTTGCAGCTTACCAAATGCCTCTCCATCAACATCAACATCTCGAGTAGCATCCTCACGGCTCCCAGCACAAGAGTTAGCTAAAAATTTTAAAGGAGAAACAACGACAGGAGCTCCTGTAGGATTTCCCGTAGCAGTTGATCCCTTTAAAATCAAGCCACAGTAGCAAAAAAAAGGTGCAACCATAGGATTGAAAAGGATGTCTGAAGCAGATCCAGCCAGAGGGTACTTGCACAAAGCAAACAAGCCACACATCAGGGAGAAAAAAGCATACAACATAGGAGATATATGCATGCAACAACTGAAATACGAGCATGCAACAACAAAGGAACCAAAATGCACCACAGCACGAACATTCACCTTGCAGGTAAGTGTCTAACCCCGTCCTCTATTGCATTGGTGTAATTGAAAATATGCATAAGTGAATGAGATGGTTAGGGTTGAATGATAAAGGTGGCCAGTTAACTGGCCACCCTCATCCAGTTGACTGCACTCATTTGGAGATGTGACCACACGTGTGCCTAGTCAACTCATAGAAAATCCAAAGGACAGGTAGTGGAGGTTATACAAACTCTGATGAACTCTGATGCAATGATGGGAAGTTATTGTGGGAAAGAAGCATGAAGAGCCATGATGACAGAGCATAGGGGACCAACGGTCCGAATCTGGCAACATACCATTTTGCCAGCTCACCCCATCACTGGAAATTGTTGGCATTATGATTCAAGTGTTGTCCTTGATGGCAACTCACTCAGAGGTTGGTACAGGTGATGGCAACTTAATCAGAAGACAGATCTTAGTACAGCATGCCAAGGAAGTTCATATACGCAGGTTCGTTAAGCCCAAGTCGCGTGTACACGCTAGTTGGATTCAGAAAAAGCGCGTGTATGTGGAAAAGTACCTTTGGTCCATGATGGTTAGTCCTTGGAAGTTGTGCCTATGATTTCGGACCGTTATGTCTCGACGGGCGTGTCGATCCCTAGTTTTGAAGTTGATGGTGTTGTGTTACTATGGTTTTGGCTCTTGGTATTGAGCAAGGCCTAAGGCTATATAAGGAGAAGAAGATCATTAGGCAAAATCATCTTTCGACAAGGCTTGAATATCTAAGAGAGAAAGAGATCTGATATGCAGGGTCTGGGTTGCTTGATATGAGCTAAGGAGAAATCACATCGGTGGATGGAAGACTAGATCTAAGGATAAATCGGGATCTAATGGTTTGAAATTCACTATTATGATTGATTATGCGTATTTCTAAATCTGCATACTGTCGCAATATTATGTTCAGGATCTAACTGATGTCTGGTACAACTGCAAGTTGAGAGAATCTATTTTTAGATCTGTACGCAGGTTGGCTTAGGTAAAAGCGCGTGTATACGCGGGTTTCGCTCATTGAAGTAGCGTATATCTCTTAAAGCTTGATTTTTTTTGGGTTTGCAGTTGGATCTGACTGTTATTACAGAGTTCTGTAGACTGCTTTGTGTTCTGGTATCTGGTGATTGACAGGGTTCAGTGGTTCAGTGATTCAAAGTTTGATAATACTAGTATTGGTTGTTTTATGCTTCAATGATCTGTTGTGAAAGTTGAATGAATTGGGGTCCACAGATTGTAATGTTGTGCTTCAGGAATATCCAGTCTGAAAATGTATGAAAGGTGGTACCTGAAGGAAAGAAGATTGTAGGTCAGCACCTACGTACTAGTATCTTGGCTAGTACAAGAGCAAAGGGGGTTGGAGCTCCCTTCCAAGGAAGTTTGGAGAACGAGAGAAGGTTGTAGCCTTCTGCAGGTTGTAGCTTGCGTACTGGTATAAGGCTACACCAGTACAAAAGATTGTAAACTGAAGTTCATATTAAAGAAAGATAGAGACAACTTGCAGCAGGTGGTTTTCACCCACATTGGGTTTCCACCTTATATCTTGGTGTTCATGTGTGTGGTTTTTTTATCTATTCTGTTATACTGCACCTGCTTACTGTTAATGTGCTGAATAATGTCCTGATGAACTTAACTGAAGAATAAGCCAACTAAATTATGAGTTTTCTTATTATACGCTGTTTTATTTAGTCACAGTAGCGTGTACATGCTGGTTCACCTAACTGAAGTAGCGTATATGTTTCTGAGCATTGAAAAAGTTTGATTGATCTGATAATACTGATTCACCACCCCTCTCAGTATTATTTCCAACAGTTGGTATCAGAGCAGGTCCTTCAGAGAAGCTTGATTGCTTTAAGGTAGATCATTCATCATGAGCAACTACGAGAAAGAAGCATCAATCAGGCCACCGATTTTTGATGGGACAAATTTCAATTATTGGAAGGTAAGAGTTACTGCATATCTTCAATCTCTTGGTACAGAAGTTTGGAACATTGTAGAAACAGGCTATGCTTTTCCTTCAGCTACTCCTACAGATCCAGCTGAGAAAAAGCAGTATGAAACAAATGCAAAAGCAGTCAGTACTCTATTAGGAAGTATATCCCAAACAGAATTCATGAAGGTCATGCACTTCAAATCAGCAAAAGAGATATGGGACAAAATGATCACTAGCTATGAAGGAGATGAACAGGTAAAGCAAGCTAAACTTCAAACTCTCAGGATTCAATATGAGACTCTCAAGATGTATAATGATGAAAGTGTGGCTAATTATTTTCTTCGGGTAGATGAGATTGTTAATTGTATGAAAAATTTGGGTGAAGAAATAAAAGAGACTATAGTAGTTCAAAAGATTCTAAGATCATTATCCCCCAAGTTTGAATCTAAAGTATCTGCAATAGAAGAAAAAGAAAATCTCCGTGTTCTCACTATGTCTCAGCTACATGGAATTCTAACTGCTTATGAAATGAGAAAGGGAGGTCCATCTGACAGAAGGGAAGCTGCTTTTAAGGCATCAGGAAAAGAAGATTACTATGAAGCAAGCCATGTTCCAGAAGAAGAGGAAGAAGAATCAAATTTTGTCAGAAATCTTCAAAGGGGTTCTGGAAGGTTCAGAGGTAAGCTACCTTTCAAATGCTTTGCTTGTGGAAGAGTAGGTCATTATGCTGCAAAATGTCCCTATAAGGATAAAGGAAAAGAACCTGCTAGATGGAACAAGAAACAAAGTGCAAATAAGAAAAGCTACTACACCCATGAAGATAGTGATGGCTTATCAAACAGTGATGAAGATGAACAAGGTAATAAATATAAATTGTTAATGGCATTTGAAGATGATGATTATGAGGATGCTGTAGATGTGGATAATCTCTATAATGAAATTACTAGACTCAAGAGATGCATAGAAGAAAAGAGTGTGATCATTGATACTTTGCAATTTCAAATTGATGAAAAGGAAAAACATCTTGAAAAACTAGAAGGTGAAATTGTTGGTCTCAGAAAAGAAATTGAGAAAACAAAAGCTATTAATCTTAAGTTTGTCAAAGGATCTGAAACTTTGGATGAGATTATCAATGTGCAGCGGTCTCCTCTAAACAAGACAGGTTTGGGCTATAATGGAGAAACCTCTCAAGCATCCACCTCAAAAAGTTATCTTGATGCAGCAAGAAGAAATGAGCAGAAGAACAATGAAGATAATCAGGTAAAGCAGGGACGAATTACAAACAGAAACTATCAGGGACAATCCTTCTTAAGGGTGAACAAAAGCTACAACCAACCACAGGTAAAATCTTCTCAGTTTGGTTCAAGAATAGATGAAAATAGAAATTACAATCAGTTGGCTGGTAGATTCAATAACCGCAGAAGCTTCTTCAATGGACAATGCTTTTCTTGCCATAACTTTGGTCACAAAGCAGCTCAATGTGTTGCATATAAAACAATCATGACTAGGGAAGCTCAAAAACAAAGAAGTATGACAGGGATTACAAAAAGGACCTATAACAACTTTTCGGTTCTTGAAAATGAAGTTGAATGTTCTATTTGCAATAATTTTGGTCATAAAGACTCTGAATGCAGGAGCAGGTTTCAGGAGAAAAAGGAACAAGCCACGAGCACCAAAACATGGAGAATAAAGGAACCTCAAACAGAAAGATGTGGGATAGCATTTTATGCAGAAGGACAGGAAAATCTATGGTACATTGACAGTGGATGTTCAAAACATATGACAGGTGATAAAGAAAAACTTGAATCTTATTCTACTTTAGAAAAGGGAAAGAAAGTTTCTTTTGGAAATGATACTCCTGCAACTATAAAAGGAAAAGGTATTGCTCCTTTGAAAGAAAAGGTCAAGGCTGGAAATGTTTTGTATGTTGATGGATTGAAGCATAATCTACTAAGTGTCAGCCAGATGTGTGATCAAAAAACCGAGGTTATTTTCAGATCGAATGGATGTCTTGTTCGTGATCTTGATACAGGTAAAACAGTTCTCAAAGGCAAAAGAACTCCAAATAATCTGTACATATTTGAAGAAGGACAACAACAATGCTATCTTAGCAAGGATGAAGAGCACTGGTTATGGCATCGAAGGTTGGGACATCTAAGCTTCTCACAAATAAGGAAAGCATGCAAATATCAGGCAGTTCGCGATCTTCCAGATATCAAAATTCCAGACAACACCATATGCAAATCTTGTCAGTTTGGAAAGCAAACCAGAACTAACTTTCCAGAGAAGGAAGGATCAGCTAGCTTGCCTCTTGAGCTAGTCCATACAGATGTATGTGGGCCATTTAGGAAAAGGACACCTCGAGGAGAAGAATATCTGATATTATTCATTGATGATTTCTCAAGGTTTGTTTGGTTAGGGCTTATGAAGCACAAAGATGAAGCATTCGAAAAATTCAAATCCTTCAAAGCATTGGCTGAAAATGAATCAGGACACAAAATTAAGTGCCTCAGATCTGACAGAGGTGGGGAGTTCACATCAAATGAATTTTTCGATTTCTGCGATGAACATGGGATAAGAAGAGAATTCTCTACAGCTAGAACTCCTCAGCAAAATGGGGTTGTGGAAAGAATGAACAGAACTATCCAACAAATGGCTCGTGCTATGCTCGATGAATCAGGTACTCCCACAACCTTCTGGGGTGAAGCTGCACATGCTGCTGTTATTATTCTTAACAAAACAAATGTCCGAGTAAACAGCACTCAAACACCTCATGAGCTTTGGAGTGGTAAAACTCCTTCCGTGAAGCACTTCAAAATCTTTGGGAGCAAATGTTATATTAAGAACACTGATGAGCAACTTGGCAAACTTGAACCAAGAGCAGATGAGGGCATTCTTCTTGGTTATTCTCCACATAGCAAAGCATACAAGTGCTACAATAAAAGACTTGGCAGAATTGTTGACAGTATTGATATAGTGGTTGATGAGAAGGGATATATTCCTAGGCAAGTTCATCATGAAGACATTGAAGAAGATGAAGGTTACTCTCAAAGGCGAAATGATGAAGAAGAAGAACCTCAAGAAGAAGAAGAATCTCAAGAAGAACCAGAGGAGCAGACAAGAATAGAAGAGAAGACTCCATCCAGATATGTTCAAAAGAATCATCCAGAAACTCAGATTGTGGGGCAGAAAGAAGCAGGAGTACAAACAAGAAGGACACTTGCAGAAGCTTCAAGCTACTTGGCATTACTCTCCTCCACTGAACCACAAAATGTGAAAGAGGCATGCAAAGATGAATGTTGGGTCAAAGCAATGGATGAAGAACTTGAGCAAATCGAAAGGAACAACACTTGGGAATTAGTTCCTAGACCAAAAGATAAGAATGTAATAGGAACAAAATGGGTCTTCAAGAATAAATTAAATGAAAATGGAGAAGTAATTAGAAACAAGGCCAGACTTGTTTGTAAAGGGTATGCACAGCAAGAAGGAATAGATTTTGAAGAGACCTTTGCTCCTGTGGCAAGACTTGAGGCCATCCGAATGTTCCTTGCTCTCTCAAGCTTTCAAAACTTCAAGGTATTTCAAATGGACGTGAAATCAGCCTTCCTGAATGGAGACTTAGAAGAAGAAGTATATATTGAGCAGCCAGATGGTTTCATTCTTGGGAATGATCCAAACCTTGTATGCAGATTGAAAAAGGCACTCTATGGACTCAAACAAGCTCCAAGGGCTTGGTACTATCGGTTGGACAAATATCTTCACCAACAAGGCTTTTCAAAAGGATCAGCAGATAGCAATCTCTATATAAAAGTTGAAAATAACAAATTGCTAATTCTTGTTGTTTATGTAGATGATATTATTTTTGGCAGCAATGAAGAGACTATGAGTCAAAACTTTGCCTTGGTTATGCAGAAAGAATTCGAAATGTCACTTCTTGGAGAATTGACATATTTTCTTGGATTGCAAATCCAACAAAATGAAGGAGGTATCTTCTTGTCTCAAACCAAATACCTCAAGCAGATCTTGAAGAAGTATGGCATGGAAGAGTCAAAGCCAGTATGTACACCCATGGTTACAGGATGCAGCCTCAGTGCAAATGATGAATCAGCAGCAGTTCACCAACCCACTTATAGATCCATGATTGGGAGTTTGCTTTATTTGACAGGTACTCGACCAGATATTACACATGCAGTAGGAATGGTTGGAAGATTTCAAGCCAACCCAAAGGAAACTCATCTTCAGGCAGTCAAAAGAATCTTCAAATATCTTCAAGGGACCCAAAACTATGGCTTATGGTATCCTAGAAATACAGATCTCACTCTTCATGCTTACACAGATGCAGATTGGGCTGGAAGTGTGGATGATAGGAAAAGCACAAGTGGTGGTGCTTTCTTCATGGGTTCCAGATTAGTATCTTGGTTCAGCAAGAAACAGAGTTCGATTGCCTTATCTACAGCTGAAGCAGAATATGTGGCTGCAGCATCTTGTTGCACACAACTTCTTTGGATGATGCAGACCTTGCAGGACTTTCAAATCACTTGCACTCCACCCGTCTCTATTTTATGTGATAATACAAGTGCAATCAGCATTTCAAAGAATCCAGTCATGCACTCAAAGACCAAGCACATACCAATCAAGTACCATTTTCTTCGGGAACAAGTGCTTGAGCAGAAGGTCAAGTTGGAGTATGTTCCTTCTAAGGAACAAGTTGCTGATATTCTCACAAAACCACTGCCCAGGGAAACTTTTGAATATCTCAGACAAAAGCTGGGAGTAGTTGATGCTTCATCCTGCTGTTGAAGCTTGTCTGTTCTACACAAAAGTTGGTATACGCAAGTTACGAAAGGTATATACGCGTATACACGTGGATTTATGATGGGAAAGTCGCGTGTATGGTGTACGCATGTTGCAGGATTATATCTGCGTCCATACGCTGTTTCATGCAGGAGAAATCGCGTATATGAAGTTTTGAACAGCAAGGGCAAACTCTGGAGTTCTGAACAGCAATGGGTATGTCAGAATTCTTCAGGCACGGTTTCAGGGGGTGCAACAGGCACAGGTTCAGGGGGAGCAGCTTAAAAGTCTCATAAAGCATTGTTGGCATTCAGATGTTTTGGTTGTTGATTTCAGGAAAAGGAGCTCAGAAAGAAATCCTGGTTGCTGATCTAAAAATATGTTTATCATATGCTGCTGGTGACTGTCATAAGTCTTGATCTAGATCTGTTGTCTCTATGTCATGTATCTCTCTTGTGATATCTCTTTTATGGTGTCAAGGTCATGTAACGGCCTATGTTGGTTTCCCCACTATGCCTGGGATGAATGCTGTAATATAATTGGTTGTTTCTGATATGTCCCCTCTTGGTAGGGAGTATGGATGTATGTATTGAGTCTTTTGGTGATAGGAAGGTCCCTTATGGTGTATAAGTCTTGGTTCTTGTTGAAGCACATCTTTTGCAGATCTGGCCTACTGTTAGGGGGAGCATGAGTCAGCACAGCCAAGCAGAGGTATCAGCATGTCCTCAGGGGGAGCACAGCCCTTTGCCCTTGATGTCAAAGGGGGAGAGTGACTTGGTGTGGTGGTTGCCATCAAGTCCAAAGGGGGAGATTGTTGGCATTATGATTCAAGTGTTGTCCTTGATGGCAACTCACTCAGAGGTTGGTACAGGTGCTCAGAGGTTGGTACAGGTGATGGCAACTTAATCAGAAGACAGATCTTAGTACAGCATGCCAAGGAAGTTCATATACGCAGGTTCGTTAAGCCCAAGTCGCGTGTACACGCTAGTTGGATTCAGAAAAAGCGCGTGTATGTGGAAAAGTACCTTTGGTCCATGATGGTTAGTCCTTGGAAGTTGTGCCTATGATTTCGGACCGTTATGTCTCGACGGGCGTGTCGATCCCTAGTTTTGAAGTTGATGGTATTGTGTTACTATGGTTTTGGCTCTTGGTATTGAGCAAGGCCTAAGGCTATATAAGGAGAAGAAGATCATTAGGCAAAATCATCTTTCGACAAGGCTTGAATATCTAAGAGAGAAAGAGATCTGATATGCAGGGTCTGGGTTGCTTGATATGAGCTAAGGAGAAATCACATCGGTGGATGGAAGACTAGATCTAAGGATAAATCGGGATCTAATGGTTTGAAATGCACTATTATGATTGATTATGCGTATTTCTAAATCTGCATACTGTCGCAATATTATGTTCTGGATCTAACTGATGTCTGGTACTGCTGCAAGTTGAGAGAATCTATTTTTAGATCTGTACGCAGGTTGGCTTAGGTAAAAGCGCGTGTATACGCGGGTTTCGCTCATTGAAGTAGCGTATATCTCTTAAAGCTTGATTTTTTTTGGGTTTGCAGTTGGATCTGACTGTTATTACAGAGTTCTGTAGACTGCTTTGTGTTCTGGTATCTGGTGATTGACAGGGTTCAGTGGTTCAGTGATTCAAAGTTTGATAATACTAGTATTGGTTGTTTTATGCTTCAATGATCTGTTGTGAAAGTTGAATGAATTGGGGTCCACAGATTGTAATGTTGTGCTTCAGGAATATCCAGTCTGAAAATGTATGAAAGGTGGTACCTGAAGGAAAGAAGATTGTAGGTCAGCACCTACGTACTAGTATCTTGGCTAGTACAAGAGCAAAGGGGGTTGGAGCTCCCTTCCAAGGAAGTTTGGAGAACGAGAGAAGGTTGTAGCCTTCTGCAGGTTGTAGCCTGCGTACTAGTATAAGGCTGCACCAGTACAAAAGATTGTAAACTGAAGTTCATATTAAAGAAAGATAGAGACAACTTGCAGCAGGTGGTTTTCACCCACATTGGGTTTCCACCTTATATCTTGGTGTTCATGTGTGTGGTTTTTTGATCTGTTCTGTTATACTGCACCTGCTTACTGTTAATGTGCTGAATAATGTCCTGATGAACTTAACTGAAGAATAAGCCAACTAAATTATGAGTTTTCTTATTATACGCTGTTTTATTTAGTCACAGTAGCGTGTACATGCTGGTTCACCTAACTGAAGTAGCGTATATGTTTATGAGCATTGAAAAAGTTTGATTGATCTGATAATACTGATTCACCCCCCCCTCTCAGTATTATTTCCAACAGAAATATCTCAAAGAAGACATAAGTATTCCTCCTCGAAACTCCTTCAACACCTTTTCTTCCATTTTGTCCTCATCCACTTAGCTGCAGCAAGCTCTATACCACCTCCATAGCCTCAAAAAAAAATTTCTATACCAATTTCAGCCATCCTTCTGCTATCGGAGTCCTACATGAGCAGTAACAGGTTCTACAGGAGCACTTATAGCCGGTACTACAGGAGGGACAGTAAGTAGTTTTTAAGGAAGAAACTTGGGGTTTTTTCTCAAATTCTGGCTTGAAGAGGTAGGCTCTGTACAGACCCACCTTGAATATTAATATGTGCAAGAAATGATACAATTTTAAGGAGGAATTAAGCCTGTAGAAGAGAGGAATTCAATAAAAATATTTCTTCCTGTTTTCTGGAAAAAACACAGTTTTTCTCTGTTTCCTGTGTCTGCAATTTTTTTTTGTCTCCATCTCTACCTGGGGTGTTCCAGAAGGGTATAAGCAAAATGATAGGGGGATTCATGAGGAAGGAACCCACAAATTTAGTCAAGCTCCATGAACATCCCGAGGTGGTAGCCATTTTCACCAGAGCAAATTAGATGCCATTTTTCAAAAAAATTCGAGGGTTTGATGAAGAAGTGGCTCACGAGTTTTCCCTTGCTTTAGTACCTCACTCAAAGACCCATGCCACTGTTACTTTCAGAGGTATCACCATGGAAATCACCCTAAAATTTATCAGTAGAGTTACCAACCTTCCCCTTGGATTACCTTGGAGCAAAGATGAAAAGCCAATGGGACAAGTTGCCAAGAAAACCTTCTTCCAACCAGATGAACATCCTGTAGAAGACAAAAATGGCATTAGAAGAACAAGGATACCTTACCCTTGGGATGAGGTTAGTTACCAAATCATCAAGTATATTTCCTGTGAAGGGAGGTATAGCATAGTTTATGGCTACCATTTTAGACTTCCCCATGAGCTGAGATATGGCATGAACATTCCCACACCCCAAAAACTCAACATCCACTATTTTCTCTTGCAGTACCTTATATACTCCAGCATTAAGTTAAAGGTAGGAGGTCCAAATCAGTTGGTTCACCATGGGTTAATTAAAATATTAGTGGAAGAAGCCCTCCATACCTTCAATATCCCTATAGCATGGGAAATCTTCAGAAATATGACAGGAGAAGATGATATAAAGGCCCTCACATATGACCACGGTCCTTCTGAAAGTGAGGGGGAGGAACAAAAAGAAGAAGAAGGGGAGGAAACTGAGGAGAAAACAGAGGAGGAAGACACTAAAATAGAGAAGGAGGAAACTAAACCAGAGGAGGAAGAACACAAAATAGAGTAAGAGGAAACAAAATCAGTAGAGACAGACAAGACAAAAGGAGAAGAACAAGGGGAAGAAAAGACAGAAGTGTCTCCTGAGACCCTAGAAAGGGAGGCAGTAGTTGCTCCTGCTGCCCTTAGAACCCCTGTTAAACCCAAACAAAAGAGGAAGAGGTGAACATCAATGTACTTCAGGGCTTGGAAAAGCACAAGGATAAAAATGGGAAAACCACAACCATATTCAACAGTGCCTATTGTAATTGAAGTTTCACCCACTATCAAAGGGGAAGAATCTCCCTATAAAACCCCCATCACATATGAAAGGGGAAGTCCCAGATCTTCCACTTGGAAAGAAAGAGTGTAACTACAGGACTCAAAAACAGCTCTATAGGAAGCACAGACTGTTCTACGGGAGACCCTAACTAAGCTACAGGAGACTGAAAAACTGGAAAAAGGGTAGAAGAACAGCCAAAGTGGAAGGAGGAAACAAAATAGACCTAGGAACCTGACCCCTAACCTAGTTTTGGCTCTTATTACAATCTCCTTGAGGGGGGGAAAATAATTCCACAGAAATTTGCAGTCCCACTTTTCTTTGAGCTGGAGAAAGAAAGAATATGGAGCCATAGATGGATGCAAATGGCCAAATCCAGGGGGGTAGAGGATATTGGCCACATGGAGAACAAGCTTAGAGAGATGGGTAGGGAATTAAGTGATGTAAGACATAGAGAGGCAATCAAAAGAACTCACTTGGAAATAGAAAATGAGTTGCTAAGAAAACAGCTGCAAGAAAATAAGACACAATTGGCATGCATGGCTAGTTGGTCTATGGAGGCGCTATAGTGAAAGACACAAACAAAATCATATGGAGTATACCTCAAAGACCAATGGCTGTAGTTTAAAATCAAGACTTTAGCATAGAGAGGCACCATGCCTTTCCAAGATTATAAACAGTTGACAGACCTATGTGACCAATGTTCAGCAGAAGACAAGGCAAAGATAGTAGAGTTTTATTTGCATAACATGGCCCTCACTGATATGAACCTATGGGACTCCAATGCTAGGCTAGGGGACTTGCAACTGATGGCCATGGCATCATGCATGAATCATGAGGAGAAAAGGGCAATAGAAATCAAAAAGTTGATGGAAAAAGAATAAAATGAACCCTTAATGATTAGAGCTGAGCCATTAGACCCCATGGCTCTCATCAGTGTCCACCAACTGCTTGCAAATAACCCTCAAAGTGCCCCTAAGTATATCAATGAGCGAGCTCAGGCCATTGCACATTTTGAGGACATGGAAATATTACTTAGGGAAGACTGTATTCATGCTTGTATGAGAAGGTGGAACACTCTTCAACATAGTCTGCAAATCAGGGAGTATCATTCTCCAATAAGGATGAAAGAAGCATTAAGGAGAGTGCCATTGTACAAGCACTCTATGAAAGGTTTGAAGGCCAACTGGATTGGCCTTAAATTGAGTCCCCCATTGCTGCTAGGCCTACTAGAAGGTGGAAAAGAGGAAGAAGCACAACAAAAATGGGAAGAGGTGGACAGAAAGGTAGGATTCCATGACAATGAAGAGGACCTCACATCAAAATCATGGGATGTTAGGGAGGCCATCAGGGCTATCAAAGATGAGGAGATGGACTAGTTGCTCAGAGGATGAGAAACACATTCATTAGGGGGGTGATGATGAGCCCCATAAATGGGTAATTATATGGGCTCATTTTGCCTCCTAACTTAGCTTAATCCACCATTCTCATTAGTTTATTGCATGTTTTTGATTCTATTTATGCTAATAGAGTGAGTTGGGTTGGTCATTATGCCTTGAAGTCTAATGTGTGCTTAATGTAGATTTTTGGTCAATTTTGGAGACAAAGTCAAAGATTTAATGAAAATTTGGTAGCAAATATTTGAAGAAAACAAGGGAGAGGATTTATAGGAGGGTGTTACCCTCATTTATGACTCCCTACTTCGAATTCTCCTTCAGAAAGCTTCGAGCACAAGTAGCCACATTAGTGCACCAAAGAGGTAGCCGAGCAAGTGGAGTATAACTGCTGTCTATCTCAAGTTTTGGGAGCCAAGCCTCCCTAATTTTAAGGGAGCTGTTGGAAGCTCTAGTTGTATAAGTAAAGAGGCCTAGGGCCTCAATAGGTTGTTGGATGTTAGTCAAATTTTCACACTTTTGTTGCAGATTTTCTTTGCTCAACTTCGAGCTTACTTTTGTAGACAGTTTCATGTAACCTTACTGTTATTTTGATCATGAAGATGAGATTGTTTCTGAGCTAGCACTAAGTTACCTCAAAGGGCTAAAGCTCTTGGGTTAGGGCCCAATCCAAGTAGCCAAGCACCTCTTGTTTTGTATTTATATGATTTGTTTCAGTTTATGAATGAGTTGCTGATAGATAAATTTCTTTCTTAGTTAAGAATGGGTTTTTTTGGTAATTTAAAAAGTTGTTTCCATTTTAGTTTGTTGTAGCAGGTTGAATAATGATAGAAGAAGATACAAAAAGGCCATCAATAGAGCCTTGATCTCCTTTCTCCCCTTTGGGACCATGAATTGAGGCCAAGACACTATTGCTGCCACAAAAAACATAGATTTGCCTTTGCCATAGGATTTCTAGTGTTGCAGCTTGTTAGAAGGTTAATGCTTTGCTATATATCTATTGCACCATGCTCATTTCTGTCTTTACAATAAATTTCTTTCCATGTTTTCTTTCCATATAGCATTTTTCAACATTTACTTCCCTATATCAGAATTTAGACTAACTTGGTGAATAGTTCTGTTTTTTAGTGTAGCTAGTTTCTTTGCTTGCTTAGTTTCAGAGCTTGATTTTCAGTTCTCTTGTAGTACATCTATGCTCACAATAAGTCAACCAATCAGCCATCACCATGTCTTTTTGAGCCATGTTCCATAGGTTTTAGGCCCCTATACTACTAGTGTAACCTCCTATTGTTGTTAGTATAACCCACTTATTATATTGATGTACCCATGTAGTGCCCATATTGTTACTATTGTGCCACATAGAAGCCCACTATTGTTATTATTGTGCCCTTACATTATTATTGTTATGTCGGCTCTGATTATGTTATAACCCCTTAGACTCCTATATATAGAAAGGAGGTCTTTTCATTTGTATCATCCAAGAATTGTTCATTTATGTAATGTAAAGGAGGTTGCCCCCTCGATGAGGCTGAATTCTAAGGCGTGGATCTCTCTTTTCTATCTTTTTGTGAGCTGGTTTCATAACATTTGGTATCAGAGCTTTGGATTCTAGGGTTTCGCTGCTCTAAACAGGTCATCGTGGCATTTTCACTATAACTTTTTTTCTGTGACGTTTCAGAAGTCGCAAAAGAAACCCATTTGAAACGAAAGCACGCTGAACCTTGGGTCCAAATTTTATAGCTTTTCGCGCGATATTTTCGGAGATATGATCTCAGGAATTTGGTCTTTTTGCAGACTCCTAAATTACATTCAAAACAGGTGACCTGGGGAAAATCGTCATAACGTTCTCTCTGGGGATTGGATTCAAGTTTCGTAAGAAGGTACAGAAAGAGGACAGATTGTAGTTTCTTGTGGGTGTTTTTCAGATCCAAAGGTCAAAACAGTGACTCGTGGCACATCGTACAAGTTCGCTCTACTGAACTAGTCTATAATCAAGTCACTGTGGGAGATTTCACATAACTCTTCCTTGGAGAATCCAATTTGGGTCAGAATTGTGGCATTGGAAAGAGAACACAGAGGGATACTGCAGGTCACAAATTTAGAACTAGGTGATTGAAAAGTACAGAGTTACAGTCGTTTCAAGGTCAAGCTCCTAAAATCAAGAAAAAGCAAGATGAGGAAGTTTGATGGCAAGGATCCGGTAAATTGGATACTTCAAATGGAGCAATATTTTGATCTACATGGTGTACAACTGTTACAAAAGGTATGTATTGCATCTTCATATTTAGAACCAGATCAATTTTTATGGTATGAAGGGCTTTGTTCTCGTAAAAAACTTGTTATGTGGTCAATTTTCACGGAGGAAATGATAGCACATTATGAGGATACAAAGAGCAACACCTTCTTTAGAGCAACACCTTCTTTAGAGCAACACCACAACAATTGGAAAGAGTAAAATGGCTTTGTGACATAATGGAAAGAAAAATTATGGAAACCAGGAAGCATACCCCTCACAACTATAAAGATGGAAGTGTTGTTTCTCCCAGCCTTCCACAACCTACAAGGGTTACACCACAACAACTGGAAGAAAAAAGAGAAAAAGGGCTTTGTTACAATTGTGATAGCAAATACACTAAAGGTCATAGGTGTGCTGAGAAGAAATTATTTTACATAGAATATGAAGAGGAGGAAGAAAAGGATCAAGAAACATCAAAAGAAGAGGATATATGCCAGGACACCACCCCAGAGAAAGAAGAAATGAATCAGACCATATCTTGTAAAGCATTGGAAAGAATTACCACTCCTCAAACTCTCAAGATAGAAGGACACATCAAGAAAAAAAATGTTCAAGAAGTGAAAAATCACATTGAGCATCAAGAAATGAATCCGACCATATCTTGTAAAGGACGGGAAGAAATTACCACTCCTCAAAAGATAGAAGGACATATCAAGAAGAAAAAGGCTCAAGCAGAGAAAGATCACATCGAGCATCAACAACAAGTTCTCCAACTTTTAAAGGATAATGCCACTTCGGTGCAAAATGAAACGAAACAACAGGTAGATCAACATCGTAGTGAAAAATGTTTTGATGTAGGTGATTGGGTATTTTTACTGCTACATCTCAAGCAAGCTATTTATGAGAAGGAAATGTTGGCAATACTACATGCACTTAAAAAATGGCGACCTTACCGAATGATAATACTCTTCAAGGATGAGGATGTGGAAGCATTGTTTTTTTCTATTTATATTATCCAACCAAATTGGATAAACGAAGCAAGGGATGAATGGAAGAAGGACGAAGAAGTATGGCCACTTATTCAAAAGTTGCAAAAGATCCCAATTCAAGCAATATTGTCAGAAATTGAAGAGGAAGGAAAAATCATATTGGAACCTGGAGCAGTCACAAAAACAAGAACCCGACAGCTACGAAATCGATCAATTTCAGAGTATTTCATCAAGTGGACCGCTGAATATTCCACATGGGAGGACAAGAATTTTATACAGAAGCATCAAGAACTACTCAAGCGTTGAGGACAACGCTTTTTGAAGGAGAGGGGCATGTTAGGCCCCTATACTACTAGTGTAACCCCCTATTGTTGTTAGTATAACCCACTTATTATATTGATGTACCCATGTAGTGCCCATATTGTTACTATTGTGCCACATAGAAGCCCACTATTGTTATTATTGTGCCGTTACATTATTATTGTTATGTCGGCTCTGATTATGTTATAACCCCTTAGACTCCTATATATAGAAAGGAGGTCTTTTCATTTGTATCATCCAAGAATTGTTCATTTATGTAATGTAAAGGAGGTTGCCCCCTCAAAGAGGCTGAATTCTAAGGCGTGGATCTCTCTTTTCTATCTTTTTGTGAGCTGGTTTCATAACAATAGGTCATTCGAATTCCCTCACAAATCTACCTTAATTTTCTGCACTTTTCTCATGAACTTTCCTCTCTTTCCTTGAACAAGTCCAACCATATTTCTCTTCCCTAATCCTACTTGTTGAACCTTAGATACCTTAACACATCCTCCTAGCCATAAGCTACCCTTTCCACCCATTTTCCCACCTTTAAAACCTCTAAAACAGCTCTCGGAATCCTCCTGTAGACCTCCTGTAGATCCCCTGCAGCCTTCCGTAGATTTTCATGTAGGTGTCTTTTTGAAGTCCGATTGCAGGGAAAGCCTCCAGAAGGCCACCTGGGACCTCCTAGGACCCATCCACACCTTCCTAAACCTCTAAAAACTCCCAAGTCACCCTCCATCGCCACCTAATCTCTACCACATTCACAAACAAATAAGTTACGTGCATGACAATTTCACCTAAAAATACATAAAAATCCAAAAAGATGTTTTTTTTCTCATTTCCTTCTAGAAATAGCTTGAGTAGATGTTGTTTACTTCCTAAGTAGGTAATGGCATTCATTTTATGGTTTTTCATCTCTTTTTCTGCAAAAGTAGGATTAGTAGGTTAATTAGGGTTTGCTAGGGTTACTTCCCATTTTAGTCTTCTTTCACTTTATGCAAGTAGAGTAGCCTCTGTAGGTTAAGATTTTCTTTCTTTCATCACATTTAAAGCTTCTTATGGAATTCATAGAAGTTGGCTTGGCCTCCTAGTGATCTTGTGCCAGCTGACCAAGTGGTAGCCTACAGTAAGAACTAGTACTTGTGCACACAGCACCGTCGCTTCCAAGTTTGTTACGAACTACCAGGTTGATAAAATGTAAAGTAGGAAGCCTAGGAGTTGCAAAATTATTGCTACAATACTGGTGCTCACCAATGACAACAATCCCTACCCCGCGCTCTTGGGAATCGATTGGGCCACTAACATGAATGGGGTGATTAACCTGAAGAAGCACAAGATGATTTTTGAGAAGAAGTCTCTACGCATAGTAATATGTTAGGACCCTGTTGAGGGATTGCGCTACACTGAGCCAGTGAGCAACTATGAAATCGATGATGACTTAGACTGCATTTATAAGATAACTGCATGAGAACAAGACTGGGTAAATCCCACTACAAACGAACAAATTTCATGGGAGCGCAAAAGCTCTTGTACTTCAGATTCAGATGAGGAGATAGAGCGATGGAAGAATAGGTTGCATGAGGTAACCACACTTAATTGTAATATGATGATGAGATCACTACAATGCATATCAATGGAGATGAGATATCTACCTACTTATGATGGATTAGGTGAGGTAGACGCTTTCTTGGACATATTTGAGAGAGAGGTGCCAGAGAAACAACGTTTCTAAGCCTTGAATTGGGTACTGCGCGGTATGCTCGCGAGGTGGTGGGGTACGCACAAAGGAAAATTTGATGACTGGCACACATATAGAAGGATGATGCACACACAGTTTGGAAAACATATAGGGCGGTCGGCAGATAGATGCCATGACTAGGATAGTCCGCGCGCGCATATGTCCAGGTGGGTATAGGCATATGGTAAACAACCTATGCGGATGTACATGAACTTCACGAGGGGAAATACAGTCAATAAATATGTGTTGGGGGGGGGGAAACTAAGTGACTGACTCCTCAAGTTGGAATGACAAAGTGTGGAAAGAACAAGTGCGCAGACGGGTATTCACGCGGAAGCCTTTAACAAAGTATGCAAAGCACTGAACAAGGCATGTAATGCACGTACCAACAATCCTATGGGCTTATAGGGAAATGTGCAAGAAACTGACGAGACAGACACCTTCTAGGCTGGTTTATGAAGCAAACAATGACTTACCACTGAAGTATATCATGCCTAGTCCGTGCATAGCAGCACCCGTGGATAGGACAGATCGAGGAGCCTTGAAAGAATGGATCGTGTAGTTGGAGGAACAAAAATGCTTGGGACCTGATGAAGAGATCTAGCAGGGTAGTATTACGCTCCAAGAACTCATGAATGAAAAATTTCGTTTAAAGGAGAAAAGTGCCATGGTGGAAGAAGAAGTCAAGAAGCTGGAGGAAGGGATGAGAAATTATTTTTTCGATAAGAACACTGTAGTGATAAAACAGGATGCGCACGATTATCTTGATAAATTTAGAGACTACCACTGAGAATTGATCAGTTTGATGCCTTGCATTGGACCACATATTACTAAGAGAATCACAGAAGATGGCGCAATGCAGATGGAAAAATGTGTGATACATGTAGCAAAGTTAAAAGACGAACTCTTTCCAGGAAGAGTAAACGATAGTTGGTTGAAGAGATATACAGGTGGCACAACCACCTGACTAGCCTTGGGAAACACGTCTTAACACTCCAGGCAGTTGAAAGGAGGCACGAGACTATAAACTACTCCGCTCAGGAGCTGCGTGAAGATAGGGTTGCGCACAGGAACGAAGTGTCACAGGGTCCATGACACCGCGAGGGTAGCCATGCTGGTTGGTTGAAAGTGACCGTTATAGTCACTATTCATGATGTGATGCTTGGTTTGAGACCAAATGGAGTGGGCAGCAGGCATTTAAAGCGAGCTTTATGGGTAAGATTTCAGAAAATATGCCACTAAGGGAGCATTAATGGACCAGATTTGAGGGGAACAGTCGAATTTGAATTCAAAAGGCGCTATAAATTACAAAGAGCTGCCCAGCAAACAAAACTTGGTCATTTGAGAATTGCGCTGTCAAGTATTTTGATCCGAGACCTATTTAACTTGTTGTGAGCATTGTTTGAGCACCTGTCTGAGTAGTTGAGAGAATTCTGGACAAACATAATAGCAACATATGAAGAAGCCAGGGAAATCGCAGAAATAACTACCAAAGAAGCCATGCAGGCCATGAAAATGGCAGATGCCCCTAAAAGCATTAGGAAAGTTACAAATATCCCTAAATCACTGCACACGCCGATACCGAAGAAAGATAAACAACCCACGATTCCAATGCACATGTCCCCTCGAAACTCGCTATGAACTCAATTGAGCATGGAAGCAAAAGGGGAAGCGGTTAACCTGGAAACTGATGAGGAGGAAGAAGACCTTGAGGACATCATAATAGAAGAGGATGGGGACAAGGGCATGGAGGAAGAAATTGAGGGCGTGACCCCTCTAATCAGGTTGCTGGCTTATGTCCCTCCGTGGAAGGGGAAGGCAAAGGTGCCCAAGGACCTGGATGACAGTAAAATACCTCTACAGACTCTGCTATTACCTGACGATATGATTTTCGAAGGAGCACACTTGGGAAGGGTGCCGAGTTTAAAATTCGAAGACTGGGATCTCACTGACCATAAGAAATTCCCTCACTTGGTGATCACGCACCTCATGAAACCAAAGAAACACACTGCAGTGGGAGTCATAGTGTTGGAGCCATGTAAGTGGTTGCGTGGAGTCAAAAAGGTAGGGTTGTTGAACTTGCTCTGGGTGCCGCACTACCATCATGCCCCAGTGACTATCTTCATCATCAGGAAGCTACTCTACTTGGTGCATGATGGGTGTTTGTGGCTGGAGGAGCCCATCCCCATCCCAGACCACTTGATCCATAGAATTACCAAGCTCCCTTATAAAGGAGAAGACCCAACAAACATTTCGGAAGGAAAAAGTAGTGATTTGGCCATCGTGGAGGCCATGAAAAAGAAATATAAACTGGAGAAGAAAAAGAGGGGCTACGTGATCTCCAGTATCAACAACAAGGCAGTCAGAGTTGTGACTCAGATACTGGCAGGTAAGGTCATGTGGAAGTGTCGCACGGATGAGGTGCTTGTGCAAGTGGTTGCACTTGCCGAGCAATGTGCGGAGGGGGTCTAGTTTAACTGGTCTGAATACTTGTGCAAGGAGTTCCTGGAGAATTGCCACGAGGCACAGGAATAGGGGAAAACCTTCCACTATGCATGGCTTCTGCTATCCATAGTGATGGTGGCAGGAGAATTTCCAAAGGACAGCTAGTTCCCCACAATTGTGCGGGATCTCCGAGAGGCCATGAATTACACTTTGCTGTGGGCCACTAAAGATGTGCATAGGATTCGAGATAGTAAAATATTTTGGGTGTTCATGAAGATGAACCTTAGAATCAGGATTAATCGCAAGTCGTGGCTATTTCCCACTATCTATAACAACTTACAAATCTTCACAGAGTTCAAGGCAGACTTCCATCACATCTACATCAGGGTGTGCAAGGACCCGGCGAAGAAGTGGAATGAACTACCATACATGGCCATGGATGATGATATCTTCGATGTACTTGAGGTGTGGCTGTCAAAGTGGCATGCCCCAAACATCTCTGTGATGGAAGAAGAAAAGTCTGCTACACAAGAAAAGGAGGAAGCCAAACTACGGGTGGCGTAGTTGGCAGAGAAAAGAAGGAAATTGGCAACAATAGCAAAGGTGTAGCTGGTACGGAACACTATGAAGGTAGCAATAGAGCAATAGAAGGCCGCAGCAGAAGCCCAGGTGGTACCATAAAAAGAACGCGAGGGCCGAAAGTCACCTTCGCCTAAGCAGGAATAGGAGATGGACACAGAGATAGAGGAGGGTGGCATGGACCCACAAACAACATCGACACAGTTAAAGTGGCAGTGGTTGAGAGAGTAGGTAGGGCCGCGAATGAAGTCAGAAGCGTCTAAGACTTATTTCGACCCAATCACCCTCACTGAGGGAGATCTGCATGACATAGGGGAGACAGTGCGTGATGTCACCATAGAGGCCCTCCAATAGTTCATGGAGGAGAATTAGATTGTGTTGGGGGCCCTCCGAGCATAGATTCAGGAGTTGCAGGTGCGCACTCCTCAGGCTGGCACTTTCTCGACTAGCCTCGTAGTAGGAACAATCGTAGTTGAGGAGATGTTGTGCACTCACACGACCAACACAATAGTGTTGTTGGAGGGGGCACTAGTTATAACAAAGGAGGCTTAGTGTGTTGAAGGGAATAGGGATCAACATAGCTGCACTCCCTCGGGAGACGCTCTATATTCTGCAGGATGGGATTATTGTAGAACTGTGGGCTAGGGAGAGCCACACATTGCAGGTGTTGAGCAAGAAAAGGATCAACATGGAGAAGTTGAGCTTGTAGCGCGATGAGGTCATGTTACAAAATAGGAAGATGGTGTAGGTACTTGAAGAATCCTACCAAATGGTCCCTGAGTTGGCCATCCTAGCCGAGGCACCAACAGAGGCGCACATCCAAAGGTTATCAATGGGGGTGCATGAAGTGCGAGAAGAGATGGACAAGGTTTAGCTAGAGCTGAACCTCCAGATAACAGAGCTGTAGTTGAAGGTACAACCTTAAACTCCTCTAGAGGTGAGGGACCAATGTGTCAATGCCATCACAGTGGGAATCGAAGAGATCAGTAGTGCAGTGAAGGACTGCATCAAAATGTTGGAAGAGTCGTTCGAGGTTCTCACCTCTCTATAGGAGGACCAAAACATACAATGCTTAGAGACAGAGGCGCGTGAGCTGCAACAACAGTATGATGACATAAAAGAGACTGCACAGACGGTGGCCCTTACACAGAGGCTCACATAGATGCAACAAGCCAAGGCTCTTAAGGAGCAGGTAGACGCGACGCAACACAAAGAAGTTGTTTTGAAGGTGCGCGTCCAACCATGGATTGATGAGGCCCTTTTCATCACAATAACAATTGAAGGAAAGCTCGCACAAATGTAGGGGACTCAGGTGCAAGTGCAAGAAAGTAGTTCTGCAAGTTCCGAACAGTGTGTCCAGGAGATATAGCAGGAAGTCGCTTAGTGCGCTGTCGAACTTGTAGCAGTCCGAGCAGATTTGGGAGGTCTCCGCACAAAGATCTCTACACTAACAGAGTGACTCGAGGGCAAGTCACGATGTTTGTGTTGGGGGCCTGTTGGGTGCGAGATCCCCCAAGGCAAGTTTTGGGGTTTAAATCCCAAGTTTTGACTAAGTCCAATGTAAAGACTCCGCGATTTGTGGGCGTAGAGCGCGAAGATTGTAATTGAGTCATAGGGTTGTCCACCCTCACTTTTGTAATGTAATGTCAGCTTGAGAGATCTACCCATGGTCTGCGGACCATGGGATTGTATAAATAGAGTGAGGCTTTAAGTTGTAAAATATTTCTAACAGAAACTAAGGGGAAAAAGATGAAGCATTGAGTCTCAGTCAAGGTGTAAAGTCGTGTCTTTGGGTCGTAGAGTAGGAGAAGGCTTTCTAGCTGAGTGCGCAGAGTCCTAGTAGTCCGCAACTAAGTGCGCGGACCCCTATAGCTGAGTGTGCAGGGTGAGTCGAGTCTGTAACCACTGAAGAATTAATAAAGAGATGTTTCTTATCATTATGTGTATCTTTTCCTATTTTGTGCATTAAAGTACATTGGGTATGAATTTCAAGTTTACTATTTATATGCCGCGTGAACTTATATGAATATGTTGAATAAGTGAACATAAGATCAGTATCTGTTTATGTGAAGTTAACTAACTCTTATAAGGAAGATAAGTAAGATTCGAAGGGGAACTTAGGGAAAATGCGCAGATAGCTGCCTTAGTGGTGCGAAAGCACCTCAGCCCTTAGTTAGGGTTGTGCGAAGATAATTATAACCGATTGCGAAGATATTGCAGGTTAGGAGAGAGCGCAAAGGGACCTAAGTGAAGCTGATCCACAGTTGGACTCAAGTGACACCTCAAGCATCTCAAGGGTGTGGAAACTTGGTTCCAGCATCCCCCCATACTGCTTCGGGTGAGACCTCAGTCCATGCTCCACAGGTTGTTGCTAAAAGGGCCGGTAGTATAGGGATTTGTTTGGCTAATTAACTCTGAACCTGGGTCAGGCCCCATCAAGCCAACATAGATCAACAAGCATGTGGGTGAGGCAGTTCGCCGGTTGGGCAAACATCCATGCAAAACAGTTTCATGCATGCGAAAATAGTGAGATAGCAACGAAAATTGAAATAGAGCTAGAACAAGCTAGTATACATGTAAACGACAGTAAGTGTTCAAAGAAATCAAGAAAATAATACTCCCACAAGATAAAACACAAAAAATGACATAAATGTAGCACAAGGCATGGGATGTGGGCTTACCCCGAAACAACTGAGCTGAATGTGCCAACTACTCCTAGATGTCCTGTGGGATTTCAGAGCTACAAGGTTGATGTGAGGAATGAGCTCTGCAGCGTCTGGTTGATGAGTTTTGATAACGTCGAGGTTATGACGAGCATGCCACGAATCTAGGGGAAGTGACACTTAGTGGGAGGTTTCAGAATTTCTCCTTGCATGTAACCTCCAACTGCTAAACATAGATCCTTGCAACAAGGGATGCCTTTACATGCTACCTTGGGAGAAGAAACCCATGCATGCAAGTTTGCTTTGCTTAGTCCCAGAGGGAACCGGTCAACTTAGCTACACATGCAAGAGACTGCTCAACTGCTAGAGAAAAATGTGCATTTCTAGACGAAAGTTGGACTGACTGCCCAGGAGGTTTGCGCAATTTCTGGGTAGAGAAACTGACTGCTGCCCAGATTTGTGCAAATTCTAGGCTGAACAACTTGCTACTAGGAAACTTTGTGCAAATCCTATTGGGAGGGTTGGCAGGACTAGGAAATCCTGGAGCCTTGCAGGTTGCCAGAGAGGATTACATAATTTCTGGAGGGAAGGCTAGTTTCCCTCCAGAAATTCACAATTTCAAGGGGAAGCTACTCAACCTGCAGCTAGACCAAGTCTAGGAGAGTACATTGTGAAGGGAAAAGATCAAACTGCAATCGAAATGCTGCCTTTGAGTAATAAAGACATTGAAGCTTGAGGACTTGATGAAGCAAGGCAAGCTGCTGTGAAGGTTGGTAGGGAGGCTCCAAAACAGGGTAAGGAAAAATTTTGGAGGATGGTTGTAGCCACTACAACAACTCCCAAAGACTGAATCAAGATAGCAAGAGCATATGAATCTCTATATCTCTCTCTAGTTATCCTAAACCTCTAGGATAGACTAATATAAATATGAAGAAGAAGACTCCCAGGAGGATGAATGTAGGCACCTAGGACAAAGAGAATTTAAGAAGCTTCTCCAATAATGTGTCCTAGCCAACTTGAATAGGTCAAATAAGGTCATGAGTCAAACTAATCTCCTAGGAACCATAAGAATATAGAATATGTCCCCAAATTCTCACACAAAACAGAATAATTTCGGTTATAACCGCGTGTAATATGGGTCTCGCATGTGGTTGGAAGTTTCTAACCACATTCATACATTTTCCTCCATGTGGTTGGGAGTAAAATGGGTAAAAGTAGTGGTTAATGGATAAAATAAAAGGTCAACAATATATCCACTCAAAGATACTAACCCTAGGGAGAAAAATAGGTTGATAATAGATGCCCTCCTAATGCATGAATTCAAAAGAGTTGATGATGGCTGAATTTCATTATAATAACACTTTGAGGTCAAAATGGGAGGAAGGAGACAACACCAAGAACTCAAATCAGAAGACATCAAATGCTAAAGTCTTATCTGTGCTTATAACATCCCCAAGGTAGACATACCCATTCTCAATCATAAAGAAATACTGAACATGGACACCAAAACATATCCTACAGATACAAGATATGAAGTGCTAAAACATGGCCATGAAGAATACACAATGGTTCCATGTGAGTCATCAAATAGATAATAGCCACCAAAAAATACAATGTGGATCTATATCACAATATAAACTAGTAGGACTATGGACACATGAATGAGAGAAGGTGCCCCAAAATAGTCTTCAAAGTACATAATGATACATAACTCCAACGCAACCTAGGAAGGGTGTTATATAAGAGTGAGAGGTCCCTATACTAGGTTCTTCGATATAACCCCAATGGAACAAATATATGGCATGTGAATAGATGTGTTGATGTAAAGCATGGTATAAATTCTATTATTATCAGTCAATGATGTAAACAAGTAACATACACGAAGGGACCCACCAATGAGGAAAATGGACCCAAGGTACCTAGTATAGTCTACTAAGTGTGAATAGATGAACTGACATCGAACACTAGTGAACTCGATCGATCAGGAGCTAATGATGTAAACCCACGTTCAATTGTGAGGAAACCTACCACTAAGGTTTGCAAGCTCAAAGGTGATATTGGTTCCTAGATCAAGCTCCTAGCTAATGACATGAAGTCGATAGGAGAAGATCCATCAAATGAGGGCCTTGACATATCCCCCATCAATCGACACAAAACAAACCAGGATTATGTAGAGTATGGATGTAGTCATGAAGTGATTAAGTATAACTGGCACAAGGATGTTCGACTCAAAAAGTTTGACAGGAAACTATAGATGGTTGACATAGGTTGTGACTTCCGTTGAACACATAATGACATGACACAAGAGTGACTTAGTAGCATGACTAATGAGCACCATGTGATATCATGCACCAACGCAGGAGGCATTGAGGCATGATCCATATGAATGGAAAAGTAACTTGTTGGAGGATTAAACATATTCATATGTATGGTATGGCTCTTAGGCAAGCTAAAACCCAACTATGAGATAATGATATAGACATGTGCCATGCTCAAAGGTGATGCAACTGATGCTGCCATTTTGATGACTAACAGAAATAAACGGTTCATTCCCTTTTCTATTTTTAGTCTCCTTTATGTTTTAATGAGCACAAAAGGGAAGACATGTATGCTCAATAGGTTCATTTTTTGTAAATTTAGTTCCCCAAGCCCAAAAAAAAGATAAACAATACATGGGAGAACCTTCTAGCCATAGCAAAATAGAGTATTCATTTTTTGTAACTAGTCTACTCAGTCCAGAAAATGGTTAAACTTATATTGAATATACTTCCCTTCATGTAATTTAGTGAGCGTGAAGGAGAAAAGTTCACTCAACTATATTTTCTAAGTTAAGCAGTTTGAAAATAGCTTAAAGAAGACTCCTTTTGAAGGAAAAAGTGGTATAAAGGGTAAAACTAGTTCCAGTCATGATGGAACTATTCAAAACATGAAGAGGGAAAGAGGTTGGCTAATAGGACCACTCATTGCAGCGGTTCCTCCAAGAAAGGGTAAAAAAAAGGTGAAAGCGAATGGTAGGCCAAGAAGATGATGACAATGGAATGAAGAAACCAAGGTTCAACATGCAAAAATAGGTTGATAAAAGGTGGAAATAATAAGGGATAAAGTGTGGAATAATCCCAAGGTAAGGCTATAAATATGACAAAGAAGAGGACATGAGGTTGATATTCTAGGTCATGGCAGGTTAGAAGGAGTGATACCGAAAAGGAGTAAAAATGACTACATGGACACCAATATGGAAAACAAATGCTAAACTAGGGAATCCATGAGTATAGGATTTACCACCAAGCTACGATGTGTATAAAGAAGAGTGGCTAATGCTGCAACTAAACAAGGTTAGAACTAAAGCATTATGACAATAACGGTAAAAAATGCAATGATGACGACAATATGTGATCTACCCTATATTCCAGTTTCAGAGAAATGTACCTAAGGTCATATTGTTTCCCCAAAAACAGTTCCTGACTATGGGGGAACCAGTGCTTGGGGCATATAAAGATTGATGAGAACTTTTTAAATATGTGGCCAGAGGGATAGACCATGAGGACTTGTAACAAATTTTCTAGTCCTAAAACTTATCTTTAAAACCAAACTAGCTAAGAAAGATGAGGGTTGTAGAGATTTGAAGGGTTTCAAGAAGTGGCTAGAAGCATAAAGGAAAATAAGGCCTAATCACTAAGGCATTTAAGAATCTTAATGTTGTCCCTATAGAGGAAATGTTGTAAAGAGAGAAAAATGGGTGAGTTCTTGGTATGGTAGAGTGCCTATTAAGGGATTCAAATAAAAGAATAGGAGTACCATTTGTTATAGGTAAATTCATAAATTCGATTTAAATCAACTAGCATCCTCATTATACTCATACCAATGGAAGAAAAACATTAATGAATGAAAAACATGACTGGAAAAACATTACTCTGAATTGCCCCAAACATGGCCATGAATAATACAAAATGGTTCTATGTGACTCATCAAATAGATCATAGCCACTATAAAATACAATGTGGATCTATGTCACAATATACATCTGGACGACTATGGACACATGCTAGACAAAAGGTGCCCCAAAATAGTCCTCAGAGTACATAATGATACATAACTCCAATGCATCCTAGGAAGGGTGTTATATAAAAGTGAAATGTCCCTAACCCAAGGTCTTCAACATAACCCCAATGGTACGAATCTATGGCATTCAAATAGATGTGTTGATGTCGAGCATGGTAGAAACTGTCTGATTACCTGTCAATGAGGTAAACGAGTAACAGATGCGAAGGACCCACCAACGAGGAAAATGGACCCCAAGGTACCTCATATATTCTACTAAGGGTGAATAGATGAAGTGACATCAAACACCAGTGAACTTGACCGATCAAGAGCCAATGGTGTAAACCCACTATCGATTGCAAGGAACTTGCCACTTAGGTATGAAAGCTCCAAGGTGCTATTAGTTCCTAGATCAAGCTCCTAGATAATGAAATGAAGTCAACAAGAGAAGATCCGTCGAAGGATGGCCTTGTTGTATCCCCCATCAATCGACATAAAACGAACCTGGATGATGTAGTGGATGGATGAAATCATGAAGTGATTAAGTACGACTGGCATTGGGATGACCTACTCAAAAAGGTCAACAAGAAACTACAGATGATTGATGTAGGCTGAGACTTCCCTAGAACACATAAGGACATGACACAAGAGTGACTTGGAATCATGACTAATGAGCACCATGTGATATCGTGCACCAACACAGGATACATTGAGGCACACTCCATATGACTAGAAGAGTAACCTATTGGAGGGGTATACACACTCATATGTATGGTACAATTCCTAGGAAAGCTAAAACCCAACTGTGAGATAATGATATAGATAGGTTCCATGTTTAAGGGTGACACAATTGATGCTACCATTTTGATGACTAATGGAAATATATGTTCCATTCCCTTTTCTTTTTTTAGTCTCCTTCATGGTTTAATGAGCACAAAAGAGAAGACAAGTATGCTCAATAGGTTCCATTTTCATAAATTTAGTCCCCTAAGCCCAAAAAAAAGATAAAACAATACAAGGGAGAACCTTCTAGCCAAAGAAAAATAGAGTATTCCTTTTTCGTAACTAGTATACATAGTCTAGAAAAGGGTTAAACTTATATTGAATTAATGACCCTTCATGTAATTTAGCAAGTGTGAAGGAGACAAGTTCACTCGGCAATATTTTCTAAGTTAAGGAGTCTGAAAAGAGCTTAAAGGAGACTCCTCCTAAAGGAATGAGTGGTATAAAGGGTATAACTAGTTTAATTCATGATGGAACTATTAGAAACATGAAGAGGGAAAGAGGTTGGCTAATAGGACAACTCATTGCAGTGGTTCCTCCAAGAAAGGGTAAAACACCAAGTGAAAGCGAATGCTAGGCCAAGCAGATGATGATGATGGATTGAAGAAACCGATGAGCCCCAAAAATGGGTAACTTATTGGGATCATTTTGCCTATTGTTCTTCATCAATCCACCATTTTTCATAGTTTATGCATGTTTTTCGAGTATATTTATGTTAGTTGAATGAAGGAGGATAGTCACTTGCCTAAGAAGGCTAACACGTGGTTATTGCAGATTTTTGGACAAATTTTGGACCAAGGCCAAGCATTTATGAGCCAGATGACAGCCAAGCATGAAGGAACAAGGGTGAGGATTCGTAGGAAGGGTGTCTCCTACACTAAATGGCCCCTTCCTCAAATTCTCCACCCTCAGCTCGGAGTTCAGCAGGCCACTGAAAAGGATTCCCAAAGGCAGCCGAGCAGTTTTGTGTAAAGTGACTGATCACTGGCAGTTCAAGCAGCCAAGCCCCTCGAGTTAAGGAGGGCTATTGGAAACCCTCGTAGTGCATAAATAGGAAGGCTTCCAGCCTTCGTAGGTTACTTTTTGAACAGTTGTATTCTGCACTATAGTGCTGCTAGTTTTCTTAGCTCATTTTGTAGTTTTTGCTGTACAACTTTTTTTGTGACATGGTTATTTTTTAATAATGGAAAGCAGTTTCATTTGGCATCAGTTTTGAGCTTTTCTTAGGAGCCTACAACTCTTGGGGTTGGGCCCAACCCAAGTGCCAAGGCCTCCTTCATGTACGGTTATATGTTTTTAATGTTTTTGCAAAATAATTTATGTTAAGTAGATTACAGACTTGCTTGGTTACCTAGATCATTGTTGATGATTAGAAAGGATTTTCATGTTCAAATTGATTTTATAGGTTAATAATAGAGAATATCTTTAGAAAAAGGCCATCAAGCACCCCTGATCTCACCTCTCCCTCTGTGGAACCATGAGTTGAGACCAAGGTGTCCTTGTTGTCCCCAAAAGCATTGTCTTTGCTTCATCATGCAATTATTAGTGTTAAATTATCATTTGCAGAAGTTGATACCAGTTGTGGTTACATGTTTTGGTTCATGATTGCTTAGTTTTCATAGCTATTTCACATGATTTCGTTGCAATAAAGTTCTGTTCATTTTCTTTGCTGATATTTAGGTCAGATTAGGTTAAAGTAGCTAGGTCTTTGGTTTTTCTGAGTCTTTGTTTGAATAGTTTGGAAAATAACTTGCAGAGCACCTGTAATACCTCTTTGCCTACCCCTACTCCCTCAATACCACCTGCTCCATCCTCCAACTCTGATTCTTGCCTCGCATTTGCCACGTTCCCTCACTTTGACCTAATTTCCATATTTTTGTGCAACATTGCTCTAACCCTCCTTGAACAAATCCAGCCATCCTTATCACTCACTCGCTTCGTTCTCCAAGTCCTAGACCTCATCACACCCTCATCTCACCTCCATACCCACTTCTCCACCTTTTTCCACCATCAGCCCTTCAAAACTCCCTTTCGGAACATCCTGTAGAAAAATCCTATAGAAGCCACAGAACATCTTGTAGAACCCCTACAGACTTCTTGTAGAAGCTCATGAAAGTGGTTTCTTGAGATCCGAGCACTATGAAACTCTCTGGAATGGTACTAGGGACCCCTTAGGCCCTCTTCTAGCCTTCCCAACTTCCTGTAAGCACCTACTCCATTTCCTTTCGCCAGTGAACCTCTGCACAATAAAAAACAGTTAAAGCACACGCAAAATAATTCTGACAAATTACTCAAAAATAAAAAAAGATGTTTTCTTCATATTTATCTTCAAAGGTAGCTTACTCACATTCATTTTACCATTTTAGAAGTCAATGGCACCCATTTCTGTAGCTTTTATCCTTTTACTTGCACCAGTAGGGTTAGTCAGTATAACTAGGGTTTGTTAGGGTTTACGTTCCTTCTATTTTTCAACTTCTTTCTGCAAGTAGATTAGCCTCTGGTTGAGTTAGTTTTCATCCATCACAGTTAAAAGCTTCTTCTGAGAGCTCATATAAGTTGGCTTAAGCTCCTAGCGGACTTGTGCTAGCTGATCAAGTGATAGCCTGTGGCAAGAGCTAGTACTTGTGCATATAACACCGTCGCTTCCAAGTTTGTTACGAACTACCGGGTTGATAAAAGTAAAGAAGGGAGTCCCAGAAGTTGCAGCATTATTGCTACAATACTGGAGCCTGTTAGTGCTTGAAATTTCACCTCAGGCTGAGAAAGGTAAACCTCAAGGCAACATCAAACCACTTAGCCTCGTAGCTAGCCCTACGAGGCTGGAGAGGGCTCTCTCCGGTCTATCTCGGTAAAGATCTTCAATTGGTGAGATGACCAATAGGGTAAAACTGATTTTAGGCTAGTAAACTGATCAAAAGGGTTGATTTGGGGTTTTTAGGGTTTTTGGTGGCAAATTGAGGGGATGGCAATTTTGGGTGCGGGGATTGGACACAGTTTCTGCAGGGGGTTATTTGGGGCGAGGTAGGAGACAGTATTGATGCCTTTGATTGAGGTGGATGGTCAGGAATGATAGGTGAAGAGCTAAGGAGAGCAAACATTAACTTTGAATTCTCCTTAAACAGTAGAAAACATTGAAATTAAACAAACTTAAAAGCAGAGCATGACAGTCATGAATTCTTACTTTAACACTTCGTTTGTTTAATCTGCAGAAGAAAAAGAAGGAAATGATTCACATAACACACTTACAAGTACATAGAGAAATACACCATCAATACATGTAACCACAAGAATCCCAAAAAGGATTGCAAAACCCTGGTCTTCCTTTGCCAAAAATTGCAGAGATACAGTGAATAATACAATGATAGCTTCTCCCTCAAGAGTCCAACCTCTCCAACCATGAAAATGATTGAGAAAATACATAATATAGGCAAGCCAACCTCTTCCCTTGCCTCTACGGGTCGAGCTCATCCTTCTAGGAGCTGTTTCAACCAATTCTAAACTGAGCACTAAAATCTAGGCAGTCAAAACAACTTGCCTCTATAAGCTAGGAAACCAATTCATTCATTTAATTTTCACCTATCTCATGAATGAATCTTCTAGAAGAGATACATAAGTGTAAAAGTATCAAGAAATTACATTATTTACATCAAGGAGGATAACAATCCACTCCAAAAAGTCAAACATGGTCAAATCTGCGTTTTTCTGAGCTGTACAGTGAAATTTTGAGAAAATTGCCTGATAGGTCGCGTGCCTCTGCCTGACGGGTCGCGCGCCTTTGAGGGCACATTTGGGGCACTTTCAGGTGTCCAAATTGGGAAAGAGTAGGCTTGTTGGAAAGGTCTGTGAGTCTACTTTCTAACCCAACTAGAATTTCTGAATTTGGTAGTAATTTGCCCCTCCAAAATTGCAATCTCCCAAGACTGCTTTCTGTGTCTCAAAAATGTGGCAGAAAGTCATTTTTTGCTTGTTTTTTGACTTTCTGGAGGCCCAAAACTTCATAAAATCTCTTGTCCATGGATGAGCATATGTAACTTCTCATGAAAAATCTGGAAATGCTGAGTTTTTGCAAAATGGAGTTGCCAGGATGAAGGGTCACGCGAGGGGTGAGACCCGTTAATGGACAAAACCTGTAAATTGCCTGAAAAGACCAAAATTGACCCAAAATGCTCAAAATTTCTTGGGATTTGTGCCGTGGCTGAGCTATTTAGTGCCATGCTCCTTCAAGGAAGCCTCGGCCAAGATGTGGAGGGGATCGGGCCTCTTTCTCCTTTTTTGTGCCTTGGCCAACATCCTTAGATCCGGCGATTGTAATTTTGATATTTCTCTAAAACCATGACACCTGTGCAAAAAGTGAAGGAAGTTTTTCTTCTTTGGCATGTTATGGACAAAAACCTCTCTCAGTTTTCCAAAATTCATCTTTTATTGCTCTGAAACATCATTTGAGTGCAACTTGTCCCGATGTGTGAAACAAGGAAATTTGTCGAAATGGAGTGAAATGAAGGGGATAGGGGGCTTCTAAATTCTTGGGGAAATTTTTGGGAGTGGGGAGGGATGTTAGGAAGTAGGGGAAAGTGGAATCTCAGAGATTGAGTGAGGGGAAGGGGTCCAAAAGGGCAAAACACAGGCCAAACCTAGAAAATTGCCAGGTTGTAGCTAGAAACTAGGGTTTGTGCAAAAATGAGGAATTTGGGGGATCCCAGTGATGGAAAGTGTTTGATAAGGTACTTTAAGGATAGGGGAAGGTGTATGAACATCAGGATACAAGTTTTGCCGATGATTTGACCATCCAAGAGAAATTTGCTTTCAAAACCCTAGGAGAGGGAAATGACCTTGCCTAGGTGCAACTGAAGCATGAACAAGGTGTAACATGACCCAATGGAACCTAATATGATGATGACAACCCTCTGAATGATGTTACACTTAGCTAAATGATGACATGGTTTCAGGGGCAAAGTGACTGAAATGTACTGCTGCTTCTGCTTTGAAATCTGCTGTTTTAACTGTTTTGAAAAGTTGTTTCAAGGGGACAAGTAGTACAAGGGAAATGTTAGGGAAGGGAGACTTGGAAGGGAAATTGGGAAAAATATATGAAACAGGGGTTAAAGAGAGGAATCATGACATCAACATCATCATACAATTTCATTTGCAAGGATGTTATGGAAGGTAGGGTTTAGGGTTTGATTTTTGATTTCTTAATATCTTTGGTAGGGAAATTAAATAATAGTGATAAGGGAGTAAGAAATGGGAGGTGGGAAAATGTAGGAACAATAGGAATAAAAAGGAATACCTTAAAACAGCAAAACAAACCCTAGCAACTTTGATATTTTGGAGCAAAAGCACATGGAGTCTTTACTTGCAAATGAAGGCTTTTAAAATATTATCATGATCTTCTCAAGCTTTAGCAAACCATAATTTATATGATTGAAGGCCTACCGGACAAGCTTGAACAATTTGTGGTCGCTTGGCAGCTTGCTGGTAATTTTCTGTGGAGGAAACCCTGATGGGTCGCGCGCCCTCAACGGGTCGCGCCTGTGTAATTTTTACACTGCTGGAGGTGCCCTGACGGGTCGCGCGCCTTCAACGGGTCGCGCGCCAGTCTCAACGGGTCGCGCGCCTCCCAAACTCACCGAATTCACTCAAACACTCTTGCAACTGATTTCTCTATCACTTGGATGCACAATGGAGCTTGATGGAGGGAAATAGAGCCTTTATAGCCTTGCTTTGAACAAATTTCATGTCACAACCCACTTTATAATGTTTTTCCATGACACTTTTTAAACTTTGAATGCTGTTGTCCTTTTGGTTTCCTGTTGTCCTGAAATTGATTGATTTGATGTTTTTCCTTGATAATTTTTTGCAGGGATAGCTTCTGAGAGGTCTTGGCAAGGGAGCCAGGGTTGCGTGTTGCCTTTCAAAGAATTTTTGAATTTTTACAATTTTTACAAAATTTTGAGAAATAACCTTGGCTTTAAAAATAGGGTTTTTAAATCCAAGGTGAAAATTAACTGTACAAGATAGAATCTTTCGAAGAAACACTTTGAAAATCATCCCTCTGGCTTGCTGGGCACCTATTGACCTTCAGAAACATGATCTTGAAGACAAACTTGACCAAAACCCTAGACCTAGAATTTTGCTCTCAAGACAAGACAAGTAACCTTGAAAAAGTTTAATGACTGAAACAACTTGATCCAGCAGTGCCAAGAGGGGAATAAAGACACCAGCTCCTCCATCAGGGTTATGGCATGCCTAATGGAATGCAAGACACTGATGAGACACCTACTTATGCTAATGCAAAGAGCTTTGATCGCTGATGGAGGGCTACTAGACCGACTCTAACATTGGCTCCAATGGGGATGGTAGCTCCTTGGAGGTGCCAAGAACCGTAGACCTCTGGGAGAGCAGACCAGTGCTTTCAACCATTGGGCGATGGAGTCAAAAACTCAAACTAAAATGCATGACTGAAAACTGATGACTTGACAACACAAATTGACTCTCACTCAACTAAAAACTGACTCAATACTTAAACACAATCAACCAACTGAAAATGATGCTCAAAGTGGAGCTTATTCATCAAAACCTACTCTAACAGTTTCATTCATCACCTGATCAAGTGAAATGAAACAACCAATGCAACCAAGTAAGTAGTCCATCTGCTGTTCGAATTCTCCGCAAGTGCTCACTTATGAACAACAAAAGAGAACTACTGAAAGGCAACTCCGATGGCAACTTGGGAACAGATCCATTGAATGATATGAATTCTCTATCTGCCTCCAAAAACACTGCATAAGGATCTTGAAATTCATGCACATAGGGACTTAGCTCATCCAATGGATTACTTCTCTTCTCCTCATACCATGAATGCACACTTTGGTCTGAGCCTTGTGACGAGACCTCTGCTGAAAATGAGAAAGAAACCGGCTGCCGGATCAAATTCATATCAGCACATGTTTCAAGCTCACATGTAGTCAATGGAGAAAGACTTTGACTGTAAACCTCATCCAAAACATCAGCTATTGGATCATGAAAAACTTGAAAAGACTGCTGCAATGTATCCATTGAAAGTGTATGACATCCTTCTAGTTGTTCATCTTTTTCTTGAGAGATTTTATGAAGATTCTGCCTTATAAACTGAAATGCTTCGAAACAAAAGGGTATAGAATCTTCCTGCATCATCAAATCATCTTCCACAGCTTCATCTGTAATCTGCCCTTCAATTTCATTTGGTGGTTGCAAATCTGATGCTACAGGCTGCTCAAGAATTTTGTTGTTTGTCTCATTCTCAACATTAACACTGAGAGATTGCTGATTTGTTATAGGCTGTTCATTTGAAGATCTACTATGCAATCTACCCTTCAAAAACTGAAATGATTCAAAACAGAATGGTACGGAGTCACCTTGAATCATTAAATCATGTGTGTCCACTTCCAGGTCTTCAGCTGCAACTTGACAATCAATGGCTTTCGGGGTTTGCAAATCTGAATATGAGAAGTCTTGAACAAAATTTTCATTGCTCTCAAGATGATTCAAATCAAGACTTGTTGACATTTGATTTCTGATTGCATGGTAGTTATCTCTGATGAACTGAAATGAATCAAAACAAAAAGGCAAAGATCCTTCACTTACTTCTAAATTTTCTGCACTTTCCTCGTCAATGTCATAGTTGATATGTGATGGCTGAACATTATATTCAAGCTGCTAAAATTGAACTTTTTCCTCCCACAAACTAGCTGCTTGTGTGATTACAAGATTAGCTTCTGTTTGGAGAACATAATCATCATCATACTGATCAAACCGAGGCAAATCATCACTATAAAACACATCATCAATCATACATGTCATATTAATAGATCTCTCTTCGCCAAGGTGATCTACAAAACAATCATTATCATATCTATGACAACTAGGATAAGAAACAAAATGTTTTGGATCAGCAACTTGTTCTTCTTCAATCAGCGAGCCTTGAACATCATAATCATTCCTTGTGTTGATCCTGTCCATCATCTTTTCCACTGCACTTACCAAAATGTCAAGCTTCACCTCTAGAGATGTTGATTTTTCCGGATCTATGTTTTTCATCTTTTCTTCCTTCATCCTTGCCCTTCAGATCAACAGATGAGCCTCTACATTTACTGCACTATTTTGCATCTCGTGAAGTGTTGCAATATCCCTTTCTCTCAGCTGAAACTCCATCTCCGGATCAAAGGCGCCCGGATAGTGCAAGAGAGCAGATCTACGAGAAGGTCTTATATCAACTAGCATCGAATAATAAACTTGATTAAATCTGGCCGAAAACTGTTGTACTGTCTCCCCTGGCAATCTTTTCAGCTGGTTATACTCTTCTACAATCAAGAAAAGGTTCTGTCTGATCATCCACCTGTTGAGAAAAACTTTGACAAACTGCTGGAAATCTGAAATGCTTGCATCAGGCAGGGCTTTGAACCAACTCTTCACTTTGGCTTGCAAAGAAAGAGCAAAAAGCCTTATACTAACATCTTCTTCATCGACTTCAAAAAGATCTAGAAAATTCTCAAAATTCTGCACATGTTGCTCAGCGTTGACATTCTTACTTTCACCATCAAACCTCGGCAAGTATAGATCATAGTTTTTGGGGAAAGCATGAAGAACAGAAGGTAAAACAAGAGGTTTATACCGATCTGGAATTTTACAAGGTGTAGGGGTATGTACAGCAGGGATAGAATCGGTCTTGGTCTTTTGAGGTCCATCAATCTGAAGATGGTCATCACAGAACTCGGAAAAAGGATCTTGATCAAGCTCAAAGGCATGCAAATCTTTGGTATTTACAATCTTCAAAGGGAAAGAATCAACTGCAGGCCGAGGATCTTTTCTCAAGCATAGTATACTTTGCAAAGAAGTTTTGAAATTCTTGGGAAAAGAGAAGAAATAATTTATGACAAAGAACAAAATGTCTTGGATGAAATTCCAACTTGAGCACCTGATCTTGCCATATTCTCCTTTCATGTTTCTGCTGGTCGGGATCATCCTCTAGTGGAGTCTTTGGATCTGATCTCGAAACTGATTTAGAGTCGCCAAGTGAATGATTTCAGCCTTTCAAGTGTCTGATCGTTGTCCACTATCAACAATCAGATATGAACTTGATTCATGTACTGGGGTAATATGCAAATGAAGTGTTATATCCACAAGCTCACGGAGATTGACTGAAGCAGCGTTTATCTACTTCCGCTTATGCAAAGCAAAAGCATTTCGAAGACTACCTAGCATGTCTTCAGGCTCCATCTAAGACTTATGAAACAAACACATCAACCCACAAATAAGTTTGTTCTCCCCAGTATGGTCGCCAATATGTTAGCGCTTGAAATTTCACCTCAGGCTGAGAAAGGTAAACCTCAAGGCAACATCAAACCACTTAGCCTCGTAGCTAGCCCTACGAGGCTGGAGAGGGCTCTCTCCGGTCTATCTCGGTAAAGATCTTCAATTGGTGAGATGAACACTGATTTTAGGCTAGTAAACTGATCAAAAGGGTTGATTTGGGGTTTTTAGGGTTTTTGGTGGCAAATTGAGGGGATGGCAATTTTGGGTGCGGGGATTGGACACAGTTTCTGCAGGGGGTTCTTTGGGGCGAGGTAGGAGACAGTATTGATGCCTTTGATTGAGGTGGATGGTCAGGAATGATAGGTGAAGAGCTAAGGAGAGCAAACATTAACTTTGAATTCTCCTTAAATAGTAGAAAACATTGAAATTAAACAAACTTAAAAGCAGAGCATGACAGTCATGAATTCTTACTTTAACACTTCGTTTGTTTAATGTGCAGAAGGAAAAGAAAGAAATGATTCACATAACACACTTATAAGTACATAGATAAATACACCATCAATACATGTAACCACAAGAATCCCAAAAAGGACTGCAAAACCTTGGTCTTCCTTTGCCAAAAATTGCAGAGATACAGTGAATAATACAATGATAGCTTCTCCCTCAAGAGTCCAACCTCTCCAACCATGAAAATGATTGAGAAAATACATAATATAGGCAAGCCAACCTCTTCCCTTGCCTCTAGGGGTCGATCTCATCCTTCTAGGAGCTGTTTCAACCAATTCTAAACTGAGCACTAAAATCTAGGCAGTCAAAACAACTTGCCTCTATAAGCTAGGAAACCAATTCATTCATTTAATTTTCACCTATCTCATGAATGAATCTTCTAGAAGAGATACATAAGTGTAAAAGTATCAAGAAATTACATTATTTACATCAAGGAGGATAACAATCCACTCCAAAAAGTCAAACATGGTCAAATCTGCGTTTTTCTGAGCTGTACAGTGAAATTTTGAGAAAATTGCCTGATAGGTCGCGTGCCTATGCCTAACGGGTCGCGCGCATTTGAGGGCACATTTGGGGCACTTCCAGGTGTCCAAATTGGGCAAGAGTAGGCTTGTTGGAAAGGTATGTGAGTCTAATTTCCAACCCAACTAGAATTTCTGAATTTGGTGGTCATTTGCCCCTCCAAAATTGCAATCTCCCAAGACTGCTTTCTGTGTCTCAAAAATGTGGCAGAAAGTCATTTTTTGCTTTTTTTTTACTTTCTGGAGGCCCAAAACTTCATAAAATCTCTTGTCCATGGATGAGCATATGTAACGTCTCATGAAAAATCTGTAAATGCTGAGTTTTTGCAAAATGGAGTTGCCAGGATGAAGGGTCGCGCGGGGGGTGAGACCCGTTAATGGACAAAACCTGTAAATTGCCTGAAAAAACCAAAATTGACCCAAAATGCTCAAAATTTCTTGGGATTTGTGTTGTGGATGAGCTATTTAGTGCCATGCTCCTTCAAGGAAGCCTCGGCCAAGATGTGGAGGGGATCGGGCCTCTTTCTCCTTTTTTGTGCCTTGGCCAACATCCTTGGATCCGGCGATTGTAATTTTGACATTTCTCTAAAACCATGACACCTGTGCAAAAAGTGAAGGACATTTTTCTTCTTTGGCATGTTATGGACAAAAACCTCTCTCAGTTTTCCAAAATTCATCTTTTATTGCTCTGAAACATCATTTGAGTGCAACTTGTCCCGATGTGTGAAACAAGGAATTTTGTCGAAATGGAGCGAAATGAAGGGGATAGGGGGCTTCTAAATTCTTGGGGAAATTTTTGGAAGTGGGGAGGGATGTCAGGAAGCAGGGGAAAGTGGAATCTCAGAGATTGAGTGAGGGGAAGGGGTCCAAAAGGGAAAAACACAGGCCAAACCTAGAAAATTGCCAAGTTGTAGCTAGAAACTAGGGTTTGTGCAAAAATGAGGAATTTGGGGGATCTCAGTGATGGAAAGTGTTTGATAAGGTACTTTAAGGATAGGGGAAGGTGTATGAACATCAGGATACAAGTTTTGCCGATGATTTGACCATCCAAGAGAAATTTGCTTTCAAAACCCTAGGAGAGGGAAATGACCTTGCCTAGGTGCAACTGAAGCATGAACAAGGTGTAACATGACCCAATGGAACCTAATATGATGATGACAACCCTCTGAATGATGATACACTCAGTTGAATGATGACATGGTTTCAGGGGCAAAGTGACTGAAATGTACTGCTGCTTCTGCTTTGAAATCTGCTGTTTTAACTGTTTTGAAAAGCTGTTTCAAGGGGACAAGTAGTACAAGGGAAATGTTAGGGAAGGGAGACTTGGAAGGGAAATTGGGAAAAATATATGAAATAGGGGTTAAAGAGAGGAATCATGACATCAACATCATCATACAATTTCATTTGCAAGGATGTTATGGAAGGTAGGGTTTAGGGTTTGATTTTTGATTTCTTAATATCTTTGGTAGGGAAATTAAATAATAGTGATAAGGGAGTAAGAAATGGGAGGTGGGAAAATGTAGAAACAATAGGAATGAAAAGGAATACCTTAAAACAGCAAAACAAACCCTAGCAACTTTGATATTTTGGAGCAAAAGCACATGGAGTCTTTACTTGCAAATGAAGGCTTTTAAAATATTATCATGATCTTCTCAAGCTTTAGCAAACCATAATTTATATGATTGAAGGCCTACCGGAAAAGCTTGAACAATTTGTGGTCGCTTGGCAGCTTACTGGTAATTTTCTGTGGAGGAAACCCTGATGGGTCACGCGCACTGCCCAACGGGTCGCGCGCCCTCAACGGGTCGCGCCTGTGTAATTTTTACACTGCTGGAGGTGCCCTGATGGGTCGCGCGCCTTCAACGGGTCGCGCGCCAGTCTCAATGGGTCACGCGCCTCCCAAACTCACCGAATTCACTCAAACACTCTTGCAATTGATTTCTCTATCACTTGGATGCACAATGGAGCTTGATGGAGGGAAATAGAGCCTTTATAGCCTTGCTTTGAACAAATTTCATGTCACAACCCACTTTCTAATGTTTTTCCATGACACTTTTTAAACTTTGAATGCTGTCGTCCTTTTGGTTTCCTGTTGTCCTGAAATTGATTGATTTGATGTTTTTCCTTGATAATTTTTTGCAGGGATAGCTTCTGAGAGGTCTTGGCAAGGGAGCCAGGGTTGCGTGTTGCCTTTCAAAGAATTTTTGAATTTTTACAATTTTTACAAAATTTTGAGAAATAACCTTGGCTTTAAAAACAGGGTTTTTAAATCCAAGGTGAAAATTAACTGTACAAGATAGAATCGTTTGAAGAAACACTTTGAAAATCATCCCTCTGGCTTGCTGGGCACCTATTGACCTTCAGAAACATGATCTTGAAGACAAACTTGACCAAAACCCTAGACCTAGAATTTTGCTCTCAAGACAAGACAAGTAACCTTGAAAAAGTTTAATGACTGAAACAACTTGATCCAGCAGTGCCAAGAGGGGAATAAAGACACCAGCTCCTCCATTAGGGTTATGGCATGCCTAATGGAATGCAAGACAATGATGAGACACCTACTTATGCAAATGCAAAGAGTTTTGATCGCTGATGGAGGGCTACTACACCGACTCTTACAGAGCCCACCATATTTTTGGCGCCGTTGCCGGGGAAGCGTCAGATTATTTGTGATTACTGCTTTTCTTCTATTTTCTACTACAACCTTCTGCTAAGTAGTTTATTTCATTTCCATTCTACAATTTCATTCCTGCAAAAGTAGATTAGACATTTCATAATTTCATAGATTAGAATTTCAATTCTGCAAGCGTAGATTAGCATTTCAATTCCACAATTTCAATTCTGCAAGCATAGACTAGCATTTCAATTTCGCAATTTCATTTCAGCAAAATAGATTAGTCCTTTCCTGCTTTCATTTCAATTCCACATTTTCATTTCAGTAAGATAGATTTTAGCTAGTTGCAATTCAATCTCTTTCAATTTTGCAGGTACAAGCAGAAAAAATCACAAAAGCAAACAAAAATATTCTATTTTCATGCCTCGTAGGAACAAAGACAATACCGAAAAATTCCTACCCAACACCCCCACCACATCACTGAGTCACCCTTCTCTCTTGTTTGGTGGCAGTGATCCAGAAGAACCTATAGGTGAACCTCCTGAGATATACGAAGATCCTATAACAGAAGAAGAGCAAGAAAACATTCCTTTTGAGACCATGGTTGAAAACCGAAATGGTAGAGAAGATGAAGAGAGAATAGAAGGTGCCTTTCCCATCCGAGAGACCAACGGGGACATGAAGATGAAAAACATAAGTCCCTCAGCCTTACCTCATTTCCATGGATTTACCATTGAAGGCCCTGATACCTTCCTGTTTGAGTTTTCTATCCTTTGTCGAACTTATGACTATGCAGAATATGAGTAAAAGTTGAAACTCTTTCCCTCTACCCTCAAGGATGCAGCACTACGCTGGTTCATGGGGCTACCTGGAAACAGTATCACAACTTGGGCTCAGATGTAGCAAGCCTTTAACAACAAATATCAGGACTACTGTAGGTCAAAGGAAACAAAGGGAGAGATCTTTCAGATGACCATGGGAAGTGATGAGTCTTTAGAATACTACGAGGAAAGGTTCCAACTTAGCTATAAATAGGTCAGGTGCACGCTTGACCCTGAATCTCTGAAACTGGTTCTGCTCTGAGGAGTCCCCGAAGACCTTCTAGATACCCTCCATCTGCTAGCTGGAGGAGACATATACCAACTACCTTATGAGGACATAAATACTGTGTTTAGAAACCACTCTAGGGCAGCCCGGAAACGAGGTAGGGGGAATTCACTCTCAGCTAGTACCACCTTCTCTAAGCATGAGTTTGCTAATCAAATGGAAGACCTCAAAAGTGAGATGAGATAGACCATTTCTATGCAACTGGATACCTTCTGAATCCAACAGAAGAAAGAGGAAGCTGAGAGGGCTTTGGCCATTTTTTGTCCCAGATGTACCAAGAAGCATCCTAAGAACGAGTGTCCATTGCACTTAGTGGAGGTATGTTTCGTTTGTGAGGAAGACCACCCCACAAACCAGTGCCCAACCTTACTTGGACTTAAAGCCATGTACCAAGGGGTTGAAGGGGCCACTGAGCCACTCTACTTCCTTAACCAAAGGAGGTTGCATGGGTCCAGACCTTACCAGCAGGGGATGCAAGGAACATCCCAAAATTATTACAACCCAAACCAATCTGCTCACATGCCTTCTTGGGGGCCCCCTGCTCATCCTTCCTGGTCCACACCTCCTCCTTGGTCTTATCCATCTCAATACCATACTCAACCTGCTACTCATTCGTTTCACTCTCATGTCCAGCCACACCCTCAGTGGAATGCACCTCAACCGGGGTGGAGGCCCCAATACAACTCTCCTCCTGCTATTTTACCTCCACCTCCTACTCAACCACAACCATTACCTCCTACTCCTCCAAGGCAACCCCAGATGCCTGCTCAATCGAACTCGAACCCCAACAATAGACAGGCCCAACAGGTATACACTAGAGAGACAACATGCCCTACCTATGATGTGGAGATTCAGGAGATCAACCTACAATATGGAAATGTCCTTCCAGATCGCTGGCCTCCTCCCCTGGAGGAAGAGGAAGAGAAATAGGAAAGTGAACCCAAAGCCATTCCACCCTTTCCTGAGAGACTAACAGTAGCCACGCAACCAAACCTAGAGGAGACTGAACTTCTGGGAGAACTTAAACAGTTGTGTGTGAAAATCCCACTTCTCCAGGCCATAAAAGATGTACCAATCTACAACAAATTGATCAAGGAGAAGTGTTTCAGGCACCCAAGCAGGTGCAAGAGAGATGCCCCGACTATCAATGTCATAGGACAACTGTCCGATCTGATGTTGGGACAAGTAATCTGTCCAAAATATTTGGACCCTGGGAGTCCTGTAGTTGATGTCCACATCAATGGCACCATAATCCCTCACACCTTGATTGATCTAGGGTCTACCATTAATGTGATGCCCAGGGACACTATGCTTAAACTTAACCTTCAGAGTTCCTTAAGAAAGACTTCGACAGTACTGCAGTTGGCAGACCGCTCCACCGTGACTCCTGAAGGGATTGTGGAGGATGTCCTGGTCTCTGTTGATTCTTGGGAGTACCCTGCGGACTTCTTGGTCCTTCAACCAAAGGAAAAGCTCACTGGATACCCCCTCATTTAGGGAAGGCCTTGGTTAGCTACTGCGGATGCTTACATCAGTTGTCGAGCTAGAAGCATGACCATCAAGAATGAGCCGATGTCCAAACAGCTAGTCCTATATCCTCCTGCCCAACCTATGTTAGAACATGACTTACCGCTCTGGTTGGAGGAGGAAGATGAGGGTGAAGTCTACTCGGCACCATTGTGCACAGTAGAAGCCACTAGGGGAGGTCCTCTAACCGAGGATGACTTGATCGAGAATTTGATTCAAAATCCACCTCCCAGTGCACTATCATTAGAGGAGTTAATGGAAGGTACCCAAGCCAGTGCTTTAGTGGACCTCTGTGTGGCCGATCCGAACTCACCCAGAGTTAAGAATGTGGAATTTGGCCCTGAAAGAACCTTAAAGATCAGCTCATCCCTATCTTCCTCTCAGGAGAAGGAGCTCTGTAGCTTATTGAGCCACCATTTGGACCCTTTTGCTTGGAGCTATAAGGAAATGAAAGGAGTCCATCCGTCGGTCTGTACCCATCACATTTACATTAAAGAGGATTGTAAACCAGTCAGGCAGCCTCAGAGGAGAATGAATCCAACCCTTAAGGACATCGTTAAAGAAGAATTGAAAAAGTTGTTGGATGCAGGATTCATCTAGCCCATCTCAGACAACGAATGGGTTTCTCCTCTGGTGCTTGTACCCAAGAAAAATGGGAAGTGGAGAATCTGTGTAGATTATCGAGAACTTAACAAAGCCACCAAGAAGGACCATTTCCCTTTACTATTCATAGATCAAGTGCTAGATGGGCTGGCAGGGAAGAAGTTCTTTTCTTTCCTAGATGGGTTCAGCGGGTATAATCAAATCCAAATCAGCCCAGAAGACCAAGATAAGACCACCTTCACTTTCCCTTGGGGAACCTTTGCCTACCGGGTCCTTCCCTTTGGGCTATGCAACGTTCTTGCCACTTTCCAGAGAGTAGTATTGAGCATATTTGCTGAGTTGGTTCACGATTTGGTGGAAATCTATATGGATGACTTTACTCCTTATGGGGCTAACTTCCAAGAAGCATTGTCTAACCTGGGAAAAGTTTTAACCAAGTGTATTGAGATGAACTTGTCCCTCAGTCTTGAAAAATGTGAATTCCTAATGACTGAGGGGACCGTGTTAGGTCATACCATTTCTGAGCAAGGATTATAGGTGGATCCTAACAAAATTACTATCATCCAAAAGGTTCCACCTCCTCAAAAGGTGAGAGATGTTCAGAGTTTTCTAGGCTTAGCAGGATATTATAGGAGATTCATTAAATATTTAAGTAAGCTAGCCTCGCCATTGTTTGGCCTCTTAGGGAAAGATGTTGAGTTTAAATGGACTAACGATTGTCAAGGGGCTCTGGATGAGTTGAAAGATAAGCTGGTGTCTGCCCCAATCTTGAGAGGTCCAAACTGGGCCCTACCTTTCCACATCCATACCGATGCCTAGAACAGAGCCATAGGGGCAGCCTTAGGAAAAGTTGAGGAGAAATTACCATATGCCATATACTTTGTCAGTAAAAACCTGTCCAAGGCATAGATGAACTATACTATAACCAAAAAAGAGTTCTTGGCTATAGTACATTCCCTAAACAAGTTCAGACACTACATCACTGGTTATCAAACATTCGTACACACTGATCATGCTACGATTAGATATTTAATGAATAAGCCTGATGTAAATGCTCATATCATTAGATGTTACTTTTGTTGCAGCAATTTGATTTGACCATTGTCGACAAGCCAAGAAAGGAAAATGTTGTTGCTGACTTTTTGTCTAGATTGGATTTGCCTACAGGTGAAGAAGGGACAGTGGATGACCAGATGCCAGACGAACACCTGTTTTCTATTTCAGTACTCTCTCCATGGTTTGCTGATATAGCAAATTACTTGGTCTCAACACAGTTCCCTCCACACCTATCCTTAAGAGAGAAGAGAAAAATTGTGAGGAAAAGTGCCCCATTCACTTGGATTGGGGGCAACCTATTTAAACTTGGCCCAGATCAGATCTTGAGGTGTTGTGTTAGGGAAGAGGAAGTTTTTGACATCCTCCTGACCTGTCACGATGGGCCCTATGGAGGTCACTTTGCAGCAAAAAGGACTGCCTTCAAAATTCTACAGGCAGGCTACTATTGGCCCACTCTTCATCAAAATGTCAGAAGATACATCAGCCAATATGACCGATGTCAACGGATGGGGAAACTAACTCCAAGGGATGAAATGCCCCTCCAACCTCAAGTGACCTTCGAGCCATTTGAGAAGTGGGGCATAGATTTTGTGGGTCTTATTAACCCTTCTTCAAAGCAAAGGTCTTACATCATAGTCTGCATAGACCACCTGACAAAGTGGGCAGAAACCAAGGCAATCAAGGAAGCAACAGAAGGAAAAGTGACTGAGTTATTAAGGGAAAATATCTTCTACAAATTTGGCTACCCAAGAGAAATGGTCATCGATCAAGGAAGTCAGTTCACCTCTAACCTGATTGAATACCTGCTCGCTCATCACAAGATCAAGCACAGAACTTCCACCCCTTATCATCTGCAAGCTAATGGGTAGGTGGAAGTTACTAATAGATCGTTGGAAGAGATTTTGACTAAAGTGGTGAGCAGCAGTAGGAAGGATTGGGAAGATCACTTGGTTGAGGCCACCTGGGCCTACAACACCACTTGGAAAACTACAACAGGTTTCACACCTTATGAGCTGGTCTACAGGAAAAGGGCTCTGCTATCCATAGAATTTGAGTACAACACATTGAGGATGGTGTCTCAGCTGGACCTAGATCTCAGCCATTCACAACGGGAAATATTACTGCAGCTGAATGGATTATATGAACAAACAATGCAGGCCCTCCTCCACTCAAAAGTACTTCAACTATAGAGGAAGATATGGCATGATTGGCACCTTAATGAAAAGCAATTCCATCCAGGAGATTGGGCGCTGCTGTATGACTCAAGATACAAGGATTTCAAAGGGAATATGAGGACAAGGTGGTTAGGACCATATACAGTGGAGAAACGAAACGACAATGGTTCAGTCCTCATCAGGACCATTGATGAAGAAGCCATCCCCATTCTTGTCAATGGGCATCAATTGAAAATTTACAGGAAACCCCTTTCGAGGCAGGAGTTCATTGAAACTTTGGACAAATCAGTGCTAGTAATGGAGCAGGGCCCTGTATCTACTCCACCCACACCTTGAGCATCAAAAAGAAAAAGAAAAAACAGAGAAATGAAATAAAAAGATCCCTGGGTGAAAACTTCTTAGAAGCACCCGAGGCAGACAGTGAGGGTGAAAACCTCATGGAGGTGCCCTAGTTGTCTCTCAAAGAAAAAAAAAGAAAAAAAAAGGAAAAAAGAAAAAAACAAGCCTAATCTCTGTGGAATAATTGCAGGTTGCAGGTAATATATTGCAGGTTAGGAAGGTCGTGCAAAACAAGGACAGGGGTCCACACTAGGCTACAGGACACCCTCACAGACACTTCCTCCATGACCACTGACCTCTCCTAGGATTTGATCACATTCGGGGGCAGATTTCACCTTCTACAGGATGTTCTGCCTATTCTATAGGCAGTTTATGTCTTCTACATGAAACATCTTGTAGAACCTTCGTGCAAGCCAAAATCGATCTAGGAGGAGAATCTAAAGGTTGGAATCTGTTTGTTAGGCCTGTAGACACCCCTATTTCCACCCATCACCATATGGCACCCTGTTCCATCTCTTTACACCTCCGTCACCCACCTGGTTATGTCTTCTTGCATAGCCATACAAGAAACCATGTTTTCCTCAGATTGACAGCAAGAATTTTTAGTGACAAGTAAAGTAACAAAGTCTCACTCACCCTGCCTGTCCAAACTCCATCTAGATCCATCGTCTGCAATCTAGCCCCGCTCATTTAGCCTACATCCCAGGAGGAGAAGCAACTACAGGACATCCTACAGGAATCCTGTAGTAGCTGATCCCTCTGGAAGACATACTCTCAAGGCAGGGACAACCGAGATCAACAAAGGGAACGTGCAAAAGGCTCCTCTTAGACGTGAAAACATCCTCGATAGCCGAAACCCAGCAAAACCTGTGCATGCAACGTTGATAACCGAAGGATCGGGTTCCAAAACTCGTGCATACAGCATCAACAAATGAAGGAATGGGTTCTAACACCTGTGCACAAGGTAGCAGCAAGCGAAGCAGTGGTTCCAAGGCCCGAAGTCTTCATAACGGGTCCACAGCCGCGCAGGTAAGTGTCTAACCTCATTCGTCAATTGCATAAACTATATTTCAAAAATTGCATGACTGTGAAAATGGTTCGGATTAGACGGGATCGGTGGCTAGTCAACTGGCCACCCTCAGCCAATTACAAAGCTTCGTGTGATCCGAACAAGCTTAGTTACATTCAGATTTGCCACCGAGACATGCAGCTGACACGTTTGGAGTGTCCAGTCAGGGAAAATCAGCGGGACTGGTAGTGGTTGTGGCGATTAATGTAGAGGGGAGGTAATGGCGATCAGAGACACGCAGAAAAATGATGGCCGTGATGTTGGATCAATGGTTCGGTTCGGCCACCTCATCCCCTCGCCACGAATTGCACTGTAATTAAAAGATACTCGGTTGAAGACTCTCACCACCCGCTGTTCATTTGCACTTGCAATGTCCTCGGTCGAAGTACCCATCCTCTGCTTCTGAAATCTATTAACCCGTCATCCTCCACCGAGTTTTTTGGCCTGTTCAAAAAATCTCCCGCATACCGAGCTCGTTCAAAGGCGCAGTGAAATCCTATAGAAGCCGGCAAGAGTTCTATAGGAAGCAGCTCTACAGGAAGTCCGGCACAACTTTCTGGAGCAGAGAAGCCTGGACTTTTCTTCGTTGAATTTGGAGTTGTGAGAGAGGTAGGCTCGAAAACACTCTTCCATGCATGGTATGTTTCGAAAAGGTGGCGAATTGAGCTGTTTCAAATTGGGGAGACGAAGAAAAATCCACCTGTGAGTTGAAAATAACAGATTGCCTGTGTGTTGAATGATATTCCTCAGTTTTTATGCATCGAAATTCTTCTCCACATTTCCTGTTGTAAAAATTCTCTTATAAGGAAGGCATATGCAACTGTGAGAGCTAGCCTGTGGATGAAAATTTTAAAATTTTCATATCTGAATGTGTCCTGAGAATAAAAATTGGTCTCTGTCCTCTATCTATAGAAGCAAAAACTCTTCCTTTCATAACCAGGTAGCTGAGAGCTGAGTCATAGCAGGCTTGAAACTAGGGAATTGTTGCTCATTAATATTGAACAGCCGAAGAATTCTTCCTTGAGTCCAGGGGGAAACCATAAACAACATCTCCTTTTCTGACCAAAGCATAAAAAAAAGGGAGCACTCTCACCATGCCAGGAGGGTTTATCAGGAAAGAACCTTCGGATCCCAACAAGTTGCGTGAGCATCCAGAGGTGGTAGACCTCTTCACCCGTGCCAACTGGATGACCTTTTGTGACAAAATTCAGGCTCATGACGATGAAATAATGGAGGAATTCTTAATGTCCCTAAAACCTGAATCAAAGACACAGGCCACAGTGAATTTCAAGGGTTTGACCCTAGAAGTTACCCCTGAGCTCATCAGTCGTGTTACTAGCCTCCCATTAGGGCTCCCTTGGAGCAAAGAAGAAAGGTCATTGGGCTAGGCAACCAAGAAAGCATTCTTCCTGCCTGAAGAACATCCCATAGAAGACAAAAATGGGGTTCGAAGAACCAGCTTACCTCCTCTTTGGAGCGAAGTTAGCTTCCAAATCATGAAATACATTACCTGTGAAGGGAGGTTCAACATTGTCTACAGCTATCATTTTAGGTTGTTGAATGAACTAAGACATGGAATGGATTTACCTCCAGAAGAGAAGTTGAGCATCCCCTATTTTCTTCTACAATCATTAAGTGAATGTGGCACAAAATTGAAAGAAAGGACACCGGATCAGTTAGCCCATCATGGGCTCATTAAAATTCTAGTGGAAGATGCCCTCCACACCTACACTATTCCCCTCTCTTGGTAAATTTTCCGAAACATGACCAAAGATGATGATATTAGAATTCTGGCCGAGGAGCTCACCTCATCCAGCAGTGAAGAAGGGGAACACACTGAAGCAGGAGAGAAAACCAGTGGTAAAGAAACATAGGATAAACAAGCACAAGTAGGAAAAAAAGAGAAAGAGGGGGAGGGCCAAATTGCTGAGCCTAGAACAGAGCAAGGAACAACAGCACAAACACCAAGGGAAAAGAGACTGCAGAGGAGAGCAGAGAAGATAGAAACATCCCAAGTAAAGGCTGGCACAGCCACAGTAGTCACACCAAAACAAAAGGCAAAGACAGATCCTAAAATGACCTCAATACAAGCAGAAATAGTTGACACAGAGGCTTCTACAGGAAGCATGGAAACAGAACAGCCAAGAGGGAAATCACTGGAAATATTGGCAAGAGAGGCAGCAGTTGTGTTGGCCGCCTTAAAAACACCTCCAAAACAAAAAGGGAAGTGAAAAAGGCAAACCTCCATGTACTTTCAAGCAAGAAGGAGCACTCGGATCAAAGTAGGCAGACCCCAGCCGTAGTCAAAGGAGCCAATTATTATTAAGGACACGACCTCTAAACTAAAGGAAGGGTGTCCCTCAAAGATTTATGTCACCTATGAGCGAGGAAGCCCAAAAATTTCCACCTGGAGAGAAAGACTAGAGACAATGGACACAAAGATAGTTCTACAGGAAGCTAAGAAAGCTCTACAGGAAACTCGGGCTAAGCTAAAAGAGACCGAGAAGTTGGAGGAAAAGGTGGCCAAACAACCACAGGAAGAAGAAAGGACAAAGGAAATATTGGAACCAAGTCCTCAGCCCAGTTTGGGCACATACTATAACTTGTTAGAAGCTAGGAAAATAATTCCCCAGAAATTTGCAGTGCCACTATTTTTTGCACTGGAGGAAGAAAGGATTAGGACTCATACTTGGATGAGGATCGCCAAGTCCAAGGGTGTGGCATACATAGGCCCCCTAGAAGAACAACTCAAAGAGTCAAGGAAAGAATTGGCCATGGTAAAGCATGTGGAAAGCATTAAGAGGGCTAGACTACAGGAAGAGAACGAGTTGCTAAAATAGCAGCTACAGCTATAGGGAATCCATAGGGAAGATAGGCCCTCCATTCTAGGAGAAAAACAGCAGCGGGAAAAGCCTCCAACAGACAAAGAAACCTTGGATGAACAACAAAGAAAGGATGGGCTGCAGGCTGAGATCGGGGCACTAACAAAACAGCTACAGGAAAAGGAGTTGTAGGCAGTAGAAGAGATACAGTCTCTAAGGCAATAGGTACATGAGAAGGAAGCCCAACTGGCTTGCATGGCCAGCTGAGCAATAGAGGCTGTACAGTGTAGGCAACCTGCCAAGTCATACGCTTTGTACCTTAAAGATCAATGGCTACAGTTCCAGATCAACACCTTGGCCCAAAGGGGCACTACTCCATTTCAAAACTATCATCAATTTATGGCTTTATGTGATAGTAGCTCATCAGAGGACAAGGCTAAATTATCAGAGTTTTATTTGCACAACTTGGCCCTTCCAAATATGAATTCATGGGACCCCAACACTGTGGTAGGAGATGTCCAACTTATGGCCATGGCCTCTTGGTTGAATCATGAGGAAAAAAGGGCAGCAGAGGTCCGAGATATTATGAACAGGGAACTCAGTGAACCACTAATGATCAGAGCAGAGCCGGAGGATCCCTCAGCATTGATAAGCACCCACCAGCACTTGGCCAACAACCCTCAGGAGTTACCAGATTACATTGAGCGACAAGCTCAAGCTATTGCCCACTTTGAGGACATGGAGAGACTGTTGGGGGATAACTGCATTCATGTTTGCACGAGGTGGAACACACTGCCCCACAGTTTGAAGATAAGGGAATACCACTCTCCAACCAGGATGAGGGAGGCCTTGGTAAGGGTACCCCTCTACAAACAGTCAACAAAAAATCTGTAGACCAATTGGATCGGCCTAAAGTTCAGTCCTCCCTTGCTTTTAGGATTGCTGGAAGGAGTTAAGGAAGAAGAGGAAAACAGGCAGTGGGAGGAAGTGGAAAGAAAAGCAGGATTTCATGACCGGGAAGAAGACATCACCTCGGAGGCCTGGGACGTGAGAGAGGTAGTCAAAGCTATCAAGGATAATGAGCTAGATTAGTTGCTTAGAGGATGAGCAACCCATTTAGCATGGGGCTGATGATGAGCCCCAAAAATGGGTAACTTATTGGGCTCATTTTGCCTATTGTTCTTCATCAATCCACCATTTTTCATAGTTTATGCATGTTTTTTGAGTATATTTATGTTAGTTGAACAAAGGAGGATAGTCACTTGACCAAGAAGGCTAACACGTGGTTATTGCAGATTTTTGGACAAATTTTGGACCAAGGCCAATCATTTATGAGCCAGATGATAGCCAAGAATGAAGGAACAAAGGTGAGGATTCATAGGAAGGGTGTCTCCTGCACTAAATGGCCCCTTCCTTGAATTCTCCACCCTCAGCTCGGAGTGTTGAATAGGCCACCGAAAAGGATTCCCAAAGGCAGCCGAGCAGTTTTGTGTAAAGTGACTGATCACTGGCAGTTCAAGCAGTTGAGCCCCTCAGGTTAAGGAGGGCTGTTGGAGACCCTCATAGTGCATAAATAGGAAGGCTTCTAGCCTTCGTAGGTTACTTTTTGAACAGTTGTATTCTTCATTATAGTGCTGCTAGTTTTCTCATCTCATTTTGTAGCTTCTTTTGTACAACTTTCTTTGTGACATGGTTATTTTTGAATAATGGAAATCAGTTACATTTGGCATCAGTTCTGAGATTTTCTTAGGAGCCTGAAGCTCTTGGGGTTGGGCCCAACCCAAGTTCCAAGGCCTCCTTCATGTACGGTTATATGTTTTTAATGTTTTTGCAAAATAATTTATGTTAAGTAGATTACAGACTTGCTTGGTTACCTAGATCATTGTTGATGATTAGAAAGGATTTTCATGTTCAAATTGATTTTATAGGTTAATAACAGAGAATATCTTTAGAAAAAGGCCATCAAGCACCCCTGATCTCACCTCTCCCTCTGTGGAACCATGAGCTGAGACCAAGGTGTCCTTGCTGCCCCCAAAAACACTGTCTTTGCTTCATCATGCAATTATTAGTGTTAAATTCTCATTTGCAGAAGTTGATACCAGTTGTGGTTACATGTTCAGGTTCATGATTGCTTAGTTTGCATAGCTATTTCACATGATTTTGTTGCAATAAACTTCTATTCATTTTCTTTGCTGATATTTAGGTCAGATTAGGTTAAAGTAGCTAGGTCTTTGGTTTTTCCGAGTCTTTGTTTGAATAGTTTGGAAAATAACTTGCAGAGCACCTGTAATACCTCTTTTCCTACCCCTACTCCCTCAATACCACCTGCTCCATCCTCCAACTCTGATTCTTGCCTCGCATTTGCCACGTTCCCTCACTTTGACCTAATTTCCATATTTTTGTGCAACATTGCTCTAACCCTCCTTGAACAAATCCATCCATCCTTATCATTCACCTGCTTCGTTTGCCAAGTCCTAGACCTCATCACACCCTCATCTCAACTCCATACCCACTTCTCAACCTTTCTCCACCATCAGCCCTTCAAAACTCCCTTTCGGAACATCCTGTAGAAACATCGTGTAGAAGCCATAGAACATCCCGTAGAACCCCTGCAGACTTCCTGTAGAAGCTCACGAAAGTAGTTTCTTGAGATCCGAGCACTGTGAAACTCTCTAGAAGGGTGCTAGGGATCCCTTAGGCCCTCTTCTAACCTTCACAACCTCCTGCAAGCACCTACTCCATTTCCTTTCGCCAGTTAACCTTTGCATAGTCAAAAACAGTTAAAGCACACGCAAAATAATTCTAACAAATTACTCAAAAATGCAAAAAGATGTTTTCTTCATATTTCTCTTCAGAGGTAGCTTAGTCACATGCATTTTTCCTTTTTATAAGTTAATGGCACCCATTTCTGTAGATTTATCCTCTTACTTGCACCAGTAGGGTTAGTCGGTATAACTAGGGTTTGCTAGGGTTTGCGTTCCTTCTAGCTTTCAACTTCTTTCTACGAGTAGATTAGCCTTTGGTTGAGTTAGTTTTCATGCATCACAGTTAAAAGATTCTTCTCAGAGCTCATATAAATTGGCTTAAGCTCCTAGCGGACTTGTGCCAGCTGATCAAGTGACAGCCTGCGGCAAGAGCTAGTACTTGTGCATATAGCACCGTCGCTTCCAAGTTTGTTATGAACTACCGGGTTGATAAAAGTAAAGAAGGGAGTCCCAAGAGTTGCAGCATTATTGCTGCAATACTGGAGCCCACTAGAAACCAAGGCTCAACATGCAAAAATAGGCTGATAAAAAGTGGTAATCACAAGGGATAAAGTGTGGAATCCTCCTAGGGTAAGTCCAGAAATATGACAAAGAAGAGGACACGAGGCTCAAATTCTAAGTCATGGCGGGTTAGAAGGAGGGACACTGAAAAGGAGTAAAAATGACTACATGGACACTAATACAAAAAAAGGGTGCTAATTAGGGCATCCATGAGTATAAGATCTACCGCCAAGATACAATGTGCATAAATAAGAGTGGCTAATGTCGCCACTTAATGGGGCTAGACCCAGGGAATTATGGCACTGACGGTAAAAAATGAAACGATGACAACAATATATGACCTACCCTATATGCCCGTTTCAGAGAAATGTACCTAAGGTCATGTTTTTTACCTGGAGATAGTTTTTGGATATAGGGGAACTAATGCCCGGGACATCTAAATATTGATGGGAACTTTTTAAATATGTGGCCAGAGGGATAGACCACAAAGAGTTGAAACAAATTTTCTAGTTCTAAAACTTATCCTTAAAACCGTACTAGCCAAGAAAGATGAGGGTTATAGAGCTTTGAAGCTTTTCATGAAGTGACTAGAAGCAAAAAGGAAAATAAGGCCTACTCACTAAGGTGCTTAAGAATCTCAGTGTTGTCCCTAGAGGAAATGGTGTAAAGAGAAAGACAAATGGGTGAGTTCTTGGTGTGGTAGAGCGCCTATTAAGGAATTCAAATAAAAAATAGGAGTACGATTTGTTATATGTAAATTCTCAAACTCAATTTAAATCAACTAGTAGCTTCATTATACTCATACCATTGGAAGAAAAACATTAATGAATGAAAAACATGACAGGAAAAACATTACTGCAAATTCCCCCCAAAACTAGAATCAAACTGGTTCACATTCTTCAATTTCATAGAGTTTTCTTCATTACATTTCCCCCTCGCATACAAACTCTAGGCTTCAGAACAATTACAAAATGTAATTTTCAAACTTTTACTTCCCCCATAATTAACTGTTTATAATCAGTTATAATTGATTTTTAAAAAACCGCTACAGAACTGCATTTATCTTTTAAAGAAAATATTTAAGAAATGGAAATGGTTCATATTACAATTGATTTAAATACTATATATAATATTTAAAGTAAATATTTCCATGCATAGAATATTTACAAGGAGAACTTCAAACTTTCTTAGCATTTTCAACTTTATGGAATAAATATGAAGCAAAATAATATTTAATATAAAGTGTGAATTACGTGGGCCCTTGGTTGTGCCGAGAGACACTTTACAACCCAGTAGAGGGGTGATGTGTAGGTGTAATATAAGAAATTTTGTCAAGATTTTTACATGTCAGCTTGATATGTATGTAATTTATGTTAATATGCCCAATTTACAATGACTAAAGGATTGATAAACATTTACATGTTAGTTAAATGTAATATAAAACCCAAGAGATGTTGTAGTGTCTATAAAAAGTTAAAAGCAATAAAAATAATAAAATTCAATTTGTTACATTATAATTTTGTTTTTATTAATAAAATTATGAATAAAATTTTTGATAAAAGAATCATCATATACATATTACATTAAAATATATAAATATTAGTGACAATAAGTTAAGATCGATTTTACCTTATAAAATAGAATAATGATTTTGTAACCATATTTAAATTTAATTAATATGCACATAAAAACTTTAATACTTACAATAAACTTACGATATAACAATATGTTTAACCATGTATAAATAGACTTTGCTACAATACCATGGGCCAATATCATGGCTCATCAATACAACATGCCCAAAAGCCATCTTTCATTTCACAATCAAAACATTTTATAGATATTTTATTTGAATTTAATTTTATAACATTTTTTTGATTAAATCTAAAAGGAAAAAATTATAATTACTTATATAAATAGTAGCTATAAATTAATATCCATTTTACCATATAAATTAAAATGATAATTTTGTAACTATATTTAAATTTATTTAATCAGCACATAAAAACTTAATACTTACAATATAACACTATTTTTAACCATAAATATTCACCCCCATTTTACCATGGATATTATTAACCAAACCATACCATGGACCAATACCATTGCTCATAAATACCACATGCACAAAAACCATCTCTCATTTGACAATCAAAATAATACTTACAAGATAATAAGATTTTTAACCATGAACACTCACCCCACTTTACCATGGATATTATTAACCATACCAAACCATGGTCCAATACCATGGCTCATCAATACTGCATCCCCAAAAACCATCTCTCATTTCACAATCAAATTATTCTATATATATATATATATAGATAGATAGATAGATAGATAGATAGATAGATAGATAGATATATATATATATATATATATATATATATATATATATATATATATATATATATATATATATATATATATATATATATATATATATATATATATATATATATATATATATATATATATATATATATATATATATATATCTATCTATCTATCTATCTATCTATCTATCTATCTATCTATATATATATATATATATTCTAATTTAATTTTATTACATTTTTCGGCCAACACTCTCCATCCCAGTATCGAAGAGATGTTGTAATGTCTTGTTATATTATGTTATCTAAACATTTTTAATGAGTCAAATTACATAAAAATAAAATATAAAATAATTAATTAAAACATTTTGACTTAGTGAAATACATAAAAATGAAAATTAACTAAAAAATAAAATTAATAATCTAACCAATCTAGATCCATCTTAACATTGGATCTATCAAGCTCTGAGAGGGATGAAATCTCTAGAGGTACAAACCTTTCTTCAAGTTTTAAACTAAACAAATAGGTTTCCACCTTGAGATATTTTATCCCTCTCCGTGCTTGATAGATCTGGAGTTAAGATGGATCTAGGCTGGTGTTATCATATGTCACGTTGGAAGTGAGCTGGAAGGCGCATACCTCATTGGAAATTGAGAATTGTATGACTCCCATTTTTAACCATATTCACATAAAAACTGTTGTTGGTTTAGAAGAAACAATTTCTATTAGTATGAAAATCCATAGTGTGTGTATAAAATTTTTTTCACTTAAGTCACTGGTGACAAGTGACCCTAATAATAGAATGTGGTCATTAATTATGCTTTAGATCTGCACGAAACATGGTAAAACCCCACAAGAAAATATATGATGCAAGCCCAAAACATATAGCAACATTAAGGAAAAGTACAATAACAGAATAGAAGGACTTTAAATGAATAATATTTTATTAAAAAACCTAATGAGAAATATTTATAACATGGGTCTGTAGATCCCCATCCATGGGATGGGTCCTTTTGATGTCCTTGTGCTTCAGTGATCTTGTTCTTCTCTTTCAAATGTGTTAAAAACCCAAAAGCAAGATGGAGCGCAAGTGGGAGCTCAAATGTAGTGAGATGATAATGATCATGGTGAAGAATGAACGGAAAACCTTCTTATTTATAACACGGTATTGAGGTTATTTAGGCATTGGAAAATAATAAAATATTATTGACCAAATCAAAATCTAGCTATTAGGAATACTTTATTATACTTTTTAGAGAGGGAAAATATATTAAAAAAAGTCAAATATATTTATTTATATAAGTGGTTGAAGTAATTAACAAATAAAATGATTTATTAATCACTTTGTGAGTATTAAGAAAAATGTGAATTTGAAATAATTATTAAATAATGGTTTAACAATTATTCTAAAAATAATAATACAGAATAATAAATAAATAGTGATTTATTTAATTATTTCAAGGTGATTTAGTCAAATGTGTTAAGAAATAATTATCAAATAATTATTTAATAATTATCAAGTAATTATTTAATAATTATTTCTAGAGAAAATTAAATAAATAATGATTTACTCAATTATTCTCATGGGGTTTTTAAATTTTAAACCAAAATAATTTTAAAAAAATGGTTTACTAATTACCTCCTAAGGTGAAAGCGATTTTACTATGGTAAACTTAATCCTACGTGGTGTATTTTGATCCACCTAGTTTTAAACAACTAGATGATCATTTTTTAGGTGATAATATATTGCCCCCTAACATACGAGTGTCAGAAGAAAATCGTATGATCGAAATATGTTGTAGGTTACACTTCCACGGGACACAAAAGGGGATTCAGAGAGAGAGAGAGAGAGAGTTGAAGAAATTCAAGGAAGGACAGAGGAATGGAGGGAGAAAGACTTAGTAAACTGATATAAGTCTCCTTTTATTTTGTAGTACATGATCTCAAATGAGGCGGGGGAGGAAAACCCATGACCATCGAGATAAATAAGTAAAAATAATAATGGTGCACCCAACAATATGGGACTGAGATACAAAGTACATGAAACATAATATGTTGGCATAAATGGGTTAGAATGTGATACAATAACACAATGAGTCCCATATACATAATGTGCCTGGAAAATAGAGGCCAAGACTAAATACAATAACATCTGCTAATATGAGTACATGAGAAATAATTCCCCTCAAGATGACATGCTGAGGGGAAATCAAAACCAAAGAAGCTCTATTGAACAAGAAAGGGATCTGAAGATCTAAGTGGACTACTTGAATGAGACATGCATGTTGTGGGTGTTGCAAGCGGTGGGAACCGAGCCAGCCAAATCTATGGAACTGCATATGAGGCTGGATCATAATTTTCTTTCATCCGAGCATGTGGGGGGATACCTAAAGGGTCACCCCTTCATGAGGTCTATAACATCTCACACATAGAGAGGAAATGATGGTACAATCTATTGGATCACCAGACCATCAAGTATATGACTCTCGATCGTGTGATAATGAGTTGGAGTCGAACATGTGAGAAACAACCAAATCAAATGGAAATGATGAGTCCCTTTGCTTGCTCTAAGGCACCAAAAAATAATGAAATCTAGAACCAAGTTACACCTTCCTCTAGGCCACTCTCTTGGAATAAATGTATTGAAGTCCACAGAAGAGATCTCACCAGATGTGAGATAATGAGGATTCCTCAACAAAGGCACGAGGATCATAGTAATGTGACTGATAGACTGACATCAGTGATTATGATTGGAGGATACAAAATGAGAGGTCCCCTGATGAATTCCCTTGTCAAAGCATGATATGCATGGTTGACCTAGCAACAACTAACTCGATTTTAGAGGGGATGGTCAATTACTCAAACTAAGGCTTTTCAAAGATGGAGCAGTATAGTTGTAGGCCAAATATGAACACAATGGGATGAATGCAACACAAACATGGATAATATACTATAACAGGACTCAAGGGGACTCAGAACATACTCCATCGATGTAAGGGTGATTCATCTTGATGCAGGAGCATGAGGCTTGGAGGAAAAAGTCTTCAAACTTATTTCAAAAATACAAAAGAAATCTACAAGAAAAGGAGTGGAATCCTTTAGCCATCAATTTACCAGCTTTCTAGATAGGATTTTGAACTAGAATTTAGGATTGAATGATTATGTAGTTAATTAGAATAGTTTTGATTTAGTTGAGAGCCTTGAGGAGGAAATTGCTCAGATTTGATTTTTGTCTAAAATAGGCAGATTCGATCCAGTGTTTAAGGATCTGATAGTTAGAAGTAGAGTTGTATTAATGCAAGTTTTGATTGATGTAAAGTGGATTTGGACTGATTGGAATTGATTCGGCTTGTTTGGCCTTATATGAATAAAATTGCAGAAACTTAAACTCTGTGTATTTCCACTATAAATTGGTCAATCCCGGAGGTGTGCATTCCTCTGTAATCCTCTGTTTATCATCAATTTTGGTTCGGCTGAATTTATAAAGGTAATTTGAATTTATGTTTGGTTGATAGAATTAGTCTCAATGTGATTGTTTTAAAATCCTTTGTCGTTATATTTACAACCACGGAGGGTTGGAAGAGTTAGCTCCTAAAGCAAGAGTGATGTACCACAGTCATCCTACACCGTTGATTTCATTGACTAACTTGCGTGCTAGTGTAATCCTGCAAACCATAGAACACTCGGGCCTCATCATCCGTTGGATTTCGGATTGAAAAAGTGAACGGGTGTTAAGTGAGAGGTCAGACCCAAATTTTTTTATATTGTCAATTTATAATTTCCATAGGGTTCGGATTTTGATTAAGGGTCGTGCAATTTGTGCGCTCGAAATCACTATTGGTCGTCGGATTAACTGGAGGTTTAATCTACGATGGAGGAACACCAAGCATCTTTATTGATCGGGCGAGGAGTTGACCGTCAGATTAGGGACTTGATCGAATGGTGGAGGTTGCATTCCGTCGTTTAAAGGTTTGATATTCGTCGGTGGTTGCGATATGAAATGATATAGTGTATAGTGGAATCTGCTATAGTCGGGGGCGATATTTGGCGACCCTGATAAATCAACAGAACAATCAGTCTTTATAATAGATGACTAATACGCTGCCTGAGATTAATGAAGGGATTCCGCCTAAATTAGAGGAGATAGTAACCAGTTTTGAACACTTGTCAATCATGCCTTCACCCTGGCCACCATTTGTTGGTATCAGAGCAGATTATTGACATGGAGAAAAATCTCAAGGAGTAGAAGAAGAAATCCAACATGGCTTTCAAAGTTGGAGGAAGAGGTGGTGGGCGAAGAAGAGGAGGACCAGTTGCAAATGCTGAAGTGTTAGATGTCATGCAACAGATGCAAGCTAGATTGGAAGCAGTGGAGATGGGAAGAGATGCAGATGTTGGAGATGTCAGTGAACCTGAATTTGGAGCTGCAAAAGATGAATAACTTGCAGAGGTAACTCCTGAAATGAGATTTTTTAATTCTATATTGAGATCAACATCCAAGCCTAGATTAGAAGTCTCGATCTACATAGGAAGCTTAAGCCCTGAGGAATTGATTGATTGGATAAATGATATGGAGAAATTGTTCGATTATGAAGAAACAGATGAAGGGAAAAAGGTCAAGTTTGCAGTCACGAAACTAAAAGGACATGCAACACTTTGATGGGATGGAGTACAGGCAAAAAGGAGAAGACTTGGCAAACAAACAATTAAGAATTGGAACAGGATGGTGGCAAAACTGAGAGGTAAGTTTCTACCAAGTGACTATCAGCAAACATTATTTAGAGAGATGTAGAATCTTAGATAGAGGTCTATGACAGTAAAAGAATACAGAGAGGAATTCTATAAAGTAAGTACAAGAGCAGGACAAATTCAAGATATAGATGAGAAGGTTTCCAGATATGTGAATGGTCTTAGAATGGAAATTCAAGATGAGATAAGTGTACTGTCTCCTAAAACAGTAGAAGAGGCTTATCAGATGGTACTGAAGGCTGAAGAAAAACTCTTAAGAAAGCAGTCTGCCAGAAATAGAGGTACTTTCCGAGGAAGGGGAAGACAAGGTGGTAGAGGAAGATCTACAGTAGTTGGAGATGGAGCTAATAGTAGCTCAAGTTATCATGCATCCATAGGAGTTGATGCAAGTGGAAGAGGGAGTTTTTCTAGAGGAAGAAGAGGCAGAGTTAGAGGAAGAGAAGTAAGATGTTACAGATGTAACAAACTGGGACACAGAGCCTATGAGTTCCCATAAAATGTGGGAATGAATTAGAGGAATGCAATTGTTGCAAAAATTGAAGAGGAAGCAACAAAGGTAATTGATGAAGAGAATGTACCAGAGAAAGGGGAATCTTTGGTAGTCAATAAAATTTTGTTGAAACCAGCTAAGGAAATTGTTGAACTAGCACAAAGGAAAACCTTGTTCAGGACTGTGTGCAAAGTTCAAGGGAAGTGTTGTCAGATGATAATAGATGGTGGTAGTATAGACAACTTGGTCTCCACAGAAGTGGTGGAGAAGTTGAAGTTGAAAACAAAGAAACATCCAACACCTTATAAGGTGTCATGGCTTCAAAAGGGATATCAGTTGATAGTAAATGAATAGTGTGAAGTGGAGTTGTAGTTGGGAAAATACAGAGACAAAATCCTGTGCGATGTGATGCCTATGGATGTGTGTCATATACTGTTGGGTAGACCATGGTAGTATGACAGGGCAGCTATGCACGATGGAAAGAAGAATACATACAAATTCAGCAAAGATGGTGTCAATCATACATTGTTGCCACTAGAGGAAGAGGATACATCAAAGAAACCTGATTCAAAAACCCTTTTACTGAGTGGAAAGGAGTACTTATAGCAGATGGAGGAAGATGAAGTTATGTGTTGGTTTGCAAACCTAAGGTAATATTTACTTCCACAAAAGCTTTTGATTTACCAATTGAAATTCAAGAGATGTTGGATAAATATTGTGATATCATTGTAGATGATTTGCCTGATGAGTTACCACCCATTAGAAAAATCAGTCATCACATAGATTTGATTCCAGGAGAAAATCTACCTAATAAAGCAGCTTACAGGATGACTCCCACAGAGAATGAAGAGATCGGAAAATAGGTTCAGGAATTGATAGACAAGGGACTGGTTAGAGAGAGCTTAAGTCCTTGTGTAGTGCCAATAGTGTTGAGCCCAAAGAAAGATGGAGGCTAGAGAATGTGCATTGATTTGAGAGAAATCAATAAGATAACAATCAGGTACAGATTTCCTTTACCTAGAATTGAAGATTTGATGGATTGTTTGAGTGGAGCTATATATTTTACAAAGTTAGATTTAAAAAGTGGTTATCATCAAATCCAGAATTAGAGAGGGAGAAGAGTGGAAAATTGCTTTCAAAACCAATGAAGGATTATTTGAGTGGATGGTAATGCCTTTTGGATTGTCAAATGCACCTAGTACATTTATGAGACTTATGAATAAAGTTTTAAAGGAATTTATTAGTAAGTTTGTAATAGTATATCTAGAAGATATATTAGTATACAAAAAATCCAAGGAGGAGCATGTGAGACATCTGCATTATGTCTTATAGAGGCTATAACAAGAGAAATTACTGTTAAATTTAAAGAAATGTTCATTCATGAAGGAGGAGTTGGTGTATTTGGGTTTTGTTGTTTCTGTTGAAGGATTAAAAATGGATCCAGAGAAGATCAAGGCTATCATGGAGTGGCCTTCGCCAAAGAGTGTCTTTGAGGTAAGAAGCTTTCATGGACTTGCTAGTTTTTATAGGAAATTTATAAGAAATTTTAGTAAGATCAATGCTCCAATTGTTGACACAATAAAGAAAGACAGACAACCATTTAGATGGACTGCTGAAGCAGAAAAGAACTTCCAGCTGTTGAAAAGAAAGATTACTGAGAAACCTATTTTAATTTTGCCTGATTTTAATAAACCTTTTCAAGTGAAGTGTGATGCTAGTGGAGAAGCCATTGGAGCTATTTTGAGTCAAGAGGACAGGCTTGTAGCTTATTTTAGCGAAAATCTAAATGAGACAAAGAAGAAATATTCTTCTTATGACAAAGAGTTTTATGCAGTAGTACAATCTTTGAAGAAGTGGAGACATTACTTGATGTCCAAAGAGTTCATACTGTATTCGGATAACCATGCATTATAGTACATTATGCAGTAGCCAAAGCTTAACCAGAAGCATGCAAAATGGGTAGAATACCTGCAAAGTTTTAATTTTGTATTAAAACATATAATTGGTCAGTCAAACAAAGTAGCAGATGCCTTAAGTAGAAAAATATTTTTAACTCAAGAAAGTCAATTTCAAGTGTTGGGTTTTGATTTTCTTAAAGAGTTATATGAGAAAGATCTAGATTTTAAAGAGGCATTTGAAGCTTGTAAGAATCCTGTTTTGTTAGACAGAAGCAAGTGGCTGGATTATTTCCTACAAGAGGGACTGTTGTTTAAAAGGAATCAACTATGCATACCAAGTTGTTCCATGAGGGAGAATTTGATCAAGGAGAAACATAGTGGAGGACTTGGAGGGAATTTTGGTGCAGATAAGACTTATGAACAGTTGAGCAGGTTTTATTTTTGGCCAAAGATGAGGGCTGAAGTGGAAAAGTATGTGAAAAATTGCAAAGTCTGTCAGTATGCAAAAGGAAGGAGCCAGAACACAGGTTTGTATGTTCCATTACCTATTCCAGATAGGCCTTGGGATATGGTAAGTATGGACTTTGTTTTGGGTTTACCAAAAACTCAAAGAGGAAATGATTCAATTTATGTAGTAGTTGACAGATTTTCAAAAATGGCACATTTTATTCCATGTTATAAAACCAGTGATGCTACTCATATTGCTAATCTATTTTTTAAGGAGATTGTAAGATTACATGGGTTACCTAAGAGCATTGTTTTAGATAGAGACACTAGATTTGTTGGACATTTATGGAGGACATTATGGAAGAAGCTTGGAACTAAATTGAGTTTCAGTTCTACTTATCATCCTCAGACAGATGGACAGACTGAAGTTGTGAATAGAAGCTTAGGTAATCTTTTGAGAAGTCTTGCAGGTGAACATCCAAAACAGTGGGATCAAATATTGGCACAGGCAGAATATGCATATAATGATTCTCCTAACAGGAGTACAGGGCAGAGTCCATTCCATATAAATTATGGAATGCACCCAAGAGGAGTGACTGAATTGAGAAATTTGGGACAAGCTGAGAGGAGAAGTGCCAAAGGAGAAGATTTTGCTACAGAAATTCAAGCAATACATGAACAGGTAAAGCAACAACTACAAGGCAGCAACATCAAATACAAGGGCAGAGAAGATTTGAAGAGAAGAGAAATTAATTTTGAAGTTGGGGATTTGGTTTTAGCACACCTGAGGAAGGAAATATTTCCAAAAAGGGAGTATAATAAACTGAATTTTAAGAAAATTGGGCCATGTAAAGTCTTGAGAAATTTTTTTGCAAATGCATATGAAATTGAATTACCCCCTGATATTGGAATATCTCCAATATTTAATGTTGCTGACTTATACAGGTATGAAAAGGAATAGGCAGAAGACACAACAGAGGATCAAGAGGAACAAGAGGTTGATTGGGTAAAATAGTTACCTATAGCAAAGAAATTGGAACCAGAAAGGATATTCGACAAGAAATCGTTGAAGAAGACAAGAGGACAAGAGTGCTTTCAGTATTTGGCCAAATGGAAGGAACAACCAATTGCTGAAGCTACTTGGATGACAGATGCCATTCTACAGAAGTTGGGCAGTTCTATAGAAGAGCTCATGGATAAGAGCTCATGAATAATTTTGTCCTCAGGAGTCTGATGTAGGAGCATGAGGCTTGGAGGAAAAAGTCTTCAAACTTGTTACAAAAATACAAAAAAATCTACAAGCAAAGGAGTGGGATCCTTTAGCCATCAATTTCCCAGCTTTCTAAATAAGATTTTGAACTAGAATTTAGGATTGAACTATTATGTAATTAATTAGAATAGTTTTGATTTAGTTGAGAGCCTTGAGGAGGAAATTGCTCAGATTTGATTTTTGTCTAAAATAGGCAGATTTGATCCAGTGTTTAAGGATCTGATAGTTAGAAGTAGAGTTGTATTAATGCAAGTTTCGAATGATGTAAAGTGGATTTGGATTGATTGGAATTGATTTGGCTTGTTTGGCCTTATATGAATAAAATTGTAGAAACTTAAACTTTGTGTGTTTCCACTGTAAATTGGTCAATCCCAGAGGTGCACATTCCTCCATAATCCTCTGTTTATCATCAATTCTAGTTTGGCTTAATTTATAAAGGTAATTTGAATTTATGTTTGGTTAATAGAATTAGTCTCATTATGATGGTTTTAAAATCCTTTGTCATTATATTTACAACCACGGAGGGTTGGAAGAGTTGGGTCCCAAAGCAAGAGTGACGTACCATACTCATCCTACACCATTGATTTCATGGACTAACTTGGGTGCTAGTGTAATCCCACAAACCGTAGAACACTCGGGCCTCATCATCTGACGGATTTCGGGTTGAAAAAGTGAATGGGTGTTAAGTGAGAGGTTGGACCCAATTTTTTTTTATATTGGCAATTTATAATTTCCATTGGGTCCTGATTTTGATTAAGGGTTGTGCAGTTTGTGTGCCCGAAATCGCTATCAATCATCGGATCAACTGGAGGTTTGATCTACAACGAAGGAATGCCGAGCATCTTTATTGATCGAGAGAGGAGTTGACTGTCAGATTAGGGACTTGATCGGATGGTGGAGGTTGCATCGCATCATTTAAAGGTTTGATATTTGCCAGTGGTTGTGATATGAAATGATATAATGTATAGTGGAATCTGCTATGGTTGGTGGCGATATTTGGTGACCCTGATAAATCAACAAAAAAAATAAATCTTTATAATAGATAACTGATACACTGCCTGAGATTAATGAAGGGGTTCTGCCTGAATTAGAGGAGATAGTAACCGGTTTTGAACGCTTGTAAAGCATGCTTGCACCCCGGCCACCACATCTCTAATTCTCTAAAAAAGAGTGATTTGATAATGCTTCCACAAGGGAGAGGCCCAAAGGGGACCATAAAAGCATGAGTAAATAATGGTTGCTCATGAAAAAAATTGACACATAAGTCAACAAGTGCAAAGGAAAAGTGGTACCGAAGTATAGGTGACTCACATGAAGAAATCTGGTTTTGATGGGTGGAAAAGTGAGACCTCATGGAAAAAATGGCTTCCTGGTGAAGTGTCAAATTACTAAAAACAAAAAAAAACCCATTATAGAACTCAGTGAGAGATTTCCAATAGTGTTGATGCTTCATAAAATTGATCTATGATTTGGTCGCAATGGGTGAAGAAAAAACTAGGCATTTTCTTATAAAAGGGATTCTTTCCCCCAAATCTAATTCATTTACAGAGTGAGTTGTTGGATAATTTGGATTCGAGGATAAGGCCCTAAATATTTGCAAGATCATAGTAGACAAACTAACCATTGGAATTCAAATCCATGAATTTCAGGTAGATGAAATTTCTTGTCTAAAAATGGCCTTAATTCTTCTTGTAAGGATGGTTCCTGGTGAAGAATCAAGGAAAGAAAGGAATACAAGAATGAACTACTAGAGAAGGTCTAAGATCATCCCTGCCCATCAAGTCAAACATGGGGACCTGGTGGTAAGTTTGTTATCGCATAGAGTATAATATTTGAATATATGGTATCAATCATCTACGATATACGATGTGTATATGGCTCGTTAGAGAGATAGGTAGGATAAACTATCCAATGGATGAAAGGATAATCGACCATACCTAGATTGTTGTTTATATTCCCCCAGCATGGTATATTAACCCCCAACATATGATTATGGAGGGGACTTATTAGGTATGGAAAGGTGGGAATGATGCCTGTATATGGATGAGTTTGTGGAGTTCCATTGTGTTCCAAGTTCTCAAATAAGGGATTCAAGCATTCGACCCAACTGGCACGATATCCTCCAAATTATGATGAGGAGATGTAGGGGTATAAGTTCCCCCCATATGTGTATGTATGAATGTAGCATTTTATGGACATGTTGAATGTATTTAGAATAATGGACTCTAAACACATTTTGATGATGAGGTTCGCCATTTGTTGTTTATGGATGTCTTCTTGTGGGAAGAATGTGTGATGGGTACAGTATGAGAAAGGAAATTATGGATTACTAATCTCACTTAGCACTACATATATGAATCATATGGATTGAATTTATGGGTTCGCATACATGGTGTCACCATACCAGAAAGTGGCTTCAGATATGATGAATTGATCCTCACTTAGACAACACGTTGGTTGAACAACAACAATGTCAAAGGGATTGGGTTGTTGATTTAAGATAGAGGGATGATTAAGTGGATCATCCTCATGGTTATATAGAGGGATGTGGAACTCTAGAAGTTCTTATAGGTGGGGAAGAATAATGGAATTAGAGTCAATAATACCAGATACACTAAAAGGATTGGGGAGAATTTATTCTCCTGGACTCTTAGAAATTAATGCCCCCTTACCCTAACATTGTGCGGTAATGTAATGGCCACAAGGTGGATGTGGTTTGAATTCATGGGTTTGAAGCAAGGGGTGATGGAACCAATCATCATCATGGGATACATGGTTCACATGCACAACATCTCTTATGGGATACTGATGACAAGTGGATCCAAGGTCCATCGATGTTGAGATAGAAGTGCCTTTAGAATAGGGTTCTAAAGAGGCACAATAAAAGAATCTTAAAGAGTCTAAATATAACAATCCCATGGATGATGATAGGTAGAGAATAGGGGATGAACTATCCATCATCTAGAAATTAGGAGAGTTTCGTATTTGTGTCATATTGGAGAGGTAGCTGGATATAGGAAGGAAATTATTTTACAAGAGTCATGAAGGTGGAATGGGAGGCATGTGGTTGGTCTATGTACCATTTGAGAACAAATACAATAATGGTGCATTAGAAAGGAGAAGACAAATGGAGTTTTCAGTGATGGAATTAGATGAACACCACATATGAAAAGAGTGAACATGAATTGTGGGATCTTCTCCAAGATTACCTTCGAACTTGGGGATATTGAAATAAAGTTTGGAAGGGATATTGAGCCAATTTGGGTCATGGAGAAGAGGATAATTGATGACTTGGATGAAATCATGGAGGCTCAAACTATCCATATAGGGTAGAAATGGTAGGTTAGTGACCATAACGGAAGAGCTTTCGCCTCCAGGCTTACCTTGGTTTCCCCCATGGTTTCTAGAACCCATGTTGGTTCTTGATATGGTGGAGGTATAAGGTTAGGAAGATGCAAAATCAAAGAAAGAAATGGAAAAATCAAAAGAACTAGAGTTAGTATGGGGATTCAATGGAGGACTATGAGGATGAACTCTAACTTGACAGGGAGGAGTAAGATGTCCTAAAGGAAACTAGGGGAAAAGGCCACGAAGTCTTTACTAAAAATTCCTAGGGGTCACAATGATGAATCAATATCCTAAAGAGTGATGATAAGATAAAAGAGTGACAAACAACAAAAAAATGCGAGTGCAGTGGTGCAAGTGAAAACTAACTATTTTAATATACTACTCTAATTCAAGTAAACATGTCTTATCAAAGAAAAAATTACCTCTAGCCTATAGGTGATCTAAATCCTCAAACAATTTCTGTATCTACTATTTCAAATGGCCTTCCAAGAGACTTCTTACTTAATGAAATCTGATCCTTGGAAGGAGAGTTGTCTAGAGAATGGTGGGGTGGAGAACCAAATGCTTCCCACAACTTGTCCTATAGGGTGTTTTCCTATGACTCATCACTGTGTTTACCTTCATCCCATGGGGGTGATTGAGTCTTGAGCTTCTTGGTGATCAACCAAAGCATGAGATTCCCTACCACATGTTGGGCAGCCCCAAGGAGAACCACTTGCATGATGACCTAGCCTAACCCCCTCTAAATCAGGTTTTTGACGCACTTCGTCTTTGGATAGTGGGATGGTAAATGATTTTAAGCTCCCTAATATGTCAACAAGCTATGTCTCAATGTAAGTGATCAATGGGTGTTATTGGAAGTCTATCCTACCGATCCTACACCTAAATACATAAATTATTTTGGCCCTGGTGCCCAAGTGGGCTTAATCTATGTGTGTTAAGTTATTGTGGTGTAGTGTTTCAAGTATTGGCTTGGTGGTGTTAACCAATCTCATGTCCGCTTAGGGTGTGAATGTGTGTGTGAAAAATGTTTTCAATGTATGAGTTAATTGAGCATGTTTTATGATGCCATGGGCTACTGAAAATAAAGTGCTGAAAAACTATAAATAATGTTGAAAATGGATAGTAAAATGAACAACAAATTCAAGAACACAAAACGCCACCCAAAAAGGAAAAAAAAATCACAGAAGGAGGTGGAAAAAAAGCTACTCGAAGACACACTTATGGCCCAAAGGATCAAAAGTCAAAGGGATTGGGATCTATAGGCAATAATCTGTTGTAAATGGGGCAGAAAACCAACAAAAATCAAAGGTGAAAACGTTGGACAAGGATAGGAAAGAAGCTCAGAAACCTAGGATCCGGAAGGGGATCCTAAGGGGGAAGCCAAAACTAAAAACTAAAGCGGTTAAAATGATTAAGAAGCCCATCCAAAAGGACTATAAAATAGTGGAAAAAACTAGAAAAGCAGTGGTTGAAAATGATGCCCTCTAGACTCCTCAACTCAACAAGTATATTCCTAAATAATGGAGGTGTACTCTAAACCCTAGGGGGATTTTTCCTTCCTCAATGAGAAACTAGTAAGTGTATCTATGCCTAGGGGTGACTAAGGACAAGACATAAAGCCTTCCTAGTACACACACAACATAGTTGACAAATATGGAAAATTTTGAAAATAAATATGAAAATGACATAATGCAGAAACTAACCTGAAAAGTGCATCTAGACGCAAATAATGGGTTTAAAATTGCGTTGATACACAGAAAAGAGGTCAAAAATTGTATTTTAATCCCACAACTCTCACTTGACATATCTTACCTAAATTGTGTCATCTCTTACTCGGTACCTGTGACCTGCGGAAATATGTGGAACCCCAATCGAAACCGAAAATTTTCTAGAAAACAAAGGAGATATAAAAATAGAAATTGAGAGGCTAAAAACAATGATAATAAACACTGAAGAGTGTTGAAACAATAGTCACCAAGGTTCTGAATTACTACACCAATGGAGTCTCCATTTTTTGATGACTATGTAGCTAGAGACATAGCAGGGTCGGCATTTGTTAGTATGAAAATTCTTAGTATCTGTACCAAAAATGTTCCACTTAAGTCACTGGTGACAAGTGACCCTAACAACATAAAGTGTCCGCATATTATGCTTTAGATATGCAAAAAAACATGTTAAAACATTGCAAGAAAATATATGATGCAAGCCCAAAACATATAGCAACAGTAAAGAGAAGTGCAATAACCCAATAAAAGGACTTTAAATGAATAATATTTTATTAAAACAAATAACGAAGAAGATTTACAACATGGGTCTCTAGATCCCCCTCGGTGGGATGGGTCCTTTTGATGCCCCTATGCTTCAACGATATTGTTCTTCTCTCTCAAATGTGCAGAAAACACAAAAGCAAGATGGAACTCAAGTGGGAGCTCAAGTGTAGTGAGATGATAATGGTGACAATGATAATGATCATGGTGAAGAATGAATGGAAAACCCTCTTATTTATAACAAAGTAATGAGGTAAATTAGGAATTGGAAAATAATAAAATATTATTGACCAAATCAAAATCTAGCCATTAGGCATACTTTATTATATTTTTTGGAGGGAAAAGATATTCAAAATAGTCGAATATCTTTATTTAGAAAATGGTTGAAGTAGTTAACAAATAAAATGATTATTAATCACTTTCTCAGAATTAAAAAAAATGTCAATTTGAAATAATTGTTAAATAATGGTTTAACAATTATTCCAAAAACAAGAATAATAAATAGTAAATAAATAGTGATTTATTTAATTATTCCAAGGTGATTTAGTCAAATGTGCTAAGAAATAATTATCAAATAATTATTTCTAGAGAAATATAAATATATAATAATTTATTCAATTATTCTCAAGGGGTTTTAAATTTTAAATAGAAATAATTTAATAAAAATGGTTTACTAAATTATCTCCTAAGTTGAAAGTGATTTTACTATGGTAAAATTAATCCTACATGGTGTATTTTGATCCACCTAGTTAGAAATGGCTAGGTGATCATTTTTAGGTGATAACAATTTCCTTCCATCAAGAGGTGGTTTAAGAAAATTGGTAAGGGTGCACCCAATATGAATGTCAGTGATTGATATGTAGATAAACGGTTTTGGGAAATAACTCCTCGGGGGCTTCCACCAATTAAACTTTGATTACATTATCTTCCTGATTTTTCATTATTCTAGGATCTAGAAATGTGGGTCGTTGATTTGTTTTGCAACAGTTGCAAAAGCCATAATTTTATCCCTCTCCTTTTTTTAATGGTGAAGTTCAATCATTTAGTTCCTGAAAAGCTCGTAGAATGTTTACTTATGAAAAACAAATAATTCATGCCCAATACCAAGATGGATATTCACAAAAATTTAAGCTCATGGATGATAGGATCTGTACATAAATAGTGCCATCTGCCTCACATATAAAATCTCCAGTACTATGGTAAGACCAAGCTTTAATGCTAGTATTTCCTGGAGATACTCCAAACAACTTTCCTGAAACAATTTCAACTAATGTAATGGCCATATTCATAGTCAAATATTCTTAAATAACCCTATTACACAGGCCTCATAATCATAGATGTTTCTCCTAGATCAAGAGAGACTCTAGCAGGTTGAATATGAAATAGTGCATAAACTTCCACCTTAACAAACTAACTTAAAATTTCTCATCCAGATACTTACTAAGCACTAACATGATAAGGGGTTGTCTAACCAATGCCTACACCACATATGAAGAACTTTGATCTTGTAATTTTACTATTAGATGGTTTTTGAGTACCATCATCATTTACAATGTCAAGTACTTCATCCTCACAATAGACAACATGCCCCTCTAACGCTTCTCTTAATCCTTTGATAGATGATAAGCTAGTGCTAGAAACACAACTAATGTTTCTCAAACAATGAATTGCGCTGATGCATTTCGAAGACTAAGGAACCTCTCCTATAAAATATAAAAAATTTCCACAACATAAGAACAAATATTTAAGAAATCATTCTTAATTACAGGAAAGGATATGCACAATGTCACTTGAGCCACCGCCAAGTGGGTATCCACTACCTATGTTGTGACTTGAGCATTGATATTAATAAAAATAGACACCACTAATACTGTTCTAGTTGTGAAATAATCATTTTCATAGCAAGAATTTGATCCAACTATTCCAATTCTTTTGAGAGAACCAGATAGATGAATTCCTCCTTTTCAACTAAATACAAAAATAATTTGGATACTCTCACCCAAATATTTTATAATTTTGGTAATCCTTTGTAAAATATCAAAACTAGAAAAGAACATAACTATGCTTTTGAAACCTTAGATAATCATCTGATTCAAATCTATTACAACAAGATCTAAGATCAACCAAGTAGTCAACTTGGAAAGGGAGGACTTTTCACTATTTAGTGCAAGATTTCTAGTGATATAATGGCTTTAGAAGTAAGTTTACAATAATGCATTTTCCTTTACATGAGGACCAATATATGTTGATTGATCGAAAAAATGTTTTTGAAGATTTATTGATTTTCTTATTATTTCATCTTCATTTGTTGCAACCTAAGTCATCAATGAATGGTTTTTAACAAGTCCACTGGCTTCCCTTCTAAAGTATCATAGGGATAAAGTGTGCCCCATTGGATTGACTACAAAATTCGAATATTCATCAATGTTTATAATATAATTGGAAATAATTTTGATGATCTTAGGCACTCACCCATGGCATCCTCGGGCTCAAACATGACTTCTGCCATAATTAGCCTTTGTGAAGCATATTTCTCCACACACCTCAAGGAAGTGGAAACAACTTTCTTTAAGCTTTATGTGTTGTAATTGTTCTAGAGGTTTTTGTCTACAACATTGTAGTCTCCATCCTGCAAGTAAGGATTTTTCCCATAAGACCAGATTATAGGTATCCATAGAACCTGTGTGAGTCAAAGGTTTATGTCCACATATAAATGCAAGAAGCACCACCCAAAAACTATAGATATCATTTTTTTTAAGTCAGTTATTGTGTTGAGTAATACTGTTGTCACATGGGTTGCGTCAATTATCTTATAAAGTCCCAAGCCATAAAATTTCACATTCAGGTCTAAATCTAGAAGAATGTTGATGAAACTTACATCACGATAGATGATAATAGTATTAATTCCACTGTGAAGATACTCAACTCCAAACCTAGTTTATCAAAATCAATTTTTACAGTAATTTTCTCTTCATTTTTCCTTCACATGAAAATTAGAATTGTGCTTGGACATGTTCAGTTATGACAGTAAATGAGTCAATGTAAACCAATGCATTAACTATTATGAAGGAATTTATTATCCATGTGGATTGAACATGTTGACTTCTCTCCATGAGTGTTGGAAAACATCGTAAGATGTCCAATATTATATTCTATGATGAAACAACTAATGCAATTGGTTCCATTTCGACAACTATATCATAAAAAATGCATAAGTGATTCACTTAGAATTACTCCAACCATGAAAATATGGTAATTAATATCATTTCTATCATCATTCAATCCAATATGTTCATTGCCCCTTTTTTAAAAGAAATATTTCATCACGTGTGCATTCAGTGGCACCTTAACAGTCGCCTTCACATAGGAGTCATTATTTGTAGGGATGATTCACTTACAAACTTCTCACTTGATCACATTAATATATTTCAACATTAATGTTAGGGTTTCCAAGTTTCATGATGAGCCAATTTCGACAAGTATGTGTCAATTAGAAACTTAATTTTACCTCCATATATACTAACATCCCATATTGGTCAGGTTAGGCATATAATTGGTGTCTATATGCAGTCACATCCTGATAACAATTCAATGCCTTGTGTGATATATGGGCCCTTAGGGGCTCCTCTCTTGGTGCTTGGTAATCAGTTTGGACACTAACTTCATGATTTTTTGTAAACCTTGGTGGCATATATATGGAAAGACATTAGATCCTCAATATTGGGCCTTAGGCCATTATTTTTAATAAAAAGAACCACTTTGTACAATGGGCCAAGAGATATAAAGTTCTCTTTAAGACCCAATGTTTTTCCAAATTCAACATTATAAATTTTTTATCATGCTAGACTATAGGCCCAATAAAATTATTATCCCCAAGAAAAAATTAGCTACAACAAGTCCAATGGATGTTGTAATAGAAATACCACCCTATCCTATAAAGACCATCCAGAAACACTATGACAATGATTAAATCACACAATGAAAGAAATAAAACATGGATGAGGTAAAAATAGGATCAGATATTTTTGGTTTTATAAATTTTACATTTTTTTTGGATTTTTTGCATATATGATGTATTAGGAAAGAGCTCACATAACACACCAAACAAAAAAATAGAGAAAAATCATCACACACATACGCACACACCTATGTACAAAATGTATTATCATAACTCAATCTAATAGCTCATGTCAAATTGTGCCCACTGTCAGGCACATACCAAGGATTTCCATACATGCACTCATGTAGAAGTGGAGGTACCATATGGCACACCATGATGGGTCCATGCCATAGAAAGTTGAATTGCTCGATTCCTAAAGGTTGATGATTCCAGGGAACACCTAGAACTATAACATTATCAGGAATGACCTAAGGACAAGGACTATCAATAACTCCTTGAGCTAGTGTAACTCCTTGACAAGGAATATTAATAACTAAAAGGGGTACAATACACTCATCGACAGGTGGAGAGGAGTTGGAAAATTCATTGGTAAGTTAAAAATTAGAAACCTAAACCTTGACTCGGTCCAGGGGTGGAACTTCCAAGGAGATCTGAGGAGATGCCCCCAGGGTTGATTCAAGGTTTTGAATGCCAATCTCTACCTTTTCCAAATTAGGGAGACTATAGGCATCAAGAGGCATAATCTCTCTAGGATGATCAATACGTGAATCCATGACCTTCGAGATGACTTGTCGAGAATAATACTTGTCATCAAGGGAGTCACATGGAAGAGGTGGAGCGATGACCCATGCGGGCAAAGGATCCTGGTCATATTCCATATTATGATGGAATTTCTGATTAGCATCAAGATGTATTAATGAGATTATCAGAGAGGAAAACTCTTCCACAACAGGTGGTGTAGGATGATCACTAACTTGAAAAACTTCCATAAAAGAAGGCGACATCACGCAAGGATTAGGAGGTCTATGGGTTCCACAGGGGCCAAAAGAGATCATATGCATAGGAGATTTAGATGAGAACGAAGGAGTGTCGGGTGGTGGTAATTGAGGAAATATACAAATAATAGATGATTTTTTGAAAAATCCTGCACCAACACTCTCATAAGGCCCAAGGTTATTTCTAACAAGTGGGATTAAAGTCCTTGTAGTGGTAATGTGGGTCGATATTACATGATAGTCCAATTAGTTAATGGTGACAATCTTTCCTTCATGAGGAAAGCAAAGGAATTAGATCACAGACGATACAATTGTGGTCATGGCATAAAATCAACTATTGCCAAGGACCATATTATCATCTAAAGTAGTGTTGATGACTTCAACATCAACATAGGTAGTTTTTCCCCCCTAGTTCAATGGAAAACTTGGGAAGAACCCCCTTAGGAATGAAATGATTCCCATCAAATTCCTGAAGCATCGTAGTAGACTTAGTGAGTGCCGGAGAGCCAAGAGTTTTCCAACATAATGTTGATATGGAAAAGTGGAGGAGCCTTCATCCACCAAAGTACAATGCACATCCCTTTGAAAGACACACAATAATCTAAAAATTTATCTAGTGGGAAAGTTGAATAGTGACCTTATCAACATTAACATGATAAGATTTGAGTCTGAAGGGTCCACCCCACTGATCGCAGAAAACAAGGCTTTGTGTTGTTGAGGAAAACTTTACAAAACCTATAAGGCAGACATGGTACAAGGAGATTGGGATAAATCCTCAACAATATTGTAGTGTTGCGCACTCCATGTAGATAGATTGTGTGTTAACTTGAGAATTATGCCCTTAGGTGGGCGATAAACCAGCTTTATGGGTTTATCTACCATGAGAGGTATAGTGGAAGTAGCTAGGGTGGTTGATTCCTTAGAAGAATAACTTGACTTATGAGTATCATATGACTTATCTCGCATGGTCACATTGATTTTCTCTTGGAAAATGAGGATGGGAATATTATAAGAAAGATTAAAGGAAGGCCCTTCATTTCCCCCTTGCAGAGGTGGAGGAGCATGGGAAATCATTTTTTGGTGTGGTTGTGTAGGAAATAGATGAGTTAACATAGAAGGTTTTTGGGTAGAAGGTGGTGATGCAAGAATCCTATGAACTTCATCCATCCGAGGGAACTCATGAGTCAAATGTTCACCTTAACAAATCTTGCAAGGTAACTTAATCTTACAAGGTCGTTCAGATGTACCATCCTCTCTAATTAGGCAGTTTTGCTTTAGTATCATCAATAGTTTGGTTATTTTATTTATACTTTTTATTCTTCTTCCCACCAGGTTGCTATTTTTTCTTAGGTGTTATGGACTTCACTATAAGAACATCAGCAGGATGCTTAGAAGAGGGTGCTTTCGTAGATCTAGGAACACTTGATTGGGTTCATGATATCAAGATAAATTTCCCAAGTTGGGTAGCAAGTTGACTCATAGAATTGAAAATGGAACCAATCACATCATTAACGTGTCATTCTAGGATTGGTTTAGGTGGTGCAATAGAAGGGCATGGAGGATTCAGAAGTACTTCATAAATCATGTCCAACTCAGAATAAATCAAATCCAGTTGTTGGGAAGCTAAGATGTCTTGTTCCTCGTTAACAATCCTAAACATGGATACATCCTTTGTTATTTTAGGTAATAATGATCGAATGGACAATTTACGTAAGATCTCATCAGTAAGTTTGGTTTAGACTAACCTCTTGTGAAACCACCACTCATGGATGGGATCTGAAATCAAGGTGTCGTTATCTTTTTTGAAATTGTAAATGAGTAAAAGAGGTTTGGGCTAAACATGAGAAGCCACTGTAAGATGTTGTGTCCAATTTGATATACCATTTGGTAACATCTCTAATCAGGGTACATTGGAATAGGCATAATTTGATTGAGTCATCCACCTACAAGTTTGATGAACACCACAAATGGTAAGTGGTGATGTGATTTGATGGATTCTCTCCATGCTTCCCTTGAAATTTGGGAATATCCAAAGGAAACTTTGGAGGCATGGGTGGCCACCAAGGATCATGTGGAATGGGGTCATTTGTCATCTTAGCTAAATCTGGTCAATCAAGAGAGGATAAAAATGGATTATGAAATTGACTAAATAAGTTATAATCAGAAGAGCCTCCTGACCAACCGTGAGGTCCCCCCATATACTAGTTTTGGGGATAGGTTGTTGGCCATGGTAAATATTCTTCCCAACATATAAAGGATGTGGGCTATCATGACTAGTGTAAGTTGTTGTCCTTGGTGAGCACCAGTATTGCAGCAATAATGCTGCAACTCCTAGGGCTTCCTACTTTACTTTTATCAACCTGGTAGTTCGTAACAAACTTGGAAGTGACGGTGTTGTATGCACAAGTACTAGCTCTTACTGCAGGCTGTCACTTGGTCAGCTGGCGCAAGATCACTAGTAGCTCAAGACAACTTCTATGAGTTTCCAGAAGAAGCTTTTAATTGTGATGAAAGAAAGCTAACTCTACAGAGGCTATTCTATTTGCAGAAAGATAAGGAAGACTGAAATGTAACGCAAACCCTAGCAAACCCTAATTTTTCCAACTAACCCTACTTTTGCAGGAAAAGAGATGAAAACTTACGAAATTAGTGCCATTGATTACTAAAAAGGTAAATTTCATCTATTCAAGCTACTTCTGAAAGGAACTGAGAAGAAATCATCTTTTTGTATTTTTTGAGTTTTTTTATGTGAAATTATTATGCTTGTAATTTATCAGATTATGATTGTGCAGAGGTTTGGTGGTAATGGAGGATGGATTTGGTTTTTGTAGAGGTGGAGGAAGGTGTGGAGAGGTTCTAAGAAGCCCCTAGTACCCTTTTTAATATTTCCCTTGCAATCAGATTTCGAAAAATCACTTACAGGAAATTATATAGGAGGCTGTAGGGGATCTATAGGAGGATCTACAGGAGGCTGCAGGGGATCCATAGGAGGATCTACAGGAGGATGCCGAGAGCTATTTTTGGAGGTTTTGAAGGTGGGAAAATGGTGGGAAAGGGTAACTGAAGGCTAGATGAAGGTGTTGAGGTGTCTGTAGCTTGTAAAGGAAGATCAAGAGGGAACATGATGGTTGGATTTATTCAAATGGCAGGAGGGAAGCTTATGGAGAAAAATGCAGAAATTAGGGTAGATTGGTGAAATGTTGTGAATGACTTGGGAAATATATGAGAAGTGAGCTGATGCTGGCTGATTTATGGATGTATGGTAAGCTGAGATGTCCTGCAAGAGATCTGCACGTCTACTTACAAAAACTGATCAAAGAAAGGACTAGCTATACCATGGAAACAGAAATTTCTCTAGCTTGACCTAATTTCTGACCTACAAATAGAAAATGTTGAATAGTAACCTTTGAATAGAAAATCATGCAAAGAGATATATTGTAAAAGAACAGGAAATGATCTAGGCAACTGAATCTGAAGCAACACATTAACTTTTGAATCAAGTCATCACACTAGAAATTGCATGGAAGAGCAAAACTATGTTTTTGGTGGCAGCAATGGTGCCAAGACCTCAAATCATGATCCCAGGAAGGGAGAAAAGAGATCAGGGCTTGTTTTTTTCCTTTTTGAATCTTAGTCTATCATTGTGTGAACCTACTTCAGCAACTGAAACAAAAGCAACTATGCAAACCATCAAAAGCAACCTATTATACACAAGGTAAAATGAATCTATGTAACATAAATTAACTCCTGAGTTGAAGAAAAAACATATAAGTACAAAGCAAGAGGTGTTGGGTAGCTTGGGTTGGGCCCTAACCCAAGAGCTTCAACCCTCTGAAAGAGATCAGTGCTGTCTCAAAAAATATGTCATCTCCATTATCGAAATAGAAGTCACACTAATTAAACTGTTCACAAAAATAAGCTCGAAAATGAGCTGAACAAGAGCTGCACAAAAGTGCAAAAATTCTACTAATAACTGGCTAACATCCAAATAAAAAAACTAAGCATCTAAGCCCTGCTATTTGTACAACTCGAGCCTCCAATAGCTCTCCTAAAATCAAGGAGCTCAGCTTCCCAAAACTGCAGATAAACAACAGTCCTTCTTTACTTGCTCACTACCCCTTGGATGCACTAATGTGGTTTCTTGTGCTTTGAGTTTCTGATGGAGAATTCAAGGTAAGGGTTCATAAATGAAGGGGACACCCCCCTACAAATCCTCTTCCCTGTTTTTCTCGAACATTAGCTGCCAAATGCTGATAAATCCTTTGACTTTGTCAAAAATTGACCAAAAAATCTGTATAAAGCACACATTAGACTTCATGGCATAATGACTAACCCAATTCACTCTATTAGCATAAATATAATCAAAAACATGCAATAAACTAATGAGAATGGTGGATTAAGTCAAATTAAGAGGAAAAATGAGCCCATATAATTACCCATTTCTGGGGCTCATCATTACCCCCCTACTGAAGGTGTTGCTCATCCTCTGAGCAACTAATCTATCTCTTCATTCTGGATGGCCTTGATGGCCTCCATGACATTCCATGCTTTAGATATGAGATCTTCTTCCCTATCACGGAATCTAGCTTTGGCATCCAAATTTTCCCACTGCTATTTTTATTCTTCTTCCTTTGTGCCTTCTGGTAGTCCTAGCAGCAGTGGAGGACTCAGCTTCAAACCAATCCAACGGGCCTTCAAACTTTGCATAGAGTGCTTATACAAGGGCACTCTTATTAGTGCTTCTCTCATTCTATTTTGGGAGTGGTACTCCCTGATATATAGGTTGTGTGGGAGTGTGTTCTACCTTCTCATGCAGGCACGGATGCAATCTTCCCCAAACAACCTTTCCATGTCTTCAAAATGCGCAATAGTCTAAGCTTGATCATTGATGTACTTAGGCGCACTTTGAGGATTAGCTGCAAATTGTTGGTGTGCGTAAATGAGAGCCATTGGGTCTGATGGTTTTGGTCTAATTATCAGAGGTTCATTCTACTCTTTTGCCATCATTTTCTGGATTTCTGATGCTCTTTTCTCTTTATGGCTCATCCAAGATACCATGGCCATCAGCTGCAAGTCTCCTAACGTAGCATTGGGATCCCATATGTTCATATCAATAAGGGTTGTGTTGTGTAAATAAAACTCTTCCAGCTTCGCTTTGTCCTCAGTTGAACTGTGGTCAAATAAACCCATGAATTGGCCATAATCCTAGAAAGGTATGGTGCCTCTCTGGGCTAGAGTCTTGATTTGGAACTGGAGCCACTGATATTTGAGGTATACTGCATAGAATTTGGCTGGCTGCCTGCACTATAGTGCCTCCATAGCCCAGCTGGCCATGCAGGCTAATTGGGATTCCCTTTCCTGTAGTTGCCTTCTTATGAACAATACCTCATTTTCTGCCTGGGGTTCCCCTTCCTGTTGCTGTATTATTAATATCTCACTTTCTACTTGGGGTTCCTTTTCCTGCTGCTGTCTTCTTGAGATCAACAACTCATTTTCTGCCTGTGGTTCCCTCTCTTGTAGTTGTTTCTTTAACCTCTCATTTTCTTCTTCCAATTGCGATCTCCTAATGCCTTCTATATGCCTTACAGTGCTTAATTCTTTGCCCATCTCTCTCAACTTGTTTTCCATGTGCCCAATGTCTTCCACCCCTTTTGATTTTGCAATTTGCATCCACCTATGGCTTTTGACCCTTTCTTTTTCTAGCTCAAAGAAGAGCGGGACTGCAAATTTCTGAGGGATAATTTTTCCTCCTTCAAGAATGTTGTAATAAGAGCCCAAATTAGGTTGTGGGTTAGGTTTTTGTATCTCTGTTGCCTTATCTTTCTCCTTGGTTTGCTCCTCTACCTTTTTCTCAAGATTTTTAGTCTCTTGTAGCTTTGTCAATGTCTCTTGTAGGACTGTTTTAGAGTCTTGTAGTTTTATCCTTTCTTTCCAAGTGGAGGTCTTAGGACTCCCTCTTTCATAAGTGATGGGGGTTTTGGATGGAGATTCCTCCTTTTTGGCAGTAGGGGAATCTTCAATGATGATGGGCTCCTTTGAAGGTGGCTGAGGCTTCCCCATATTTATTCTGGTGCTTTTTCAAGCCTTGAAGTACATGGATGGTTATCTTTTTCTTTTTCCCATTGGCTTGGCTAGAGTACTAAGTGTAGCAAGAACAGCTGCTGCCTCCCTTGATAGTGTCTCAGGGGACACTTCTTCCTGTTGTGCTTCTTTTTCTTCATCTACTATGTTTCTTGTTTCTACTGGTTTTGCTTCTCCTGTCTCTGTTTGGGTTTCCTCTTCTTTTTTCTTAGCTTCTTCTTTTTTTGTGTTAACCTTTTTTTGAGCTATCTTAGGCTTTTTCCTGTTGATTCTAGGCCTCTTCTTTTTCTTTGCTGTGGTTTTATCCTTCTCTGTTCTTGGTTCCTTCTTCTTTTCTGTTTTAGCCTTTTTTCCTTCCACTTGGGTGTTCCTTTCCTCTTCTTGGGTTTCCTTCTCAGCTTCCTCTTTTTGTTCTTCCTCCTCACTCTCAGATGGACTGAGGTCATAAGTGAAGGCTTTCACATCATCCTCCTTGGTCATATTTCTGAAAATATCCCAGGCTATGGGGATTGTGAAAGTGTGGAGGGCATCTTCCACTAGCAATTTAATTAGCCCATGGTGAGCCAATTGGTCTGGAACTCCTACCTTCAATTTGGTGCTAGATTCTATTAAGGATTGGAGGAGAAAATAGGGAATATTGAGTTTTCGAGGTGCAGGGAGATCCATGCCATACCTCAATTCATGCAAAAGTTTGAAATGATACCCATAAACTATGTTGTATCTTCCTTCACAGGAGATGTATTTCATAATCTAATAGCTGACCTCATCCCAGGGGTAAGGTATACTGGTTCTCTTGATGCCATTCTTGTCTTCCACAGGGTGCTCATTCGGCTAGAAAAAGGTCTTCTTGGCAACCTGACCTAGTGGTTTTTCTTCCTTGCTCTAGGGTAGCCCAAGTGGGAGATCGGTGACCCTACTGATGAATTCCAGTGTGAGTTCTATGGTTAGACCCCTGAAACTGACAGTGGCATGGGTTTTTGAGTGAGGTTTTAAAGACAATGCAAATTCCTCTATGACTTACTCATCATACCCATGAAACTTTTCAAAGAAAGGCATCCAATTTGCTCTAGTAAAGTGGACTACCACTTTTGGATGTTCATGCAACTTAGTTTAATTTAGAGGTTCCTTCCTCATAAAACCCCCTGTCATGATGTTTCAGATTCTGCGGGAATATTTCAGTTGAAGAGGGAGGTAGCAAGTTTCAATCCCAAAAACAGAGGAACAGATGAGGTTTTCTTTCAGGAAACAGAGAGAGAGAGTTTTTGTGTTCTTTCTTTTTAACAAAAACAAATTGCAACTTTCCTTCCTTCCAAACTCTGTTCTTAAACTTACATTACTTCTCTGTCTGTTTGAGGGAAACAATATCTTAAAAAATAGAGAACATACAGAACTGTGTTTTTTCCCTTTTACAAAATAAACAGACTACCCATTGCAAGTTCACTCTTTACAGGCTTAATTTTCTAGAGTTGCATCATCTATTTACATAGGAGAATACCACGGAGGAGAAAAAGACAGTATTTCAGTGCAAAGAGAAAATGGAGAAACTGTATATAATTTTTAAAAAGAACAGGAAGACTCTACTCTCACTTTTCCTTCCTTTTTCAACTCAATACCTCGCTTGAAATCACACCACCCTTTGTAGAGATGGAAATGCAGAGAGGGTCTACACAAATCCTACCTCTTCGAGCTTGAATTTGCCATAAAATCCTAAATTTTCCTCTGCGATGCTGCTCACTGGCCCTCCTGTAGAAAGGCTCCTGTAGGACTGTGTTTCCACTCTTGTAGAGTCCAATAATGCTCCTGTAGATCCCAATAAGGGGAAGGGTTTTGAAACTGACAGAGAGTGACTGTTCTGAGGCTCTAGAGGTGGTAGGTAGCTTGTTGCAGTCGAGAGCATGGCAATACAAATGAAAACAAAGGTGGTGAATGCAGTCAACTATAGCATACTTAAGCTTATGGGAGAGAGTTGCGGTGATGAGATGAAGTGGCAAGAAGGGTACGTTACCCTCATCGGAACCATTGGTCCCGAATTCAATGTCATTATGAAACTTCATGCCTCCTGCTCGCAATCATTTCCATCATTCACATTTGGACGCCACCACTACCTGTTTTGAGATTCTTACAAGTTGACTGGACACACGTGTTGAGTGCACTCACTGAGTGCTGTTTGAACAAGACAAGGGTGGCCAGTTAGCTGGCCACTGATCTAATTTAATCACAACCATCTCATTTGTCCATTCAGTTTTTAAACTATACCCATGCAACAGAGGAACGGGTTTAGTCACTTACCTGTTAGTCGAGAATTGCGTGCTGCCATGTTGTTGCATGCTTAGACTTTGGTGTTCTATCCATGGATTTCTGCTGCTGGCGCCCGTGGCTTCTGGATTGGTGGCTCAGCTTCCTTGTATAGGTGATCTTCAATCAGGATCCTGCTCCTTGCACGTTCTACACATTTTTGGCTGCACTGACCTTGCCTCTAGAGCTTGATTTTTAAGGGGATCAGCTGCTATAGGAATCCTATAGGAATTCTTGTAGCTGCTTCTCCCTCTAAAAATTTTGGCTAGGGCTTGAGCAGGGATTTGAGAGGAATCTGAGGAAGATTCTGACTATCATGGGAAAGCAGTTGGTATGCAATAGGTAAGAGTTGAGGATGCTGCTTGGTTATTTTTTTATTTTTCTAAAAAACCAAAAGAAACAGGATTTCTGTGTTTTATGTGTAGGGAGGAGAGAAACGATTAGGAATGTGGTGGTGCAGGTATGGAATGGAGAGGTATGATGATGGATGGCTGTAGGATGGCCCACAAGTCTTCTGTGAAAGTTTCTAGCCCTTTGATCCCTTTTTCGACCTGATTTCGAGCTCTCTGTGATTTCTACAGGAGCCTCCTGTAGAACACACAGAGCTTCCTGTAGGATGCGTAGTTTTCAAAAAATGTAAGACCAGGGAATGGGAGAAGGCAGAAATGATGGAAGAGGGTCTAGAAGAGGTGTAGTAGACTTGGTGCATGTCCCCTTTCCCTCTGTGGTCCTCCTGCAACCTGCAATGCACTCAACAAAAGTTAATTTCTCTTTTCTTATTTTTTCGTTCCTTTTTTTCTTTAAGAGACAGCTAGGGCGCCTCCAGGAGGTTTTCACCCTACCTACTTGCCCTGGGCACCTCCAAGGGGAGGTTTTCACCTAGGGATCTTTATTCTCCTCATTTTTTGTTTTTTTTTGTTTTTTTGTTTTCTTGTTTTTGTTTTTTTTGTTTTTTTTTTTTTAGTGAGTGGGTGGAGTGGGGGCAGAGACCTGCTCCATTACCAACATTTTTTTACTTAGATTTTCAATGAATTCTTGCTTGGAGAGGGGCTTCTTGTAGATTTTCAACCTATGCCCATTAAAACCATGGGGATGGCTTCTTCATCGATGGTCCTCATAAGAACTGAACCATTGTCATTGCACTTTTCTACTATGTACAATCCCAACCATCTTGTCCTCAATTTGCCCTTGAAATCCTTATACCTTGAGTCATACAGTAGTTCCCAATATCCTTCTTGGAATTGCTTCTTTTTGAGGTGTTTATCATGCCATATTTTCATTTGAAGCTGGACTACCTCTTTGTGGAGAAGGGCCTGCAATCTTTGTTCATCCAATCCAGTTAGCTGGAGTAACCTTTCCTTTTGAGCATGGCTGAGATCTAGGTCCAGCTGAGCTGCCATCCTTAGTGTATCGTATTCAAATTCTATTGACAACAAAATCTTCTTTCCATAGACTAGATCATAGGGTGTGAACCCGGCGGTGGTCTTCCATGTGGTGTTATAGGCCCAAGTGGCCTCAACTAGTCGATCTGCCCAATCTTTTCTATTGCTGCTCACTTCTTTGGTCAAAATTCCTTCGAAAGCTCTGTTAGTGACTTCCACCTATCCATTTACTTGTGGATGGTAAGGGGTGGAAGTTCTGTGCTTGATTTTGTGATGTGTGAGCACGTCTTCAATCAGATTAGAGGTAAACTGACTCCCTTGATCTGTGACTAACTCTCTTGGATATCCAAACTTATAGAAGATGTTCTCCCTCAAAAACTCAACTACTTTTTCTTCTGTTGCTACCTTGATTTCCTTTGTCTTTGTCCATTTTTTTTAGATAATCAGTGCACATAATGATGTAATATTTCTTCTTTGAAGGATGGTTGACAGGACCCACAAATTCCATGCCCCACTTCTCAAATGGCTCGAAAGTGACTTGAGGTTGCAGGGGCATCTCATCCCTTGGAGTAGGTTTCCCCATCCTTTGACAACGGTCACATTGGTTGATATGTCTCCTCACATCTTGATGAAGGGTGGGCCAATAGTAACCCGCCTGCAGAATTTTGAAGGCAGTCCTTTTCGCTGCAAAATGGCCTCCACAGGGCCCATCATGATAGGTCAGGAGAATGTCAAAGACTTCTTCCTCCCTCACACATCTTCTCAAAACCTGATCTGGGCCAAGTTTGAAGAGATTGCGCCCAATCCAAGTGAAAGGGGCACTTTTCCTCACAATCTTACTCTTCTCTTTCAAGGACAGGTGTGGCAGGAACTGTGCTGAAACCAAGTAATTTTCTATATCAGAAAACCATGGAGAGAGTACTGAGATAAAGAATAGATGTTCATCTGGCATTTGATCATCCACCATTCCTTCTTCACCTGTAGGCAGATTTAGTCTAGACAAAAAGTCAGCAACAACATTTTCCTTACCAGGTTTATCAATAATGGTTAAATCAAACTGTTGTAATAAGAGAAACCATCTAATGATACGAGCATTCACATCTGGTTTATTCATCAAATACCTAATTGCAGCATGATCAGTGTGTACAAATGTTTGATAGCCGGTGATGTAGTGTCTGAATTTATTTAAGGAATGGACTACAGCTAGGAGTTCTTTCTCGGTCACCGTGTAGTTTAATTCTGCCTTTGACAAATTTTTACTTATAAAATATATGGCATAAGGTAGCTTCTCATCAACTTGCCCTAAGGCTGCTCCTATCGCTTTGTTCAAGGCATCTATGTGAATGTGGAAAGGTAGGGCCCAGTTTGGACCTCTCAAAATTGGGGTAGTCACAAGTTTACTTTTCAAGGTATCTAGGGCTTCTTGACAGTGGTCAGTCCATATGAATTCGACATCTTTCCCCAAAAGACCAAACAATGGAGAGGCTAGCTTACTGAAATCTTTAAAAATTCTTCTATAAGATCCCACTAAACTTAGGAAACTTCAGACATCTCTCACCTTTTGAGGAGGTGGGACCCTCTGGATGATGGCAATTTTGTTGGGGTCCACCTGTAATCCTTGCTGAGAGATTTCATGACCTAGCACGGTCCCTTCAGTCATCAAGAATTCACACTTTTTAGGACTGAGGGACAGGTTCATTTCAATACACTTGTCCAAAACTTTTCCCAGGCTAGACAAAGCTTCCTGGAAGTTAGAACCATAAGGGGTAAAATCATCCATATATATTTCCACTGCATCATGAACCAATTGAGAGAATATACGCAATACTGCTCTCTGGAAAGTGGCGGGAGCATTGCACAAACCAAAAGGAAGGACTTGATATGCAAAGGTACCTCAAGGACAAGTGAAAGTGGTCTTATCTTGGTCTTCCGGGCTTATTTGTATCTGATTGTACCTGCTAAACCCATCTAGGAAGGAGAAAACCTTTTTCCCTGCTAGGCCATCTAACACTTTATCTATGAAAGGAAAAGGAAGATGGTCTTTCTTGGTGGTCTTGTTTAGTTCTCGATAATCAACATAGATTCTCCACTTACCATTTTTCTTTGGCACTAGCACCAAAGGAGAGACCCATTCACTGTCAGAGATGGGGTAGATGAATCCTACATCCAGTAACTTTTGCAATTCTTCCTTGACACTATATTTAAGGGTTGGATTCATCCTCCTTTGAGGTTGCCTGACTGGTTTGCAATATTCCTTAATGTAAATGTGATGAGTACAGACTAAAGGGTGCACTCCCTTCATCTCCTTATAGCTCCAAGCAAAGGCATCCAAATGGGTTCTCAATAAGCTACACAGTTCCTTCTCCTGGGAGGTGGATAGGGATGAGTTGATTTTCAAGGTTCTTTCTGGGCCGAACTCTATATTCTTAACACGGAGAGAGGTCGGGTCGGCCACATAGAAATAAGCTAAAATATTGTCTTGAGTTTCTTTCACTAGCTCTTCTAATGGCAACATACTGGGGGGTGGATTCTGAATTAAGTTTTCAATGATATCATCCTCAGTTTGTGGTTCCCCCCCCATGGCAGTTTCTACTGCACACAATGGTGCAGAATAGACTTCATCCTCATCTTCCTCCTCCAACCAGAGAGGTAGATCATGTTCTAGCAAAGGTTGGGTAGGAGGGTATAGGACTAGTTGTTTGGACATATGCCCATTCTTGATTGTCATGTTCCCAGCTCGACAGTTGATGTAGTCATCCACAGTAGCCAACCAAGGTCTTCCCAGGATGAGAGGATACCCAAAGAGCTTTGCCTTCGGCTGGAGAACCAGGAAATCAACAGGGTACTCCCAAGAATCGATGGAGACCATTACATCTTCCACAATGCCTTTAGGGGTCACGGTGGAGCGATCTGCTAACTACAATACTGTTGTGGTCTTTCTCAGGGAGCCTTGGAGGTTGAGCTTGAGCATAGTGTCCTTTTTCATCACATTAATGGTAGCCCCTAAATCAATAAGGGTATGGGGGATCATGGTGCCATTGATGTGGACATCAACTACTGGGCTTCTAGGGTGTAGATACTTTGGATAGATTACCTACCCCAACATCAGGTCGGACAGTTATCGTATGACATTGATGGTTGGGGCATCTCTCTTGCGCCTACCTGGATGCCTAAAGAACTTCTCCTTGATCATATTGTTGTATATAGGCACATCATTTATGGCTTGGAGAAGTGGTATCTTTACACATAATTGTTTCAATTCTCCGAGAAGTTCAGTTTCTTCGGGGGTAGGCGGTGTTGTGCTGGATAATCTCTCAGGAAAGGGTGGAATTTATTTTGGTTCACTTTCCTCTTTGTCTTCCTCATCCTCCTTAGGGGGAGGATGGCTATTTGGGAGAACCTTCCCAGATCATAGGTTAATCTCCTGGATCTCCACAACATAGGTTGGGCATGACAGTTCCCCACTATATACCTGTTGAGCCTGTCTGTTATTCAGGTTTAGGTTCGGTTGAGCAGGCATTTGGGGTTTCCTAGGTGGAGCAGGAGGCAATGGTTGTGGTTGAACAGGTGGTGGAGGAAAAAGAGTGGGAGGAGAGTTGTACTGGGGCCTCCACCCCTGATGAGGTGCATTCCACTGAGGCTGTGGCTGAGCATAGGGGTGAAATGAATGAGCAGTGGGTTGAGCATGGTATTGAGATGGATATGACCACTGCAGTGGTGTGGACCAGGAAGGATGAGTAGGGGGACCACAAGAAGGCATGGAAGTGGCTTGACTAGGGTTGTAGTATGCTTGGGATGTCCCTTGCATCCCCTACTGATAAGGTCTAAGCCCATGTGGCCTCCTTTGGTTCATGAAATAGAGTGGCTTAGTGGCTCCTTCGGTCCCTTGGTATACAACTTTAAGTTCGGGCAAGGAAGGGCACTTGTTTGTAGGATGATCTTCTTCATAGACTGAACACACTTCTATAGAGTTCAATGGACACTCATTCCTAGGATGCCTTCTGGTGCACCTAGGACAAAAAATAGCCAAAGCTCTTTCTGCTTCCTCTTATTTCCTTTTGATATGCAAGGTATCCATTTGCATGGCAAGAGTCTGCATCATCTTGCTCTTGAAATCTTCCAGCAGATTTCCAAATTCTCCTTTAAGGGATGAATTGGATGAGGAGGTACTGGCTATGGGTTGACTCCCCCTACCTCTCTTTCTGGCTGCCCTAGAATGGTTTCTAAAGACAGTCTTGATGTCTTCATAAGGTAGCTGGTAGATGTCTCCCCCAGCCAATAAATGGAGTGTGTCTAGAAGGTCTTCCGGAACTCCTCTGAGCAGGACCAACTTCAGAGATTCAGGGTCAAGTGTGCACCTATCCCTTTTATAATTGCGCTGGAATCTCTCTTCATAGTCCTCTAAGGATTCATCGCTTCCCATAGTCATTCGAAAGATTTATTCCTTGGTATCTTTTGACCTACAGTAGTCCCGATATTTTTTATGAAAGGCTTGCTGCATCTAAGCCCAAGTGTTGATGGTGTTTCCAAGTAACCCCATGAACTAGCGCAATGCTGCATCCTTGAGGGTAGAAGGAAACAGTTTCAACTTCTACTCATCTTCTACATAGTCATAGGTTCGACAGATAATGGAAAAATCAAACAAAAAGGTGTCAGGATCTTCAGTAGTCAATCCATGGAAGTGAGGTAGAGCTGAAGGGCTTATGTTCTTCATTTTAGTGTCCCCATTGGTTTCTCGGATGGGAAAGGTACCCTCTACTCTCTCTCCATTTCCCCTAACATTTCTATTTTCAGCCATTGTATCCGAAGGGATGGTTTCTTCTTCTTCTTCTACTATAGGATCTTCATATATCTCTGGTTGTTCACCTATAGGTTCTTTCGGATCACTGCCATTGAAGAAGAGAGAAGGGTGGCTTTGTGATGTGGTGGGGGTGTTGGGTAGGAATTTCCCTGAATTATCTCTATTCCTACGAGGCATGAAAGGAAATATTTTTGGGTGGTTTTTGTTTTTTTCGCTGCTTGTACCTGCAAAACTGAAATTGATTGAACAAACAAATTGCAACTACTAAAATGAACTTGCTGAAATGAAAATTTGCAGAATGGAAATGAAAGCAAGGAAATGACTAATCTACTTTTGCTGAAATGGAAATTGCAGAATTGAAATGAAAGCAAGGAAATGACTAATCTACTTTGTTGAAATGGAAATTGTAGAATTGAAATGAAAGCAAGGAAATGACTAATCTACTTTGCTGAAATGGAAATTGCAGAATTGAAATGAAAGCAGGGAAATGCAAAAATTGAAGGAAACAACTACTCTACTTTTGCTGAAATAAACTACTTAGCAGAATGTTGCAAGAAGAAAATAGAAGAAAAGCAGTAATCACAAAATACTCTGACGCTTCCCCGGCAACAGCGCCAAAAAGTGGTGAGCACCAATATTGCAGGAATAATGTTGCAACTCTTGGGGCTTCCTACTTTAATTTTATCAACCTGGTAGTTTGCAACAAACTTGGAAGCGACGGTGATGTATGCACAAGTACTAGCTCTTACTGCAGGCTATCACTTGGTCAGTTGGCGCAAGATCACTAGGAGCTCAAGCCAACTTTTATGAGATTCTAGAAGAAGCTTTTAATTATGATGAAAGAAAGCTAACTCTACAGAGGCTATTCTATTTGCAGAAAGAGAAGGAAGACTGAAATGTAATGCAAACCCTAGCAAACCCTAATTTTTCCAACTAACCCTACTTTTGCAGGAAAAGAGATGAAAAATGATGAAATGAGTGCCATTGACTACTGAAAAGGTAAATTGCATCTATTCAAGCTACTTCTAAAAGGAAATGAGAATAAATCATCTTTTTGTATTTTTTGAGTGTTTTTATGTGAAATTATTATGCTTGTAATTTATCAGATTGTGATTGTGTAGAGGTTTGGTGGCAATGGAGGATGGATTTGGTTTTTGTAGAGGTGGAGGAAGGTGTGGAGAGGTCCTAAGAAGCCCCTAGTACCCTTCTGAAGACTTCCCTTGCAATTGGATTTCGAAAAATCACTTACAGGAAATTCTACACGAGGCTGCAGGGGATCTACAGGAGGATCTATAGGAGGATCTACAAGAGGATGCCAAGAGCTATTTTTGGAGGTTTTGAAGGTGGAAAAATGGTGGGAAAGGGTAACTGAAGGCTAGATGAAGGTGTTGAGGTGTCTGGAGCTTTTCAAGGAAGATCAAGAGGGAACATGATGGTTGGATTTGTTCAAATGGCAGGAGGGAAGCTTATGGAGAAAAATGCAGAAATTAGGGTAAATTGGTGAAATGTTGTGAATGACTTGGGAAATCTGTGAGAAGTGAGCTGATGCTAGCTCCTTTATGGATGTATGGTGATCTAAGGTGTTCTACAAGAGATATGCACATCTACTTACAAAAATTGATCAAAGAAAGGACTAGCTATACCATGGAAACAAAAATTTCTCTAGATTGACCTAATTTCTAACCTACAAACAGAAAATGCTAAACAGTAACCTTTGAACAGAAAAGCATGCAAAGAGATCTATTGTAAAATAATTGGAAATGATCTAGGAAACTGAATCTAAAGCAACACATTAACTTTTGAATTAGACAATCACACTAGAAATTGCATGGAAGAGAAAAACTGTGTTTTTGGTGGCAGAAATGGTGCCAAGACCTCAAATCATGATCCCAGGAAGGGAGAAAAAAGATCAGGGCCTGTTGTTTGCCTTTGTGAATCATAGCCTATCACTGTGTGAACCTACTTTAGCAACTGAAACAAAAGAAACTATGCAAACCATCAAAAGCAACCTATTCTAAACGAGGTAGAATGAATCAATGTAACAGAAATTAACTCATGAGATGAAGCAAAAACATATAAGTGCAAAGCAAGAGGTGCTGGGCAGCTTGGGTTGGGCCCTAACCCAAGAGCTTCAGCCCTTTGAAAGAGATTAGTGCTGGCTCAAAAAATATGTCATCTCCATTATCAAAATAAAAGTCACATTAATTAAACTGTTCACAAAAATAAGCTCGAAAATGAGCTAAACAAGAGCTGCACAAAAGTGTGAAAATTCTACTAATAACTAGCTAACATCCAACTAAAAAAATTGAGCATCTAATTCTTGCTATTTGTACAACTCGAGCCTTCAACAACTCTCCTAAAATCAAGGAGCTCAGCTTCCCAAAACTGCAGATAAACAACAGTCCTTGTTTACTTGCACGGCTGCCCCTTGGATGCACTAATGTGGCTGCTTGTGCTCCAAGTTTCTGATGGATAATTCGAGGTAAGGGTTCATAAATGAAGGGGACACCCCCTACAAATCCTCTTCCCTGTTTTCCTCAAATATTGGCTGCCAAATGCTCGTAAATCCTTTGATTTTGTCCAAAATTGACCAAAAAATCTGCATAAAGCACACATTAGACTTCATGGCATAATTACTAACCCAATTCACTCTATTAGCATAAATATAATCAAAAACATGCAATAAACTAATGAGAATGGTGGATTAAGTCAAATTAAGAGGCAAAATGAGCCCATATAATTACCCATTTCTGGGGCTCATCAGTCCCCCTGGGGTAAGTGCCCCCAGAGAACAAAGGAACCCCAAAAGCAAGGCTTCTAATAGGGTTGTACACAATAGAAAAATATGGGCCAGCTTGTGTAAAAACACCAACATAAGGAGAGTAACTCTTAGATGTGATGGTGCTAACATCAGGGTTTCCCCTAGGTAAACTAGTCATTCCATGAAAACTACTAGAGGGTAGCATCCCTCTAGACATAAAACTATACCAGGCTTGAGAAATATTAGAATCAAGGTTGCCCCCAGAGTGGTTAGGAGTAATAGATGATCCTCCCCACACATTTTCCAAGGTTACCATACAATTCTAAGGAACATGAAAAATAGGTTGGGCAAAGCTAGGGGTAAAAAGTCTTGATCGTATAGGCTAATTAGGATTAATAGCCATAGTCAGGGTGGATGAAAGAGATGGCACAAAAACATTAGGGAAATTTATAGGAATCATAAAAGAGACTGGTGGAATTCCTAAAGAGGATGTGAGAACTGTCGATGGAGGTGTAGGTCCTGCCACTTTTGATGGTGGCAATGATGACATGGTAGTAGGGATTGCAAATGTAGAAGGTAAAGATGAACTAACCTCCTCGATTGGTAATATAGGGACGCATGTATGAGAGGGTGTAGAACTGTCAATGTTCAGCCACAGTAATTCTGGCCCTAATGGGTCAGTCAAAGGTAGATTAGTAGGAGAAGTTGAGTTGTCTACCAATGTCTCAATGGATACCAAATCACTACTAGGAGGACCAGATATAGATTCCACAACTATAGGATGGTCTTGGTCTTAGGCACTGTTAGACACTCTACAAGCAGGTGTGAAAATTCCACCTTTTTCAGGAGGAAAATCATGAATTCGACGTGATTTACGGTGACTTTTTTCAACCAGGGTGAATAAATGCAAATTAGCTAAATTAAGTTAGTACAAACAACCCTAAGGCCAAACTATAAACTTGAACCAAACAACACGCACTAGAAAATTCCTAGGATATATTCACACACAAACTAAATAGAAAGAAGTTGGCGGTGGGAGAATTATACTAGTGACTTGCTTCCCAGTCATTTTAGCTATGAACTCAGTCCAAGTGACCTTATTAGCTGTGGGATACCCCCGAGAGGATTGGAAAATTATGACTAATATCCATCCCAGTTATAGAGAAGATGAGCCCAATCCTTCACGTATGTATGAGCCCTAAAAGAATGACACTAAGCTTTCCACTAACAATAACATGTCCTAGGGGGAAAATCATTAGCTAAATTCACATGTAAGGGAAGGATAGCTAAGTCTAAAACCCCCTTGAGAGTTTCCTCCCAAGTTTCCCACAAGTGCTATAGAAAAATGCTAATAACACTATTTGTAATATGTGAAAATTCCACAATCCACGCCACCTAAAACTAAGCAAAATGGGGTATGTCACCTCACCCATCCCAATTATGTCCTCATGATTAACCCTTGTGTTAGAAGAGATTCCTATACTAAACTACTGCAAGTGAATTTAACTCCCTACAGCATGCTGCTAAGTTGGTTTTGTGGTCTTGGAGCAGTTTACTCACACACCTATCTCTAAGACCCTAGCCTAAGATAATGTGTGTGTACTACCAGTGAAAATAAAATATGAGTCTAGCAAATTTTATTAAAATGTTGATTTTATTGGTTGTTGTTTACTCAGTTGGGAAGCGGTGTGAAACTTAAATGGTATGATAGAAACTTGTTAATAACACCCTAATGCTACTATATGCAAAATTCTCATTCAATTTGATGAATGCTAACTACAATAGGGTGATAGTATTTTCAATTAAAACACACAAATTCCTACCAAATGCACATATCACTAGATACTAATTCCAAACCCCAAATTTATAAAAATGTAGGCCCAAGAGATAGACCAAGAAAATGAGAAACCAAAAAGAGGCCAAAAAAGTCCCCAAGATAGAATGCAAATCACTCAAAAAGTGTAAAATATAGGAATCAAAAGAAAAACAAACACTCTCAAGCAATCAACAAGAAAGCCAAAAAATGAAAAATACAGGAAGACAATGTCAACAAGTTAGGGTTGTAGCCCAATGTCTCAGTGAGAGCCAACATTCTACAATGGTCAAAACCAAACCTTAGAGGAAGGAAGGCCTAAAGAATATTAAGAGGGAGTGATAATAGATAGATGAAATACACCCAAATAAACTTTTTTTAGATGGAAACTGTACATACAAAAACAAAACATCGTCACTTGCAATCAAAAGCAAGCAAACAAAAATAGAAATCACTCAAGTAAAAGATTTAAAGGCCAAGAAAAACCAAAAAGGTTGAAAAAAGGAAATGAAAAATAGATCCTATATTCCACTTGGTCAACCACTCAGACCTAAAAAACAAGATACAAATATGGGAATAATAGCCCCATTCAAAGCACTCAAAACCATCAAGTAGAAACTTGAAGGGTCTAAGCCAAAAAGGGCCCAAAACAAGTCAAACAAAGTGGATTCAGATCATAAGTAGGGAGCAACTGATAATAACAGTAAAAATAGATCCAATAAATAAGAACCCAACCAAAGAGAAAATAGAGATTGAAAGGAAACAACAAAGAAATAAACCCCTTCAATAATAAGCACCCAAATCTAATTCAAATAAACATACCAAAATAAGATCTACAACTGATTTGGGCACTAGACTGGAAGGAAAAATAAAATCAAATATGAGAAAAAAGGTTCCTAAGGAAATTATAAATATTTTAGGGTTACAACTTCAACCTCATTGATGATTCATGCTTAGTGCGATTATAACAGTATGCTTAACATAGGAAAATTTTGATTGGAAAGTTCAAACCACTCGGTAAAATGAATTTTGTGTGCGGCTAGGAGAACAAATAATTGTTTTTTAGAATGTGCATGCATAAGATAAATCTAGGTGTTGAATTGGGAAAATTAAACCCCAAAAAGAGTTTCAAA